>CAXIVR010000013.1:51058139-51658139 GCA_964035755.1 Teleogryllus oceanicus
GCACTTGCTCCCTGTTCCACGAGTAAAATACAAACACACCTTTTGCAACGGACTTTTATGCTGACTAGTTCTTTGAGCCCGTATATTCCATACCGATGTTTCTTTATATCATGAAAAATTTTTCTCTGCTGAAGTTTGTGCAGAAAATAACAAGGAATGAATGTTTTCCCCAAAAACACGCAAAAAACTTTTGCTCCTAATAAACGCAATAAAGTACATGTTAAATAAGGAATATCCTTTAAATGTCCATAAATTTTATCGAATGTTAGTTACAGGAAGAAATCTATTTAAAACCTACTGGTAATTCAGGGATTTTATCCTTTGGTCTCTGGCTTTTTATCGGTTCCCTTTTCTTCTGTTACTAAAATACACATTTATTTCGTTAGTTTTATGAACACAAACTGCCAGATAAAATCATCTTAGAGAGAAACTTGAAAAAATAGACGCTTTTGACGCTAGCTGTACGACTCCTTTCTTTTACAGTAGGTATCGCAAAGGCCCCTTTCTGCTTTCATAACAAAAGATCCCACAGACGCTTCTTTGTGGTATTATTTCCTTTATTTCTTTAGGCTGCTGTGAAAGGTGTATGATTCGACTTTAATGAAGATAAACATTTCTAACTTTTATGTTTAAATACCTCTCCAGGTGCAAGAAAACGAATATCTGGAATTTATATGCTGCTGTCTAGTGTTGGGGAACGATATTCTCTCCCTTATGGGTGCAAACAGTATGTTCTCCAAGTAATAAAAGGTTCTTTAGATTAAGAACTGCCTTTATTGTAATTTGGGTTATAGAAAGCTCCCAAATGGCATAGGAAATGGCGAACCGTACTTTCTAAAACCGAATGCAAAACAGAAGGAGAAAATGTAACGAAAGAAAATCGGAGAAAAATTTAGAGGGGGGGGGGGATGAAAAGAAAAAGAAGAATAATAGATAGTAAATAAAAAATTAGAAGAAATGGAAAGATATTAAGCGTACGAAGAACGTAGAGTGAAGCGAAGAAAAATAAAAGAAGAAAGGAAGAAAGGAAGAGAAAAGAAGAGAGGAAGGTCAATGTAGGGAAACAATTTTGTTATTTCTAATTTCATAGCTTTCTTAAAAGCTTACGGACTTAGTTTGCTTAAATTTTCAAATTGGGAAAGTAATTCAGTAAAGCAATTATTTTTATGAAATGTGTGAAATTCTCATTTACTAATATGTTTTGGTAATTACATTATTTATATTGTCAAAATCTAGCCGAATTAATAAGCTAATAGTCAATTATGAAACGATTATGTAATGTATCGGGGAAATAATACAGGAATGTGATATTACGATACGAGCAAGCTTCAAACGACTTATTACAGCGAGCCCATTACATAGTTTCATACGGTACTTTCTTTACGACTTTTAAATGTTACCATAAGTTACTCTTTTACATTGAATCGTTTCGTGGCATTTGATGAAGGATTCAGCCAAGGCCACCTTGTGGAAAACTCTTTACCTTACCCGGCCACATGTGGCTTTGATTAAGCGAGCTTTGGTTTACCACCTGCGAGGGAGTACGAAAGTAAAGGTTTAACTTACCTAAGGAATATATTTCTATCAACCCAACGACAACTCATTGAAAACAATTTGTTTTCTACGAATAATGAAAATGAAGTTGAACATTGTAGATAACATTTACTTATAATAATTTCCGCTTTTTCACTTTCTTCTGGAATCAACTGGTGTCACTGCAGCGCCTCTGACAGGGAGGTCCTAGGTTCGAGTCCTGACGGCGGCAGGATTTTCGACACTAGCTTTTCAGCTAGGTCGAATTCAGTCGCTGTCTGGAGGAGAATTCAAGCGGCCGGCTGATCTAATCGGTAGTTATCCGTGGTTTCTCCGATCAACACCAGGTGAATGCCGGAGCAGTACCCTACCAAACGGGCCACGGACCGCGCGCGATCTGTCCTTCCTCTTCCGTGTCCTATCCTCTCCCCTAACACACACACTTACACTGACGTGCACTACACTACCACATATTCCGGGAGACCGATCGGGAGTTTAGAGCTTGTTCCGGCTGGGGCGGTGCCCCGCTGGTGGGAGAGTCCTGGTTAGGGGGAAACCCCACTAGCCGACGGTGGGTCGGTGCCGGATCTCGCCATCCAGCGGGGGAAGATCACCGCCATCTCCCGAGAAAATACATGCACTACACTAACGGGACTAATGACCGAAGCAGTTGACGCGCCCGGAAACACGAAAAAATCAATCAATCAACTTTCTTCTGGAGGGTGTTAACCCCACCTCTGATTCAGTACACATTTTAAACTAAAGAACAAGCACACGGCAGTAAAATATAAATCAAAATGACTTCCGTTCTGGTCTTAACGTCAGTCAAACGTTCTGTCCAATAACTAACACTGCACTAGTCAATTATGATCGAAGTGAAGTTATGTTCCAAATTTATTTTAAGTAATATTCAAAGTAAAACCTTATTATTAATAAAAGAAATTAAAACCGACAAGAATAACAAAATATTAAATGCACCCTTAGTGTAAACAATCGAACGAAATCGAACAATCAAACCAAAACTATTCTCAATCATTAATTGACAAAACTTGGTTTGTAAACTTCTCTGTGATTGGTCAAGAACCTGAATTATAATGAAATTTGTATCGTAACGAGTGCCATTATGCAATGGGTTGCAGCCATGTAGTAAAGAAATTATACAATGAGAGAAGAAAAAATTAATAAACCTAAAGTAACTATTAAAATATATCAAATAATGAAACACACTCAGTACGATAAAATATGTCTAGTTTAGAGGTAAAAGGAAATTCAAATATTATATTTCTCACATCCAGTGTATTGGACTGTAAGTCGTTTTGATAATATACTCTTATTTTCTAGTCTGTAGCAAGGCGCATCAAATAAAAAGTTCATTCTCAAGCGCGCATTTAAGATCAGCTTACAACACTGTTTGGGCCGCCTGAACGCTTGCGGACTGGGTTCTTGGTATAACCTCAGCCAGCACGGGAGGAAAGTAATGACTTGCGGGAGAGGAGGGGATGGGGTGGGTGGGTGGTCGGGTGGTTGGTTGGGCGGGGAGGGGGAGGGGTTACCGCCGAAGGAACGAACGCGGCGGAGGCAGGAGTTGGCGGAAGTTTTAACTGCCGGATCGGCCGCAGACCGTCGTATAGGGAGAGGCGGCGCTGGGAGCTTTGGGGGTTGGAGGTGGAGGACCGCTCATTTGCCACGAGTCGGACACCGTCTGCCCCCACGGCGCCTCGTCCACCTCTGCCCTGCAATTCCGCTTTTTGTCCTCGCTTCTTTTGTTGTTTTTTCCTTCTTTCTTGCTCTTACTCGTTTACTGCTCTTTCTTCATTTCCTGCTCTTTCTTCATTTCCTGCTCTTTCTTCATTTCCTGCTCTTTCTTCATTTCCTGCTCTTTCTTCATTTCTGCTCTTTTTTCATTTCGTGCTCCTTTTTCATTTTGTGCTCTTTTTCATTTCGTGCTCTTTTTCATTTCGTGCTCTTTTTCATTTCGTGCTCTTTTTCATTTCGTGCTCTTTTTCATTTCGTGCTCTTTAGTAATTTCGTGCTCTTTCTCCCTTTCTTCTCTTTTGTAATTTCGTGCTCTTTCTCCCTTTCGTGCTTTTCTTTCTTTTTTGTCCTTTCGTCCTTTCTTGCCCTTATTTCTTTGTTTTTTTTTTCTTTTTTTCTTTTCTTATCTTCTTTGTTTTTTATATTTACTTTGTTGATTACTACTTTTTTACCATTCTTTCCTGCTATTTTCTTTTCTGACTCTCACTCTAATGTTGTTGACGTAGTCTTTTTAAATTTCATTGACTTGCATTCGATAATTCATCACATCATGTATACAATATCCTATAAACCAAGGATTTGACATTTATACTGTGCATTTTTGGATATATTTTTCGGCAGTGTCCCTGGTGTATAAAGAGAAAAGAAACATTCGGGGCGTTGTTGGTTAGAGGTGAGTGCGGGTGAAGGGCAAACGGGGAAGTGTTGGGATGGAGGCATATGCTCCGATCCTGATACTGCCCGTCCCTCTTCGCTTCACCTCGCCCGTGCACTCGTCATTGCCCTCGCCGATCCCTCGCCCTCGCCCTCGCCCCCGCTCCCAGCCCCGCCCTCGCCCTCGTCCTCGCACTCGATCCCGCCTCATGCAGCGCCTCTGACCGGGAGGTCCTAGGTTCGAGTCCTGACGGCGCCAGGATTTTCGACACTAGCTTTTCAGCTAGGTCGAATTCAGTCTCTGTCTGGAGGAGAATTCTAGCGGCCGGCTACTCTGATCGGTAGTTGACCGTGGTTTCTCTCGCTAGTATAGGTATTAATTCCCCCCCCCCGTCGCAATTCATTTTGCAATTTTATCTGCTATATGTTCCTTAACTTTTGCAATCATATAATGTGTCTTTCTTAATTGATTTTTTTGTTTAATTTGAACAGCTACTAATCCTCCCGTTGCATTTCTTTTTTGAAATTTCATCTGCTATCTGTGACTAAATTCTTTAGATGTATCCATTAATTGTAATTTAATTTTCTATCGTATTGTGTATTTATTTATAATTTTGTTATATTTTTCTGTATCTTGTAGACTGACGATGACGACAAAGCCGTCGAAAGCCAGCTATCTTAATAAAGCTAATATGTTGACGAAGATGATTTTATTTCTTCTTATTTTGCTAGAGTCCAAAATCAGCCCCTGTTAGTTCGGACAGGAACTTAGGACTTCCCGGTCAGAGTTCTCTCCTGTGGCACATTTAATGATTCTATCGCGTTTTCTCCTCTTTGTTTCTGTTTTCCTTGGGATTTTTGCGTGTTGCAATTGTATTATTCTTCCCTTCCCTTTTCGAGTATTTTGAATGACAGTAATTTTCTCTGCGTAGGTATTAACCGCATTGCTCGATAACAGTAATGTCAACGTTCCGTTGTGTCTTACTCGGGAATGTAATGACGCTTGAGAAGGGAAAATAAAATGTTCACTCTCCATTAACTTGCAGGTTCAAATGAGCATTCGTTTTATGAGATCCCGGAATACTAAACGAAAACCGCTATAATAATGGAAGACCTGTTTATTTACTCGCTTGACTTTGTTTTGTGTCTGCGAATATATTTCCACTTTTAAAACTAGCATTTTCAGAGGAAATGGGGAAATTACAAAGGAAGAAGACTTGAATTCTCAGCTTGTGAAAGCTGTAGAAACATACCTTGTTTACCTTCATGTGCATTTTTATTTTTACTGGTCAGGTTTTTGTCCCTCATAATCTTTCTTGACACCTTTTCATACAGAAAATTTTGTTCTCATCTTAATAACATACGTTATTCTTCCACACATTAATCTGAAAACACCGTAAATATTCTGACTCTGAAAATCGATAAGTTATTTAAAAGCCACGGTTTTTTGTTAACAGGAGATGTCTATATCCTCCACAAACACATTTTACATTCTTTTAATGTAACTCATCATTTCTGATACCACTACTACCTCTCGGCCACATGTTCTTTCAATTAACGTTTTTTGAATTCCTTTTCCTTTTTTTTTCCCAATTTTTTCTTTTCAGAGTTATATCTTCACATTTCCCCCTTTGAAATTTCCATTTTCTTTCCCGCCAATTCCTGTGTTCCTTCTTTTTCCTTTCAATCTTGAACGAATTCCCCGCTTTCTCTCTCCAGCTCTTCTTTCCTTCTTCCACTCCTATCCTCGTTCGTCCTTTCCTTCTGTACTTCTTCCACCCCCCCTTCCTTTTTTTTTGCCCTTCCTCCTTGTAGTCTTTTCTCTTTGCCTTCTGTTTTCTTTGCCTTCTGTTTTCTTTGCCTTCTGTTTTCTTTGCCTTCTGTTTTCTTTGCCTTCTGTTTTCTTTGCCTTCTGTTTTCTTTGCCTTCTGTTTTCTTTGCCTTCTGTTTTCTTTGCCTTCTGTTTTCTTTGCCTTTTGTTTTCTTTGCCTTTTGTTTTCTTTGCCTTTTGTTTTCTTTGCCTTTTGTTTTCTTTGCCTTTTGTTTTCTTTGCCTTTTGTTTTCTTTGCCTTTTGTTTTCTTTGCCTTCTTTTCTCTTTGCTCTTTTCTTCTTGTCTCTCTTCCTCTCTCGTGCTTTCTCTTCCTCTCTGTCTCCCTCTCGTGCTCTATCCCTCCTTTGTCATCCTCCCATTCACCTTTCCTCCCTTCCCCCTCCCTCTCACCCACCCACCTCCCCCTCAACGCAATCGCGTGCTCTGCGGGAGATCGTTTCCCAAACTTTCTCATCCCGGGCGGGGCGCTGGCATCGAAGGCCCAGAGGCAGGGGTGAGGGGTGGGGGCGGTAATGCGGCGCGTAGTTAGGTGCAGCGGCGCGCGCCAATCGAGTGGCGAAGTCGAGCGACGCGATTCTCAGCCCTCGATGGCTCTCGATAGAGCTCGCCGCGACCGAGTGCGCGCCCCGCGAGGCGATTGTTTGCTTCTTACTGCTGTAATCCGCCGCGGGGCGGCGCGCTGGGGCAGGAGGAAACAATTGAAGTCATTAATGCGCGATCGTCTTTTCTTCTAGCGTACACGAGAAGTTCCCGAATCGCCTCGTAATTGCTTTAGGAGTGTGTTTAACTAACGGTTTGTAAAGTTTTGTTGTCAGTAGCTCTCGACGATTGCGAAAAGCTTGAAATCTGAGCAATATGTTATTGGAAATCAGAATTGGTTTTCATCTCTTATACTATATCGGATAATTCTTATGAAAAGTGTGCGTTTCATTGATTATGGAAACGTCCATTTGGAAGGTAAATTTCATGGCTATTCCACAAACCGCAATGTTCGTGCTCCTGTTCGCTAAAACTCCGGTATCATTCGTCACAAAAATGGTGAAAATTGGATCTTAAGAATTAAATTCCTTTTCCTTATATCTTATCATCTCCCAAATGTCAAATCTGCGCGTTTTCAAGTTCGGCATTCCATATTTATCTCAACATTTTCTACTTTCTACATTATTACTTACTACCATTATCTATTTTGCGAACGCCATCC
Source organism: Teleogryllus oceanicus (assembly GCA_964035755.1). Lineage (NCBI taxonomy): Eukaryota > Metazoa > Arthropoda > Insecta > Orthoptera > Gryllidae > Teleogryllus > Teleogryllus oceanicus. The sequence goes on from CAXIVR010000013.1 coordinate 51,065,115, forward strand.
TTCTTTTATTTTTACTTTTATCTCATTCATGACTTTTCATTCTCATGGTACATTTCTGAGCAAACTTTACCCTACTTTTAAGCCTTAACCCGCCTGCACCTCTCTATTGCATGCCGAATGCATTAATTGCTCGATCTCTTACTCTTCATCTGTACGGTATTTCTGATCTCTGTCACCTTTCATTGTTCATCCACTGTTGTCGATTGCTCAATTGTGCTACTTCCTTTCTCCCTCTCTCATTAAACTGCTATTTCTTTTCCTTCCCCAATTCCAAGTATTCTCCTCCTCTAATACTTCCACCGACCTCTCTTCTATAAGCCAATGTATAACACTATCTTGTTTGTCACGAAATTCCTTCAACAAATTGCTGCTTGTGTGTTAATACACGTTTTTGTGTTTTAGTGTGTTTTTTAACGGAACTCTTTACTTCGTCATTCGTTTTCCCTTTCTATTTTATATTATTATTCTATATTATGTTTTCGGCGATGTCAGCTGGTATGATCATTAGTCCCGTTAATTTTCTGTATTTTATTTCTTTGCGGTGGCGATGGTGTAACGGTTAGAGTATCGGGCTGTTATACTCAAGTTTGCGGGTTTAAACCCAATCGAAGCCGTGGATTTTTATGGGCGAAACAATCCTTCGGAGAGAAGTAAAGCCGGCTGTCCCATGTAATATATTTACTGCATGTAAACGATCCTCAATCCTAAATGACGCTTCTGAACTAAATTCAAATAGCCTGTTTTGTCGCCCAAGTAATACCTTCTTTCTCCCCCTAGTAGGTGAAAGGAGCGTAACGAAATATGCGTGGTCAGACGGAAGAGCAGGCCTCATGGCGTGAGTCTCGCCATGTAAAATAAGGCATTCAATTAAAATAAGCCATTCATCCAAAATAAGGCATTCATTCTTTTCCTGAAGGTGGAGTCGTGCCTACCCCCCGAGAGATAGGGTGTGATCCGGCACCGACCAACATGACAGTATGCGGGGAATTCCCTTCTATGTATCTCCCCCACCGGGACATCGCCCCCTTCGGGACAAACACTCGACAAATCTCCCGATACATGTGGTAGTGTGATGCATGCAAGTATACGTATGTAAGAGGAGAGGGTGGAACAAGGAAGAGGAAGGAAATATCGCGCGCTGTCTGTTTGTTAGGCTACTACTCGGGCATTCGTCCGTTGTTGATCAGAGAAACCACGGAAACCAAGCGTTCAGAACAGACGGACGCTAGAATGCTCCTCAAGACAGCGACTGAATTCGACCTAACGATATAACTATAATCGATAGAATTCTACTACAATCGTTATAGTATACTTACTAAAATCGCTATATTGTAGAAAATCCGCCTCCGTCGGGACTCGAACCCTAGGATCTTTTCGCTCAACGCCGCTACAGTGTCTTCTACGTGTGCTTACGTCGCCCACCTCTAGCTACTTGACCCACCTCCTCTTCATATTCGGGCGTGTAATAGAACCTTGGGGCACGCCGTGCCAGCGTCATCTGTGACGTCAGTCGACCGCTTCCAAGGCGGTGCAATGCAGTGGGCGACAGGGAGAGAAGACGAGTGGTGTGGAATGGGTCAGCAGGGAGCTCGGCGTGTAGGAGCAGCCTCGTGCCAGTTTCCACAGTGGGTGGAAATGAAGCAAATATACTTAACTTATTTTCTGTTATTTCGAGGTTTCAAGAGCGTTTCGGGACAGGAAGAGGTGGCTGGTTGTATGGACAGAGGTGACTGCAGAATTTCTGACCGGCAGGTCCTAAGTTCGAGTCCCGACGGTAGCAGGACTTTCGACAATACCTTGTCAGCTAATTCGAATTCAGTCGTTGTCTGGAGGATAATTTCAGTGGCCGGCTGCTATGATTGGTAGTTTTCCGTGGTTTCTCCGATCAACACCAGGCTAATACCGGAACAGTGCTCTAACAAATGGGCCATGGACCACGCGCGATCTTTCCTTCCTCATCCTTGTCCTAACTTCACCCCTTACACACACACGTGCACTTATAACAACATGCATTACGCTACCACACATGCCGGGAGACCGGTCGGGGGCTTAGAACTTGTCCCAGATGAGTGGGTTCCCTGCTAGAGGGTGATAACTGGTTGGGAAAAACCCGGCTAGTCGACGGTAGGTTGGCGTCGGATCTCACCATCCGACGGGAGATGAGCGCCACCACCTCGGATGAAAAATCAGGCACTACATTTACGGGACTTATGACCTTAGTAGTTGACGCGCCCGGAATCAATAACAATCAGTTAATGAGAGTCGCGATAACCTTAGTAATAACGAGGGCGCGTTTCTGTTTGTAAAACACACAAAAATATTTGAAAATCTTTTTAATGAGACTGTCGTTGATTGCTTTGTAGATAACGTTGTTTTTAGTTGCTATGCAAAATTTGGCCCTATAATATTTTGTTCGTTTTTGCATGTAACATTCGTCTCTAGCTCTGAAAATGTTAATAATGTAGTTCACTGATATGCGTTCCTTCGATTATTTTAAGAAGATATAATCATCCTATAATACATTTAAATAAACAATAAGTGGATCTTTTTGTCTAATTATACTTGCAGTTTACCTATTTTTCTTTTATAACAGCTTTGTACAAGCCGTGACATACTCACGCTGAAAATTACACCGGCTGTTCTTTTATTTTTTCTTACACACTTCACTTTTTTTATTCGCAGTTTTCGTCCTGCTATTATATTAACTTTTTGTCGTGGGTACAAAATTAATGTATGTTTAAGTTCATGTTCTCAATTCCGCAAATTCATTAAATACTAGGAATATAACTCCTTTCAAGTTAAACAATAGAAGGCGATGGTTAAGTTAAAATAAAGTCTGATTAAAATTAAGGGGTTCAGGTAGTAACAATAATACGCAATACTAGTCACTACAGTCTGGCTGCCATTTGTAAATGTTAATATCTTGATTTCGGTCGAAGAGTTTCTCAGTTTATAACAGCCCCAAACCCTTCGTATGCACCAAACCGTGTTGTGGGCGAAACTTTTGTCCAGCGAGGTTAACTCTTTTGTCAGTGGTGCGCACTGGTCGTTCTGTCGCACCGCCGCCTGAGTGCGCCACCGTTTCGTTACCCCGAGGTGAGGCGCGGACTGGGCGGGGGTCGCGCAGGGGTGGAGGGCGGGGCAGGGCTGAATGGGGGCGGAGCAATGCAGAGGGCGTGCGGTGGAGCGGTTGGAGCGTGAGGTGCGGGGCTGGGAGGGGGCCGGACAAGGCAAGAAGCAGGGGAGAGCGGGCGTGGCGTGGGCGTGGCGTGGGCGTGGCGTGGGCGTGGGCGTGGGCGTGGCGTGGGCGTGGCGTGGGCGTGGGCGTGGGCGTGGGCGTGGGCGTGGGCGTGGGCGTGGGCGTGGGCGTGGGCGTGGCGTGGGCGGGGCGTGGGCGTGACGTGGGCGTGGGCGTGGGCGTGGGCGTGGCGTGGGCGTGGCGTGGGCGTGGGCGTGGCGTGGGCGTGGGTGTGGGTGTGGGCGTGGGCGTGGGCGTGGGCGTGGGCGTGGGCGTGGGTGCGGGCGTGGGCGTGGGCGTGGTGTGGGCGTGGCGTGGGCGTGGGTGTGGGCGTGGGCGTGGGCGTGGCCGGGCGGGGCGGGGAGGGGCGGGAAGAGCAGGACGAGGCGGGAGGCGGGAAGTAAAGAAAGCAAGGCATGGCGGCGCAGGGAGCGAGCTGTGTGAAGGTAGTGGAGCGCAGTGGGATGGGGCAGGGGGTTGGGCTGGTCATGGAACTTGGCGGTACTGGGACGTTTGTAGGGGGGGCGTGTTGTGAAGGAGGGTGGGGCGAGCCATGGCGGGATATGCGGAACGTGTAGAGGGGCTAAAAACCGCAGTGGGTGGCGCAAGTGGCGGGGGTTAGGGGCGGGGGGGGGTCCGTGGTTCGAGCGCGGTGGCGTCGGCGGCGGCGCGTACCTGCGCGGTGAATGGGCCGGCTGCGCCTGGCTGGCGACCGGCAGGCCCCCCGGCGCTGGCACGCGGCCAGACCGGCTTCTTCCTGCCCACGCAGGCGCCGACGCGGCGGCCGAGATACGCTCACACAGGACGCACTCACCCACGGAGGTGGCTCAGGGCATCCACTGATGGCACTGCAGTGCCTGGGGTTCGAGTCCTGGGGGGGGGCAGCTAGATGTATTGCGATTTATTTACTGCTGCCTCTGACATCAGCTGTTACGGTTTCATCCAACTCCTCAACCCTCCATGCCCCACACAGACAGGCTGACGTGGCTCAGGGCATCCACTGATAGCACTGCAGTGCCTAGGGTTCGAGTCCCGAGGAGGGCAGCTTGGTGTACTGCCTCAAACATCAGCTGTTACGGCGTCGGCAGCTTACAAGTCACCACATAGACGTCATTATGGTTTCGTTAACCCTTCTGATTGGAATACACCATAACAGCTGAGGTACGTCAGAGGGAGCTTTAAATGAATCCAAGTAGAGCTAGGTCGCGTTCAGCCGCTTAGAAATTGTAAACGTCTGTGACCCATATGTGGTTCGTGGACGTAGGAAAACCATCGTGTGTTATGCCTTGTGACCCGCATATGGATCACAGTACAGAGAACGTACAAATTCATTGACGTCACTTTCTAGAAGGAACCCTCAGCACAAGTTTATACATTAGTTCACTACACATACATCTCCTTACATCACGGCACGTCCTGTGTGAAGGGGATCGATTAATTAATTGATTATTTGGTTTGATTGATTGATAAATTTTTTCGTACTTCCGCGCGCGTCAATTGCTCTGGTCGTTAGTACCGTTAGTGTAGTGCATGTTTTTTCTCTGGAGATGGCGGTGATCTTCCCCCGCTGGATGGAGAGATCCGGCGCCGACCTAAGTCGGCTAGTGGGGTTTCCCCCTAACTAGGACTCTCCCACCAGCGGGGCACCGCCCCAGCCGGGACAAGCTTTAAGCTCCCGATCGGTCTCCTGGAATGTGTGGTAGTGTAGTGCATGTTAGTGTAAGAGTGTGCGTGCAAGGGGTTAGGATAGAACAAGGATGAGGAAGGAAAGATCGCACGCGGTCCGTGGCACGTTTGTTCGGGTACTGCTCCAGCATTCGCCTGGTGCTGATCGGAGAAACCACGGAAAACTACCGATCAGAGCAGCCGGCCGCTAGAATTCTCCACCAGACAGCGAGTGAATTCAACCTAGCTGAAACGCTAGTGTCGAAAATCTTGCCGTCGTCAGGACTCGAAGCCAAGATCTCCCAGTTAGAGGCGTTGCAGTGACCACTTGATTCACTGAGCTACCACTCCCGGCCACAGATCAAGTTTCGTGTCACTTTTGTGCTTCTGTGCATGAACAGAAGATCGATAGTGCTTAACGTTCCAGGGTACAAAAAAAAAACAACTTTTTACTCGACTTCACCCACTATTGACATCGATATGATTGTCGATTACTATTACGCCCCGCCGTGCCAAAACTCCCCATTGTGCGTCCGTGGTGACCCCTCGCGACCCAGGGTCGGCAACCGATCACCCATCGCCGGGAGTGGTGAATGGTGACGGGCCCGCACGGGCGCTGGCCCGCTGCCAGCCGCCTACCGGGCCCATTCCCCGTGCGGATACATAAAGTCATCGAATGCGTCGTATTTTGTAATTTTTTTATTCTTTGGAGTTTTTATGATTTTTTTAAATTTACAAAATAAGTAAGTAGTGAGGTCAAACCTCAACTTTCTCTCGTGCGGATACCATAAAGTCATCGAATGCGTCGTATTTTATACATTTTTTATTCTTTGGAATTTTTTTTTTAATTTACAAAATAAGTAAGTAGTGAGATCAAACCTAAAATTTCTCCCGTGCGGATACTATAAAGTCATCGAATGCATCGTATTTTATAAATTTTTTATTCTTTGGAATTTTATGATTTTTTAATTTACAAAATAAGTAAGTAGTGAGATCAAACCTAAAATTTCTCCCGTGCGGATACTATAAAGTCATCGAATGCGTCGTATTTTGTACATTTTTTATTCTTTGGAATTTTTTTATTTTTTAAATTTACAAAATAAGTAAGTAGTGAGATCAAACCTAAAATTTCTCCCGTGCGGATCTATAAAAGTAGTGAGATCAAACCTAAAATTTCTCCCGTGCGGATACTATAAAGTCATCGAATGCGTCGTATTTTATAAATTTTTTATTCTTTGGAATTTTTTTAAATTTACAAAATAAGTAAGTAGTGATTTTCTCGTGCGATACTATAAAGTCATCGAATGCGTCTATTTTATAAATTTTTTATTCTTGGATTTTTTTAAATTTACAAAATAAGTAAGTAGTGATATCAAACCTAAAATTTCTCCCGCGCAGATACTATAAAGTCATCGAATGCGTCATATTTTATAAATTTTTTATTCTTAGGAATTTTTTTAAATTTACAAAATAAGTAAGTAGTGATATCAAACCTAAAATTTCTCCCGTGCGGATACATAAATGCATCGTATTTTGTAATTTTTTTATTCTTTGGAGTTTTTATGATTTTTTTAAATTTACAAAATAAGTAAGTAGTGAGGTCAAACCTCAACTTTCTCTCGTGCGGATACCATAAAGTCATCGAATGCGTCGTATTTTATACATTTTTTATTCTTTGGAATTTTTTTTAATTTACAAAATAAGTAAGTAGTGAGATCAAACCTAAAATTTCTCCCGTGCGGATACTATAAAGTCATCGAATGCGTCGTATTTTATAAATTTTTTATTCTTTGGAATTTTTTTTTAAATTTACAAAATAAGTAAGTAGTGATCAAACCTAAAATTTCTCTCGTGCGGATACTATAAAGTCATCGAATGCGTCATATTTTATAAATTTTTTATTCTTTGGAATTTTTTTAAATTTACAAAATAAGTAAGTAGTGAGATCAAACCTAAAATTTCTCCCGTGCGGATACTATAAAGTCATCGAATGCGTCGTATTTTATACATTATTTATTCTTTGGAATATTTATGATTTTTTTAAATTTACAAAATAAGTAAGTAGTGAGGTCAAACCTAAAATTTCTCCTGTGCGGATACTATAAAGTCATCGAATGCTTTGTATTTTACAAATTTTGAATCTTTGGAATTTTTATATTTGTTTTACTTTACAAAATAGGTAAGTCGTAAGGTCAAACCTAAAATTTCTTCCGTGTGCATACTACAAGGTCATCGAATGCTTTGTATTTTACAAATTTGGATTCTTTGGAATGTTTATGATTTTTTTTTTACTTTACAAAATAAGATAGTAGTGAGATCAATCCTTTGATTGATTATTGATTCCGGGCGCGTCAACTCCCGAGGTCATTAGTCCCGTCAGTGTAGTGCATGTTTTTTTCTCGGGAGATGCCGGTGATCTTCCCCCGCTGGATGGCGAGATCCGGCGCCGACCTACCGTCGGCTACTGGGGTTTCCCCTTACAATGTGTTTCCCACCAGTGGGGCACCATCCCTGCCGGGACAAGTTCTAAGTACCCGACCAGTCTCCCGGCATGTGTGGTAGTGTTAGTGTAAGTGTGTGTGTGTGTAAGGGGTGAGGATATCAAGGAAGAGGAAGGAAAGATCGCGCACGTTTCGTGGCCCGTTTGGTAGGGTGCTGCTCCGGCATTCGCCTGGTGTTGATCGGAGAAACCACGGAAAACTATCGATCTGGTGGAGATGGCGCGAATATTAGATGGTCCCCGTGCGGATATTAAAGGTCATCCAGTGCATTGTATTTTATAAAGCTTGAATCTTTGGAATTTTATATTTTTTTACTATACAAAATAAGGAAGTAGTGACACCAAACCTAAAATTTCTCCCGTGTAGATACTACAAGGCCATCGAATGCTTTAAATTTTTCAAATTTGGAATATTTGGAATTTTTATAATATTTTTTTACTTTAAAAAATTAGAAAGTAGTGAAATCAATCCCTTTATTTCTTCCGTGAGGCTACTACAAGGTCATCGAATGCTTTGTAATTTACAAATTAAAAAAGAAAGTAGTGAAATCAATCGTAAAATTTCTGGTGTGCGGAGCCTAAAAGAATTATATAATGGCTATAAAGAACTATATAATTTTTTTTATATCGGTCTTTGGAAATTTTAAACAATATACGTAGAGAGATTGATCTCATTTTTTTTTAGTACATCGATACGTTGAATGTTTCAAATCTCGAATATTTGAAATTTTTATACATTCAGCACATAGTGAAATAAAACCTTCACTTTTCCAGTTAGAATCCTGAAAAATATGCATTGTTTTCTTGAAAATTTGAATATACCATAGTAATCTGCAGTCCACTCTTCTTAGGCATTTACTAACAACAGAACTTATGACTTGATTTACCCAATAATTCTCTCAACATAATGAAAATCAAATGATATTTTCATACATCGACTAATTCTTTGTAATCTTTTCATTGGAAAACCATTCATTATCAAGAAAGGTGTAATTAATTAACATTTAATCATTTTTTCACAATTTTTTGCCTATCTACTAATTTTGTTTTGAAGGGCAAACGAAAGAAAAAAAATAAAAATGAAAGATAATACATCGTTTGCACACATCTTCACCGTGGTTCAATTCAACCTCTTTCAACGCGATCTGAAGCGTCGACAGTTTTTCGTACATACCAGTGACGTAGACTTAAACCTCCAACTGTGCCTAATCTTCAGGGCAGAACGCTTGTGGGTTTAGAGCTCGCTTCCAGGGGGCCGTGTTGCGTCCTGGGTTGCGGCGGAGGCTTTGAAATTAATGGGAGTCTCACCTTCTGGAAAACCGGAGGCTTCTGGGTCCAGGATTAATTTAACCCCGGCTCGACCTCCACCTCAACAACGGAGCGTTGGCGAGACTCGGACCTTATATCATTACATTCTATAATCAAAAGCAGAGGCGCCAGTCACGTTCTTATTACAGCAACCTGCTCCGGGAGACTGAGCTGTTTCCGTCGTCTTCATTACTGACCTCACGTTATCCACGTTTTTTAATTTCGAATCGGACTATGTTTTGTATAGGACTCCGCCCGTGTTGGGTAGGAAAGAACTTCGGGTAAAATTGCTTCAAATTTTAATATTTTTTAGTTCGTTTTATTTTCGTCATAAGTAATAATAGGTGCAAAGTTAAAAAAATATATATAATATTATAAACTAAATTAGAAAATTTAAAATTATATGAATTGCAATCAATGCATAATTGAACGATAAACAATAATGATATAATATTAATATATGTTTCATCATTGTGTGTTTGTTTATTTCAGGTGAGCTGCTAAAATTTCTAATACACTTCACGTTGGAAAAACGGTAAGTAATAGTTTAAAATATGGTTTCGAATTTTCATAACGGCAATAGTCGCTCTGTTGAATTATGTTCTATTTCAATTCTAAAACTTTTGCATATGCTTGCATATTGAATATACGAGTATTTAATTAATTTGACATCTTTTAATCAGAAAATATATTGTTTATTTCTGCAATTTGTTCCCAATCTGATTCACAAGGAAACATTGGTAATTTGAAGATATGCTGGTTTTCGAACATTGAATCAAGTCCTGAAACTGCTGGATAAGTAGAGGGATTTGGAGATTTGCAGCGTTCGATTGAGCATCTCTTTCAACACAACCTCTACCAATACCGACGCCATAATGGAAATTTAAGCTGAACTATTGGCTCATGAAGAAGGCTGATACGATTGAGCTTGGCTCCCGCAAGTGGGAGTGTATGGTACTATTCGCTTTCTTCAAGACGAAGGGAATAGTGCAGCAGAAATTCATAAAGGGATGAGACGAGTGTATGGTGTAAACTTTCAAACAAATGAGAAACGCTGGCTTCTGGAGATATTTTTATTCGTTTCAACGTCCATCCTCACAGTGTGTTCTTTAATATCTTTCCCGAATAAAAAAAATGGCTAGAAGACCAAAGCTCCCAGTCAATGAGAGTTTCGAAACAAAGTCGATGCCCCCAAGCTCTTAGTAAGTTTGTTAGTTTACCCGCCACCTTGACATGTCTGGACTAGTCCCATTTCACATTACTAGCTGCAACGATTTGTAGCAGTTCGTTCACAGTTACAGCAAATGCGAGGGTTGACGAAGAATTCATGGCAACTACTTTTTCTAAAAGAAATGTTGTTTGATCGCACAATTTTATTCGTCACATAAATGAAATGCTGTGCTACTCCTGTGTGTTCACAATAACATATGGCCATGCGAGTGTTTCTATTAGCACAGAAAGCAATGTGATCGGATGTCTGACTGTCGCAGTGCCGAATGAATGTAATCCGTTTCAAGCGACACTCATATACCAAGACAGCCATTCTCCCTGGGATGAATGAATTGAATACATTTGTTTCGAAAGGAAAATTAACACAGAGATAAAATAGCACCCAATTTACCCGATTCGACTGCTCTTTTTATTTGTAGGTTAATTTTTCTTTCTGTGAGAAACATATTCATTTCTTTTGTAAATAATGAACAATTTACATGTTTCTGGAGTGTTTATATGTTTCTGTAATGCACATTTTTGCATAGAAAGATTTTTTGAAACCAACTTTCGAGTGCTTATTGCGGATTACCCATTCAAAATATTCGAGGAGTTTATTATATAAAATAAGCTTAAAAATGGTCACGAATCAATGGTTTTTGTCAAAAATGACTTGCGTAAGGGCGGGAATATATTTTCTGAAAATGCCGAAGTCTATTACTAAAACACTCGACGTAGAAATCATATTCATCAGGTGACAATATCAACAGCAAAATGCACATACAATACATGTACATTATTTTACAACACTTTGCCAGATGACATTAAACGATTAAATTCGATAAAAAAGTTTAAATCCAAAGTGAAATCGTTTCTGCTGCATAACTGTTTCTATATAATTAGAGACTATACTGAGCATCACAAGGAAAGTAACATTAATTTTAACAGTGGTATTTAATGTATTATTTACCATTGGACTGTATAATTCTAAACAATATGTAACAAGTATTGTATCGCAGCTTCTGGGTCAATGACCCCATCTCGATCAGGTTTTTCATTCAGTTTACCCGATGCATTGAGCAAATGCTGAGATGGCCCCTTGTTTTGCTTTTGGACATAAATGTAACATCATTTTCTGTGCACGTCTTTTAGAATTCAGTGGGAAATACAGTTATACAAATTCTCGTTTTGATGTTGTCGCGGCAGGAAGTATTATTCCGAAGGACAACATGGATAAGAGCCAAAATGTATTGCCTTTTTATCCTTGAAAATAGATTTTATTACATGGGAGCTTTTTTTTTTCTTTTCCAAAATTTAAGTAGTATATGATTTAGTGTAGGGAGTCATACACAGTTTTAACTGTTTTTTGACGTAAAATAAATAAATAAATATATAAATAAATAAATAATGGTCTTAAAGCTTATTTTCGGAGTTTCGACGTTTCCTCCCTGGACACCAAAACTGCTTTTACAGTTTATTCCGCACACACGTGAAATACCAGTTCCGACACTTAGCGATGGTAATCCGAGAAATGAAAGTTGTATTCCTTCGTTTTGTTCGTGATCAGATTCGAAAACGAATCTGCGAGTCTGCTGTACGATATACCGTACGGAACACAATTAATTCTCCCGACTCGTTCGTGCCATTTTATCGACAAGGGAATGCACGGGAGTGTAGCCCATTTACGTATCTGATGATTCGTATCATCACCGTTTGAAACACGCACGACCAGTCCGTTCGTGAGCTAGTGTGTGCGTTCATGACTTCTTGTTTTTTTTCCATTCACCCAGCTCGTGACCTTGCAGGGACCCGTTCTTGATCCCGGCCGGCAGATTTCTCCTCGGACGCCGCGCCGTTGCTCTTCTGTTTTTCTGACGACGCACTGTGGGACCGAACATCCTCAGAGGTCGTCTGTGTGCAAAGGAATCCCTAGAAATGCAACTAAATATGTTTGTTATAACAGATCTTTATGAAGCTTTATAATGTGTATGGTCTGCTGTGGTGAGTATGAATAACTGTTGTTGCTGAAGTGATTCTTCCCTGTCGGAAGGTTCGAGTCCTGATGCCGGCGTATTCTTTGGTACTAGACAGGTAGGTGGCTGAGGACATCAGTTGATGTCAATGTCACACATGTCACTTTGACCGGCAGGTCTTAGGGTTCGAGTCCCAGCAGTGTGGCAGCACTATCAACACTAGCCAGATAGCTAGGTCCAGTTCATTCGCAGTCTGAACGAGAATTCTAGTCTTTGATAGTGTCTTCGATTAGTATCAAGCAAATGCCAGAGCAGTACTGTTATAAAGAGGCCACGGGCCGCGCGCGATCTTTCCTTTCTCTTCACATCCACACACACACTTCCACTTACATGCACTGCACTACCACACATGTTGGGGGACCAGTCGGCAGCTTAGAGCTTCTCCCGGTTGGGGAGGAATGGTGTTCCGTTGGGGGAGATTCCAGGAGGGTGAACATTCATAAGCTGATGTGTCGAACGGGGCCAGTTTTCACGTTCCTGCGGAGAAACACCAACTCCGCGATAAAACATTTACTACACTTATGGGATTAATGAATTAAAAAGTTGACGTGCCCGGAAACACGAACTAAATATCCGATTGTGGCGGGGGAGGGGTGGGTATTGGTGCAATGGCTACTGCTGTCACTCTTCATCCTTCGATTGATTGTTATTGATTCCAGGCGCATCAAATACTATAGTCATTAGTCCCGTAAGTGTGTGTTATTTCTCGGGAGGTGGCGGTGTTCTTCTCCCGCTAGATGGCGAGATCCGGCGCCGATCTACCGTCAGCTAGCGAGGTTTTTCCTCAAGCAGATATCCCCCACCCTGCTGCAGCGGGGGGAACCGTCCCAGCCGGGACAAGCTCTAAGCTCCCGACCGGTCTCCCGGAATATGTGGTAGTGTAATGCATGTTAGTGTAAGTGTGTGTGTAAGGGGAGAGGATAGGATAAGGAATGGGAAGGACAGATCGCGCGCGGTCCGTGGCCCGTTTAGTAGGGTACTGCTCCGGCATTGAATTGAATTGGCCTTATTTTACGTGGCGAGACTCAGACCATGAGGCCTGCTCTTCCGTCTGACCACGCAAATTTCGTTACACTCATTTCACCAATCATGGGAGAAAGAAGGTATTACTTGAGCGACGAAAGAGGCGATTTGAATTTAGCTCAGAGGCGTCATTTAGGCTTGAGAATCTTTTACATGCAGTAAATGTACTAACATGGGACAGCCGGCTTTACTTCCCCTCCGAAGGAAGTTTACGAAATACAAAGGATGTTTACAGAGTACGAAGTATGTTTTTCACCCTTAAAAATCCACGGCTTCGATCGGGTTTGAACCCGCAAACTTAGGTATAGCAGTCCGATACGCTAACCGCTACACCATCGCCGCATCGCATTCGCCGGTGTTGGAAAGCCGGTCGCTAGACTCTCCCCCAGATTGCGACTGGACTCGACCTATCTGACAAGCCAGGTCGAAAAATCCTGCCGACGTCGGGACTCGAAGCAAGGACCTTCCGGTCAGAGGGACGTCAGTGACATCAATTGATGCTCTGAGCCTCCTTTGCCGGACCTCCCATCCTTCGAGCGACAGTTCGATACCCTGCCGATAAATGTAGAGCAGTGATGTCAAGGTCTTCTATTTGTGGCAGCGGCATGCTTCGTGGCCCCGTGGCATGTCACGAGCTTCTCTGCGCCCCTGGCGGCGGTAGAGGAAACCACCCGTGGTAACGCTACTCTCCGAAGGCAGAATAATAGAATTTTACAATGTGTTCAATTAATCACAATTTGCAAACTTAATAGATAACCTTTCTGGAATATCATCTATGAACGGAAATATAGCTATGAACGGAAACACATGAGCCTGTGAACATGCATTTTCAATAATGAAAATCTTAAAAAACAAGCACAGGGTTCGATTAAGAATTGAACATTTGAGAAACGGTTAAGGAATTCGACTCTCAGGATCTCTAGAATCTGACTTTACCGGCGTGGAATCGCATTTAAATAAGGGGATATCCACAGAAAAATAAAAGTAAAAATATAAATAAAAAATGACAACAAACGTTCTTAAATGTATTTATCTAAATTCCGCCTTACCGTATTTCATGTGTAAAACTTAAAATCGTTCAGGGCGACTTTGCCTCCCTACTGCTCTCTTTTGGCGAGGTGATGAACTGCGTGTAGGGGTGATTTTGCCGTGCTACCCCTGTCATGGGCTCCAGCTGGTGGCATCACCTTGACATCACTGATGTAGAGTTTTTGGTAGAAAAAGGCAGGTCTCTTTTCTTTTCGGAATTCTCCCATTTCCCTTGCCTTTTATTTCACAATTGCTCCACCGTAATCTCAGTGCATCAAATGATGTCACTGCAGTGCCTCTGACCGGGAGGTCCCAGGTGCGAGTCCCGAGGGTCGCAAGATTTTCGACACTAGCTCTTCAGCTAGGTCGAATTCAGCCTCTGTCTGGAAGAGAATTCTAGTGACCGGCTGCTCTGATCGGTAGTTTTTCCGTGGTTTCTCCGATCAACACCAGGAGATTGCCGGAGCAGTTCTCTAACAAGTCGACCATGGACCGCGCGCGATCTTTCTTACTTCTTCCTAGTCCTGTCCACACCCCTTACACACACACACACACACACACACACACACACACACACACTTACACTAACATGCACTACACTACCACACAAACCGGAAGACCGGTCGGGATCTTAGAACTTGTTCCGGCTGTGGAGGTGCCCCACTGGTGGGAGAAATTCCGCTAGCCGACAGTAGGTCGGTACCGGATCTCGCCATCCATCGGAGGAAGATCATCGCCAACCCCCAATGAAAAAACATGCACTACACTTAATAATCTCAGAGGTTGACGCGCCCGGAATCACTACCAAGCATCCAACCAACCAACCAACCAACCAACCAACCACCATAATCATCACCATTATCGCCTTCATGGGCTTCTCGTTTATTGTTATTAGAATTGTGTTTGTAATTAGCTTCTAGACTTTAGAAACCCGAGAGCGAGTGGCTGGAAATTTGCAACTGACGCCTGAAGTTCTAGTATTTGTTTTGAACTTTTCCAATTATACCGTAATGTGATAACTCTGAAAAAAATATCCTAGTTCCTAGAATTCCGAATGTTAGTCTATCACTGAACACGCACATTATACACCGTAATTCACTAACGGTTGTGTTAATTAATCACTTTAGCCCTCAATATTATGAAATCTCTTTGTTGGCCATGTGTTTCCACTGAAAAATTCTTCAGAATGGTTAAATAAAGTGTGTAAAATATTTTAAATTGTGTTTTTATAACATCCAGTTATCTCTGGTTGCCCGAAATAACCGAAATGGTAAGAAGTTTAGTAATATTATTACAATTTCGAACACAAGTGTAGTATAGGGACATCAAGACAGGAGCATTTCGAATAAAAAAAATATCGAAAGAACAAAACAACCTTAACTTTTCATGTTATGAATCTTATTGCAAGTCATTCATCCTATGAACTGTGACTACAAGCAAATGCTCAAATTCTCTGTACAATAATATACACACGAACATAGACCCAAAATTATTTTAATGAATAATTAAACCGAAGAGATAAAATACTAACGTTTATATAGTTATAAAGTTCTTATATTCTTAAAAAACAATTTAATTAATAATAAGAAACTATGAAATTAAAATAAATTTAATCACTTTTGGGAAATAGATTCCGTTTTACCGACAACGAAAAGCACGTAATAGGCTATTTAATAAGTAAGTGCATTTATTCATTTATTTAATTTACATAATAACTAATGAAAGAAATAAAAATGTATATTTCATTACTTATTATGTAATTTGTTTTATGCTCTTGTCTGGATCCTGTTCAGCCAGTGTGCACCGCTTCTCTTTTGTTTTCTGACAGCGGCTTCAAGACAAAACAATGCTGTTACGTTTTTTGTCTGTCAAGCGGCAAACCATTCTTTTTCCACGAAGCACCATCTGACGTTTCGACAACGCGTTGTAGAGATCGGAATGCGAGCGCCTTCTTTAGCATATGAATGACATCCTTCTTTCCGGTGTTATAAGACGCGATATTTGAAAGAAGGAAATTTCACGCCGGTTTCACGGTGAGGCAAATGTTAAAATGGGTTCTGACTCGCGGTACATATTTCTATAATGGAGTTGTCAGTTGGAAGTTGAGATACACAGTTCTCGGTTGCTAGGTGCTCCCTATGTGATGACGTGGGTTGACTGGCTGAGACAAAGCCAAATGTGAGTGGGGAGAGAATACCCTTTCCGATTGTGTTTATTGTGTAGTCGCTGTGGTCGATTACGTAGTTGACAAGAATGACTTTAAAGTATTGCGAAAGAAGCCTGCGAGGTTATTGAATTGATTTAACTCCACGGCGAATCTAACTACGTAAAGAAAGGAATAGTTGGTTGGTTGGTTGGTTGGTTAGTTAGTTAGTGATTCCGGGCGCGTCAAATTAATAAACGTCATCAAATATACTAGTCCTGTTTACAAGTTGTTTATTATTATTATTATTATTATTATTATTATTATTATTATTATTATTATTATTATTATTAAGATATTTTGCCTCTGGGATGGCTCATGGGTAGCGTACTAGCTTCCCGTACTGTGGTCGTCAGTTCGATTCCTGGGCGAGGCAATGATGTTGTAGCTTTCCTTTAAAATCGTTCCAGTTTCTATAGCTGTGTGACGAAGAAAAACTCAAGCAGGCGGATCTTGCTAGTTACCGTGAAGAGAATACGTCATGTTCGCCTCATGTCACTCTTACCGCCAAGCATGGGATTTTAACTAGGCCCAGGCAAGGGGAACACCGGTAGCTGACTGGCGAAGTCGGACTACCGACCCAAAACGTCAAATACATACATACATTAAGGTTTTTGATTGTTTTATTTTTTGGTACCATTATGTTGATATTATAATATACGATGCTGGCTTTCTGTAAAATCGTATATGTTAGTTATGGTATCTGTATCATGCCTAAGCAAGTTGCTTATTTTTTTGGTTCGTAATTTATTTCAATACCCTTTATTTATTTTTAATTGTTTTTTCGACATTCGCGAGATATACCCCCAGACGGAGCCATAGAGTTGGACAAGCGTGCAAAACTTTCAGGAGGTGGTTTCTCCTTTGTTCTTAATTATGACACCTTAGTATAGGGTCAATCCATTTTAAGTGGTCCAACACTGGTCGCTCGACCATCTAAAAAAAAAATCATATTTCGTACATAAATTTCCTTGTGTTTTCGCTGTTCAAAAACACCTTTAATTTTTTGATTGTTCCATTTCTCGCCTTTGTAGATATTTATTCTTTTTTAAATTACTGACCTCTAGTATAAAGGACATTGGATTCAGTATACTCTGACCCACAAATAGAATTATTATTTTTCTACCTTCTATGTTTTTATTCCGGAAATATTTGCAACGAATTCTATGGCACGCGAATGAACGAAATTCAATTTTTGCAGAGTAATTTCCTAAAAAAGGAATAGAATCACATCCTTATCCTTTTCTGGACTTTTACACATAACAGTATGGTTAATTTGGGTAAAATATCTTTGGTAAATAACGTAAGAATTGAAAATTACATCCTCTTAAATATTGGAATTTTGGATTTTTTCCAAATTTGGGGGAGCCAGCTAATTTAGAAGAGTAAATGTATACAAAGACGAAAAATGGAGCACCAGGAACAATAAAAAAATTAAAGGTGTTTTTGAACAGCCAAAACATAAGGAAATTTATGTACAAAATATAAATTTTGTCCGACATGGTCGAGCGACCAATTTATTAAATTCTGAACCACTTAAAATGGTAAAATGAATTGACTCTATGCGTAAAAATGCAGGGTGCCACTGAAGCCACTGGTTTGGACTTATCTTATGACGTCATTAAAGATGGTGGATTGTTACATATTGTAAATACCTTGATCTATATAACCCTTGGTTCGTTTTTTTTTACTTCCTCGTTCACTGCTTTTGCAGTTTAGAGAAAATATTTTAAAGCTGCGGGAAAAAACCGCAAGTTTTTGACAGAAAAACTCTTATTGCGGACTCTAGCCAGAAAATAGTGGATACATTTTGTTTCTATTGTCTAACGCGTTATCCAGTCAAATTCTCGTTTGGTGGGTCCTTGATACCGAAAAATCTATTGATGAGCAACATGTCTGTCCGTCTTTCTGAAAGAAAAGAAAAAAAAACACTAGCATCTAAATCCTAAACAGGATATTCACCGACATTAATTTCCCTCAAACGATCTTACTGATGTCGTGGTCTCTTGAATTTGAAACTGATATTTTTATTTTGGGGGATACTTTACATGAAGCATCAATATTTTCATAATTTTCTCAAGAATGACACCAATTTTTTTATTCAAATGTTTTCCTAACATAAAGCTTCCCTGATGCATGACGTGAATTAGGTCAAGCAATGACGCACGGAGTATGAGAATTCAGTTGGTATGCACAGTATGAGCGTAAGCGGAATAACACGTCAATTGTTTCAAGTAAACTAGGAACTTTAAACGATTAAATTCGATAGAAAAGTTTAAATCCCAAGTGGAATCGTTTCTGCTGCATAACTGTTTCTATACAATTAGAGACTATACTGAGCATCACAAGAAAAGTAACATTAATTTTAACAATTATACAGAATGCATTATTTAACATTTGAACTGTATAAATGTGTATAAACAACCTGTAACAAGTATTGTATTGCAGCTTCCGGGTCAATGACCCCCATCTCGATCAGGTTTTTCGTCCAGTTTCCCTGATCCTTTGAGTAAATGCTGAGATGGTCCCTTGTTTTGCTTCTGGACATAAATTTAACTTCATTTTCTGTGCACGTCTTCTAGAATTCAGTGGGAAATACAATTATTCAAATTATCGTTTCCATGTTGTCGTGGCAGGAAGTATTATTCCGAAGGACAACATGGATAAGAGCTAAAATGCATTGCGTTTTTATTCTTGAAAATATATTTTACTACATGGGAGCTTTTTTTTTATTTTTTTCAAAATTTAAGTAGTATATGTTTTAGTGTAGGGATCACAGAATTTTGAAAATGTGCACACAATTCACATTTCCTCATAGCACGTCATAAGCAGTTTTTAACTGTTTTTGTCGTAAAATAAATAAATAAATAAAATTTCATTATTTTTGGGTTTTACCGAGTTTCTCGATAGTTAAAGAAACCAAAAACACCTCTCACATTGATAGAGGGTGTCTATTTTTTTATAGTTTCTACGAGCTTTGGGAATTAGTAATATAGATGATTTTATTCGGTTCACTTCACACGTATCAATAACAGTTGAAAATCATAATTACATCATTGGAACACATCGCCGGGATACCTCGATAAAATGATAGAAATACGATTACATTGGGTAATTTGTCTATATCCACTCAATAAATATCGCCTATTTGTGGACGATTTTCCAACTAATTATTGCTGCATAATTGAGTGTTGACATGCAGGAACTCTGAAAATAAAATTACGTCAGTGTACTGAAGTTGAATTCGGAGCCATTTTGTATCCAATTACATGAAATGCATTCAAATGTCGAATTTACGACATGACGTGTTAAATTATAAAGAGAAGTAAATAATTTTAAAAAAGTTCACAAGTGTAGTCATTAATTTGATACATTTATCATGGCAATATTTAAGGGCTGGTGAAATGAACATTTTTTCGGCAAGTACCTACCACTGTGTTGTTGAAGAAATACTTATTGTCATAACTAATATGGAGATATTAAGAGTAGGTAATCTGTATAAACATTTTTACAAAGGGGAAGTGAGTAATTATTGGATTGTATCTATCCTTTAAGCTGCAGTATCCGAACCAAAAATTCAATTCTAGAACTCTAACTACTCCATTAAATAATTGTTTCCTACGTGTATGTCTCGGATTTGATGGTTCCAAACTTGAAAGTGAGATATCCTTGATTAATTTTTCAAGTTTTGAAATGTATCAAAATTGTTCAGTTTGCAAACTCAATTTTAATGCGAATTCAGATTCAAATGTGAGTCATTGGTTTACTTCTGATATTCTGAACAGACATTCTTTATTGTTCTCATTGAAAATTGTTCAGTAATGGTTCTAAAATGAGGCAAAAAAGTGAAATAGTCAGAATAGACTACATTTCATATAGAAACATGACCCCAACTGTTTTTCCTCATCCATATGACCATATGCACATATCCATATGAATACATTTACTAGTTTATATAAGGGATTATTTAGTAATTTTTCTCAAAATTAAGATATTTCTCTTACTAGCTGCTGATTAACTTCTTCGTCTTATTTGATTTTGAAATCTCCCTCTCAATCGCTCTCAATAGACTTCTTTTCTTTCAGTAATATAATACTTTACTGAGATTCTCTAAACTGTAATTCAAGACTTGTGTACATTAATATTATGTGTGAGGTAAATGTAGCCGGTTTATGCACGACTAATGATAAGTAGCTCATCATTCGGCATGCTACGCGTTTCAGGATGCCGTTTGCATGTGTTTAATTTAGGCGCGAGTTTTTAAACAATTAAAATCATAAAAAAATAAGGAAACTTTGTCGCCTATCCGCAAAATTCTTTTGTTGACACATCTTTATATTGAACATTTTGTGGGCTTCGCTTTTGCGCTCTACTCCAACAAATTTCGTAATTTTTGCTTTGAAGAAAATGTAGTGGACCCTATATGTACTATCACTTGTTATTAACTGACTGTACAACAAACACAATAAACTTCACTAATAGTATATTAGATTGAACAGACTAGATACTTATTTGCCTTTCTTTGTTTACCTCCCTGTTACGACCAAATACAACACAATTGTAATTGATTTTGGTCCTTGTGTTTTGCGAGTTGCAATTGAAAGCAATCGGAATTTCGTCATTTACTCGAGGTTGTTGTGAATTCCAGTTTGTATGTAATACAAGAACACTCTTGCATCAAGAGATGATTGCCGGAGCAAAGAATGAAGCTAGAATATTAAGATCGGAGAATGAATGTTTTGGAATGAATAAGTTAGTGAGTGAACGACGTGAGCAGCAATTGTCTGCAATGTATCTTGATAAAAACAGGTTCTATATTTATGTATAATTATTTTATGCATTACGTATTTAAGTTAGAATGGATAGCAGGATAACCCAATAAAACATAGATGTACAGATATTCAATGATTCTTGACCCGTTGTAATTACATATCTAATGGTTCTGGAGTTTGGATCAAAAGAAAGAAAACAGACACTTTACATTGCCGACGTTTCGACCATGTATTTGTCCTTCATCAGGGCTACAGAACAGATAACATTTATTTACGTAAATATGTACAGTGCACCATTTCATTAGAGCTATTCGCCTCTGTTAGCGTGTGTTAGGCTACAATAGTGATGCCAACTTATGAAACATGAAATACGATATTGTCTATAGCTCTTATGAAATGGTGCACTGTACGTATTTAGGTAAATACATGTTGTTATCTCTTCTGTAGCCCTGATGAAGGCCAAGTATACGGTCGAAACGTCGGCCATGTAAAGTGTCTGTTTTCTTTCTTGTGACCCAAACTCAAGAAGCATTAGACATATAGATGTAAAGATGTTGGTAAGTCTGAAAGATTTTAATTTTATTTTCAGTAACGTTTTATTTTCAGTATTTCCGTGTTCACAATGAATAGGGAGTGCTTTTTTAGAATTTATGAACCTCACTCCTTTCATTAGTTTTGAAGAATAAGTACTGAACGGCCTGCATCAATATTTTTCGAATTTCAATTTTCAAAATTATGCATTTATGGTAATTGTACGTTTTAACGTTTCTACAGCTCATCCATTTGTGTAATGTAATCGTAGGGGTTCAGCTAGTTCTTATTAATAGTGTTCCTCTAAATTACGATAAAACATGTTATGAGTCAGTTGGTTGTAAAATCTACACCGAGTTGCAACCAGTTTCCCAAGGAGAAGATCTAGAGGCTGTCGGTACCTCTACAATACCTTGCGCAAAATGTGGGCTGTTTCCAATAAAGCAATGTCTTGTACTTCCCAGGCTTGAATGACCTGGGCGTTAAGCCAAGTTCTTGCACAAATTTTGCGCAAAGTTTGCCAGAGCTCCGATAACTATCGAGACGACCAATGCTTTTACGCCCTACATTCCGTAGATCTCGGTTGCCAAACTCTTGTATTTAAGGCATTTCTCTGCCTCCTTGTTTATGACGTTTTGTTATTTTAATAATTATATTATTAGATTATTATATTATTGTATTATTGTACTATTATATTGTATTATTGTACTATTATATTGTATTAGTGTATTGTTATACTATTATTATTATTATTATTATTATTATTATTATTATTATTATTATTATTATTATTATAAAAAATAACTCCCAAGGTCTGAGTCTATGAATTCATTGCGGGATATTTTCTTGTTGTTCCGCCCTGCCTCTCGCCGTACGGTAACTCGCGTACCGAATAAGCTCCCCATTGCTCTGCCATTTTCGTTAGGAACTTCTTTTCTCCCGTCATTGCTTCTACGCTGCGCTGTAGACATTTTATGTTATGCCGATGGCAGATTCCATGCAAATTTACCATTACCAAAAGAAATTGAATTAACACTGCGCATTTAATGTCAACCATCGATGTTATTTTATTAGTGAAATTGGGTCAAGAAATACTTACCTCTCGAAAATCATGAAAATCATTGAAATTTATGGAGTCGTCTAGGAGTAGTTATTTTTATTTACTCATATATATATATATATACATATATATATATATACATATATATATATACATATATATATACATATATATATATATATATACATATATATATATGAGTAAATAAAAGAGAGCGAGCGAGAGAGAGCGAGCGAGAGAGAGCGAGAGAGAGCGAGCGAGCGAGAGAGAGCGAGAGAGAGAGCGAGCGAGAGAGCAGAGAGAGAGCCAGAGAGAGAGCCAGAGAGAGAGCCAGAGAGAGAGCCAGAGAGAGAGAGAGAGAGAGAGAGGAGAGCCGAGAGAGCCAGAGAGAGAGAGAGCCAGAGAGAGAGAGAGCCAGAGAGAGAGAGCCAGAGAGAGAGAGAGAGAGAGAATTGTGAGCTGAAAATGTAAGCTACATTGTACCCAAGTAAATGTTCTCCTTTTCGATGGTAAATTTTATCGAAGTTGAGAGAGTCATTTCTGAAAATAGTACAAAGCAACACACGCAGTGCCAAAAGTTGTAAAAACAATTTTACAGTATTTTGTAGTACCCAAATAACCATATGAGGTTATAAAAATCTATTTATTTTTAAATAAGTCACTTTATTATTACGATTCATACCTTACGAAAATAGAATATCATTTGGCTTTATGTATCTTCATTCCCTCACATTTGGATTTTTTACGAGAAAGAAAAAAAAGTGCACATATGATATTTTATTTTCTTCGACTTCGCGTATTTCTCAACAAGATTCCTTGAATACCATCGTTTATGCAAACGATTCGGAAAGTTTCGTTCCAAGTTGGAACGCATGAACAGCGTGAAAACTGGACTGAAAGTGCTCCATATTTTATTCCCAACGACTCGTCTGCTGTGAAGAGGAGATTCCTGCTTCAGCGTCACGTCGCAAGTAAAGTTTTCGATTCTGAAAGTACCCCCGGAATAGAAACCCGGAGACTCTCGACTGGCAGGTTTCGTCGAATAGTCACGCCCAGATTTCAACGACTCGCTAGATCAGATATATCGGTCGTCGCCATGGTTTATTGCTACTGGCTTATCTCGTTCTTTTTTAAAATTTATTTCTTCTCGTTCGACATTTCTGTCTCTCGAGGAGTTTGATAATAGTACATATACCTATAACATTTTGGATATGGCCATCCATAGCAAGGAGTATTCATTCCTGAACATGATCTATTTTTGAAGGGTGTTCAGGCTTTAAGGTTTTGTCTGAGGTGTCATGTTGGAAGTTAGGGTAGCGCTAGAAGGTGTAGAAAGTACAAGTTACGGTGGTCTGCGTCTATCCTTAGGCAACCTTGATTTGATACGGGGTAATGAAGCACGAGAACCCAGATTAAATATTGTGGAACAGGGTGAAGAGTAAAGATTTTTAAAGAAATGGTCGGCTATTTTACTTATGTGTTCGTTTAGTGGCAGTATATTGAGCTCGCGGTGAAGTTTTGGGAGTTTGGAATAAACCATGGTGCCTTGAGGGTCTTTCTTAGTAACTTATTTTGGAATGCAACTAACTTTTGGAGGTTACTGGGTGCTACGCCACCCCATACTGGACGTGCATAGGTTAGAGTGGGTTGAATGATTGATTTATATAGTAATATTCGGCTTTCGATACTAGTGGCAGATCGAGAGTTAGTTAAGGGGAACATTTTTGATGTTTTGGCCAAGGCCTTATTAGCGGTTGCGTGGATGTGGGGTTTCCACGTTAGTCTTTTGTCAAATAATACTCCTAAGTACTTCACCGGTAAAGAGGTTCACGGAATGAGATTTCCCTTGATGCTACGTTCGGGGGGATTTTTCGGTCGGCGTAAAGTAAATATTTTTCCTTGGCATTTGGTGTGATTTAGTTTTATTCTGCATTTCTGAGTCCATGTAATATAGCTGTTTAAATCGTTTTGAATATTCTCCTTCGCTATTAAAATATCGCTATGAGAGATGAATAGTGAAATATCATCAGCGTATAAAGCAACGTTGGAGTCGCCTTGGATTGGAATGTCGTGACTGAAAATGTTAAATAATAAGGGAGAGAGGACTGAACCCTGCAGCAATAATGTGAGGGGTCGTTCTTTTTTAAAGCACACGAAACTAATCTCACGTTTCCCAGGTAGTATGATTTATTGATGACACTGACATATTAGCAAAAAGGAGTAACTCTAAAATTAATTTTTTTAAGGTCGCTTTTCAACACCTACGTTGTAAGGGACGACTTTGATTTTTAAACTGTAAGGGAAACTGTAGAGAGAACACGTATGGACAATATAAACACCTACAAACATCCATGTCCGAGGGAGGATTTGAGCCCGAGATTCTCTGGTCGCAGATCGCTACTACACCTTAGTGATCTCGGGCATCGGATCAGCGTAAAAGTAATTTGATTCATATACTTGCTCCGTCATGTCCCAGCTCGTCCCTCCCATCCCAGATCGTCCAAGCCCGTACCATCACGTCCCGTCACGTCACGTTGCATCACGTAACGTCCTGTCCCATCCTGTTTTAGACTGTGGCACGATTTTCGACACTAGCTGTACAGGTAGATAGAATTCAGCTATATTCTGGGGGAGAATTATAGCCGCCGGCTGCTGTGATCGGTAGTTTTCCGTGTTTTTTTTCGATCAACACCAGGCGAATACCGGAGCAGTACCATACCAAACGGGCCACGGACCGCGCGCGATCTGTCCTTCCTCTTCCTTGTCCTATCCTCTCCCTTACACACACACTTACACTAACATGCACTACACTACCACCTATTTCGGGAGACCGGTCGGAAGCTTAGAGCTTGTGCCGGCTGGGGCGGTGCCCGCTGGTGGAAGAATCCTGGTTAGAGGGAGATCCCACTAGCCGACAGTATGTCGGCGCTGGATCTCGCCATCCAACGGGGGTAGATCATCGCCATCTTCCGATGAAAAATCATGCACTACACTTACGGAACTAATTATCTCAGTAGTTGACATGCTGGGATTCACTAACAACGAACCAACCAACCATGCCCATAGTAGCTGACGCGCTAGGAATCTCAGTTAATCAATCAGCCAGTCGAAAATGAGGATTGGTGTGCTACTCTATCTGGTTACATGTTAGTGGATCGTGCGTTGTGTGCCTGTAACTGAACCGCTCGCAAAACAACCATCATGATGGACGTACCTTTGGTAAAGTCTCGGAGGCTGCCCCCACCCTGTGGCATCTGACATTTCCCCTCTCGGCGATAAGGGAGCGCGTAGGCGAGAAGGAGAGGCGACTGCGAGACGCAGCGATCGCGCTGACCGCCACTCGTCATCACTGCCCTCTTCGTCAAAAGAACAACTCGCGCTCCCAGGAGTGTCCAAAGAAATCAATACATCGTATTGTGCAAACGCTTCTCTGCAAAACGTTTCCTTTTCTTTTAAGGATGCTCCAATTGTTTCTGTTGCCACGCGCTCTTTTATAAATCCCCAAACAAGTTCTATTGGATTTAAATGTGGATGGTACGGTGGAAGACGGAGAGGATTGTGACCATGTTCAACGATTATTTGAATTATTTGTAATAATTGGGTTTTTGTGAATAACAGCACGTACTGTGTAGAGCACACTGTCACTGCTCACTAGCTACGGTCAAACAGGGACTGGAGACCGAAACTTCAAGACACGGCTTATTCTCTGTTGATCGTTTGGACAACCCCTACTGTAGAAACACGTACGCTGCCTTCCGTCTGATTCTTCTCACTAATCTGGTTGTTATCACCAAACTTGCAGTGTTGAATTACAGAGCGACCCACGAGAGAAAGACAGAAAGACGGAGAGAAAGACAGAGAGAAAGACAGAGAGAGCTGTGTTGTGACAAAGACCGCAGGCAGGCGGGGAAATTGATTTTTTCGTGTTTCCGGGCGCGTCAACTGCTTCGGTCATTAGTCCCGTTAGTGTAGTGCATGGTTTTTCTCGGGAGACGGCGGTGATCTTCCCCCGCTGGGTGGCGGGATCCAGCGCCGACCTACCGTCGGCTAGTGGGGTTACCCCGTAACCAGAACTCTCCCACCAGCGGGGCACCGCCCCAGTCGGGATAAGCTCTAAGCTCCCGACCGGTCTCCCGGAGTATGTGTAGTGTAGTGCATGTTAGTGTAAGTGCGTGTGTAAGGGGAGAGGATAGGACAAGGAAGAGGAAGGACATATCGCGCGCGGTCCGTGGCCCGTTTGGTAGGGTACTGCTCCAGCATTCGCCTGGTGGTGATCGGAGAAACCACGGAAAACTACCGATCAGAGCAGCCAGCCGCTAGAATCCTCCTCCAGACAGCGACTGAATTCGACCTAGCTAAAACGCTAGTGTCGAAAATCCTACCGCCGTGGGGAGTGGGAACCTAGAACCTCCCGGTCAGAGCGCATCAGTTGATACACTGAGCTACCGCTCCCGGTGGGCAATATTAGGAGCTTTGGAGGAAGAGACCACGTTCGGGCATGCGCAGTGGAAGGTTTTTTTGGGAGAGGTAGAGCAATAGATACCCGTAGTATCCCGCCGAGGGGGCGGGTCATAGAGCGTCGCTCAGCCGCCTGTTTAGGGCCACTTACGGCCGCAGCTACACGCAGCGCCGGCGCCGGCCGTGAGTGACAGCTGATAGCATCTCGTGCCCACTCTGTGACAGGCGCCCGCTGCGAGCTCCGGCTGCTGTCGCCCTTCTCGGGTTGACTTCTCTAACTATACAGCTCGGCCACTGACTCAGGGCCGGTTGAATCGAATCGGATCGGATCGCATCGCATCGCATCGCAACGGATCGGATCGGATCGGATCGGATCGGATGGGATCGGCCTTATTTTACGTGGCGAGACTCAGTCCATGAGGCCTGCTCTTCCGTCTGACCACGCAAATTTCGTTAGACTCCTTTCACGAATCATGGGAGAAAGAAGGTATTACTTGGGCGACGAAACAGGCGATTTGAATTTACCTCAGAGGCATCATTTAGGCTTGAGGATCTTTTACATGCAGTAAATGTACTAACATGGGACAACCGGGTTTACTTCCCCTCCGAAAGAAGGCGTACGAAGGATTTTTTCGCCCTTAAAAATCCACGGTTTCGATCGGGTTTAAGCCCGCAAACTTGGGTATAGCAGTCCGATACGCTAACCGCTACACCATCGCTGCCGCGGGGAGATAATGGTTCTTTGGGATTGATTGATGATCCCGGGCGTGCCAATTGATGAATGAAGGTATATATTTCTTCGGGGATGGGCGATGATCTTTCCCCAATGGATGATGAGATCCGTAAGCTAGCGGGGGTTTTCCTCAACCAGGTATCTCCCACCAGCGGGGCACCGCTCCCAGCCGGGGCAAGCTCTAAGCTCACAACCGATCTCCCGGAATATGTGATAGTGTAGTGGATGTTAGTATGAGTGTGTAAGGGGAGAGGATAGGACAAGGAAGAGGAAGGACAGATCGTGTGCGGTTCATGGCCCGTTTGTTAGGGTACTGTTCCGGCATTCGCCTGCTGTTGATCGGAGAAACCAAGGCGAAATACCGTTCAGTGCAGCCAGCCGCTAGAATTCTCCTCCACACAGCGACTGAATTCGACCGATCTGACAAACTAGGGTCCTTACGACTCTTTGCTTATGAAGTAGGGATGTGAAATCTGTGTAGATGTTTGGGGTCTTTTTTTGTACAAACATCGATATTTTAAAAATAGATATATTAAAGCCGTGTTTTAACATCGAAGTTTTGTTTGTAAATGAAAAATTCCCTGAACCTTCGTCCCCTATCCTTATTCAGCGAATTGAAGACGAGATGATGTGCTCTGTTTTCCTTTGTTCCATTTTCTCTTTTCTTTTTTACTTTTCAACTTTTTTTTTAAATTTAAAAAAATGACAAATTAATTTTTTTTCCTATTTTAGGTCATCCTCTGTACTTGTGTTCACGATTCAGCACACTCTATTTGTTTGAAACTCATTTTAATTGAAGCATAATCATCTTCTTTGGGAAACCTTTACATGACGCGTAACTCGGAGGTTCAGTCGCCAGGAGGGACGTGTTGTAGTCTCGTCCACGGGTGGCCGCTTGTACACCAATCAATTAGACACAGGTAATCGTGTTGCGGCGGGTTGCCAGGCATCCGCCTCGCGTTATTCCGTGTCAATTGTTTAGACAATCAGCCGCCACTCGCAGCACCAGCAAGTCGGGAGCGAGCAGGTTATCTTGTTTGCCCGGCAGGGTTCGTTCATTTGATTTTTTTCGGGTGGGTTTGATTGATTCATGTATTAGTGACTCCGGGCGCGTCAACTGCTTTGGTCATTAGTCCCGTTAGTGTAGTGCATGTTTTTCTCGGGAGATGGCGGTGATCTTCCCCCGCGGGATGGCGAGATCCGGCGCCGAGCTACCGTCGGCTAGTGGGGTTTCCCCTAACCAGGACTCTCCCACCAGCGGGGCACCGCCCCAGCCGGGACAAGCTCTAATCTCCCGACCGGCCTCCCGTAATATGTGGTAGTGTGGTGCATGTTAGTGTGTGTGTGTAAGGGGAGAGGATAGGACAAGGGAGAGGAAGGAAAGATCGCGCGCGGCCCGTGGCCCGTTTGTTAGGGTACTGCTCTGGCAATCACCTGTAGTTGATCGGAGAAACCACGGAAAACTACCGATCAGAGCAGCCGGCCGCTAGAATTCTCCTCCAGACAGCGACTGAATTCGACCTAGCTGAAAAGCTAGTGTCGAAAATCTTGCCACCGTGGGGAGTGGGAACCTAGGACCTCCCGGTCAGAGGCGCTGCAGTGACATCAGTTGATGCACTGAGCTACCGCTACCGGTCCGATATATGAGAAAGTGTAGTGCACGTAAGTATAAAATAAGTGTGAGAAAATAAAAGTGAAAGAAGAAGAAAACAAGTTTCATAAGAAGGGGCGGACATCTAGGATCTAAAATTGACGATTTTTTTGTGCATTTGTTTATCTTTTCGGTCATACTTTCATTGAAATAAAACGTTCGAAACCCAAAATATGATCATTATCACTGATTAAATTAATTTTTAAATAGATTTTACCACAAATCATGGATGTGACAGTTTTTTTCTATTAAGATGAGAAATATGCCTTTAGATTTTATTTGACTGAAATCTCACACTTAACAAAATGTTTCTCTTGCGCTTTGTTCAGCCTCGTTAACAAATGATCTCTTATTAAAATCCACAAAAAGTGTCAAATAAGTGTGACATTATTTTGGGAATGTTTATTAAATATGAAAGATTAATATTATACCAGTGTTCTACGAATGGCGCAGATTTTTTCCTACCAGTTACTTTCTTGAACTCTTTAGTCTGATCTAGCTTTTCAGTTTTACCTAATGCTCTTCCCAACTGCTACCTATCGGCGCCTAAAATACATATTTTCGCATTTCTCTATTAGGGAACGGAATAGGAACGGATTAAGAACGGTTCCCTGATAGAGAAATGTAAAAATATGTACGCTTCTATCAAATTTATTATTAATTATAATTCTAAAAATTAAAGATGTTACCCTTCTATAAAATTCTTAAAGTCATATTTGAATTCCGCAATTAGGGAACGTTTCCGAACCTGGCACGATAACATTTAGAAACATTTGGAGCCGTTTTTGAGAAAATGTTTGAATATTTCAGAATAAGCTCCAGATTGATCTGTTTTCACAGAAAGGTTTTGTTAAACTTTACCAGAATCATCTGAAACGCTTCTACACACCAATGCATTGATGTATAAAATGCTCCCAATGTAAATATAAACGACGTTTGATATATTTAAAAAAATATATTTGTGTAACTTTAAAAAAATCAAAAAATGTATTTTATGAGTATATACAAATTTAATTGTTAATATTGTTTAAATAATATATGAAATTTATAAATTAATTTAAATTAAAACTATTATTACCTTTATTCCTTCTACCTGTAAACATCTTGCACTTGAAGCACGAACACTTAACTTTCTATCTCTCTCTCCAAGAAAAAGAAAAATCGCAATAGAATTGTTTATTAACATAAACTCTGATATTTAGGTTGGTAGTATTAGTTGTAGGCTGTAACTCCGTCAATTGCACCGTCATGCAAAACCGTTACCGTCATTACAAAATAAAATTTCATCTTAAATATAGATTTCAAGCTGAAATTATTAGACATTCATGCTCTATCCCAGCAAGTGAACTATTGACCCGTGTAAGATAAAAATACCAGAACCGGAACACTCGAAGTATCTACTTTACGACTTTTGTATCAAGTGTCATATGAACATTACCATATGTTAGATTTTGATGGTTGCTTCACGCACATTTATCCCGCCTTAGAGGCTGTTAAGAATAACTTATAAAAGGATTACAGACTGATTATCGGCGCTGTAGTATTAATTAAGCTATTCGAGGACAAGGTTGTTGATTTTCCATGTGGTTGTTTTGCTGAGGAAAGCGCATCGTAATTCAAGATGAACTTCGGCGTGTACAATGGCATCTGATAGTCGCTGGCAGCTTCTGACGCCAGGAGGCCATGGTTTGTCACCGCCGTCACCCCTGCTGCTGCATTCAACTGTCCCCAACTGCACCAAAATAAATAAACCTACCAAACCACAAATCAGTGATAGAAGACTGACTGACTTTTCTTCCCTCAGCAGGTTGAGAGTAATGTTTTTGACACGCATATACCCCGAATTTGTTCACTTCTCGGAAGGGGACAGAAAATAAGATTAAAAATAGTAACTAACTAGCTATCTAGTTTATTTAGAAAACCTTACAACGTAGGAGGGGTCAGGGCAAAAATTAACTGTGCGATTACCTTGCAATGTTCCAGTATCCGTTAGTGTGTGACGATCAGAAAGCTCTCTTCTCAGGCTGAGAAGACCAGAGATTCGGCTATGGATTGCTGTGTGCTAACCACACCTATCTCCCAAACCATGGTCGCAAACTCAGGACGCCGCTGGTAGGCCTTAGCTAGTAAAGAGCTGTCGTGTGAAAGTAAATACATACATACATACATATAGTGTAGGAGGCTTTTGTCCTACTTATGTGAACATAATAATAATAATGATAATCATAATAATAATAATAATAATAGTAATAATAATACCACAATTTGCTAAAACCAATTTTATTATCATTGCTCACACATTTCTTAACAACAGGGGGCTTCCGATGTTCAGTCTCCACGATTAACATTAATTTAATCCAACCATTACACTTTTTCCAGTGCATGTTTCGCCAAAATAGAGAGTTACGATAAACCTTGACTCGCTTTTCTCTCAAAATAATTATTGAACCCACACATGAACGGTTATATTTGATGGACTTAGATTTTCAACACATTCTACATATATTACGCCTCCTTGTAAGTAAGTTACTGATACACTAACTTCCTAGAAGTCACTCCTCACGTCGAAATGATACACTTTCATATAAATAGCATTCTCAGCGTCCACATATGATTGATAGACGATGTAGTTATTCGTAACGAGATTGTCAACTGCAGAAGAAAGAGGGACATATGAATCGTAACCTTATGCAATGCCTTAAGCAAAGAGCCACGAACGCCGTGCCCTCCCCATCCTAACCACTCTCTTTACCTTAGGAGTGTTCCCCGATCCCCATAAGGTCTACTTCCCATAAACCTGCCTTACTGAGGAGGTGACAGAGTGAGAACAAACGCCACCACCACCATTCCGCCATCGCCACAGTCGCCGCGAGTTCCTCCGCCGTAACCACAGCCACTGCCATCACCATCGTCATAGTCACCGCCACAGCCATCACCACCGCCAGTGGTAGTTCAGAGCATCAACTGATGTCAGTGCAGCGCCTCTGATCGTGAGGTCCTATGTTCGAGTTCTGACGGCGGCAGGATTTTTGACACTAGCTTTTCAGCTAGGTCGAATTCAGTCGCTGTCTGGAGGAGAATTCTAGCGGCCGGCTGCTCTGATCGGTAGTTTTTGGTGGTTTCTTCAATCAATACCATGCGAATGCCGGAGCAGTACCCTAACAAACGGGCCACGGACCGCGCGCGATCTGTCCTTCCCCTTCCTTGTCCTATCCTCACCCCTTACACCCACACCTACACTAACATGCACTACACAATCACTTATTCCGGGAGACCGGTCGGGAGCTTAGAGCTTGTCCCGACTGGGGCGGTGCCCCGCTGGTGGGAGAGTCCTGGTTAAGGGTAAACTCCACTAGCCGACGATAGGTCGGCGCCGGATCTGGCCATCCAGCGGGGGAAGATCACCGCCATCTCCCGAGAAAAAAACATGCGCTACACTTACGGGACTAATGACCAAAGCCGTTGACACGCTCGGAAACACGAAAAAGTCAATCAATCAACCACCGCCACTGCCATCATCACCACCAACACCACCGTTGCCACATTCACGATTGTCACAGTCGCCGCCACAGTCATTGCCAATGCCACAGGCACCGCAAGTCACCGCCATAGACCCGCTAGCCCCCCCAAACCGCCGCCACTACTCTTGTCACCGCCATTACCACAGTCACAACCATCACAGTCGCCACAAGTTATTGCTCCCGTCATCATCGTCACAGCCACCGCCGCCGCCGCCGCCGCCGCCGCCGCCGCCATCGCCGCCGCCACCGCCACCGCCACCGCCACCGCCACCGCCACCGCCACCGCCACCGCCACCGCCACCGCCACCGCCACCGCCACCGCCACCACCGCCACCACCGCCACCCGCCGTCACCGCCGTCACCGCCGTCACCGCCGTCACCGCCGTCACCGCCGTCACCGCCGCCACCGCCGTGCACCGCCGTCACCGCCGTCACCGCCGTCACCGCCGTCACCTGCCGTCACCGCCGTCACCGCCGTCACCGCTCGTCACCGCCGTCACCGCCGTCACCGCCGTCACCGCCGTCACCGCCGTCACCGCCGTCACCGCCGTCACCGGCGTCACCGGCGTCACCGCCGTCACCGCCGTCACCGCCGTCACCGCCGTCACCGCCGTCACCGCCGTCACCGCCGTCACCGCCGTCACCGCCGTCACGCTCACCGCCGTCACCGCCGTCACCGCGTCACCGCCGTCACCGCCGTCACCGCCAGTCACCGCCGTCACCGCCGTCACCGCCGTCACCGCCGCCACCGCCGTCACCGCCGTCACCGCCGTCACCGCCGTCACCGCCGTCACCGCCGTCACCGGCGTCACCTGAGCGTCACCGCGTCACCGGCGTCACCGCGTCACCGCCGTCACCGCTCCCGTCACCGCCGTCACGCCGTCCGCCACCGCCGTCACCGCCCGGTCACCGCCGTCACCGCCGTCACCGCCGTCACCGCCGTCACCGCCGTCACCGCCGTCACCGCCGTCACCGCCGTCACCGCCGTCACCGCCGTCACCGCCGTCACCGCCGTCACCGCCGTCACCGCCGTCACCGCCGTCACCGCCGTCACCGCCGTCACCGCCGTCACCGCCGTCACCGCCGTCACCGCCGTCACCGCCGTCACCGCCGTCACCGCCGTCACCGCCGTCACCGCCGTCACCGCCGTCACCGCCGTCACCGCCGTCACCGCCGTCACCGTCGTCACCGCCGTCACCGCCGTCACCGCCGTCACCGCCGTCACCGCCGTCACCGCCGTCACCCCGTCACCGCCGCCCCCCACCACCTTCCCCATCATCATGCTCATAATAGTGACAATCACCAAACGCTCACTTCCACAGCCTTAACCTCAACCACAACCTGAGCCCTCAACTCAGCCGCCACCAGTACCACTGCCCTCGTCGTGCCAACACATCCGCCGCGTCGACCTCCACCGCCGCCGCCACGCGGTCGAGCAGGTTCCCAGTGAGAGCGAGAGTGGTGGCCACGAAGGGAGGTGATGGATGCGAATGGAGCGTGCTGCTGCCCCTGAGAGGTGATCAAATCTGCTTTCGTTCTCATCCAGTTCCCTCTAGCTATGTTCCTATTCAAGTTTTGTGGTTTTTGCAGTTTCCGCTGGTTCTGTTCCCTTTTCAATTTCTCGCTCATGGGTCACGAAACTCGTATTTAAGCTATCGTGCGACTTGATATGGTGAAAGTAGGTAATAGAGCCATACTTCCCCAGCCGCATTCTTTACGCAGTTGTCATATGACCTCCACTTCAAGCGTTAATGACGAGATGTAATGTTGATTCTGATAGTAATGATGATGGTGCTGACGTAGGATTTTGATGAATGAGAATACTAATTATGTATATGACGTAATGAGAGATAAATACAACGGGAAAAAATATGTCGTTTTAAAAAATACCCGCCACCGATGCATGAAAGAGGTGCAAATAGAGGCAAGTAAGTGCTATTAAAATATTAGCATCTAAGTTCACCAAGTTATTATCGGGTTCCTATCATTGGAGACTAAATTCGATTATCATTGTCCGCTTAATAAAATTTATGAGTCTCACTTTTGGCATTCACTGTTCATTTCGCATAACAATTTCTGAGTTCTATCTTTTTAATACTAACGACGACAAATCACTACGTCCGAACTCGCGTATGTTCAAGTAAACTGCTATATACCTAGCACCCTGATCCGATCGCTATCG
The DNA here is from genome assembly GCA_964035755.1 of Teleogryllus oceanicus. Taxonomy (NCBI): domain Eukaryota; kingdom Metazoa; phylum Arthropoda; class Insecta; order Orthoptera; family Gryllidae; genus Teleogryllus; species Teleogryllus oceanicus. The sequence continues at coordinate 51,100,231 of CAXIVR010000013.1, forward strand.
TGTCGAGAGCTCGAATGAATCTTCTTGTATCTTCAACATGTCAACTGTTTTTTATCCTTTACTCTCTTGTTTCCATTATGGAATACTGTCGATCAGGGCAGCCGTCCACCATAATCCTCCTCCAGACAGCGGTTAAATTCCACTCAGCTTTTTTGGTTGAATTTCCGTGTGGACAATCGGCCCCTGCCGGGCCTCGAAACATAGAACTTGTCTTTCGGGGACCTTGCAGCGGCAACGTTGGATTGAGGCACCAGTGCCTTAAACCATGCAAAGTCTCTTCAGCTCTCTTGAACACCTTTGCCACCTCCAAATGACCTTTGCACCTCCGACATTTGTCACGCTAGTTCGCTCCAACATATTCTCCTCTCTTCTGCTCCTGAAACCATTAGCAGTGAAACACGGTTTAGTTCTTAACGTCGGTGTTTCGAAGCCATCCTACAATATTTCATTTATTTATTTAATTTCGGCTAACGTCGAACTACATATACCAGATTTCGTTTAAAGAAAAGCATATTTTCAAGACATGTCAGAAAATGCGCATTGTTCTAGCAAAAACCTCACGCACTTCAGATAGGTTTCTGTTACGTGTCTGTTTTCTTGCCAAAATGGCCAAGTTGTTTAGAGCGACCATCAACTTTCATTCAGAAAGATAGAAATTATATTATAGTTAGCAAGAAATTTCAAATGATTTGAATCCGACGAATCCGAAAACAGTTTTCTGAAAGTATCTCTGATTTTAGACATTCGCAGCACTTCTAATGGGTCTTTGATGGTACTTTTTTTAAACCTCATTATTATCCCTGCTGGAAACCCCAAGCTTTATTATGAATAATACATTTATCTTAACATTACACAATACACCCGATTTTTAATAGTCAAGAACATTAACATTATATAATGTAACTGCAGTGAAATCTGTGTTACTTAGTTCGTCGTTTACTTCAGTTACTCTATCTTCGAGTAACTGCAGTGAAATCTGTGTTACTTGTGTAAAATGTCTATATAGACATTTTACACAAGAGCTGTGTCAATCGATTTTTGCATAGCCTTTGAAAATCCGTGACATTTGGGACTCGAACATAGAATCTCCCGGTCAGAGCCGCCGCATAGTAGTGAGTCTAAGCTCAATTCAAACGATGGAAAAAATTTAGAACTTATCGCACTCGTGATGTCTATCATTTGTATTCCCTAAGATTTAAATTTCACTGCTAAACCCTTTTTGAGTACCTGTCATCTCCAAATGGCTTCTGCTCTCTTTCTCTGTCTCTGTATCTCTCTCTCTGTCTCTCTCTTTGTCCTTCTGTCTCTCCCTGTCTGCCTCTGTCTCTGTGTCCTTCTGTCTCTCTGTCTCTCCCTGTCTCCCTTTGTCTCTCTGTGTATCTATCTCTTTCACTGTTTCTCTCTCTGTCTTTCTGTCTCCCTCTGTCTCTCCCTCCTTTTCTCTGTCTCCCTCCTTTTCTCTGTCTCCCTCTTTTTCTCTGTCTCCCTCTTTTTCTCTGTCTCCCTCTTTTTCTCTGTCTCCCTCTTTTTCTCTGTCTCCCTCTTTTTCTCTGTCTCCCTCTTTTTCTCTTCTCCCTCTTTTTCTCTCTCTCTCTCTCTTTCTGTCTCTTTTCTCTCTCCTTTTCTCTTTCTCCCTCTTTTCTCTTTCTCCTCTTTTTCTCTTTCTCCTCTTTTTCTCTTTCTCCCTCTTTTTCTCTTTCTCCCTCTTTTCTCTTTCTCCTCTCTTTTCTCTTTCTCCCTCTTTCTCCCTCTTTCTCTCTTTCTTTCCCTCTTTTCTCTTTCTCCCTCTTTTTCTCTTTCTCCCTCTTTTTCTCTTTCTCCCTCTTTTTCTCTTTCTCCTCTTTTCTCTTTCTCCCTCTTTTTCTCTTTCTCCTCCTTCTGTATATCTCTCTTCTTCTTCTTGATGTCTTCTCTGTCTCTCTTTTTCTCCTCCTCCTTTCTCTTCTTCTCTCTGCATCTCTTCCTCTTTCTGCCTCTCGCACGTATTTCCTCCCTCTTAGTCTTTCTGTCTGTCTTACTCTCTGCCTCGTCCTCTCTCCCAGCATTTCCTTGCCTATTTCCCTGTCTTTGCCTCTCTCTGGCTCTCTGTTAGTGTCTGCCTCGCCCTCCCCTTCTTCCGCTGCGTGTGGGTACGCGGCCGCGTCGGCCGCCGGCTCCCAGCGCCGCTCCCTGCTCGAGGGCCACCTCTGACATTTGCTGCGTGCGCAGCTCGACGCGGCGCCCCCGCGGCGGCCTGGGCGGCGAACGCGGCGCCGCTGCCCGCCCACTGACGCCACGACCCGCTTTTCCCTTTCTTCTTTCTTTTTTTTTCTTTTTTTCTTTTTTTCTTTCTTCTTTCTTTTCTTTTTTGTGTTTTTTCCCTTTTTATTCTTTCTTCTTTTTTATTCTTTCTTCTTTTTCTTCTTTCTTCTTTTTTCTTTTCTCTTTTTTTACAAACGGCTATAGCACGTGGATACATGCAACACGTGAAATTAGGGGAGCGCGGAAGGCGAAGAGGGGGGGAGCAACAACTACAACCTGACTTAATCGGGGCCTCTAGTTTTTTCTTTTGTTGCCTTTACTTCGTAGGGAGAGGAAGTATTGGAATCGTGCGCCTGAAAATGACGGATTTTCGACACAAAAGCTCGTATTATCTCGCCCTTTGTAACGGAAAGTGCATAAATATTGTTCCTACTCGTAGTAAGTTACTTCTTCTAACTCGTCTAGTCAGGATCCATGTTTTGTGGGTTCTTGATACAGAAAAATCAATGGATGGCAAAATGCCTATCTGTATGATTGAATGGATGGCTGAAGAACTAATTGACTGCCTGTCTGTGGTCAACGCTAGCACCTAAACCGTTAAGACGGTAATCTCCAAAATTGATATTTCCCAATCGATTTAAATTAAATTTAAATCTTCTAAGTTTTGAAACGGATATTTTAATTTTGGAGGGTAGTTTATATGTACTTTGCAGGGTACTCAAAAATGGGTTCAAAGTTTAATTAAAAACTTTGTCCTCGGATAGTGTAAAGGACGCTTAAGAGATTGGTATAGGGATAATTTTCGTTGAAATTCCTTATTTTTCAAAAATTGCAACAGTTCACTCATTTCTCACACTGTTCAAAGAGAGTCAAGAATTTGGAGACCATTTAGCAATGGTCACTGCGCAATAATTCTCTGCAGATATTCAGCACAACTCTTCATTTTAATTTTACAAGATCACCTGTCTTGGTTCTCTTCACTGTGCGAATCTCTCTTCAGCGTTTTGGAAGTTTCATAGCGTCACTTTTGACCTATAGAATGTGATCTGCATACTTTTGAGCTTAATCTCTTCTGCAACTATTTTGATGCTCAATGTACGTTTATTGGTAAAAAGGACTAGATTTCGTGATTTGTTCAGGTTACAGGTAAGGTGATTGGAATGATTGAAGGCGTTGTCATTGTCAACAATAGTATTTATTTCACAAATAGCATCTTTCGATGGCTTAGCCATCATCATCAGTTTTCTGCTGTCTGGGAGCCACAAAAACAGGACTGCGTCCTGTTTTTGGCCTGCGTCCTGTTGCAGTCCTGTTTTTGTGGCTCCCAGACAGCAGAAAACTGATGATGATGGCTAAGCCATCGAAAGCTGCTATTTGTGAAATAAATACTATTGTTGACAATGACAACGCCTTCAATCATTCCAATTATGTAAATGTCAACTACACCTCATCACTGAATCAATATACAGGTAAGGTGATCGTAAATTTTCTCGAATGAGAATCCTAATCCCAAACAGAATCTTAAGCGGTGTGTTCCGTCGGTGTTGATGTCATCACTTCCTCCGCAAACCTGTCCTTTAAATGGAGGACAATAGGATTCCCTTACTCCTTTCAAAGTTTTCCATGCTTCAATTATTTACAGGATTTTATGGTCTGTATGTAATTGTCGGAAAATTATTTAATAATAATTAAAAATGTAAATAGTTCTATCATTTATCTTCACAAAGCAATGCCACTTCAGTTGATCTGCATCCGTAATTATATTTCTGATATTTGTGTTTTCTTAAAAGTAATCCCCCGATAACGATCAATAAAATGCTCTTAACATGCTTTAAATCCAGCTTTAAATGCCCTAAATTCAAAGTAAAATTACGTACAAAATCTTATGAAAATCAATTCGGATGAACAACTCATGCTGTTGGATACGTAACTGATGTAATCGAGGCTTCTTCCATTCTTTTGAGTGAACTCAGCTTGCAAACTTTTGGTTTAGACTATCCATTACCAGGAAATTTCTGTCTTTAGTTATCCCGAAATCGGCCGAGCCGACAATGGCGCTGACATACGTCACAAGAATTACAAATGCACAACAGCTGTCAAAACAAATTCTGAGCGAACAAATAGAATAGGCTACTGAGTAGCATATTTGTTGCATTTCGTAAATATTATTTGAGGCAAGGACTATTAAAAATGACATAAAAGTGGGTGTAATCAGTAAGAAAATAATTTTAAAATGACAGAAAAGATAAAAAATGACTTATTAGTCGAAATCGATAAAAAATGCAAAATAATGACCTATAGAAAAATGAGTCATTTCCTATTGTCATAACATAAAATGAATTTCTGTAATAAACGGCATTGTTGTAAAGTGAAAAAAATGACATTTCATTAAAATCAGTCCCCTAGTTATTATTATGGTATAAGGTGAGTTCCGCCGACCTGGATGGCCGAGGTGGCTAAGAGCGAGTACCGACTCAGCGCTTCGGTCCGAAGGGTCGCGGGTTCGAGTCCCGCCTTGGGCATGGTTGTTTGTCCCTTGTCGTTGTATGTATGTGTTGTCGCGGAGGGCCTCGCGTTCTGCTGACCCCAGATCAGAGGAGCCCGCAAGTGTGTTGGTCTAGTGTATGGTCAAATACGCGTCCCATCGGGACGTAAATGGTAACCGGCTGTTGGCTGGATAGAAGCCCTAGAAAAAAAAATCAGCCAATCGCAGCGAGATAATAAGGGTGGAGGGGGGGCAGTTAACCGAATATCCGACCACTTTTTTTTCGCACAGATATCCCATGAGACCCGTGACGTCACAATAAAATTATTTCCATCGGCACGTAATGGGTAACCGGCTGTTGGCTGGATAGAACAAAAATAAGGTGTGTTCCGTCGGCTGTCATGTCATGTCTCTCTGTCTTCATTGCCGTGAAAGTCGTTGTCTAACCGCTTCCGTTGTGCTTGCTCTACCCCACCCACCACGTTTTAAGTCACGTGTTGCATAAAAGAGTGTCTTCTACGATTTGTGAAGAATACAGCTGCGACTCTACCAAGTTTTCTTGAGTGCTGATCGGAATCCGAATGGCCCCGAGCTGCCAAGTGTGATGTCAGGGTCCGCTGACGCCTCGTTCACAGCCCTGTCCTCGTAGTTCCGTTGCCATCGCCAGGTCGCACGATGGGGCGAAAACCAAACACCTGGTCGAAAAACTAAAAATTACCTGTGTGCAAGAAATTTTGTTAGCTGGGGTTTTCGGGGCTGGATATAAAGAATCCGTTTGAATTTTAATTGAAATACAGTGAATGTAACGAAGTTCTGCTACGAAATAAAGTTCCGCCTAAACTAAATTAATATAAATTTATAAAAATACCTGATTTTTACATTATTTCTTGGAAGAAATTTAGGGTGTACTAGTACAGATTTGGTTATGAGCCGAGTGCGATGTGCGTTTGTTCGCTGACGCCATCCCCGTCTCTACCTGTAATCATACTTCCAACCTAAGCGGAAGAAATATGAAACAGGAATGAATAGGGCCAATACTCGCCTATACATCATAATACAACTTGTGTCCGTCACATTTTAATGCAAAATTACTTTCAAAGACAAGTTTTCTTCCTTCGCTCGCCCGGGTTTGTCACGGCGAGGCTCTGGCCTGCGGTCCTCGCGTTCACTGTAAACAACCTTGAGTCAATCCACCGCATAATTACCAATTCACTTTTATAAGAATGCCCTTTAGTGGTTAAATTCCCTACCCTGTATTTCGTCACTGCTGTGCTAGACAAATGAACATCGCACAGCGCATAACCCAGTCTCCGGTCGAATACCCCAAAATTACGTGGGATACCTTTTAACTCTTTTCATTTACATCTTGTTTTATGACTTGTGGCTATCACTACCACCTACTTCATCACTACCACCTCCACCATCACTACCACCTACACCATCACTACCACCACCATCATCACCTACAGCACGATCACCCCCCACCTACACTATCGCCACCTCCCCCCGCCCAAATTCCTCTACCACCTCGCACAACACCACATCCCCCCTCCACCATCACATCCACCTCCGCTCTCCCCGCCGCCTCGAGAGAACCAGAAGCGACGCACGTGCGTGGCTGCCGTGTTCCCGCCGATGGAGACGTCTGGCGATAGCCATCGGCTGCGCCCGACGCCGCGCCTCCGCCGTGCAGGCCCACACCGACACAGCGCGGCCCGTTCTCTCGCTCGCCATCACACGAGCACACGGAGACACGACGACACAAGATGATTTTTTTTTAAATATCGATATTTTGGTCCAGAAATGTCAAAATAGTATTATCATCAATGTTGTCCGTTCGAGATTTTCGTTACCTCGATAATTTTTTCAGAAACATCGATGTTTTCAAAAAAATTAATGACGACAACCTTCACAGAGCACACGTAGGAATGGCGAAAATTTGATGATGGATTGGTCCTGATGTGTCGATATAATGTATCATCGATGTTGTGGGTTCCATGTTTTCTTCATTTCGATGCATTTTTTTCAGAAACTTCGATGTTTAAAAAAAATAATGATCTAATTAAAATTTCAAGAAACTTTTTTAGCGGCGACCACTTTCACACGAGCACACGTAGGATGACGAAAAATTATTTTTTTAAATATCGATATATTGGTTCAGGAATATCGATATACTATCATTGATGTGGGTTTGATTATTTCTTCACCTCGATACATTTTTCAGAAAAATGATGATGTTTCTAAAAAAAATCGATGTTTTTAAAAAAATTATTATATAAATAAAATTTCAAGAAGTGTTATAATGAATTGCTCAAAACCAACAACCACCGACATCTATCACTATTATCGATGCCCAGCCGGAGAGATTTTATGGATACTTCTGGAGGTTTGTCTAGAATGTCTCACTTTATTATAACAAATTATTTTAACAAAATATCTATTATGTTGTGACTGTGTGAAAGGAGCAAATGACGCTAACATTAAAATAGGTTCTACTTTAATACTCATTTATATTTTTTATTTCAAGTTTTAAACAAGTTTTTAACAAGTTAAACACTAACTAAACACAAACATTTCTGTCGTTTTGAGCTCACTGTGGAAATTCAAATGGGAGATTACTGGTTAGGGATAACCCCCAGCCGACGGTAGGTCGGCATCGGATCTCGTCATCCAGCTGGGAAATATCACCGCCACTTCCCATGGTCAAAACCTGTACTACACTTACGGCAATGAGGGCCTTAGCATTCTGACGCACCCGTATTAAATCAAATAACCGATGGACCATGTACATCTCGCGTTAACTTCGACTGTTATATGCTATTTACTTTGGAAATTGTCAATTATATAAAAAAAGTTTAATTATTTAGTAAAAATTCTATCCTTTCTACTTAGAGATGTATTCAAGAAAATTTGATTGATTTTTTTCATTTTTCCGGGCGCGTCAACTGCTCTGGTCATTAGACCGTACCTACCGTCGGCTAGTGGGTTTTCCCCCTAACCAGGACTCTCCCACCAGCGAGGCACCACCCCAGCTTCCGTCCGATCTCCCGGAATATGTGGTAGTGTAGTGCATGTTAGTGTGTGAGTGTGTGTGTGTGTGTAGATCGCGCGCGGTTCGTGGCCCATTTGGTAGGGTACTGCTCCGGTATTCGCCTGGTATTGATCGGAGAAACCAGGGAAAACTATCGATCAGAGCAGCTGGCCGCTAGAATTCTCCTCCAGACAGCGACTGAATTCGACCTAGCTGAAAAGCTAGTGTCGAATATCTTGCCACCGTCAGGACTCGAACCTACGACCTCCCGGTCAGAGGCGCTGCAGTGACATCTGTTGATGCATTGAGCTACCGCTCCCGGTATAGAAAAGATATTAGATACTTGAAAGTTTCGATTTGAGGAAATGTCTTTGTATATTGACTGCTGTGTCTTGAAGACGTGGGTTTTATTTCCAAAAACTAATATTATCCTCAAAACTATTGCAATATCAAGTATGAAATTTATTTGGCTTATCAGTATAATACAAATTATTTTCAAACGAAATATCCCTTTTCCCCAAAATGTTCATGTTTTTCACTATTTGTTTTTCATATTGCCACTAATTTCGCAGCACCATATGATTTTACTTTGCCTCGACATAGTGTCGTCTTATTTCATATCTATTTTACTTTCATTTATACAACTTATTTGTAATCTAAAATCCTTTAGACCGGGAGCGGTAGCTCAATGCATCAACTGATGCCACTGCAGCGCCTCTGACCGGGAAGTCCTAGGTTCGAGTCCTGACGGTGGCAGGATTTTCGACACTAGCTTTTCAGCTAGGTCGTATTCAGTCGCTGCCTGGAGGAGAATTCTAGCGGCCGGCTGCTCTGATCGGTTGTTTTCCGTGGTTTCTCCGATCAACACCAGTCGAATGCTGGAGCAGTACCCTCCCAAACGGGCCACGGACCGCGCGCGATCTCTTCTTCCTCTTCCTTGTCTTATCCTCACCCCTTACACACACAACTTACACTAACATGCACTACACTACCACATATTCAGGGAGACCGGTCGGGAGCTTAGAGCTTGTCCCGGCTGGGGCGGTGCCCCGCTGGTGGGAGAGTCCTGGTTAGGGGGAAACCCCTTTAGCCGACGGTAGGTCGGCGCCGGATCTCGTCATCAAGCAGGGGAAGATCACCGCTATCTCCCGAGAAAATCATACACTACACTAACGAGACTAATGACCAAAGCAGTTGACGCGCCCGCACACACGAAAAAAAACAAACCAAACCAAAGTTCTTTAGGCATGGTTTCTATTTCTGCTTCTGAGTATAGTCTTCTCTTTTCCTATTGTGCTCCTGGCTTATTTGTTTCGAAACCATACACATTGTCATTGGCATAACTTTTATTCCATTGTCTTTTGTGCAGCTAGTTAACACATGTAAATTTTCACAATGACGTAATACTACCGAGTAATCTTCACATCTCAGAAAGTCTTTTAAATTCGTGTCACGTTTGCTGTTTCGTGTGTACCCGCCTTGATGCAGAATATAGATGACCAATGATAACGCTAACTTGCCTCCAAACCCGAATTTTTTTATAGTTCCTGTGTGCCGCGTCCCAAACTCTAAATTTCAGGCGAACATAGGACGTCAAATGTATTCTGATATAAATTTATTGCGTATACAATACGAAGACTGTTTTTTGACTAAGCATTTTTTGCTTGGTTTAACTTAAAACTAGTAAGGTTACAACAATGCATACTTTCCCTTATGATTTATAACCTTGTTCCCTTTGTAATTTTAATTTTGTTTCCATTTGTAATTCCCTTTGTAATTTTTGAAAATTCAAAAAGTTCAACAAATATGAACCCCGCACTTTTTAAGTGTCCTTTAAGGTGTACGAAGAAAATGTGTAATCAAAAATGTGTAGTCATTTTGGAAAAAAATTGTAAAAGTTGAAGCTTCAAAAATCAAAATATCCTGTTTAAACAAGCAGGATCGTGAATTCGTTCACATCGATCAGAGAATATTAATTCGGGAATATTTTCTCAACGGTTTAGACTCTTACGTTGACCACTGATGGCAGACAGACGTTCGTTCTGACAAATTCTTACTGTAACGTGTTAGGGGAAGCAATTCACCACATAGAGCATGAAGATTCCTCCACGTTTTTTATAACCATGTTCCCAATAAGAATTTTTCCGTCGAAGAATCGTCTATTTCTGAAGCGACATTACAATACTTTCTCGTAAGAGAAAGAAAAAAATCGTACGCTTGTTTTAGCAATAAATACCCGTATCATTTCACCTAACAAAGATAACGGTTTACTTCCCCAAACAGGCAGGTGTGGTTATTCCTCAGTTAGTAAATAGTTGTTTTCAATGTGAAAATAGTTCGCCACTGGTACCCAACCTCGAATATCTGAACTGTGCATTGTAGATTCGATTCTGGAGATAGTAAATATTCTAATATTTCCATTCTGGAGGTAGTAAATATTCTAATATTGCGAAGAATGCGTTTATAAATAAATATTTTAATCCTCGAGATTAAAAGGAACAGAATAATCACAAAAATCATTTTAACTTTTCAACAATTTCAAGATTTTGCTGGATCCTCTCCATCCGAACTCCTAACAGAAGATCTAAGAAATGATTGAAATGATAGAAGGCGTTGTCATTGTCAATAATACTATTTATTTCAATAAGAGCAGGTTTCGATGGCTTAGCCATCATCATCAGTTTTCTGGTGTCTGGAAGTCACAAAAACGACTACCAGACTTTTGTGACTTTCAGACAGCAGAAAACTGCTGATGATGGCTAAGCCATCGAAAGCTACTCTTATTGAAATAAATAGTATTGTTGACAATGACAACGCCTTCAATCATTTCAATTATGTAAATGTCAACTACAACTCACCACTAAACCAATAGAGCTAAGAAGGCTAAATTATATAATTACGGTCTAGAATACACATCTCGGACACCTGGCATGGACCGGAAAACCAAGTATTAGGGGCGTAAACCGCCCCGATTCAGCGTAGGATGACAATTAGTCACGATGTGTCGGCCTAACGTGTCTTACGAATAGCTTAATACACCAAATACTTCGTTTATCAACTTAAATATGTCTGATGCACACGTTGAGGATAATTACGTATCAAGTAGTGACAAACGTACGGGATGATGTTGACCAGTTTGATTTTACGTCACCCCCTTTTTTATTATTTTTTTAAAATTTATTTGTTGAGTCTAAAACTGTATGTGACGGAAGGGGGAGAAAATCATCTGCGCACGCTTTCTTAAGTTTCAGAATCGCTTCCCAACAAGTTAACTATTAATAGTTGAAAGATGAAAAAATTATAGTAAATAATAATAATAATAAATTTAAAAAAGCCAGAGATAAACATTTCAAAAACTAGATATTTTCGTTGCCAATAATAGAAAAATTATTTTTAACGGTAAACGAACGAACAGATTTAATTTTTCTGTATTGATAACACAAAGAAACTCACCCTAAGCTCTACTACCACTACAAATAAAAGGAAAGCTCAACAAAACGTGCGCATAGTGAAGCTACATTTACGTCCAGAAGCAAATCAAGGGGCCATCTCAGCATTTGCTCAATGGATCAGGGAAACTGGACAAAAACCCGATCGAGTTGAGGATCATTGACCCGGAAGCTGAAGTACATTACTTGTTACAGGCATTTAAGTCTTTTTTAAAATTATACAATGTAAATGTAAACTAATTCATTATACTATAACATTGTTTTGTTAAAGTAAACATTATTTTTCTTTTCGACGATCAGTATAGTCTCTAATTGTATAGAAACAGTTTTGCAGCAGAAAATATTTTACTTTTAACTTAAATTTGTGTACCAATTTTAATTGTTTAATTTCAACTGGCAATGCGTTGTAAAGTAACGTACATGTATTGTATCTTAGATTCAATAACGCTTGGATGAGTTATTTTGTTCATTCTCCTTTTATAATGTTTAGAGATTTTGGTGGATCTGTTTTATGGAAATAACACAACACACAGGAAAAAGTTGTCAATATTTTTCTATGTTCAGAAGTTTACCTTAGAACTTGTAACTTAATCATTTAGAGGTTATATTGGGGAGAATTGCGAGGATCTTAAGCTCTAAAGAAAGCTCCGAAAAGAACTTAAACGTGATCATAAGAATCAAACAGTTTTATTTATATAACATAGCCTAAATCGAGATCGTACCCATTGTGAATCAAGAGAGCAAAAAATTAATTTGTTTATTCCGTTTTGGAAGGTTAAGATTCTGATCTCTTGTCTTTCCTTTTCCTGTGGTTTTGTTTTAGTAATCCCTACTTTAGATTCGTCTCAGTCTACAATTTGTCGTGTTTCATATGTTACTTTCTTGTGTTCTTTAAGCCGCCGCCGTCAACGTGTCTAGAATGGAGATGTTCAGCGATAACATCACTTCCTCTGCAGATCCTGTCCTTTGGATGGGAGACAATAGCTTTTCCCTACTCCATTGAAAGTTTTCCATGCTTGAAATCTATATTAAATTATTCCAGACTTTTTTGTTTCCATGACATTGTTTGGAAATTATTTAATAATTCATAAAAGTAAATAATGGTATCGATTATCTTTACAAAGCAATGTCACTTGAGCTGATCTGTATTGGTAATTACATTTCTGATATTATTTGTTTTATTAAGGGTACGTCTGTCTGTCTGTCTGTCTGTCTGTCTCTCTCATTCTCTCTCCCTTTTTCTTTCTTTCTTTCAAGGTTGTTTCCTCGATTTCCTTCATTCATTATCGTTCTCTCCCGGTGTTCATTTCTCCTTTTGCAATCGTTTTTCCAAATCGTCCCTACCAAGTGTGCATAGTTGAAAGTATGAAATATCAGTTGTTGCAAATTTAACGCGCAAATATTGTACTATATTATATATGAGTACATATATATTAGAAACAGGGCAGTGAACAAATGGAATAACAGCAAAACACGATGCCCTTTATTTTTATTTCCTTCTTTATATTCGATATACATTATTATTAAGATATAACTTGTCTGAGACCAGACAATAAAAACTACTGGCATTTCACTAAGTTTGCTACTCTAATTAAAAATGGAAACAGGTTGGAAAATTTCCGTTTTATCATATTTCAAAGATCTATATTTTTAAATATCGATGTTGTCATCGACATCGAAAACCTTTTGTTGATGTTTCGAAATATCGATGTTGTGATAAAATTTGCCATCACTAACTGTGACTGCTCCGCCGGGCGGGACTCTTTCGTATGGCTTGTCCCAGTCCCTCTGCAGCATGTGTGGTTGAGCGTGACTCATGAGCGCCGCGTGTGTCTGTGTGTGTGTGTGTGTGTGTATGTGTGTATGTGTGTATGTGTGTTCTCCTGGGCGGTGCGTGGGGTGGCTCATTAGCTCCGCTGAACGTCGGCCCGCTCAGCCGCTGAGCAAATCGCAGGGTGGAGTCGCTCTGAGCCACGACACTTCTCGCCGCGCCCGGGCGCACAGTGGCACACGGACGAAAGATACACGGCACATCAGTGGTAGTTCAACTGGTTTGGTTTGGTTCTGTTCGGTTTTGTTGCGTTCGCTTTTGTTGCGTTCGGTTTTGTTGCGTTCGGTTTTGTTGCGTTCGGTTTTGTTGCGTTCGGTTTTGTTGCGTTCGGTTTTGTTGCGTTCGGTTTTGTTGCGTTCGGTTTTGTTGCGTTCGCTTTTGTTGCGTTCGGTTTTGTTGCGTTCGGTTTTGTTGCGTTCGGTTTGGTTGCGTTCGGTTTGGTTCGTTCGGTTTGGTTGCGTGCGCTTTGTTGCGTGCGCTTTTGTTGCGTGCGCTTTGTTGCGTGCGCTTTTGTTGCGTGCGCTTTGTTGCGTGCGCTTTGTTGCGTGCGCTTTTGTTGCGTGCGCTTTGTTGCGTGCGCTTTTGTTGCGTGCGCTTTTGTTGCGTGCGCTTTGTTGCGTGCGCTTTTGTTGCGTGCGCTTTGTTGCGTGCGCTTTGTTGCGTGCGCTTTTGTTGCGTGCGCTTTTTGTTTGCGTGCGCTTTGTTGCGTGCGCTTTTGTTGCGTGCGCTTTTGTTGCGTGCGCTTTTGTTGCGTGCGCTTTTGTTGCGTGCGCTTTTGTTGCGTGCGCTTTTGTTGCGTGCGCTTTTGTTGCGTGCGCTTTTGTTGCGTGCGCTTTTGTTGCGTGCGCTTTTGTTGCGTGCGCTTTTGTTGCGTGCGCTTTTGTTGCGTGCGCTTTTGTTGCGTGCGCTTTTGTTCGTGCGCTTTTTTGCGGCGCTTTGTGCGTCGCTTTGTTGCGTGCGCTTTGTTGCGTGCGCTTTTGTTGCGTGCGCTTTTGTTGCGTGCGCTTTTGTTGCGTGCGCTTTTGTTGCGTGCGCTTTTGTTGCGTGCGCTTTTGTTGCGTGCGCTTTTGTTGCGTGCGCTTTTGTTGCGTGCGCTTTTGTTGCGTGCGCTTTGTTCGTGCGCTTGTGCGTGCGCTTTTGTTGCGTGCGCTTTTGTTGCGTGCGCTTTTGTTGCGTGCGCTTTTGTTGCGTGCGCTTTTGTTGCGTGCGCTTTGTTGCTGCGTGCGCCTTTTGTTGCGTGCGCTTGTTGCGTGCGCTTTTGTTGCGTGCGCTTTTGTTGCGTGCGCTTTTGTTGCGTGCGCTTTTGTTGCGTTCGGTTTTGTTCGCGGCTTCTCGCCGCGCCCGGTCGCACAGTGGCACACAGACGAACGAGAAGCGGCAGCAAATGCGTAGTAGCGGCGCCGACACCCACTCTCAAAGGACGGCTGAATGCAAAGGTACCCAAGTGTGTCTCGTCGAATTGCACAGTGGCTCAGGAGGAAAGATAAGCGGCACAGCAGGGGTCGTTCATTTGGTTTGATTCCGTTCGGTTTGGTTCAGTTCGGTTTGGTTCAGTTCGGTTTGGTTCAGTTCGGTTTGGTTCAGTTGGGTTTGGTTCAGTTCGGTTTGTTCCGTTCGGTTTCCGCAGTTTGGTTCCGTGCAGTTTGGTTCCTGCAGTTTGGTTCCTTTTCGCTTGCAGTTTGGTTCGCTTGCAGTTTTGTTCCGTTCTGTGTTGTTACGTTCCATTTTCTTTCAGTCCATTTGGTTTAGTTTCGTTCCTGATTTTTCCATTATTTACATTACGTAAACATTCATTTCCAAGTTAGTAACGTCTAGAAAGCACGAATGAAAAGACGAGACGTCTTCAGTATCCGAGTCCTGCTTATCACTGAAATTAAAGACGTTCACGGTAACAATATATTTCACAAAATAAAAATGTAGGTATTGCAACAAAAATATGACTTTCTCTCAATTATAATAAAATTTAAAATCCAATAATCAAATAACTTAAAACTTGAAATCTTGACTTAATGCGTTTCATTTGTGAGCCAATAATATTTGGTCAAGAGAGTCAGTAAATTGAAAAAAATGGGACGTACCTTGAACAAAGTCTATTGATCACTTGCAAAATGGTTGCAATTGCAAACAACCACATTTTTCAATTTCTCAGACTCAAACGAACGCCTATTTGGCCTCAAAATCGCCTTAAACCGGTTGAATGCCCGCTCCACATCAACTATCAACAGGTAGCTTGGAACAACTTTTATTTGATCAAAGTAGTTGGAATAATACTCAGCTGCCTTCAACCAAGTACCCCACACATTATGATGACTGGTTGGGGAGGTAGAGGTAGGTCAGGGTAATTTGTCTTAAAAATATTCACTTGACATGGAGCTATCAAGAATACTTTCTTGACAGTTGATATCGACTGATCAATATCTGGGAATTGAAATCTCACAGTTTCTGCAACACGATAAACAGCATGAACAAGGCCAGTTAGATGAAGTTTAGAATAAAAAAATATCGCCACTATGTTCCACAACAGATGCTGGTCTGTGAGACGGCTTCAAAACGTAGTGCCTACATAGAAGAGAAGAAATGTGTATAAACAACCTGTAACAAGTATTGTACTACAGCCTCCGGGTCAATGACCCCCATCTCGGTCAGGTTTTTCGTCCAGTTTCCCTGATTCATTGAGCAAATGCTGAAATGGTCCCTTGTTTTGCTTCTGGACATAAATCTAACTTCATTATCTGTGCACGCCTTCTAGAATTCATTGGGAAATATAGTTATTCAAATTATCGTTTCCATGCTGTCGCGGCAGGAAGTATTATTCCGAATGAAGGCATGGATAAGAGCCAAAATTTATAGCCTTATTATCCTTGAAAATAGATTTTATTACATGAGAGTTCTTTTTTCTTAATTTTCAAAATTCATGTAGTATATGACTTAGTGTAGGGATCACAGTATTTTAAAAATGTGCACAGAATTCACTTTTCCCCCATGGCACGTCATACCCAGTTTTAACTGTTTTTTGACGTAAAATAAATATACAAATAAGAGGATGAACGAAACCTGCGAAGGGACATAATTCGTATTCATGCAACATGCTCTACACACCCACGGAAGACACGCGGGCCGGTTCGAGACCTACGTCATCTTGTCATGACTGTTCGCACGCGTTGGTCGTAGAATTTTAATCGGCATGCATGAGGCACTTCGCAGCGACTCATAGCTGCATTAAACGGATGGTCGTCACGTCTAACGTTATGTACCCGGAATTCCCGAGAAATCTGTGGTGGACGGTTTTGCTTGTTCTCTGGTTTAAAAAGGTAAGAATTGTGAAACGAAGGAAACACTCACGCAGGCATGAATAAAATTGATTTAGTGATTTTTAAGTTGACCCCAGGATTACCTGTCACTGCAGTGTTTCTGACTGGAAGAACCTAGGGTTTGGGTCGCGTCGGTGGCAGTATTTTCTTCATTAGCTAGGTTGAATGAAGCTGGTGTCTGTAAGAAAATTCTAGCGGGCGGCTGCCCCGCTATTTCAAAAATTTAAAAGCATTCGATTGCCTTGTAGTATCTACACGGGAGAACTTTTAGGTTTGGTGCCACTACTTCCTTATTTTGTACAGTAAAAAAATATAAAAATTCCAAAGATTCAAGCTTTATAAAATAGAATGTACTCAACGACCTTTAATATCCGCACGGGGACCATCTAATATTCGCGCCATCTCCACGAGATTGGTAGTTTTCCGTATGTTCACCGATCAACACCCAGCGAATAGCCGGAACACTACCCTAACAAAAGGGCTAAGGACCGCGCGCGATCTTTCCTTCCCCTTCCTTGAACCCTCATCACTTCTTACACACACGCTAACATGCACTACACTGCCGCACATGCCGGAAGACCGGTTAGGAACCTTGCCCCGGCTGGGTGGGTGCCCAGTTTGTGGGAGATATCTGGTTGTTGAAAAACTAGTAGGTAGGTGGGCGCTGTATCTCACCGTCCAGTGGGAGGAAGATTACCACCACCTATCTATATATTTAAAAAAATAAGGTTTTCTGTCATGGCTTCGTTTCGAGCTTCTACTGAACCGATTGTAGTATTTTTTCCTTTAAATGAAAGAACGTGATCTCTAGATGTGTTATCAGATATTGTTAGTGTTGATTCACCAACATTTACGGTGTAAATTAATTAATTAAATCATTCTTTAATAGTAAGCTTATCAAAAGTCAATTGTTTTCTTACAAAGCTGCTTCATGGTGGCGCTGCTTGATGTTTTGTTTTGATTGTTGAGATTTGTTTACAATTCGTCAAGGTTTTGTTTCAGTGTAATAATTGCATTGTGGTGTTGACAGTTTGCATGTATTTGCTTTTGTGATGTATTTTGTAGAGAACATTAGGACAGTGGGTTTTGCTCGGTTGTACTTAAGTAGTGAAGTTGTACACAGGTTGTGTCGATCGTTGCCCACGCGCCCCAAAAGACGCAAACGTACATTAAGTGGACTCAGGGAAAGAAAATCAGCGTAGAAGTCGTGTTAGTGAGGTCATTTCGTTCTCTGTTGGGTCGTTGTCTATGAAATGTCAGTTTTGTTCTGCTTTGCAATTCCCATGAGAGAGAAATTCTGCAAACGAGTTTACTGTGTTGCTTAAATGGTAAAATAAGTTTACCTTCGAGCAATAAGCTAGAAGAAATGAAAGGTGTTTATAGATGACGACACATCAAAAAACTTTAGAAATAATATTCTTCAGTACATTAGTCTGGGCACAGTATTTTACATTTATCTCAGATCTCACCGTGAAATTTTGACGGGTTCTCACTAGTAGTGATAAAAACGTGCACTACACTTGGGGGAGTAATGACCTTAGAAGTTGTCGTGTCAGGAAACGCTAATCAATCAGTCGATCAATGTGCTTGATCGTTTTTGAAAAACCACTTTCTGTGGTTTTGTTCTGCAGCACTTTTGCAGCTGCATGGCAGTAGTCCTCCGTGTTGGTACGTGCGAATAAAATCCGAAACCACGGCATCGAGAGCGTCTTTGTGTAGGAAGCGATTTGGCGGCTGAAAGCAAGAGAAGCGTTTCAACAAGTGTCTGGTTCCCGGACGGTGGTGTTTGCCTTCTTCACGGTCTTCACCTTGCACGGTCTTCCAACTGGCCCTTCCGTCCTATTACCGGGAGCGGTAGCTCAGTGCATCAACTGATGTAACTGCTGCGCCTCTGACCGGGAGGTCCAAGGTTCCCACTCCCCACGGCAGCAGGATTTTCGACACTAGCTTTTCAGCTAGGTCGAATTCAGTCGCTGTCTGGAGGAGAATTCTAGAAGCCTGTTCTGCTAATCGATAGTTTTCCGTGGTTTCTCCGATCAACACCAGGCGAATGCCGGAGCAGTACCCTACCAAACGGGCCACGGACCACGCGCGATCTGTCCTTCCTTTTCCTTGTCCTATCGTTTCCCCTTACACACACACTTACACTAAAATGCACTACACTACCACATATTCCGGGAGACAGGTCGGGAGCTTAGAGCTTGACCCGGCTGGGGCGGTGCCCCGCTGGTGGGAGAGTCCTGGTTAGGGGAAAACCCCACTAGCCGACGGTAGGTGTGTGCCGGATCTCGCCATCCAGCGGGGGAAGATCACCGCCGTCACCCGAGAAAAAACATGGACTACACTGACGGGACTAATGACCGAAGCAGTTGACGTGCCCAGAAACACGAAAACATCTATCAATCCGTCCTATTTTCCCATTCTCTTCCTCAGCTCTCTTTCCTCTCTCTTTACACACTTCCACTTATCTTCTCATTTTCCCCTGCCCTTCTGCGAGGTTAGCCGGATTTTCCCCAATCAGGTACCTCCCACCAGCGGGTCAAGTTCTAAGCTCCCGACTGGTCTCCTGACATGTGCGATTGTGTAGTGCACGTGTGTGAGGGTGTGTAAATAAAGGATCAGAATAGGATAAGGAAGAGGAAGGAAGGAACCCGCGCGGTTCGTGGCCCCTTTGTTAGGCTACTCCTCCGGCATTCGCCTGGTGTTGATTGGAGAAACCACGGAAAGTACCGATCAACGCGGCTGTTCGCTGGAATTCTCCTCCAGGCAGCGACTGAATTCGACCTAGCTATGTAGATAGTTTTGAAAATCCTGTCACCGTCAGGATTCAAACCCTAGGACCTCCTGGACAGGGGCACTGCAGTGCCATTAGTTAATGCCCGGAGCCACTTCGGCTGGTCTGTTTGCGATTTTTATACGCGAGTACATATTAGGGGTACTAGTGCTCTGTAGCGGTAAAAGGGATACTGAACAGACCATACTCAAAATCGTTTCCCATAATATAAAACGCACATTGCTCGAGAACGGCAAATAAAACCTTTTATTTCTTAAATTAAACACAGTCTTCACAACTACTGTAATAATAAATTGTTGTATACAGACAGTACAACAGATCGTTTCATATCAAGAGTATCAAAATCTCATTTCTCTGTTCCTGAATCTCACGAAACCATAGACCCCTCTGAAATGGCCAGAGGCTGCTTAGCTTTCTTTCAAAATTTTGTGCATATTAGAAAATAGTAACAAATACAGTGTAGCGTGACGTTGGCTGCCCAGCGTGGGAGGAGGTCGTATACCTGAGGGCTTTGGAGCCACGGCTTTGGGAGTTGCTGATATTTTTCGAATCAGGTGATGCGGACTTTGCTTGTCCTGAGCTAGATGTCACGCGGTTGATGTTCCCCATCATCTGGACACCACCATCACAACCCATAAAATACCTAGGACTTCATCTGGACACAAAACTAACCTGGAAAATCCACATAGATATCAAAATTAAACAAGCAAGAAATGAATTATTCCAACTCCGGCCACTAATCAACAAACATAAATCTCTGTCATACACAAACAGTTCAACACTATACAAAGCAATAATCAGACCACTACTGCTTTATGCATGCCCCATATGGACAAACGCAGCCCCCACAAATGTCAATAAAATTCAAGTAATGCAAAATAAATTTTTAAGATTAATCACAAATGCCCCCTGGTTCATAAGTAATAAACAACTTCATTTAGAATTAAACATCAATATAATAATAAACCAAATAGCACAAATATCACACAACTTCTACCAAAACCTAACAGACATACCTGCAGCATCCCATTACAAACTACAGAAAAGTCCAACCCACACTCGAATAAAAAATAGATTTTCTTTTGAAGCCTTCCTCAAAATTTTAGCCAACCACGATTCTTAACACCGAGGTTCTCCCCTAGAGTATCCTCTCCAATGTATAGATTAAGTTAGCTTAGATACTTTAACTAGAATAAGTCTGAAAAATACATCTCTAAAGTAATTGTTCTGAACGATGTAAATCTTCCAAAATGAATAAATGTGGGTTATAAAACGCGGTTGATGCAAACCTTCCTCCCACGCTTAACGGTGTTCAGGTGGGGGAGGGAACCGGCGGGTATACATTGGGCCGACTCGCTCACGCTTGCCGGTTTT
The DNA here is from genome assembly GCA_964035755.1 of Teleogryllus oceanicus. NCBI lineage: Eukaryota > Metazoa > Arthropoda > Insecta > Orthoptera > Gryllidae > Teleogryllus > Teleogryllus oceanicus. Next base: position 51,120,747 of record CAXIVR010000013.1, read on the forward strand.
GCTCTTGACAACCTCGTTCTTTGCGCAGAGCGTGCTGGAGCGTGTTTGTGCGTTGCACGGTTGACGAAAGTTAGTTAAGTTAATGCCTTATTTTATGTGATGAGACTCGGGCTATCAGGCCCGCTCTTCCGTCTAGCCACGCAAATTTCGCTACGCTCCTTTCACCACCTAGCGGAGAAAGGAGGTATTATCTTGGGCGAGGAAACAGGCGGATCTCAGTTTTGCTCAGAGGCTTCATTTAGGCTTGAGGAGCATTTACATGCAGTAAATCTACTGCATGAGACAGCCGGCTTTACTTCCCCTCCGAAGGAAGACGTACGGAGGATTTTTACGAAAGTCACAGGAGTGGCGCGGTAGGAGCGTGCACTCGAGGCGGGGCCTCACTAGAAAATGAGTTGTATCAACAGGACTGTATGATCGCGGCTGGCGGTCGGGAAATACCGGAATGTGTGTACGGAGGGGTTTCAATATATTGTTTGTACATTATTTTGTAAATAAAAATTACATTTACTTTTCGTGTCTGTGTGCTTACCTTTACGACACAACAATAGTTAGCGACGGACCGTGGCGTAGTTTTGTTTCTCCCGACTTCATTTCTTTTTTCTTTTCTTGTTTTTCTCTTTTTTCTTTTTCCCTTGTTTCATTTTTTCTTTTTTTCTTTTTTCTTCTTTTTTCTTTACTTCATTTAAGGTAGCTGTCTACCTTAAAAATTTTCAATTGTGGGTCTAGTTTGTTTTCCTTTGTCCATTTGATTTCTTTTTGCTTTTAGACATCAAACATAATTTTTTTCAATTTGTTTATAAATATTTAGGGAAACTGCTGGTTTTTACTTCAAACATCATAACACTTCAACAGATTTATATGTTTTAATAATTCTTTTTTTGATTAATCACAATTGAATATTCGAGTGAATGAACTGGAATAGAAAATATACTGTGAAAACAAATGGGTCAGGGCATCATTATTTCAGAAAAATAATTGTTTCAAATTTTCTTCTGAACATTTCTGTTTATAAAACTGAAAATTTTAGTAACAGATGAACTATTCTAGTTCATTCACTAGAGTAAATCATGGGTTGTATACTGCAAAAATAATTACATCTTCTTAGTTTTTGAATTATGATGTTTCAAGTGCAGGAATGGGATGAAAAATTGAATTTCGGAAAAATGCGTTTTAATTTCACTCGCTAAGCGCCTAGCAGTTGACACTCGCCTCGAAATAAATTATTTTCTCAAAAACTAAGAATCATAGCAAGATACTGTTTAAAGAACTTAAAAAAGAATACAACAGAGCATACGACCAAATAAAAATTAAAAAACATGGAACTTTACGATTTATCAACACTCTTGGGTAGACATAGTTAAGACATTAGAATTCCGAACTCTTTTTGATAGTTCTGTGTTTCAACGCTAATGGGATGTTTACAAAAAATATTCGAAATCGTCTCTGGGCCTAATCTCTTCGGAGTCACACCAATGTTTTCTTAGAGAATGGTCAGCCAATTTATAAAACAAAATCCCGCCTTTCCCATCTTTGTCCCAACGGAAATGACTGCTACTAATACAGAAAATCGTTCATTGATTATTCATAGTATGTAGATATATCTGCTACGGTTTCAGAAGTGGATTTTCCTACTATAATATTCTTAATTGCTGATATGCCAGAAGCACAAATTATAATAAAAATTAATTTAGTTAGTACATGTTCAGAGTTTTGAAAGTGATACGCATGTTTCTGTTCGTTATAGTCAGACTACTTTCAGCTTGTGGATTGTTTAAAAGCAAACCAGCTTTTTGTGTTCTGTGGTTCCTAGAATACTGGTCGACTCTTATTTCAGAGATTTGTTAATTTCTGTTTGTAGTCCATTTTGTGCCGTGGGTGGAGTTCTGGTTCCTATGGTCCCTCATCATTAGCAAGTGAAATTAAACACCACGTCGCATAGTGACTTTCTGCTTGTGCTTCTTTTGACTAATGTTTCCTCTTCTGGCTCGTTTATTTTGTTGGGCGTTGTTCTTTACGTTCACCTGTCTCCTCGACATCCTACGATTTCTTGTTTCTCTTACACACATTCTCTCAGTTTCTTATTTGAGTGATTGAGGTTAAATTTTCTTCTATCCCATCTTCATGCAATTTTACCCAACTGTAAGAAACAGGTTCACACAGTTTTTTTCTCTGGTTGTATGACTTTCGTCTCGTCTTCTGAACTTTTTAAACCAATACGCAGGAATAGAATAACCTATGTCCTGATTACAACTACTTAAGAATCAAGTGATATCTTTCCATCATGTGAGTGATAGAGGTCTTACTTTAAACACACATTTTCTTAAAAATGAAAACAGTTATCGAAGCTTGTTCATCGGAACTGTTAGCAAAATTGTTCTCGAAGCAAAAGCGTAAATAATAAAAATTGGAAACTACATTTTTTCTTACTGAACAGTAGTCTTTTGGTGTTAATGCTTACTTAAGCCTAGAATCTTTTTTCTTGACCGAAAATAAAATACTTTTTTACAAATTTCGTAGTAGCAGCAAAGATATTGTGGTAATCCATCATGCATATGAATTAAGGATCGAGGATCTATCAACCACAAACTATATTACAATATAAATTTAATATTAAGAATAAACAGACATACATGTGTTCGGGACTAATTTATCCCATCTTTAATGACTCCAAATATCATGAATTAAAACGCGGAACTCAAGTGGGCACAATATTGTATGTCGTGGAGCCAGTGAAGATGGGACAACCATATGGGTGTTTTTTCTTTACATTAAATTCATATTGTAATATACTTCTTGGTTCATGCCTCCTCGAATTATTTGTTTATAATCCACCGCTGGTGTTCTGTATGTTTATAGTTTTCTTATGATTTTCTTTTGAGACATTAAATGATTTCTCCATCTCATACAAGTTTTTTTGCAGTAAAATTATCTCACGTAATGATTTAACTCTTTACTTGTTAATATTCACTACTTGTTTGATTCCCTTTTTTCTGTACTAACGAAAGTCGACGTATTTGTTGCTTTTTGTTTAGTGGTCATTCTTAATTTTCGTTCAAATATGATTGATGGTAACTACACTTGCATTAGCAAGGTCTATCTTTAAGTAGTTACAAAAGATTGTACATTTTAGTTAATTTTTCATTCGTATTTCTTTATTTTTTTGTTTCTTGACAATCTCCCAGCTGTAATCGATTTTAAATGACTCTTCTCCTTTCGTCTGGAGACTTAACACTACACAACCATCCCAAAATGTCTCTACCTCTATTCCTCTTTCTGGCTTTCTCACTTTTTCTCTCATTCTTTCCGTCTCACTATTTCTCACTCTTTCTCCTCCTCCCGTCTGGCAATTTAACTAATTCAAAAATATTGATAATTCAAAATATGCCACAAATCAATTCTTTCAAAACACGTACTTACTCAGCACCCAGTTACACGTACACCAACAAGTACATCATGGGTGGTAGGTAGGGAACGGATTTTCATGTAAATACATATTTTCACATGAACAAGATGCCTGCAGTCAATGATAACATTTAGAGTTTACTAGACATTCTGAATGAATTAGTACCACTTTTATTTTACATATTTACATATATTTCGATATAATTACGTATATATTGTACTGCGAACAAGTCGTCTTATGTGTGAGTCCCATCAGTGGCAGGTTTTTCGACTCCAGCTGGAGGGTCAGGTCAAAATCATCCGCTGTCGTGGAGAATATAAGCGACGGATGGCTCTGATCGGTACCGTGGTTTCTCGATCAATACCAGGCGAATTCCTGAGAAGAACCTTAACAAAAGGGCCACGGACCGCGCGCGGTCTCTCTTTCCTCTTCCTTGTCATATCCCTACCCCTTACTTACACACTCTCTCTCTCTCACACACACACACACACTTACATGTGCTACATTACCACTCATGACTGGAAATCAGCCGGGGGTTCAGAGCTTATCACGGCTAGGACCTTACTGGTGAATGGGGAAAACTCCGCAAGCCTGCCTCCATAGGTAAGTGGGTAGTTAACTGGTCTCTGAGCCTCTGACCGGGAGGTCCTAGGTTCAAGTCCTGACGGCGGCAGGATTTTCGACACTAGCTTGTCGAATTCAGTCACTGTCTGGAGGAGAATTCTAGTGGCCTGCTGCTCTGATCGGTAGTTTTCCGTGGTTTCTCCGATCAACACCAGGAGATTGCCGGAGCAGTACCCTCACAAACGGGCCACGGACCGCGCGCGATGTCCTTCCTCTTCCTTGTCCTATCCTCTCTCCTTACACACACACACACACACTTACATGCACTACACTACCACATATTCCGGGGGTCGGTCGGGAGCTTAGAGCTTGTCGCGGCTGGGGCGGTGCCCCGCTGGTGGGAGAGTCCTGGTTAGGGGGAAACCTCACTAGCCTACGGTAGGTCGGCGCCGGATCTCGCCAGCCAACGGGGAAGATCACCACCATCCCGAGAAAAAAACATGCACTGCACTTACGAGACTAAAGACCAAAGCAGTTGACGTGCCCGGAAACACGAAAAAATCAATCAAACAGTCAAGAAAGATAATTTCCGGGAGACGTGACGAATTGCATTTTTACTTTAAAAATATGAAGAATACCTATAGATTATGCACTTGTATGTGAAATTAAACTAATTACTTGATGTTATACGTGATTGAATCACACGGGTGTATCTCTCTGGTCGGTAATAACGTTAAATAAGAATAGTTTTTATTGTCAAGAGGGTATTGTATTGTTATCAATTACGAGGAGACATATAGAATAAGTGACTGGATAAGAGGGTCTAGAAGAAAAAGAATAATATTTGAAAATGGAAAAATTGGGATGAAGGTTTTTAGGGGAAAAGGTTAAAGGATAAATGTTTTAACATGCCAATGTTCTTGCACGGGTACGCTAGTAATCATTAAAGTATATTGAAGGTGTTGTCCGGTATCAATTATATATTTAAACTTAAAATGCTTTCGATTGCGTAACAATCATCATCAGAGCTATTTTGCAGTACCTGGACAGAAAACGAAGTTATGCTGATGACAATCGCTATGCATCGAAAAGATCTTAAGCTTAAATATATTTTAGATACAGGAAAACACCTTTTATTTATATATTAGAAGGTATCTATCTCACCAACTACCTAATTAACAAAAAACTCAATCGACTAATACCACCTAGGATCTCCTAGTTTACAAACTTACGCCAACTTAAAAATCTTATATTCAAACTCACCCACTGTTGCTAACGCACTCATCCTCGAGTCGAAAAACATCCCGAGAATTTGCCTATTAGTGCCTCTGCGAACACGCACGCCATGGAATAAATGCCATGATGAATGCGCATTGTATTCTCTTAGTTAACTAATATATGGGCAGCTGTGTACCTTAACGTGTACAGAATTTACTACTCTCTCCGTGGGTGATTCATAGCGTATTCTTGCACGCCTTGAAGTCCCTTAGCGTGACTTCCGAGAATTATCTTCAGTGCCGCGACTGTCAATAAACGACATGGACTGGTGTGCCGAGACTTGCAAGGTGAACCAGTACTAAAGCGAAGTCCGATGAAGATATACGTTTCATTTTTTTTTCTACAAGTATAAAGAATTCGATTCGTTTTCTCGATTTTTTTTGCAGGTTCGAGATTCCTCAAGAACATCCGACGTTGTAATGCAAATAACTTTCTGGGTGCTGTAGCTTGCTTCATTCAGCCTGGTGGAGCATTTGAAGACAGACAGGCGGTGGTTCTGTGAACTCTGGGTGGAAAGAAGCTCTCATGTACACACGTAGAAACGACCTAACAGTAGTGGATTGATTAGTGTTTCCGGGCGCGATAACTGCTAAGGTCATTAGTCCCGTTAGTGTAGTGCATGTTTTTTTCGCGGGAGATAGCGGTGATCTTCCCCCGCTGGATGGCAAGTTCCGCCGCCAACCTACCGTCGGTTAGTGGGGTTTTCCCCTCACCAGGACTCTTCCACCAGCGGGGCACCGCCCCAGCCGGGACAAGCTCTAAGCTCCCGACCGGTCTCCCGGAATATATGGTAGTGTAGTGCATGTTAGTGTAAGTGTGTGTGTAAGGGGAGAGGATAGGACAAGGAAGAAGAAGGAAAGATCGCGCGGGGTCCGTGGCCCATTTATTAGGATACTGCTCCGGCATTCACCTAGCGTTGATCGGAGAAACCAGGGAATAACTACCGATCAGAGCAGCCGGTCGCTAGAATTATCCTCCAGTCAGGGGCTGATCTATGCCTACCTATGTATCCTGCGACCGACATGTCTCGATCCCTAGGATCTCCCGGCCAGAGGCACTGCAAGCTAACAGAAGAGTTACATAAATGTCATAACAGTTCGTTGATTGTTATGCACTGAAAACCTTTTCATACTTAATACGGAAGAAGCAGTGAGTCTTAAAGAATATCTATTCATTGAGGTTTAAGAGATCCTTCTAAATGTTAATAATATTCTCCAACATACGGTTATAATATTTCTAAAGGCTATCTGTTGTATTTTTGGACAAATCTCTTTACGATTCCTTTGAAACTTAAATAATCTCGACAAACAATAATCCCTTGAGACAAAATATGTGAATCGTTTGTTTCTCTCGCGTAAGAGAACCAAAGTTTGACAAAAAGCAAATCCCACCGATATATTCCGCAGATTTTCAATGGAAAAAAATACGTTTCAACATCAGCATTTCAGTCGTATCTGGCCAGCAGAACGATAGCCATAATAAAATTGATCAGATGAGATTCATTTGCATCTGAATAAAGAAATAAGTGAAATAGAATATTAATGTTCTTCAGTGTAGCACGAACTTTCTCGTATTCAGTTTTCTGTTCTTTTGCGCGTGGGCTAGCTTTTCGGCCTCAAAATCGTCCCATCTGCCCAAAAGATTTTTTATTTTACATTTTCTCAATTTGCGGGCTTTAAACAGAAGCATGGATTTATGACTTAAAAAATATGAGTCAAAGACAATTACCCACATTTTCAGTGCAAAAGTGAGAGCCGTTTTTGACAAAATATCGTTTTAGCATTTCCGAACATTCACGGGAATATTCGAGAAACTTCCCAAGAAATCATACGATGCAGCTGTCCTCGCAAATCTAATGCTGTGAATAGAAAGCTTGTAAAATAAATAATAATGCCGTGAGATATTAACGTGAGATATCAAATTACATTTGTGTAATGTTTGGAAAACCAAAGAATATATGAAAGGGGCTGAAAATGGAAATGTTTGGAAAACCAAAGAAAATTGTCGGGAAGGTCAATGTCAGTGCCAAACGTTTAAAGAAAAAAACTAAACCTTTTTATAGAATACCTTTTTTTACATTGCCCATATTTCACTCAAAATTGCGAAAACTTGTATATTTAAAACAATGTACATGACATTAATTTAAAAAAGTAGTTGTAGAGAAACAATGTATTTGAAGAAAATATCTCTATTTTCCGTACTGTAGCATCACAAGGAGGAACAGTTTAAACTAAAGCAATTTTTGGAAATTAGAGTTAACGTTGGAAATCCTACTTGTGCCAACTTTGTATGAATATTTAGTTAAATTATTATGGGAAATTAAAAAAACTTGGAACAATTTTTGAGAAATCTCTCAGACACTCCTTGAAAAGAACCCCAAAAATTCGAAGAATACTTTTCAAATCACGGAGTATCGAGTCGAGCCAGATCGATCGAGAAATATTCATTTTGGTAGGATGGATAGTTTACGCGCTAGTGTTGTTCAGACGGACGACCGTCTGGAAAAAACATTTTTTGGTATTAGAGGACCCCAAAACGTGTATTTCCGTTAATTCGATTTTCCGCAGCTGTATTTTATTACTCAATATATTCGTACGTTCATAAGAAAGTAAAAATGTCGCTTATGATTCGCTTTCTTTCAATTGAAACGAAATAGATAACGTTGAGTTTGATGGTATGCACAGAAGTATTTAAAAAATATAGATATACTGTATTGAAGTACTTCTCTGTTTCTGTTTAATATCCATTCTTCTCTACTTTACGTTTTTAATCCATATCCCAGAATTACGAAAAGTATGTTGAACAACCTCGATAACATTCTAAAACTATAAGTGAAACTGTCGTATTTCATTAGACACTACTCACATTAACTTTTTTTAACGAAATAATTATTGGGGAAAAAACATCGCTTACAATGTTTTTAATGTTCGTCGGCGAATATTTTCGCGATAGTTCCAGTTTTTATACTGCCTGTGGTTATGTCAGCAAACGGCATGGTATTCACGTAACATCCTTATGGAACGCTAGCAAATGAATCTGACCAGCTAATTGCATCAATTATACGCACATGGAAAAGTTAGCCACGTAGATGAAGTAGCAGTCCCGAAGCTTTAGTCATGGATAGAATGATAAAGCGATTTCTCTGAAGAAACTACATGAGGAAGTTTCGCAGGACGCATGCATCTGTACCTCGCGTATAAGACTGGTGAAGGGGCACTTTCTCTCGGAGTGAACAATTATCTTCTTTTGCTTGCCGGTGTCCTTGTAATTAGGGATATGACATCAAAGTCGACGTTTTCAAAATGTCGTTGTTTGTGTAAAATCATCGATGTATTTAACATCAATTTTTCGAAGCCGATGGTTTTTAACATTGGTTTTATGTCAGATTTCTTTTTGTGGTTGATATTTAATTTTTGTTTCAAAAAGTACAATTGTAATAAAAAATCCAATAATAATTTTGAGATATCCCTAAATTAGACAACAGACCAAAGTGAGCAAGAGTGAAAAAAAATTAAAATAGATCTTTTGTCGATAAATGCAGCTTATATCATTTTGGAATTATCGAATAAGTTAATAAAATTGTTGTAAATTGTCTTGGTAATTGTTTAATTTTATTTTGCAAGTTAAATATCAAATAAAAATTAATAAACACGACCACCGTCAAATTACCTTCCCCAGTTCAAATTAATGTTACCTAAATGTTATGGTTAAGGAAACAGATGTTTAAAAACATCAATGTTTTCGGAGTGAGGTTTTATTAACATAGTCTTTCAATTTTCAACATCGATGTTTAAAATCATCGGTCGTTGGTTATTTCACACCCCTACTTGTATTATCTTCTAAGATTCATTCATTCATTCATTCATTCATTCATTCATTCATTCATTCAGTCATTCATTCATGCTTGCATTCATTCTGATTCATTCATTCATGCATTCATTCATTCATGCATTCATTCATTCATTCATTCATTCATTCACTACGTTAGTTACCGTGGTTCGCAACTGACGTTTAGTGCATCGGAACGTCATGGGATCCAGTCTCCCGAGACTTACAGGACCGGAACGTCATAGGTTCAAGTTCACCAAGGCTCAATGGACACGAAGTCTTAGGTTCAAGTCTCTAGAGGTTTAGTACACTGTAACGTCATGGGTTCAATTTATTGATTGATTGTGTTTCCAGGGGCGTTAACTATTATGGTCATTAGTCCCACCTGGATTGGGGAAAGATACCTCAATTGATCCGACATGCCTCAAAGTCTTCGATTTTGAAAAAAAAATCACTCACATAATACCCATGGCACGTTTTCAAAATTTTCTCAAAATTTGCATCTAATCTTTTCTTTAAATTTCTTCTAAGAATGACGTGGTATACGCTTATAAAGATGGCATACGTCTGATTTTTACTGTTATCTCAGTTATGAATTTTCAAAACTGCAAAAGTCGGAAATTTTTGAACACCGTCCTACAAGTCCATTAATGAAGCAAGAGCTTTTCCAATTGAAATATGTTATTCACAATTAATGTTATGTATGCATGTTCCGCAGCGGATTTCTCCATCCAGTGGGGAATAATTGCTGCCACCTCCCGCGATAAAACACACTACAGGGCCATTGACCCTGTACTACACTTACTGGGCCTTGTTACTACCCTACTGCACTACACTTACAGGGCCATTGACCTTAGCAGTAACCGCTCCCGGAATCCCTAATCAACCAACCAATCGTAACAATGGTATGATATCCCAGCCGAATTATTTCGCCTATTCATTGCCCGGCGTCTCTCCTCATTTGGAGCGGAGAAATTCGCCCGGAGGCCACACCTGCGCACCTGGCGGACGGGTTACGCAACCACCTGCACACCCGCCACTCCCCACCCTTCCGCGGTGCCCATTCACGAGAGCCGACAACCCGGGCAGCTTCTCTTGTGCACGAGTTCTTGGAAGGAAGTCAGCACGTATAACAGAGGCAATTGATTGATTGATTAGCTTTGCCATTAGTATTGTCATTGAGTAGTCAACTATCCAGGTCATTAATCCCAGAAGTGAAGTGTATCCTTTTCATCGGAAGGTGGCTGTGATCTTCTCTCAATGGATGGCGAGATCCGGCGCCGACCTACCGTCGGATTGTGGGGTTTTCCTCAACCAGGTGTCTCCCACCAGCGGGGCACCTTCCCAGCCAGAACAAGTTTTATGCTCCCGATCGGTCTCCGGACATGTGTGGTAGTGTAGTGCACGTTAGTGTGCGTGTAAGAGGTGACGATAGGATAACGAAGAGGAAGGAAAAATCGCGCGCGGTCCGTGACCCGTTTGTTAGGGTCCTGCTCCGGCATTCGCCTGGTGTTGATCAAAGAAACCACGTAAAACTTCCAATCAGAGCAGCAGGCCTACAGAATTCTCATCAACACACTGAGGACCTCATCGAGGTCGAATTCCGTCGCTGTCTGAAGGGGAATTCTAGCCGCCGGCTGCTCTGATCGGTAGTTTTCCGTGGTTTCTCCGATCAACACCAGGCGAATGCCCTAACAAACGGGCCAAGGATCACGTGCGATCTGTCCTTCCTCTTCCTTGTCCTCTCCTCTCCCCTTACACACACACTTACACTAACATGCACTACACTACCACATATTCCGGGAGACCGGTCGGGAGCTTAGCTGTCCCGGCTAGGACGGTGCCCCGCTGGTGGGAGAGTCCTGGTTAGAGAAACCTCACTAGCCGACGGTAGGTCGGCGCCGGATCTCGCCATGCAGCGGGGGAAGATCACCGCCATCTCCGGGGAAAAAACGTGCATTACACTAACGGGACTAATGTCCAAAGCCCAGCCAGGAAATATTACCGACACCTCCCGATGAAAAAAACATGCACTACACTTACGGGAATAATTTTCTTCGCACTTGACGCGCCGGAAACGCTACTCATTCGATCGAACGATTACTAGAGAAATATATTTTTTTATCTGACAGATATTTATGCTTCCTTTGTTTTCACCTATTAGACCAACTTATTTGTGGCTTAGAAACACTGAGCAGGAAACTTTCAATGTTGCGTTAAGTTCATGTTGCCGAGCCTTTGAATGGCGAGACCGGGCGAGGCGTGACGTAACACTCACAGCTGCTGGCTCTGAGCTATAGCGGTGGGACAGTAGCGAACTATTGACTGCGCCATCACTCACTGTGGGTTGGCCCATTTACATGAATGAAAGGGATCAGGTTCATAAATTGTTGACTCGTTTCTCGCCAAAGAATGTCCCTAAAACATCTGGGATTTTTCATGTCTTTTCCCTGTGAAATACGTTCGTTCATAAAGATCTTGATTTTTTTTCTGTAGGTTTACATGGGTAAAAATTAAATTGGGAGCATTAATTAAAAATTGTGTTACGGTGGTAATATATAATAAATCATTAATACTATAGTTACAATAAATTTAATATTTTGTTAATTTGTGTTTTTGAAAAGTAGCAAAAAACATTTTAAAGAATTATTCTTTATATTTATTCGTATACATAAAAATTTCGTATATTTCTCTCGAAATGGTCTGCAACAAATGAATTTAATAATTTTCACTCTCAGCAATAAATTTTCAACTAAAAATTACATGAATATTAGCGTACCATACTAAATAAGAACCACGATGTCGTTTATTTCGATTTATCCTTTCAGTGTTAAAACGTGTCTATTACGAAACTTCAGCACGAAACGAATGAAGAAAACTAGTAAATTTAATAATAATAATAATAATAATAATAATAATAATAATAATAATAATAATAATAATAATAATGACAAATGTATCATACTGCAATATCTAATTAGGATAGCGCACGTAAGCTATTTTCAATTAGAAAGGTGTAATTTATTGTTTTTTTCAATATGTTACTTTCTTCCAGAATTTTTCATTCAGTATTGAATATATTGAGTTCTAGCTGAACCCTTGCCTAATTCTATAGCACGATAGGGAGAACTGTAGAAATGTTACAAGAGAAAATTACACAATATATACCATGGAATAGACGCACTGTACTACCTGTAGGAAAAAACGAAAATTCTAGAAATATTGTTTCATGTCATTCAGTATTTATTCTTCAAGCGTAATGAATAAGATGATTTACAAATTCTGGAATAATATAATCACTATTCACTGTGAAAACAGAGTTAAGCATTTTTATGAAAATATAGTGGAAATGTTTACAATGATGGATATGCATGTTGTCGTGGAATGTATGTAGTAGAAATTCTGCTATCATCTCATTTTAACGATATAATGCATCACATATAATTATAGTCATTGATTTTTTTATAAAGGGACATACGATTTAAACCGTTGTTGAACATTGTGCTTACATACCTAAGCTAATCTTTGCATTTATAAATACTCACTTTTCAAACTTAAGGTACTCGTCTACCTGAGTTTTAAAATTTTTCTTGGTGACATATATTACTCGTTGCATTAGGTATTAACACACTCAACAATCATAACTCGTAATTTTTTAAAATCATACTCACACTCAGTAATTTTTTAAATTTATTTTAATTATTTCATCCGAAATGCTTGTTTTTCCTTCCAAAAAACATGATATAATTTGTAACTCATGAACCGTTAAAAATTTTTTCATGATTACTTTTAAAGATTGTTGCTTAGATTATGCTTTGGTGCTTGAACCTAAATTTGAAGATTTGCTAGGGACTTGTATGTACTTTGCAGGGATTTGTATTAGAACTTTTAAAAATTACCGGTAACAATACCAATTAACAGAGGAATTTATTATAACTCATCTGCATTCAGCTATCCGTTGCGGGTGTAGGCACAAGAATTTATTTATTTATTTATTTATTTATTTTACGTCAAAAAAGCAGTTAAAAAACTGCGTATGACGTGCTATGGGGAAAAGTGAATTGTGTGCACATTTTCAAAATTCTGTGGTCCCTACACTAAGTCATATACTACTTAAAATTGGAGGGAAAAAAAGCTCCCATGTAATTAAATCTATTTTCAAGGATAAAAAGGCAATAAATTTTGGCTCTTATCCATGTTGTCCTTCGGAATAATACTTCCTGCCGCGACAACATGGAAACGATTGAATTTAAATAATTGTATTTCCCACTGAATTCTAGAAGACGTGTACAGAAAATGAAGTTACATTTATTTGAATTGACTTTATTCTATTAAATAAAAAATTAATCATAAAGATATCTTTAAAATTAGAAGATTTATTTTGTTTCGAGTGGGGCCAAACAAGAGGAAAAGTAACTTTAGGGAAATGCCAGATTAAGATTCATTATCGTGGTCATCTGTCAACTCTAGTTCTCTAACTACAATAATAATTTGTTCAAAAGAATATTCTGCTTTTGATGTGACGGCATAAAGACTTGACATTATTATAAATTGCATTTTTAAAATTTCTCTTGGAATAATTTTAATTTTTCTTTCAGGTTTTGCGACTATGGCCACTTGAACTGCAAATGGCCGGGGGACGTGTCATACATGCGCGCATTTGGAAATGCACAAATAAATAAAAAACTAACAAACTTAGAAAGAAAAGGGTTTTAAGTATTGAAAAGTACACACTCAATGCACAACAAATAATAAAAATAAAAAATTCCTATTGTTTTACAAAAGAATTTTTTTTGTGGTAGTCTTGTACCTTAAAAAGGAACTCAATGGTTTCGTTTCGCTAACTAGAACTTCTCACGTTTACAATTTTATAAAACTTTAATGTTTATACCATAAAACTGTGTAATAATAGTAAGCATTACCACAGCGGGGTCCAACTACCTTTCATTTGAACCAAAATCACGAAATTTGGGTGTGTAGAAAACCCGTTTCTTTCCGTTACGAAAATCCTTAGTGTTTCAAATATAACAATTTCATATTGTGTATATGTTGATTCGAAAACGAAAATGTTGGATTACCTTGCCTCTCCGCATTGAATATGTCGTGAAAGTCTGGAGAGAAGAAAAATGAAGTTATGAAAAGCGACCTTAAGAACATATTCACGTTGCAGATGAAACCTGTCTGTGTCATTCCCATTCGTTCGTAAAGGAGAATGACTGTAATAAACGGCTAGAACACTGGTCGAGACGACCCTGGAAAGATAGGCTTCCATCAGTGGTTTATTTGATTACGTATCCTTCGCGACTCCATGCAGGGGTATCCACGTTGTCTTGTGGTCTCGACCAGGAGCGGTAGCTCAGTGCATCAACCGATGTCTCTGCAGCGCCTCTGATCGGGAGGTCCTAGGTTCGAGTTCTGACGGCGGCAGGATTTTCGACACTAGCTTTTTAGCTAGGTCGAATTCAGTCGCTGTCTGGAGGATAATTCTAGCGGCCGGCAGCTCTGATCGGTAGTTTTCCGTTGTTTCTCCGATCAACATCAGGCGAATGCCGGAGCAGTACCCTAAGAAACAGGCCACAGACCGCGCGCGATCTTTCCTTCTTCTTCCTTGTTCTATCCTCTCCCCTTACACACACACACACACACACACACACACACACACACACACACACACACACACAGCCGGCTGGGATGAGCAACACTTCACAGTACGCATTTTAACTTTCTTTGCCACGTAAAGCACGAATTAAATTGGATAAGTGCAGCTGAGAAGTGTGCTTAAATTTAAGTCGAACTTGGTTAATTTTAAAGCGAATAGTAAAACTGAAAGGCCCAAGTCTACCGTAACATTCTTAAGAAGAACTTAAAATTTTAAATAATGGTGGAAACCATTTGTCCCATCGATCGAGACGAACTTATGGTTTAAGTTCGCCTTAAAGGGTTTGGTTAAATGGAAACTTCTCCTAAGTCAACCTTAAATTTCTTAACACAAACTGAAAACTTTAAGTGTTGGAGGTGAAACCGGCTGTTAGACGACAAAGAGATGTTCGCAAATAGAATATATTAAACGCATTGCGGATAAAAATTAAAAAGAAGCTGACAATGTCTTTAAAACATTACTTGCCACGAAAAATTAAGACAAGTATGAGAAAGAATACAAGTGTACAAATATTGGAAAGTAAAAAGAGGGCCACTTCTGACTCAGTTTTCTGGGGTACTTTTCAGTACTTGTAAATGCCGTTTATATTTTTTAAATTTTTAACGTGCCAAGACCAACTATTTCACGTGTAAAACATTTAATTATTCATGTTGAATATTTTATGATATTTCATTAGTCGGCTAGTGGCAAACCAACGTTTACTCCACCAATTTTGTTTTATTCATTCATTGTTTATATATAGAGTATGCAGGTATGTACAAGTTTTCTTCATGGCCAAATGAAAAGAACTTGACCACGTCTGCGTTATAGTGAAATAAACGATTTTGATCCTTTTTATGAATTCTGATTATTAGTTGTTGAGTTTTAATCGCACGGTGAAGTTTTAATCGCAAGCATGCAATTAAGTTAGTGATATTCAACGACCCTTCATGGAATTAATGAGTATTTTGAACTCGCTAAACACTAAATATATGCAAGAAAACAAAGTAGTTCTAACTTGCTTCTCTGAGGAACTCGAGACCCCACAACAAACGGTAGAGAAGGATCTTATGAAAAATTTTCGAAACAAACAATTGAGGAGAATTGTTTTTTTACGTATAAATAAAAATGTTGAAATTTTCAGTGCGTGCTGTTAATGAATTTTGCTGTATATTAATAAAATATATAATTGTGGAGAAATTCCCTTTAATTTTGACATCATCGCTATAGCGAACCTCTGATAGAGTGAATCAAACATGTTAGTCCCCAGAAGTTAACGGAAGTTATAATATATAAATATAACCGAAGTCGACTGTAGTATGGTACACATGTTCTGTGGTGAATACGGTGTACCTTTCTGTTGTAACATTTCTACAGTTCCTTGTAAGGTGGTTCTTTTGTACGGTGGTATAGAAGGATTCAACTATGATTTCTACGCAGCTTCAATTTAAGTGAGTTCTTTCCACATAAACAGAAGAGTAATAAATAGCACGATATGAAATTTTTCTCTACTTATTCTGTGCACAAATTTATCCATTGTCACACAATACGAGTAAGTTCATCTCTGATGAAATCGATATTTATTGCATGTATACGATGTTGTTTACATTTGTGTTTTATCATGCGGAAGAAAACAGGGAAATGCCACATTCATCAACTTTTCAGTCTAAATTGAGGAATCAACTGGCCATTTATCAGACTATACATGATCCATTTCGAACACAGCGGATGTCATTGCAGAAAATAATTCAAAATGCTCTTTTTCTATGAAATAGTACTGTTGTCTGTAATAATTTTACCCCAAAATTGATGTTGGGTTTCGCGGTATTTGATAAACTGCAGCGAAATAACATACAGTCAGGGTCTATTTTTGGAGCATAGTGAATTGAGCCGAATATAATAACTATAGAAACCTGTACTTATATTTCACTATAAGAACATGTAATATAATGCCCGAAAATCATGCAAATAATAAAAACAATGATATGTGGCATATTCTAAGCAATAATATACTTGGTTCAAGGCCAAGAAAGCTACTGAAGATAATTTTCTTTACATCGATGTTTTAAAAAGATATACACTGGAACATATTTGAAAGACGAGAAAAATATTAGAATTGTCGATTGATAGATTGATTAGCGTTTTCTCGCGTCCACTACTAAGGTCATTAGTTACCTAAGTGTGGTGCATGTTGTCTTTATCGCGGGACCGGGAGCGGTAGTTCAGTGCATCAACTGATGTCACTCCAGCGCCTCTGACCGGGAGATCCTTGGTTCGAGTCCTGACGGCGGCAGGATTTTCGACACTAGCTTTTCAGCTAGGTTGAATTCAGTCGCTGCCTGGAGGAGAATTCTAGCGTCCGGCTGCTCTGATCGGTAGCTTTCCGTGGTTTCTCCAATCAACACCAGGCGAATGCCCGAGCCGTACCGTACCAAACGGGCCACGGACCGCGCGCTAGGGGGAAACCCACCTAGCCGACGGTAGGTCGGCGCCGGATCTCGCCATCCAGCGGGGAAAGATCACCGCCATCTCCAGAGAAAAAACATGCACTACACTAATGGGACTAATGACCAAAGCAGTTGACGCGCCCGGAAACACGAAAAAACCAAACCAAATTTATCGCGGGAAGTGGCGGTGTTCTTTCCTCACTACATGGCAACATCCAGTGTCGACCTACACCTCAGTTTGAAGTTTTTCCCTTCCAGATATATCCCGCCAGAGAAGAATTGCGCCAGCCGGGACAAGCCGGGACAACTCCCGACTGATCTCCAGATATGTGTGGTAGTGTAGAACATGTTAATGTAAGTGGTTGTATGTAAGGGGTGAGGATAAGGCAAGGGAGAGGAAAGAAAAGATAGCGCGCGGTCCGTGGCCCGTTTGTTAGTGTAGGTCTTCGGCACTCGACTGGTATTCATGGGAGAAACGACGAAAAACTGCCCATGAGAACAGACGGTCACTAGAATTCTTCACCAGACAGCGACTGACTTCTACATACTACGTACCTATGAATTCGACCTAGCTACGTACTTGATGTCAAAAACCTTGCCAGAGCGCCGTCTGTACTTGAAACCTAGGACCTCCCAGTCAGAGGCACTACAGTGTCATGATTTGAAGCCGTGTGCCACCCTATACGGTCGACCCTTTTTGAGTTTAATAGCTGTATAAGATACGAGAAAAGGAAAATTTAATTTGGAGAGCAAAAATCGTAGACAGAGTGGCGCAATCTTTTGAGCAAAATAAAATCATTTTTTCAGGTGTGTTATACTCTAGTTTTTAGACTGACTAGCTGACTTTTATTATCTTTTATTTCAATTATACAAATCATTTAAAGATGCATTACAGTAAGAAGTATTCCAAACGATCAGGCGCAATTTTTGAGCGCTTGAAGTTCTTGCAGTGCTGTTTTCACGGAAGTGCATGAGGGAAAGGTGCTAATTAATACTCACTCAGTATTCATTTGTATTTTTCGAGGTATTGAGGTAAAAATGTTTGGTTTCTCAAATGGAAGTGCACATATTTTTTAGTCTATCATAACGAGCGTAAAACGTCGTGTATATATATATATATATATATATATATATATATATATTGATATGTATATATACTCTCTCTCTCTCTCTCTGATAAAGCCGCATTTGTGGTTGTGCACTTGCAATTGTTGTCTAAAAAAATGTTTTATCCTTGAACATGTCGTCTCAATCACGGTATCCGTCGCATTGCAAATCGTGGTTGTGTTTTGTACACTCCTAACCGCTGGCCGCATTCAGTAATCCTGTTTGCAATTAGGTTTTTGCCTCGTGGGCATCGCGAGAGAAGGTCTGCTGCCATTTTGTGCCCACGCACTTCCATCACCTCAGCTGACGGCTGGCGCTCTTCAGTGACGTCATCAACTAGACAAGGCGGTGCTGGCTCGCGTACTCGCCGGTCGTTTGCTTGGTGATTCCGGGCGCGTCAACAGCCTAGGTGTCTGGAGGAGAATTCTAGCGGTCGGCTGCTCTGATCTGTAGTTTTCCGTGATTTCTCCGATCAGCACCAGGCGAATGACGGAGCAGTACCCTAACAACGGGCCACGGACCGCGCGCGATCCGTCCTTCCTCTTCCTTGTCCTATCCTCTCCCCTTACACACACACGCACACACACACACACACGCACACACACTTACACTAACATGCACTACACTACCACATATTCCGGGAGACCAGTCAGAAGCTTAGAGCTTGTCCCGGCTGGGGCGATGCCCCGTTGGTGGGAGAGTCCTGGTTGGGGGAAACCCCACTAGCCGACGGTAGGTCAGCGACGGATCTCGCCATCCAACGGGGGAAGATCACCGCCATCTCTCGATAAAAACATGCACTACACTAACGGGACTAATGACCAAAGGAGTTGACGCGCCCGGAAACACGAAAAATCAATCAATCAATCAAACAGCTTAGGTCATTAGTCCCGTAGGTATAGTGCATGTTTTCCCCCTCTGGAGATGCCGTGATCTACCCCCATTGGATGGCGAGATCCAGCGGGGTTTCCCCCTAGGTTTCCTCCCAGGACTCTCCCACCAGCGGGGCACCGCCGCAGCCGGGACAAGCTCTAAGATCCCGACCGGTCTCCCGGGATATGTAGTAGTGTAGTGCATGTCAGTGTAAGTGTGTATGTAAGAGGAGAGGATAGGACAAGGAAGATGAAGGAAAGATCGCGAGCGGTCCGTAGCTCATTTGATAGGGTAATGCTGCGGCATTCGCCTGGTGTTGATCGGAGAAACCACGGAAAACGACCGATCAGAGCAGCCAGCCGCTAGAAATGTCCTCCAGACAGCGACTGAACTGGACCTAGCTGAAAAGCTAGTGTCGAAAATTCTGCCGCCGTCGGGACTCGATCCTAGAACCTCCTGGTTGCCCTGAGACACCTATGCCGGTCGTGTACTTCGTGAATTCTCCGCGCCACCATTGAATTGTTGCGAGCGTTCATGTTTTATGCAACGCAAATGATACAGTTCAAGGCTGGTCTTCGCTTGGTCGGGGTGTTAGGTGAGGAGGAATGCAGAATCATTGCTTACAATGAAGGAGTAGAAAATGGCATAAGATGATGGCAATGTCCGCATACCTCTATGATTTTGATGTTGTTTTATGATTTTGACATGTAGTAAAAGTGTGTATTGTATTTATTTTCAACTTTAAGCATAACGTAACCGACACTGGTAGTAAAATATAAAATTAAAATTAAATAATAAAAACTATTAGCAATTTTTAATTGTGTAAGATACATTAAATATATACGTTCTCTCTCTCTCTCTCTCCTTTGTTTTCTTGAATATGAATTGGAATTTTTTTTCGCTTTTTTCGTTGCGAATAGGATACTTCGCTACGTAAAAAGAAATTTGGAGGGACATGGCCAGCAACATGGACACTAAATAAGATAAAGTTAATGCGCCACGTGATGTCTATGACTTTCCTTATACGTACTCGGTAGGTCCTAGATTCGAGTCCCAACGGTGGCAGGCTCTTTGACACAGCTAAAGTTAGGTCGAATTCAGTCGCTGTCTGGAGAAGAATTGTAGCGGCCAGCTGCTCTGATCGGTAGTTTTCTGTGGTTTCTCCGATAAACACCAGGCGAATCCCAGAGCAGTACTCTAAAATATGGGCCACGGACCGCGCGCGATCATTCCTTCTTCTTCCTTGTCCTATCCCCACCCTGTACACAGACTGGAAATAACACTGTGCTGAGAAATCGTGGCGGTACGCCATGAAAGTGAACATCTATTCTATCCATTTATCGCTGAACTAAATAGCATAAATTAACGTCTCATTCCAATTTTAAACGTTTTATTGTCATCTTTAATAATCTTTAATTTCGTTAGATCAATTTATAGCAAATTATCGGAAAAAAATATTAATGTAATGGCTACTAAATAATATCTCATTTAATAACATTATCATCTTGTTTATGACACAATATTTACATGAAACCCATTTCCAGTGTGTTGGCTATTTTTCACAATCGAATTCTACGCAATACTTTGGCATTTCTGTTGACAAAGATAATTGTAAGCATCAGTAACAACACACAGGACACATTTTAATTCCGTAAGAAAGTCTGTATGTCTGCAAGAGAATTGAACGAGTGCTATTTGGTAGACTTTCACCGCTGCCAACCTAACGAAAAAAGATCGTCACTATTTTCAGCTCTTCAGAGCTTTGCAGTTGTGCATCCAGCTATAATGTTGAGAGCACTAGTCTTACCAAAGACAATCGTAATATTTATAGAATCCATGGCCGGCTGGAAATGCCTCGTTGGAAACGGAAGTAAATAAAAGTAGTTATAACTTTTTCTTCAAATGCAACCACTTATAACGTCAAAAGTGTGAATAAAATGCCCATTACAGACACTCGACGAATTTTCACCTATCTTTCAAGTCTATTGGGCCGTTTCACTGTGTTTGTGACGGAGATCCAAACAGCTGATCTCTGACCAAAAACTTCTCCCTAAGAAGAGAAATGGAGAGCAAAATTGTATTTGTGCTCTGCGCAGCCATCTTGGTTATGATGAATATGTCTCCCTCATCTGCGAAGGATATGATGGCGTTTGTTTACAGAGGAAGTTAGTACTTTACGAGTTCTAAATATGACTGTCCGGCTGAAATGTAGTTAGCGGTGCGATTCGTTCACCCGCTCGGAACTGGAAAACGACAGAACGAATCTTAAGCGGTGCGTGCTGAGTCTTTGTTCCTACTTGCGGAAGGTTTCTTTGTGTTATTGTGTTTGCAGAAGATGGCTGAGAATTTGAACGGTGTGTTTTTTGCCGATTTGCGGAAGTAGAATAAGTTAGTATCCCATCACTACACTATAATGGGTGCGATGAACTTTTTAATTATATCTAATAGCACCTCTTTGCTTCTGTTCTCTACCACTTTAAAAAAGCAACGATTAGTACCCCATATTTCAAAGATCTACTCCCCAAATGATTTTTAAGGTGAGTATTCGCATAAAATGCGTTGGTAATTATGCGTTGGACAGACTCAAGGATGTTTTGTGTTATCGCGAGGGCCGGAAGCCCGAGCCTCGTCCTCAACTTGGACACGCGTAGCAAAGCGTCAAAATTCCGCGGGAAAGTGCGTCGCACTGTGACCGAGCCGGGAATTACGTAATCGGAACCGAATCCACGGCGCTAGAAAACGAATCGGACCGCTAACTACATTTCTACCATAAAGTTATAATGTGTGAGTAGATTTGATAATAATACTGTTGACATTTAAACAATTTTTCTTATATTAGTAATGCTGTACCAAGACATATAAGACATATGAATGTGTTCAGATGATATATGTGGTAAAAACATGATTCATAATATGTGATAATTTAAACAAAATCTGTGGGATTATACTGTTTTTCATCTCAACGAATATTTATCAACAAATTTGAATCACTCGACTTACCACTGGCTCTTGGGGGGAATGGCATGCAATCACGGCAGCCTTTGTTCTTTATGTTACCCTACGTCGCATATCACTATCAACCCACTGTAGAGCTATCTGGAGGACCGTATGGAGTAATATACGTAGTATGAAGAAAAGTATGTAATGCTGCGGAAAATCGCTTTCGAAATTTGAACGGAAACGCACGTTTTGGGATTCCCTGATATAAAAAACTGTTGTTTTTTTTTCAAATCGTACGTTCATCTGTCTGTCTGTCTATCCATCGTCTGTGAAAACTCTAGGATCTAAAGTACACATGGAATTTTTTCAAAATGAATAACCCCCTGTCGATCTAGGCTCTCTCAAAGCTTCGCGATTTTGAAAAACAAACATTAGTTTTTGAAGATACTTTACTTGAAGACCTTGGGACAATTCGACAATTTTCTAAAAAATTACGAATTTTTACTATAATCGTATTGTAATAATAGAGTGCAATAGGCTTATAATGGTGGTACAGGTCTGGTTGTGTTATCTCTGAATTTTTGAAAACTTCAAAAATTGAAATTTTTTCGGCGTCTTCCCAGAACTACATAATTCAAGTTTGTTTATATATATTCTAACACGCCCATCAGAACTCTCCCACCAGCGGAGCACCGCCCCAGCCGGGACAAGCTCTAAGCTCCCGACCGATCTCCCGAAATATGTGGTAGTGTAGTGCATGTTAGTGTAAGTGAGTGTGTAGGGGAGAGGATAGGACAAGGAAGAGGAAGGAAAGATCGCGCGCGGTCCGTGGCCCGTTTGGTAGGGTACTGCTCCGGCATTCGTCTGCTGTTGATCGGAGAAACCACGGAAAACTACCGATCAGAGTAGCCGGCCGGTAGAATTCTCCTCCAAACAGCGACTGAAATCGACCTAGCTTAAAAGCTAGTGTCTAAAATCCTGCCGCTGTGGGAAGTGGAAACCTAGGACCTCCCGGTCAGAGGCGCTGCTGGGACATCAGTTGATGCACAGAGCTACCGCTCCCGGTAGAGCTTTTCTACGTCGCTTAGGCTACGTCCATGGTCATCTGATTGATTACGAATAATTACAATTACATCGAATAATTACGATCTATTTCACAGAGAAAATAATCTGTAAATTCTATACAAACATATTTTTACCCAAAAAATTAACGTTAACCGATTCTTGTTCATGTGTATTTATTTTTTTAATGTTACAGAAGTGTGCTGTGCCCATTTAGCAAGAGATTCCAAGAAGTGCTGTGGTAGAAAAGTCCTATATCCTAAGTTAGAAATATCCTGTCTGTATTGCTGTTGGATTTCTGCAAGTAAAGCAAAAGAATGCTGCCGTCACGTGTGCCGACATTTCGAGTGTGATGCGGATAGGAAATATAAAGGATATCCCTGGCGATGATTCGAATCTCTCATATCATATGTATTTATTTTATTATTTTTATTGTTATTTTTTTAATATGAGAATTTTATTTTCTTAATGTGAATATGTATATAAAGAATGAAACATATACGTGTACACTGTTTTGTTATAATTCTACAAACAAAATACAAATATTGTTTTCCAATATGATTGGAGAAAAATTTCCCCCATTTGTGGATTAGTGACATAAAAACGTGACAAAGTATAACAAGCATGGTACCGGGAGCTGTAGCTCAGTGCATCGACTGATGTGACTGCTGCGCCACGGACAGGGAGGTTCTAGGTTTGAGTCCTGACGGCGGCGGGATTTTGGACACTAGCTTTTCAGCTAGGTCGAATTCGGCCGCTGTCTGGAGGAGAATTCTAGCGGCCGGCTGCTCTGATAGGTAGTTTTCGGTTTCTCCGATCAAACCAGGCGAATGCCGGAGCAGTACCCTAACAAACGGGCCACGGACCGTGCGCGATCTTCCCTTCCTCTTCCTTGTCTTATCCTCTCCCCCTTACACACACACTTACACTAACATGCACTACACTACCACATATTCCGGGAGACCGGTCGGGAGCTTAGAGCTTGTCCCGGCTGGGACGGTGCCCCGCTGGTGGGAGAGTCCTGGTTAGGGGGAAACCCCACTAGCCGACGGTAGGTCGGGCGCCGGATCTCGCCATCCAGCGGGGGAAGATCAGCACCATCTCCCGAGAAAAAAACAGGCACTACACTAAGGGGACTAATGACCGAAGCAGTTGACGCGCCCGGAAACACGAAAAAATCAATCAATCAATCAATGCAACGCGCCCTGCCTTTTTATGCTAGACACTTCATTGCATTTTGTTGCACATAATGCAGTTGGGAAACAATGGTGCATCGCGAACAAACAATCGACTATCACGGTCGGTTGCGTCGACTAATCGATTATCGAGCGCCTACTCAATCGACTGAACCGATGAGTGCATACCGAGCGACAATTTTCTCCATTACACCGTTGCGCGCTCACAGATTGTTCACACACACACACACACACACACACACACACACACACACACACACATGCGCGCTTCCACGGGTTGCTCACGATGGAGTAACTTCATTTTCTGTGCACGTCTTCTAGAATTCAGTGGGAAATACAGTTATTCAAATTATCGTTTTCATGTTGTCGCGCCAGGAAGTATTATTCTGAAGAACAACATGCATACGAGCCAAAATTTATTGCCTTCTTATCCTTAAAAATATATTTTATTACATGGGAGTTTTTTTCCTCAATGTTTAAGTAGTATATGACTTAGTGTAGGGATCACAGAATTTTGAAAATGTGCACACAATTCACTTTTCCTCACAGCACGTCATACGCAGTTTTTAACTGTTTTTCGACGTAAAATAAATTTAAAAAAATAGAGGCTGGCGTTGAGAATTGGAATCGCGAGCTTTCACGCAAAATAAAACCCACTTCGAATGCGCTTATCTATACAATGCCTTAGCTTGATTGATTGATTTTTTTCGTGTTTCCGGGCGCGTCAACTACTTCGGTCATTAGTCCCGTTAGTGTAGTGCGTGTTTTTCTCGGGAAATGGCGGGATCCGGCGCCGACCTACCGTCGGCTAGTGGGGTTTCCCCCTAACCAGGACTCTCCCACCAGCGGGGCACCGCCCCAGCCTGGACAAGCTCTAAGCTCCCGACCGGTCTCCCAGAATATGTGGTAGTGTAGTGCATGTTAGTGTAAGTGTGTGTGTAAAGGGGAGAGAATAGGACAAGGAAGTGGAAGGTAAGATCGCGCACGGTCCGTGGTCCGTTTGGTAGGGTACTGCTCCGGCAATCTCCTGGCGTTGATCGGACAAACCACGGTAAACTATCGATCAGAGCAGCCGGCCAATGCCTTAGCGATCACGGCTAAATCGACATCTGATATTCGGAAATGAAAACCTTGCTTATCTGTTTACGTGTGTTTACATCGATTGAAGAAATAAAATTCGCAAATTATATCACACAATGTCAAGCAACAATGAAAAACGTCAGAGGAGAACACGCTGAAACCAATATATCTTACCCCTGTTAGCTCTCCTCGACGTTTGAAAACAACGTCGATGTTTGAAAACAATATCAAAGAATTTATAACAACGTCATGTTTTAAACAACTCATGTTTAACTCGATTTTAAACATCGATTTGAAAATAACCTCTATGATTTTATAACATGGCCCGTCTTTGCAAACAACTTCGATGGTTTTATAAAAAGGTGGATGTTTGAAAACAAGTTACATGATTTTATAATAACTTCGAGATTTGAAACAACATCGATGGTTTGATAACGTCGTCATTAATAAGGTGGAAATTTTTTTTTAATAAATTCCGTGTCCTATTCATTATCATTTTTGGAACTCCGCTTGGTCGCATTATCTTTATTTCTTGCCCTTTTGCCTGATATTTCTCTATTCCAATGACCAAATTCTTTTTTTTAGTGATTTCCATATTACTTTGTTTCGTATTTTGATCTTTTGTGTTACTTTATTACATCTCTCAGTTTTCTCATTTAGGCTGCCTGTATTCTTTGTCTGAGTCTCGTATTCTTCTGCCATGTTGCAAGACTGGTTTGCTACTATGTTGTGGATTCTTATTATTGTTTCTTTGTTCATGTTTCGGAAGTATGTGTTAATGCAGCCAATAATTTGGTCACATATTGCCATTTTTGTCTCCATATCATCCACTCAGTGATATCTTGTCACCTATATTACATGATATACCAGACTATCACACAATATTTTGATGGGAATTGGGGACAAGAATTTATTAAATTCTTCGTAAAACGTGTAAATATTGAGGGCATAGGCATGCAGGCAGGGCGTTCCTTAGCAACCAGGGAAGCGGAAGTAAATAAACAAAGCGCGGCAAGTAACGGACAGAAGATTGTGATATAAGGGCAAGTAGGATGGGTGGTAAACTAGTAATGGGGTATGACGTAGAAGGAAACTGGAGATTGTTTTGGTAAAACAAGAGACAAGAAGGTATGAGAGTTATCGAGAGTTGAACTTCGTGATATTTCAGGAGAGGAGCTTTAGACCGCGTACCGTGCACATCGTAGAGGTCATTGTAAATAATAGATGCGGGACTTGGTGGAATTTTGCGGGAAATAATTGAGCAGTTAGGACTTATATTTTGTGTACGTAATTCTATTTGGAACTTCGAATAATTCTGGCACCGGGAGTCGTAAGTGAAACAATTAATAAGTTGAGGAGGACATTGACCCGGCAGCGGACCGAGAACAAGATACAAGAAAGAAGATTAGTCGGAGCGGTGAATTCTTCCTGGCCTCATCGCCCAAGAGCGCATGGATAAATAGTAAGAATAATAGCGCTATTTACAATTTTTACTACCGGTCATGACCAAGGTGACATTTTATGCTACAAAGAATTTATCGATGAATAAACTTACAACGTTCTCATTTTGAAAAAGAAAAGCTGATTATCATTTCTTTAACATCTTGTGCAATCCATAGTTTAATAATTTCTTTCCAGAAACAAATTTCAGACTCCTCGCTTCTTCCGTATGGAGAGCGGATGGAATGATCGTTTGCTAGGAAGAAAGTAAGTATCGGTGACGATTATTTTCGTAAGAACCCAACCGGCGGAGCTAGTAGGATAATTATTTCCCTTTAGATGTGTTTGCAGGGAATTTAAAATCTCAACCCTTTCCTGGCGCCCAAAAATGATATAAATTCGGAAACCGGTTGCATAAATAATTTAACAGAAACGGAGATCGTTTGAATACAAATGTCTTAATCCCTGGTATCTTCGTAAGATGGATCCTATATGGTCCAGAACTACTTGAAAGGAGCTATCTATCTGCAACATTTATTTTTTGGTTAGATTTAGCAGAAAGATGCTGTATTGCGAGTTGCAAGGCGGAGTCCTTCATCGCCGCACGGATCGCTAGAGTCACTGGCCACATCGGCATAGAGCAATTTAACTCGGCGGTACGCTACTGTAATAAATACGTGTAATGTGCTCTAAGCTTCAGACTGATCTCCCGAGATGCGAGATACTGTAGTGCATGTGAATGTAATAGCGTTTTCCGTGGTTTCTCCGATCAACATCAGGCAAATGCCGGAGCAGTACCCTACCAAACGGGCCACGGACCGCGCGCGATCTGTCCTTCTTCTTCCTTGTCCTATCATCTTCCCTTACACACACACACACACACACACACACACTAACATGCATCGCGTGTCAATGCGTGTGCGCTACGCAGTGAGATTATACACAGCTTTTCTTGGACAGTCACACTCATGGAGCTCGAAAAATAATAATTTTGAGTTATGATCATTGTTATAATTTTTACGAAGTCTTTTGGTAATTCTTACTTCTTAATTCATAAATTATTCAGTGTGATTTCTTTATTTAACAGCTACGAAAACTTCAAATGCGTATGAGTCGAAATGTCATTTTTCGAGATTTGCCAGTGATCGATATAGTACACAAGATTTTGTACCAAAAGGCTTCTCCAGAATTGTTTCGTTACTGAAAACCATAAAAATATTAACATGAGCATTTCCGCTGGTGTATGTATGGACGTGCGAGAAACATTCCTTGGCATGTATATTGATACTTGGTTTCACTATAACCTGAGGGTTCACTATATCCGAGTTCACTATAACCGGAGTTGACTGTAGTTCCATTGTTTTGAGCGTCGATTAAAATCATCTTTAGAGCAAAATCAAATGATTGCTTAAAGGAAAAAAAAGAACATTTCCAACGACCACAAAAAATTAAGATCTGAACGTGCTAGAACGTCTTAAATTAAATTAAGATCTGAACGTGAAATTCGTACGTTCAGTAGCAGGTTACAATATCTTAAGCCTGTTTTACAAGGTCATTTTTTCATCCTTTTTTCATCATTTTTCTGTACAAAAACTGGATGGAAAAAGGACGTTCGGAAAAAGGACTATGCGTACCGAAACTGGATGCACGTGATTCCAGCGTTTTACACGGTCACTCCTGGTCTGTACGTAATCGTGATGAAAATACTTCCTCGAAACGCCGCAAAAAGCGCTGGAAGTTTAATAGTTGAACATCGCATTTACGGAAACAAATTAAATTAGCGGGAAGAATGATCAGATAGTTACGAATTCGCACAGTAAGGAGTAGAAAGACGTGTGAGGTATTGTGGTTTTATTTGCGAGAGGGTTCACTGAACGCAAAGACTCAATATCACAAACAACACGTGCCCACGCTACGCACCAGATATATATACTCTCTGTCCGGAGAATGCACGCAATCGAAGAAAGTCCCATAAAGTGACACTAGGGCCGCTGTAGTCAAACTGGATGAAAGCTGTACGGAAAAATGAAGCATGCATCATTTTTTCGTACAAATTACATCCAGTCTGCTCAGTGTCGACGGGAAATGATGAAAAAATGACCGTGTAAAACAGGCTTAAGATATTGTAACCTGCTACTGAACGTACGAATTTCACGTTCAGATCTTAATTTAATTTAAGACGTTCTAGCACGTTCAGAACTTAATTTTTTGTGGTCGTTGGAAATGTTTTTTCCTTTAAGCAATCATTTGATTTTACTCTAAAGATGATTTTTATTGACGCTCACAACAATGGAACTACAGTCAACTCCGGTTATAGTGAACTCGGATATAGTGAACTCTCACGTGTAGTGAGTATCGACGGGAAATGAAAAAATGACCGTGTAAAACAGGCTTTAGTCTGCCGGTCAGATGCATTGTAGCGACAGCAATTGATGCCCTGAGTCACGTAAGCTAGTGTTTCCGTACGTGGGCCGGGTAAACGCAGGATACTGTCTGTCGTGGTTTCTGATTTCCAAGGGCCCGCCCGTGCATCCACGCCCACAGACAAGGTCAACGGGCACCGCGGTAAGGCTGCAAGAAGGCAAAACAGGATCTGTAAGATTAACTTTGTAACTTGGTACGGGTTAACCCGTTTTGTGTTGGATTGAATCAAGGCCTTCTTCACCGTACAAGTACACGTTGTATACGATACCGATGATTCAGATACTTTCTGCAAGTATCTGCAACTATAAAAACACTGGTACAAGTTTCACTAAAGAAGATAACGAAATTGAGTAAATTATATTAATAAATAATATTGAGTGGGATTAATTAATAAAATAAAGAAGATCTTAAAAAAAAAGACTTTAAAAACCACACAACTCAAATTCTACAAAGCAATGGCAGTACCCATGCTAACTTATGCATGCGAAAACTGGACAATAAATAGAACAGACAGAAGAAAAATAGAAAGCGCCGAAATGGAATTCTTACGTTAAGTAGCTGGTTACAATATCTCAGATAGACGACATATTGATGACATCAGAACCGTACTGAATACATTCAATCTGATGGACAGAATTCAATCATTTAGGAGCAACTGGCACGATCATATTCAACGCATGCCTCCAAATAGAAATCCCATAAAACAAACAAGTATAATCCTAAAGGAAGAAGAAATGTTGGCTGCCCCTTAACAAGATGGAGAGACTCACTCTCTTGTTGTGGAAACAGGCCTTAAGGCCTAAATGCATGAAGAAGAAGAAGAAGATGAAGAAGAAATAATTATTCAATAAATAAGATATAAAAAATATAAGTACAAATATAAATAAAAAATAAATAACGTCAAGTATTCGTGTTATGTTATAATAATAATAATAATAATAATAATAATAATAATAATAATAATAATAATCACAACAACAACCTATAGAAGGAAATAAAAAAACATAAAGAACATCCTGTTTTGTTATTATTCCACTTATTCACTTCTATTCATAAATAATGGAAGTGAATCGTTCTGCATCTAATATACATAATACGTTTATTTTAAAGTATATTCTATCTTAAAGCATTCTGTCACCTTAAGTTTTATTCTACATAGACATTCTACATAGATATTCAATATTCTACATAGTTAAGGTTCAAAATGCAGTTTAACGAGATCACCATGTACAGAATCGTCGAAACCGATAACGAACTTAAAAAAAAAAAAATCAATGTTTCAGGAAAAATATATCGACCCGAAAACATGGTTATTAATGTATCGATGTTTCTTTGAGAAAATATCGACGTTTTCATCAATTTGTTTGCCATCCCTAGTTTGGTCACCCCTGCTCCGCTCGTCCGATGCGCTTAACACCCCTGGCTGCTGGCGAGCCCTGGGGGATCCAGCCAGCCGTGAAATCTGGAAACTTACCGTAGCAGAGCGAGTTTGATATCGTTTAAGCGCGCTTTAATGATACGTTAATCATGTAGCGTTGGAGGGAGGCTCAGATTTCTGTTGCTGAGAAACCTGTTTCGCTATGCAGCTTGTTGCATCATGTGTCTGTCAGCCGTCTCGACTTTCTCTGCTGAACTGGTACAAAATGGGACTGTATTTATTAAGCGTGGGAGGTCTCCGGATTCATTATGTCTCCGATGGATAATTATTTTATTTTTTACTGATACGTGATTGCTTGCTGTTGCATTCGGTATGGAGATAGCTATTCACTGCATAAATTACCTGCATCACGAGGATCGTGGCTCAGAGCGAAATATGAAAACAGTTGAATGTTGCTACAAGTTCTCTTACGGAGGGAATTTTGAGAGGATATTCTGAAAAGGAATTATGAGAGAGAAATATGAAATGACAAACTGAGTCAAGTTATCAATTATTTAATTAGTAAATAAGTAAATATGAATAATTAAAGTGAGGTAAAAAGTAAAATAATGTGTGTACCACGGCCGTTAACTGGTTCTAATGATCTTGTGTTACAAAAGGGCTTGATCATTAGTTCCTCGTATACCGCTCTTGGAGCTTAAATAAATATTACAATGTAATAAATATAAATTTGATATTCGAATGTTAATATATAACTGTAAAACACTGCAGAACGTTTGTTTGGGAAGTAAATTGAACTTTCTACTCGATCAAATTACCTATTTTTTGTGCATATGAAAGGCTCCACATATGTTAGCACTTGAATGAGTATTGATTATTTGGTATAGATTTCCGGTCGCGTCAACGGTTAATCCGGTAAGTGTGGTGTATGTTTA
The DNA here is from genome assembly GCA_964035755.1 of Teleogryllus oceanicus. Taxonomy (NCBI): domain Eukaryota; kingdom Metazoa; phylum Arthropoda; class Insecta; order Orthoptera; family Gryllidae; genus Teleogryllus; species Teleogryllus oceanicus. The sequence continues at coordinate 51,152,343 of CAXIVR010000013.1, forward strand.
TATCGCGGGAAGTGATGGTCACTTTCCCCTCTGTACTGTGAGTCGACTTGCAGAATTTTTCCCATCCGGTATCTCCCACCTGCGGGGCAAGGCCCTTGTCAGGACAAGCTCCAAGCTCCCGACCGGTCTTTCGGAATAGTGGTAGTGTAGAGCATGTTAGTGTAAGTGTGTGTGTAAAGGGAGAGGATAGGACAAGGAAGTGGAAGGACAGATCGCGCGCGGTCCGTGGCCCGTTCGGTAGGGTACTACTCCGGCATTCGCCTGGTGTTGATCGGAAAACTACCGACCAGAGCATTGCCTTTGGCTCCACGAGGTCTGTGCCACATAAGCTAGCATATCATTGGATTAAAAGCACCGTTCACACACGTAGATGAGACACAAGAGGGGAATATGCTCGGTTTTGAGATGGGGTGAAAGCATCGTAGATTGAAAACTCGAAAGGCAGCGGTGTCTGTGTACTCTGCGTTGATAGGGAAGTTTGGATCCACGCCCGTTCAAATTGCAGTCCTATAGAAACATGGACAGCAAAATGAATGGGAATGGGAAGGTATTACTTCCAACATACAAGAATGTAACTGTTGCCCAGAACATAGGTCTTCATCATAAAAAGAATTAGGAGCATTTCTAGGAAAGGTTTGAGCTATTAGGGAAATGGTTATTAGGGAGACGAAAAATAGCACTGGTTAGTAGTATGAGTGGTTCCTATAATGGAGAGGAAACTTTTTCTGAGTTCCATTCTTTAATTACCTGGCCTGTCGTCTTCATATTCCACGAAAAGGTTTCTCCAGGGAGGAGGATGCAGGTACCTGAAGAGCCTTGCAAATACCGCCAGGGTGTGTCCATTCCTTGCTCAAAAGACACGCCCATAACCTACACTCACCGTCGTGATCTCTGCACAGCTGCGAAAGGTTTCAGTTCAATTCGACTTAATAATGTCTTATTTTACGTGGCGAGTCACAAGTCATGAGGCCTCCTCTTGCGACTGACCACGTTCTAGTTATAGTTATACTGTATTTTTATTGATAGTAAAACATATGTTTACAGAGCCAAAACATACATTATTGATGGTATCGATAATGTATCAATTGATGCCATTGCAGGGCCTCTGACTGGGAGGTCCTAGGTTCGAGTCCCGACAGTGCCAGAATTTTTGACACTAGCTTGTCAGCTAGGTCGAATTCAGTCGCTGTCTGGAGGAGAATTCTAGCGGCCGGCTGCACTGATCGGTAGTTTTCCGTGGTTTCTCCGATCAACACCAGGCGAATGCCGGAGTAGTGCCCTAACAAACGGGCCACGGATCGCGCGCGATCTTTCCTTTTTTACCTTGTACTATACTCACCCTTTACAACCACTTACACTAAGAAGCACTACTCTACCACACACGTCGTGGGACCGGTCGGGGACTTAGAGCTTGACCCAGCTGGGGGATATCCAGCTGGAGGGAGATATCTGGTTGGGGAAAATCTGCTATCCGATGTAAGCCGGCTCCGAATATCTCTATCCAACGGGTGAATATAAGACACTTCACCCAAAAGATCATGAACTACACTTACGGGACTAATGCCCTTAGTAGTTGACGTTATGGGAATCAACAATCAATCAATCATGACACAAAAGAGATTGCAAGCAGCGCTGAAAATAAGTTGTCCAAAGAATTTCAACCACACGGTAAACAACTTAACAAGGAAGGAACAGGACGTAGTTCGTCGTGCTACAGAAACGAAAAGAACGGTTCACGGAGATGTATATAAAATGAATCATTAAAATTCTACTTCAGTCACAGTTTTGGTAACATTTGAATTTCTATGCAAATTTCCTTCCATTGTTCAGAGTTTAATAACACTTCTAGGGAAGGAATTACAGGAAATTCTGAAAGGTGAAGAAAATAACCTCACTAGACTTAATGGGAAACAAAATTATTCTTCTGTGTTTCGTTTTCCTTTCTCTTCCGTATTTTTTGCAGGAACTTTCAGATGTTTACCCAGTAACGAAGGCAATCGGTTATGAACGCCGTCCTGACGTATCGATACATCTCGATATCGGAAGGCAGTCTGGGCTGACAAAACGACCGCCCAATTTGGATGACCTCGTCCTGGGTCCGGTCGTCCCACTGTCACGAGATCTCAACGCGTGGCCAGAAAAGGGCTTCCGTCTGCACAAATCTCGGCCTCCTGGAAGTCGATGCTGCCTGATGGTCGGACGAGAAGGAACAAATCGCTACGTTAGCATTTCTGAAAGGGAAAAGGGCAAAAAAGTGCTGACGTGCAAAAGAGGGCTGTTGCTAAAACCGACTCGGCTGGTGTATGCACAAGCAAAATGTTTTTGTTTCTTTATTCCAGTATTATGAAGGACTTTTTTGTTACAGAAAATCGTTTATACAATATGACCCAGATTTGTCGTTTGTGGCAGGAATAATTGTATCATCACATATTCAGCGCCGACCTGGATGGCCGAGGTGGCTAAGAGCGAGTACCGACTCAGCGCTTCGGTCCGAAGGGTCACGGGTTCGAGTCCCGCCTTTGGGCATGGTTGTTTATCCCTTGACTTCGTATGTGGTGTCTCGGAGGGCATCGCGTTCTGCTGACCCCAGATCAGAGGAGCCCGCAAGTGTGTTGGTCTAGTGAATGGTCGAATATGCGTCCCATTGGGACGTAAAGGGTTACCGGCTGTTGGCTGGAAAAAAGCCATAGAAAAAAATTCAGCCAATCGCAGCGAGAGAATAACGGTGGAGGGGGGGACAGTTAACCGAATATCCGACCACTTTTTTCGCACAGATGTCCCATGAGACCCGTGACGTCACAATAAAATTGTTTACAAAAAATAACTTTGATTCTTTTATAAATTTATAATTCTATTATACAAAAAAATAATGTAAGTAACTAGTACAAAATGTTGCTATCGCATGAATATCGATAAATATCACATTTTTACAAATTTGAAAACACACTCCATATGTCGCTTCTTTACAATACGGCTTGAGGACTCAATGTTTTGTTTGTATTGTGTGTTTTTGTCTTGTAAGTTTATAAACTGAACCTGAAAATTTGTAGCATTTATAAAATTTCAATGGATTATTATCCCCTAATATCCAATATATCCAAATCAATAGGAGGCTGTAGCCTTCGACCCACGCAGAAAAGAAACGCACACTTATGCCTGGCATTACATAATTAGCGACGCATTTTTATACCAAAAATACGTGCATGTGTTTGAGCCTGCAAGTGACGTGGTTTTTTATTGGCATGTGTAAGTTTAGATGTGAAACTACTCCGAATTTACATCACATGTGTAATGAATGTGTGTCAGTATTATTAAAAATAAAATTTTAAAAAATTATACTTTAGACTTCTATTAATGAAAATATATCAGTTGCACGAGGAATGAGTTTTACGAGGAGTGTTTATTTGTACTACATGAAATTCGACAGCAGTTGCATTGTTATGACATTCAAATTGTAAGATAGGGAAGATATAATTTAATGAAATGTAGGACCATATCGTGGAGAGTCCATATGAAATGAAAATGGGGAAAGATTTCTAGACATGTGTCTTTTTATAATATTATTTTTATAAATATAAAAAACATATCCGAATATTCGTAATGAAAATGCATTACTATTTTACTCAATCGATTTTATAGCTGTCAAAGAAAGGTGATAAAAGTTCACGATGTTAGTCCTTTAAGGATTGATGGTAGGAAATAATCACTATTTGTAATATAGTGGAATATTATTCCAATTTCACAATCAAGACGATAAGGGTAATAATAGATAGTTTTGAGCAGTGATTTGTGTCTTCGCGTAAATTATCGTAGTCTACGATCACGTGCAAACAACGTGTAGGCAACGTACTGTATAGACAAATATAATGTGGGAAAAGGAAATCTCTATTTTTGTGGGGCAGACGGAATTCACTTGGACCATGCTCCCTCCAACGCCAGCATTTAATAGTAATTAATAGTACAAATTCAAAAGAAATAGTAACGTATATTGATTGGATTCAAAGGAGCACTAACTACTGAATTAATATATTTGAAATTTCAAGTTGACTTTTTTTCCTTCAAAAATATTTATGGGTCAGGGAGAGGTTATGTGTCTCATGACGAGATTTATTGGCGACTATACTACAATCATCAGTATATAAAGTAACGCTCAGTACAAAAGCAAAATGAATTCAATAACAATATTAAGGTACATAATAATACGAACATTGCAAGAAAGGGACAATTTCAGAATTAAATAGTGAATTATTAAATGAAAGAAGTTGCTCATTCCTAGAAATGACTTCCATATATTTGCTAGTCTCAAATTTTAAATTATTATCTTTACAGATGTTGATTTCTTTGGAAAAACTTTTTCATAACCATATTCCAATTTGTACTTTTCTTCAAATGTACCAATTTGTACCCATCTCTCGTGTTTCTGAAGTCTGAAGCAGAGGAAAAAATCCTTTGGTTTTTTGGAGATTGAATTCATGCTATCTGAAAACAACAACAACAACAACAACAACAACAACAACAACCTATAGTCATACTTCATGAAAAGTCAAATTTTATTAAACATCTTTCTATGAGAAGTATTTTTTGCCAAAGATCTCAACAATTAGTAAATCCTTTCACATATTTGACCAAACACTTCTCCCGACACACCTTTGGCGTTGTTTAGAATAGCAATTACGTGTTGTAGATCGATTAACAAGTTTTATTACTAATGAGTAGAGAAAGCTTCTGTGAAGTGTGATCTGTGACCTTTGGAACTCTTTAAACTCCTTGACGAAACGATTTCCGGTATTCGTTTTGAGAGTCATTTGTTATTGGAAAGTAAGAACCTCTAGCTTCATTGCTTCGAATTGCTTCTCCGTAAAGCATTGGCTCTTTAAGGTAGTAGAATAGTAAGTTTACTTGAATAGATAACGCCGATATTCAACCACAGCAGGACGTTCTCATTTCTTCGATCATTTATCAGGAGACGGTCTCATTTCTTAACTCGCTGCGCTTACAGCTTTCACTAATAATAAAAAGCGGAAAAAGGTGAAGAAAGAAAAGAGAAATAAAAGTACTTTTAATAAGGTTTCGCTCTAAACTTTGAAAGAAAACAAATTAACGGACGTATACATCGATTCCAAGGGTTAAAAAATTGAAAATCCTTCCGATATTACACTTCTGAAAATAAAATATGTTGTCGTAAAGGACTAATGTAATTAGAACGTAAATGTGGAGAAATTCCTATTTTTATTTCAGACTTCTCACTAAACCATCAAGATCTAACAATATGATATTCTAAAGAATTTTAATTTCAAAAAATTGCGACAGTTTTTGATAAAAAATTATTATACGTGCACTATTGGAGAATGAACATTTATAACTTCTAGGGGGTAAATACTATTTGCCTTCTCAATCCCATAGAAATAGAAAAAAGTCTTTAAGAACGTAAGGTTTCCAGTAAAACACGTTTTGATACATTAAAGTCAGTCTATTGTATTCGATCCGAACATTATTAATTCAATGTGAATATTTTCAGATTATAACGAGGACCGTAAAGGGCCGTCCGTAAATTATGGAGCGCAAAATTTGGGATATTTTGAATCCCCCCCCCCATTGTAACGCTCCTGTAACACGTGTTTGAAACCCCCTAAATAATCACTAATAATGCTTGCGACAAGTCCTCACACTCATTAACATTAAGTAAAAATAAATTATTAAGCAGTAACAACGAATTGTGTTAATTTTATTTGTGTTATTAAATTATGCATGTTAATTAAAATCAAAATTAGTTCGACATGCTGTTGTCTAATACCTTATTTTTTCAAAAAAATATAATAGATGTTTATACTTGTTTTTTTCTTTTTTCTCGAGTGTCTTCCCTTGTGCATGAACAATGTAGGCAACCCTACTGCATACCGCTGCGGGCGCCTGCTTCGGGGACATTAAAAGGAGAAGTTGTGCGTTCGTTGGGTGCGCGGCCGCGCCTAGACCGCACCTCGGCAGTGGACGGGCCGGGCGGGCGGCGCGCGCGAGGAAAAAGTGGGCGGAGGCGATGTGGAGATACACGCGCCCACGGCTCCAGGGGGCGTGGCTGCTGGCCTGTCGAGGACCCGGAAGCGGAGCCTTCCAGGCGACGGAGACGTTAACGGTGCGGTTATAAGCTCTTCCGATACCGAAGAATCCATCGTCACCAACACCATCACCGACACCGACGCCGTCAGCGACTCCGTGACCGAGTCCGTGACCGAGTCCGTGACCGAGTCCGTGACCGAGTCCGTGACCGAGTCCGTGACCGAGTCCGTGACCGAGTCCGTGACCGAGTCCGTGACCGAGTCCGTGACCGACTCCGTGCCGACTCCGTCGCCGACTCCGTCGCCGACTCCGTCTCCATCACCGATACCGCCCCTATCACCATTATCACCGATAATGTCTCTTCACCGTTACCGTCACTGTCATCAATATTATCACCAATTCTGTCGATATAATCACCGTTACCGTCACTGTCATCAATATTATCACCAATTCTGTCGATATAATCACCGTTACCGTCACTGTCATCAAATTTATCACTGTCGTTGACACCAGCACGAAAACTTTTCAGTTGGGTTTTAGAAAGCCCTAAATCCCAGCTGTAAATTATTGAATATGATGATGAAAAATATCTCATTGATTTGTAATGGGTTAAATCAATTAATAGAGCCTCTTGAGAAGTAATATATATGTACATCTGATTCTTTACAGTTAACATGAATGGAAATCCTTTTATTTATTATTATTAATTAATAAAAAAAAAAACGAGGTTGTCTGGTATCAAATCTATACAAAGAAATATAGATTTGATACCAGACCTCTGTTTATTTACTGTGAATATCATCATTCTCAATTAATTGGGACTCGTGAGTAGTGACTTTTCACATTCGATAGTTTACAGTTGACATGACATTATTATGATCTTTTGTCGTCCATATTTGTATTATCCTCCTTTTCTTCCAATTCTGGCTCATCGGCGTCAGTTTCCACATGTTTCCCTTTTTCTATTCTGTTCAGTTTGCATGATGTTGACGTTGTCTGACGTTCCTGTCATTGTCGTCGTTGGCTTCGTATTCTCTACAACCGTTGTCGTCGTTGCCTCATAGTAGCCGGTCTCTTTACCGTCGTTGTTGTCGTCGTCGTTTGTTGCTAATGTCGTCTTTTCGTCACCATAACTGCTCTAAAAAGATATAGTTTCATTATTGGTTGACAGTTGTTAATTTCAATTAACACATTGGAACACTATGGACCTACTACTTTAGAATAGTACGTATCGTCCCCTATATTATTTCAGTAATATACATACCATTTGCGGCCCTCTCACGCAACCAGTCTTTGTACATGAGGTCTCTAAAGAAAGATAATTTCATATATACGTAACGAATAGCATTTTGCCTTAAAAAATATGAAGGATTTGTTTAAAAAAACGCATTTAAATATTCGAGTTAAATGCAATCCGCAACACTCGGCCGACTTTTTTTTAATCTATATCGTTAAATAATTCTTAAAGGAAGCGTTTTAGGGCCTTAAAAACTAAACGTTTGAGTCGAGGACTTCAAAGAAATGTTCATCACCTCGTAATCTACAGGATGAAAACTTCTTGAACATTCTATTACATTTTTGCTGCTTCAACGCTTCTCTCTGTCTCTGTCTCTGTCTGTCTGTCTGTCTCTCTCCCTCCCTCCCTCTCTCTCTCTCTCCCTCCCTCTCTCTCTCCCTTCCCCCCCCTCTCTCTCTCTCTCTCTCTCTCTCTCTCTCTCTCCTACCTGTTCACAGCCTGTAGTATCTTCAATTGTATGTGAAATTACACTAATACCTTTATATTCTACGCGTAATGAAATACACGAGTGTGCCTTTCTGCTCGGTAATATCGTTACAATAAGAATAGTTTGAATTGACAAGGGTATATTGTATTGTTATCAATTACAAGGATACATATAGAACAAGTTACGGAGAACAAGAAGGTCTTAAAGAAAAATAAGTATTACATGCTTAATACGGGAATGGAAAAATAGGGAAGAGAGTGGGTTTTAACGTGCGTGAGCTCTCGCATGTTATGCTAATATACTGTAAATTTGAAAAGACATTTCAATAAAAAGATTACATCGATATCTTCACTTGTTTCTAACGATAATACTGGTAAATCTATTTTCGGTTATATAATGGACGTATTTTTCTTTTTTAGGTAAATGCAACATTCATCTTCCCTATTAGAAGAAACAGTTGAGTCCTGCTTTGAACAAGGCATTCTGTCTGCAAGGTAAGATGGCAACCCTGCCTTTATGTTTAGCTCCAGGGCTTGTTTTGTGGCGGAACGTGACGTAACGGTGTTCCGGTACCATCTTTTTTTTTAATTCGTTGCGACGCTGTTGATGCAATGCGTCTCCTAACCCTTGTTGGGCGTTGAGCGCTTTCTTCAGGAGTAATCCTCCGTTACTGAGTAATTACTATACTTAATAATTACTATGTTTCTCAAGTCTCGTCACGTCGCAGTCAGTCAGTGCCTTTTATCCCTTCGGCCAGGGGTTCAACGCCGTTAGATCCCGGGGTTCCCGGCCGGTCACCCAACTAAGAACCCGCGAGTCTCGAATTCCCTTAACCTTCATGACTTCACGGAGCGTAGTAAACGAATTCGGCTAGCGCCGCCGGCACCTTCGGGACAACGAAAAATCAAACAAACAAAAAGTTGAGGACAAACAGTTGGCAACATCAATTTTTAGTTCGACCAACTTTCGTAATCTCAAAATTAAATAATTTTCCACCTAAGTGTATCAGTTGGAAGAATGTTATAAAATTATTAGTAAAGAAGATAAAATATCAACACTATTATTTTGTATTATTATTATTATTATTATTATTATTATTATTATTATTATTATTATTATTATATTCACGTAGAGAATGTGCTACCAGTGTTACCAATGGTTACTAAATATGCTACTATTAATTTTATTATAAATATATTTAACTTTTTCTACCATTTCTATTAAATTAATAATTATTATGGGGCGCGTTCCTAACCTAAAATTTTATTAATCAAGCACTGTTTAGTTTTAACAATTATGTGATATTAATTCAGAATTGAATTGTCTTCTAACCAGGACTATCCGAAAATTTAATGACTTTTTTTAATTAAATCGTTTTACAAATGCATCCCCATATTCCTTGTCATATAAAATAACACATTTATTGCCCCATAGTATTTTAAAAGACCCCTAACAACTGCGTACCCTAATGTCAAGTCATTTCCATTTACTTGTCAGAAGCACCGACAACAAAATTCCCAGAGCTCAAACAACAGCCGGGGGCATTTTCTATAAATCCAGACACCTAAAGTGGATTGGAGGCGCTTCGAAAAAGAGTTTTTGACGCTGATGTGTCCGCGACGTGCTGGAAGACCGGTTTGGTGGCAGGTCGGTTGGAGCGAGATTTTATCGGCGGGAGATGATATCGTGTGGGACGCTTGAATTGAGGTCCGTAGTGACGAGCTGCCTTTGGGCTTTTGCATTAGCACTCTACGGTCACCGCGGAGGTGTTTACCACCAATCAGATAGGCCACCAAGGGAGAGTGGAAATCAATCGTTGATAACGAATTCGGTAGTGGCTTAAAGGCATGACCGGGAGCGGTAGGCCAGTGCATCAACTGATGTTTCTGCAGTGCCTCTGATCGGGAGGTCCTAGCTTCGAGTCCAGACAGCGGCAGGATTTTCGACTCTAGCTTTTCAGCTAAATCGAATTCAGTCGCTGTCTGGAGGAGAATTATAGCGGCCGGCTGCTCTGATCGGTAGTTTTCCGTGGTTACTCCGATCAACACCAGGCGAATGCCGGAGCAGTACCCTACCAAACGGGCCATGGACCGCACGCGATCTTTCCTTCCTCTTCCTTGTCCTATCCTCTCCCCTTACACACACACACACTTACACTAACATGCACTACATTACCACATATTCCAAGAGATCGACCGGGAACTTACAGCTTCTCCCGGCTGGGATGGTGCCCCGCTGGTGGGAGAGACCTGGTTAGGGGAAAACCCCACTAGCTGACGGTAGGTCGACGCTGAATCTCACCATCCACCGGGGGAAGCCCACCGCCATCTCCCGAGAAAAAACATGCACTACACTAACGAGAATAATGACCAAAGCAGTTGACGCGCCCGGAAACACGAAAAAATCAATCAATCAAACTTAAAAGCATGACTTCTGCCTGCAAAGGATTCGATATGAATACTAATGTGTAATCGAAACTGTGGTACGTCCCTGCATGAGTGAATTGGTGAAGGTGGCTCAGGGCGACAACTGATGTCACTTTAGAGCCTCCGACCGGAAGTGCCCGGACTTTGAGACTCGATTATGGCTGGATTGTTTACACTTGAGGTGCCCCGCCGGTGGGAGATATCTGGTTGGGGAAAATTCCCGCAAAACGACGGTCGGTCGGCGTCGGATGTCACCATCTAGCTTGGAAAGATCACCGCCACCTCCCGCGATAAAAATGCACTATACTTACGGGACTAATGACCTATAACTAATGAGCCGTTTATGCGCCCGGAATCACTAATCAATCAATCAATTAATCTGTGTGAGTGAACACTACTCTGATTCTAAAATACGACCACCTGACAGGTAAATGACAAATGTGAGAATGCTAAGTAAATCTTCGAACATGTGAGAAGTTGCCCTTAATTTTTGTTAAATACTCTTTGTACAATGTACTATAGTAAGCATTTGCTTAGGGTTCAGAAGAATTAATTTCTATGCAGCCTTTCGGCATTTGTTTCCCCACTTCCAGGGCCCTCTGTAAACTACCGGTTCATAGGTCGTATTTGCTTTCATGTTTCCCTTATTTGTTGCCATTATTTGTAATAGGTTTGTTTTCTTTGCTCAGATGAAGTGATCATTGTCGCCAGGTATGTTCTTGCCTGTCCAACTGTCCAATCGCAAATTTTCTCACTAAGCAAGTTCCTATTTTGTATTTTCTCCGTTCTTTAAATTTTTTTTATACTTCTGCTAACCATTTTGTTACCTCAATTTTATCTTAGTTGCAATTTGTGTAAAGTTTAACTTCTCGTGTTATAATTTAGTTTGTTCCATTCGTGTACTGTAACTGCACATTTTTTCAAAGATATTATTATTATTATTATTATTATTATTATTATTATTATTATTATTATTATTATTGTGATTGCTTAAGTCTCGGAAATCATTCGGTTTTCTCACGTGTTCGGGCCTACATTGGCTGACCACATTGTTTGTTACAGCTCATTATAAATTCAGCACGGTGCACATTCGACATATTTCCGAGATGGCAGATTTTAGAGTTTTTAGGATTATTGCATTGGGATTATATTGTAATTTTTGTATATGCTTTCTCCAGTTTGTCAGGACCAGTTGCTATGATAACAAATTCTCTAACTTCAACAGAATGAAGACGATATATTTCTCTATATTCTACGACCAAATAGGTAAATTTTGTGATTTTTTCTCTTTCTGTGTTATCAGTATTGTGATTTGAGGGATGCGTGATATCAAAGAAGAACGCCTTTCTCTCTGTGAAATCGTCAATTATTATTATTATTATTATTATTATTATTATTATTATTATTACTATTATTATCATTATTATTATGATGAAATTTAAATTTAGAATCATACTTCATTTTAGAGCAAGATAATTTCAAATAAGTGCATAATTTAACTCAATGTAACAGGAGTAACATAGCATTAAAATCAGAACACTTCCAAGTAATCGAAAGTACTATTTATTACTGGACAAAAGCAGAATACTCATATTTTACTATTGGGTAAGGTTTACTAAAGTAGATACATTCATTTATGTGTATCTACTTTAGTAAACCTTACCCTTAATTATTTATCAAAAGGAAGAATTTTTCTACCATTTTTCGAGTGTAATCAAAATATATGGAGACTGTTCAGTGATGAAACATGATAGATGCAACCTGAAAGCTGTAAACTTCTCAAAACCAAATCATGAAAGGGAACGACGAAATGATGGAGTGGGTGCAGATGAATTTAAAGACACATTTTCTTAATTGTTGCGCCAAAGAGTTGAACCCCCTCCCTCCTTCCTGAGAACTAGATCAGATTACATCTGTCGTTTACTCTGGTAACCCGGCAACTAAAACGCCAACCGGCAACGTATCAACTCGGTTTCCAAGAAATGAATGACAAAAGAGAATCATCAATGAAATATAAAGATTAAATATAGAGAAAGATGAATAAAAGAAAGATCGAAGTAAAAATATTAAAGAAGATAAAATCATGACGTAAAGAAAGAAGCTGAAGGTGTCTCATTTGTTACATCGAATAGCGTAGAGAGAAGCTCAAGCAAGTAACTTCTCTCAGCTGACACAGAACTAGACCCAATACCCACGGGCGTCCAATCCGGCAACCCGACACCCTCCTCCCCTGCTATCTCCCCCCTCTCACCCACCCCTTCCCTTCTCGCGCTTTTCCCGGCGTTCCGCAGGGACCGCCCTCTGGGCAGCAGCCATTTGCCCCCAGCGCCCCTGGCGGCGACCGCGCGAACCTCGGCTCGCCTCGGGGGCTTCCCCGTGGGAGCGCCATGGCCGATGGCGGCAAGGGCGGGGCCGGCGGACGCGGGGGAGGGAGGGAGAGAGAGATATGGTGGGAGGAAGAGGGAGGTTGCGCGGAGCCGGAAAATGAAATAAAACGAAATTCCGGCGCCGCGAGATTGGAAATATACATACGCGAGGGGGAAAAATGGTATTGGCGCGACCGGTTCGTGGTGTGAGGGGTGATGGGTGACCGGGTGAAGGAGGGAGAATTACCCGTCGGGGCGGTTGCAGTCGCAGCCGATGCGTGGGGGGAAAAGTGATGCACGGCACCGGTGTCTTTTTCGGGTGAGGAGAAAATACAGCTTCTGTCAGAAGTGTGGGGCTTGCGGAACCTCAGCAGCTATTTGCTAAAAAAATGAGAACTATTTGCGCAGTCAATTTAATGCACAATAATGTTGTCTTGTGGTGAGGGGAAACTACAATTCGGCTGTTGTGGCAAATGTAGGTACTCTAATGGAGCCTTAATTCCTCAAATGGGCTGTGCAAATAAGCGAAATAGAACATTGGAATATTTAAATTTGAAATTTAAATTACACAACTTCGTTTATACCGCGATGAAAGATGTCTTCGAAAACGCTATTCGTGATTTGAAATATGTAGATTCGATTATACATATCTATTATTCTTTCGTGGTTCTTTTTTCGGGTGAGGAGAAAATACAGTTTCTGTCTAACGTGTGGAACTATCGTGGATTCCGCAGCTGTTTGGTTAAAGATAAGAACTATTTACGTAGTCAATTTATCATTGCACAGTACTGCTGTCTCAATTTCGACTGTTGCGGCAAATGTAGGAACTACGATATAATGTATAATGCAACCTGAATTCATCAAATGGGCTGGGCAAATACGCAAAGTAGAACATTTAAATATGTAAACATGAAATTAAAATCACGGAACCACATTTACACTGAGAACAAAGCGTGTCTTTAAAATCAGACTTATGAATACATTCGAGCTATTGGTGGTTTAAAATATTCGTCTGTAGGTTCGATTCTACTTATACATTATTCTTTGGATGTGCAAATATGAGACTACAACTTACTGTTTATGTTATTGGGATTTTTTGATCATTTATTTTAGAATGGGTGCGAGCACATTAGTTAAATTTTAAAACTAAAATTTATTTACTGAAAATCGTGAATATTTTTTTAACCTGTGAAAAACAACATAACTTAAACCGAATGGGACCAATCTTTAAGTTGTTACTGTAGGCCCATTTTACTTATGAACTCATCGGGACTTACGCGTTTCTTCTGAAATGAAATGCAGTTTTACGTGTTTCTTCACATTGACAGTAGTAATTTATTAACAAAAATGAGGTAATAGCTACGTTAGTACAGACTGAGGTGGCTTATCAACTGAAGACCCTGCTTGAGCAGAAAGTTCGGAGTTTCGGTTTCAGTTTCATCGGTAGAGGATATTGGACACTACTATATTGATATTTCGAATTCAGACGCTGTCTGGAGAAGATTGCTAGTGGCCGGCTGCTCTGGTCGATAGTTTTGCGTAGTTTCTCCAACCAATACAAGGCGAATGTCGGAGCAGTACAACAAACGAGCCACGAACCGCGCGCCATCTTTCTCTCTCTCTCTTTGCTCTATCCTAGCCTAACACCCCCCTCCCCCCCGTTGCAAACTCATCCCCATGCGCAAACTCAGTCCCGACTTGCGTGGCGGTGTAGTCAATGGAAGTGTATGTGTAGGTGATAGGACAAGGAAAAGGAAAGAAAGATCGCGCGAGGTTCGTGGCCCGTTTGGTAGGGTACTGTTCCAACATTCGTCTGGTGTTCATTGGAGAAACCACGGCAAACTGCCGATCAGAGCTGCCGGCCGGTAGAATTCTCCTCCAGACAGCGACTGAATTCGACCTATGTAACTAGTGTCTAAAATGCTGCCACCGTCGGGACTCGAACCTAGGACCTCCTGGTCAGAAGCACTACAGTTACACCTTTTGATGCCCTGAGGTACTAGCGATTTGCTTGATTGGACTCATATTTATAGTTCCCTAACTATTAAAGAATATAGTATTTTAGTGATAATTATGTATCGAAAACTTGTATTTTCCTGATAAATTAATCTTATTCACACGCATTCTTAATTTCTATCAACACAGTAAAATGGAAAATATGCCAATGGAAGTTTCCTGACAAATACTTAGTGCTTTCTGATTAGTATTGTTCCCAATGGGAAAAGGAGGGAAAAGGCACCTGTTTTTCCTTTCTTCAGTAAATGCAATTGAATGATATTCTTCTCCCCCATACGTCATTCACAGTTTTTACTCTTTTTTGACCCAATAAATCAAATCAAAAGTCGGGGGATGTAAAAGTTGAATCTGTGATTTATCGTTTTACAGTTCAAGAAATTTGAACATTTAGAAACGACACTGTTTGTAAAATATAAACCATTCACAAAATCAGAAACTCATAATCGAATAACATGATCGTAATTCGGTACGCACTATATACATTAAAATAAAGTATGAACAGCTAAGAAATTCTCCTTCGATAAATTGAGTGGTGGTGTATATCTTCAGAATGTGATAGAAGTTAAAAGTTGTGAATTCTTGTGGAGTGTACGGAGTAAACATAAAATTTAAAACATTACAAATGCGAAAACCCTTTTATTTACATCACACAATAATCTAACGCATGATTCCTGTCAAGTGGCCACAAACTTCTTATAAACACTGTACCCAACATAAGAGGGGGAAAGGGCAATGTATTTCAGCCTCCCCTCCAAGGCATATGTATGTTCCCTGTAGAATGCGATTGAAACTGAGGTCGATTTTAAAAGTCGATCCTCTGCGTCCTTGTGCGGGGCCATGGGGTAAAAGATTACAGGCAGCGCTGGCTGACAGTAATGGCTGGCCTGGTATGAATAATAATGAAGAAACAGTGATGACTTTTTGATATTTATTGCCGTACGCAAAGCTAGCGTACGGCTTGCTTTGCATGTTCAAGACGACGAGCAAACCGTTATTTGGAGGTCTTGTCGCGTAGAACTTTTTCGACGGTGATTCAAATCACGGCGAACTTCTCCATAAAGTAAACAAATGACGTTTGTGTAATTAGTGAGTTTTGTGCAATTGTGTGCGTAAGTTCGCTGAGGAGTGGCGAGGGTCACGCGTCAGGCAGATCTTGAATCATTTAATGATTGCTCCTGTGATGAGTGGATAGGGTCTATCAGAGCTGTAAATAATAATAATAATAATAATAATAATAATAATAATAATAATAATAATAATAATTATTATTATTATTATTATTATTATTAATATGTCTTTATTAATGGCGAGGCTCAGGCCATAGGGCCTGCTCTTCCGCCTAACCACGTAATAACAGTAAAGTAACACAACTTCCGTAAATAAGTTCCAACTATTTATTTGTAAATACGTAATTATTAATAAACCAGTAAATATCTTAAGCTCGTGTCTGTAATTGCTGTTGTGTTCCCACGACTTCACAACAAGAATGTTTCCAGTTTGCTGTTTGATAACTCTTCCTTGTTCTGTCATGTCATCGTCCTTTACACACACACACACACACACACACACACACTAATATGCACTACACTACCACACATGCCGAGGGACCGGTCGGGCACTTAGAACTTGTCCCGGCTGGGGTGGGGCTTCACTATTAGGAGATATCTGGTTGGGGGAAACCCCGATAGCAGACGGTACGTCCTGCACCGGATCTCGCCATCCAGTGGCGAAAGATCACTGTCACCTCCCGAGAAACAAACATGCACTACACTAACGGGACTAATGACCCCAGTAGTTGACGGCCCGGTATCACCAATAACCAACCAACCAATCGGAAATGGAATCACCGGAAATGGTAGAAGCACCGAGCCGGTGCCAAAGAATACCATGGACAAATATGTGAAAGGGGAGGACCGAGATACGTCAATGTAATGTTCGGAATGCGCAATGGTGCACTTCGCCGCGGAGGAGCGGTAGGTATCCTATTTTTTTCATCCGCAATGTATAATATGTTTCGTTCTTGGCTGTCCGGGTGACGCCGTGTTAAATTATCTGGTGCCGACGTTTCGATCAACATGTCATGATCTTCATCAGGGCTCGTAATGCCTTGTTTATTTATATAACGAATAATTTAACGCGGCGTCACCCGGACAGCCAAGAATGTAATATTGACTCTGGCCGCGGAAGCCTACGACTTCATATAATATGTTTCGTTCTAAAATTGATTTTGATTGATTAGTGATTGCGGGCGCATCGTCTGTAATTACCATTGGTGTTGTAAGTGCAGTGCATGTTTTTTATCGTAGTAAGTAGCGGTTATCTCCCGCTGAATGGTGAGATTCGACGCCGACCTACCGTCGGCTAGCGGACATTTCCCCAACCCGGTATCTCCCACCAGCAGGGCACCGCCCCAGCCGGGGCAAGCTCTAAGCTCCCGACCGGTCTCCCGACATGTGTGGAAGTGTAGTGCATGTTAGTGTAAGTGTGTGTGTAAAGGGATTGGATGTGACAAGGAAGAGGAAGGAAAGATCGCGCGCGGTCCGTGACACGTTTGTTAGGGCACTGCTCCGGCATTCGCATGGTGTTGATCGGAGAAACCACGGAAAACTACCGATGAGGGCAGCCGGCCGCTAGAATTCTCCTCCAGACAGCGACTGAATTCGACCTAGCTATGCAGCTGATGTGGAAAAATCCTGCCACCGTCGGAACTCAAAACCACGGATCTCCTGGTCAGAGGCACTGCAGTGATATCAATGGATGCCCTGAGCAACCTAAGTCCATCAGTCAAGAAACATTGTGCGGGTATGATACTAGAACAATTATCTATTGTCTCTTATTAACTTTTATCACGAATTGCCAAATTTAAACAAAAAATATTGTGCAATCAAAGTTTTACTTTGTGGATAAAACTTTGAAACACATTCATTTCGTAACTGTCTTATTGCAATATTGAACCGGTAATTAAACTCGACCCGTGTACCTGGTTTAATAATTATTCAATTTTATTTTGTCTTCTGATTTTGTAAATAAAGAAACTCAGAAATATAGTAGCATGAGGTACCGTATTTGTGGGTGCATAAAACGCACTTTTTTTCCTGCAGTAACTCGCTCCAAAACAGAATGGGTCTTATACAATGGATGAGAGTGTTTGTAACAGTTTGAATTTTTAGAATATATCATTACAAAGAACTAATTTTTGTGCACTGAAAACGGGAATTTCTATTTCTGCAAAATTGATTATTACAAAAGCTAATAGAATTCCAAGAAGAAAACGTGTTAAAAATTTTCTTTGGGCCAACGACATGGCGTAGATGATTCATGACAAGGCACGGTCATTCCATGCGTAATAGAAAAATATTATAAAGGCTCCCGCCGGAATATGAAGAAAAGATCACAGGTCACTATATCTATTCCTTTCATAAAAGTAAAAACCACGTTGAAACTTGCCCGATGTTGACTGGTTCCAATTAGAAACAAGCTCCGTCTTTCTATTTAAAAACAAGCCTCACTTGGATGGACATATTTAAACATAATTATTACTGATAAATGTAATTTGGATGCCAGGAAAAGGTTACACTTGAAACCTAATGATTCCGACGTAATTTAAATCTCTCTCCTTCCAAAATTATGTTGTTCTAGCTGAGTTAATTGGGGTTCGAAGTTCATAATTGTTGCTATTTACTCTAGAACCAATTTGCCATCCATACGAAGTGGCGAGGAATCTGAAATTCATATTGAAATGCTGGATTGCACGTAACGAACAATTAAAATCAGCTTTCTTTCAACTTAACAAATTGGAGTTTATTATATTGATAATGAAAATGAATTCATCTTTGGTCATGACCAGTTTTTTCTATATTACAATAGTTACAAAACCTTTTTATTTATTCGTGGGTCTTCGCGCGCTCTTCACTTCTTAGTTCCATGGCGCCTCGTAGAACCTTCTCCGTCGACGCAACAGAATCTTGCTTCTGGATAAAATGTCCGTGTCTGGTTCCAAATTCTCCCGGCGATACTATTGTAATCCCTGGCTTCCCTCACGAACGTCTGGGATGGACGCCTAGATACGTACTTTTCTTCTAACAAGAACGCTCTATCCTAATATAAGAAACGATAGTTAACTTGATACAACTGTCAATTACAGTCTTTCCTCGATCTTGTAAAATACAGTATATCAAGATCCTACCCGCTCATCACCGCTTTGCTCTAGCGAATCAGTGTTCTTCTAAAAAAAAATTCGGAATCATACGAATTTTATATCTTTTTCTTTTTTCCTCTCAAAACATTGCTTATTCCGCTTCTTCTCTGTCATTTCGACCTAAGATGAAAATGATCCTTAATGCCGGTTGTTTATTTGTCACATAGCGACCCCCTCGCGATCGTCAATTGACATCCCAATATTCTATGTCTAATAAAATGACATTTCCATAATAAAAATGGTTCGTGATTTTGGTGCATCACAACGTATAAAATGAATCATTAAAGAATGAAATCCTTCTTGAAAATTAGGGTGCGTCTTATCACCGGTGCGTCTCATACACTGGTAAATACAGTAATACATGCTCAGAACACGGTCCTACTACAAGGGAGCTTCGTTTCTGAAAGAACTGAATACAAACCCACTTGGTATCCTCTCTGTCTCTCTCTGTCTCTCTCTGTCTCTCTTTCTGTCTCTCTTTCTGTCTCTCTTTCTGTCTCTCTTTCTGTCTCTCTTTCTGTCTCTCTTTCTGTCTCTCTTTCTGTCTCTCTTTCTGTCTCTCTCTCTGCTCTCTCTGTCTCTCTCTTCTCTGTCTTCTCTCTCTGTCTCTCTCTTCTCTGTCTCTCTTCTCTTCTTCTCTGTCCCTGTCTCTCTGTCTCTCTCTGTCTCTGTCTCTCTGTCTCTCTCTGTCTCTCTCTCTGCAGTGGAAAGGGATGGGAGAAGTGAGGGCGGGGGAGGTGAGAACGTTCGGTGCGAAATAGGTCACGACAGAATGCACGAAAACCGATAATTGTCGACCGGCAATTAAGGCTCCGTTTTCATTTCGTAATTTACGAGGAGTTGTGTGCTAGAAACGCACGGTGTGACTAAGGTCTGCACGGACCGCTGTACTTCGCACAGAGTGCGCTAACACCCTTGGAAATCAATGACTCGAGGAGTGGTCACGAACTCAGTACATCGTTAATGCAACGCAACGTGAATAATAATAATAATAATAATAATAATAATAATAATAATAATATTCATAATCAATAATAATAATAATAATAATAATAATAATAATAATAATAATAATAATAATAATAATAATAATAATGCGGGCCCGGATAGCCTAGACCGCTAAGGCAGTAGTGCCATGGCGATCTCGGACGGAAGGATCGTGGGTTCGAGTCCCGCCTCGGGCATGGGTGTGTTTGTGTGTGCCGTCCATTCATCCTTCATTATCATCATTTCATCTTCCATCCCCCAGGACTAACAACCCTGGGGTATAAAAATCGGATTTAGCGTAATGCTGGTCCACCTGATTAGTTAAATGCAAGACTTGCAACGTGATAAAAATGATACTGATCCCGTGCAAGTGCATGTCCTGCGTGGTCCAAGATGGCCTATTCGCGAGCAAAATAAATAAATAAAATAAAATAAAAATAATAATAATAGTTTAGGGGATAGAGCAGCTGGGCTTAAACCAGGAGGCCCGGGTTCCAATCCAGGTCTTTGAACTAATTTCATTATTAAAATACATTGTTACTCAGTAACATGGTCACAATTTGGATAACTGTACGTCTGCGGAACATATTCTCCGATCGTAAGTACATACAGCAAGGTGACGGGTAAGGTGACAATTATAATAATAATATTAATAATACTTATTATTTACAAAATTACGCATTATTATTATTATTATTATTATTATTATTATTATTATTATTAATTTGATTCACGGCAAAAATATTAGTCGTTGAATATAAAATATACTCCGGGTTGCAACCAACTTTCTAAGGAGCATATCTGGGACTGTCAGTGTCTCTACAATTCTTTGCGATGTATGTGGGTTATAAAGCAATATCATGCACTTCCTAGTATTTTGAATGACCTGCGTGTACAGTGAAGTTTGTACACACATTTTGCGGAAGAAATCTCAGAGCTCTGATAACTAACGGGACGACTTGTGCATTTACGCCCCCTATTAGGCTTTTGTCAATTTCCAAACTCTGCCTTTCTCTGGCTCCTTGGTTACATCGTATGGCACAGAAATATCTACAAGTAGACACGTTTTATTCTTCAAATTTCAGATAACAATATTGAGTTTGTGAATGATCTTGGCTGTCCGGGTGACGCCGCCGCGTCGAATTCTGTGTTGCCGACGTTTCGACCATCTTTTCGTGGTCTTCCTCAGGGCTGGTCTGCTCTGGAGTTTTAATATTCCCCGCGCCAGTAACCCTGACGAGGCCTGAATTTATTCAATGTTAGGGAATACATTGTGCTACAGAGTTGCTGCATTTGGAGCTTGGAGGAAGGGATTATCTTAAAAATGCTATCTTACAATTAACTAAATCTATTTACATTTTGCCACTTTGGGCGAACGTTTAGATTGACTGTACAAACTTTTTGTTGTGTTTAATTAAGTTCTTTATATTGTTAATTTTTCTCCTTTTTTCATTGATCATTCATGCTCTCATTCATACTTAGATTATATTTACAGACACATTCGCTCACTCATTCATTCCACACTACACAGCACACATGGTAGTTTTTTTGTATGGGAGTTGTATTGTTTTCTTTCTCCCTTTCAAAATTCAAAATGTATTGCTTGTTTATCCTTGAAAATAGACTTTATTACATGAGAGTTTTTGTTTTCTTTCTCCTTTTAAAAAAATTCAAAATTTAAGTAGTATATGACTTAGTGTAGGGATCACAGCATTTTGAAAATGTGCACACAATTCACTTTTCCCCATAGCACGTCATACGCAGTTTTTAACTGTTTTTTACGTAAAATAAATAAATAAATAAACACTATATTCACTTCACTTATTTTATTCGCCACGGCGCCGTCTTGTCTCAAGCGTTTGTGGCGCCGGGACGTATTCATCATCTCCAGGCGGCCCAGGCCCTGCGGGGTGCGTTTCCGCGCCTCCCACGCGATTTTCGGCATCAGGGAGCGGCGACCGTCTTCCACGCACTAGCTGCTCCCCCGCGTCGCACAGAGAACTTCAGCCATACAAGACAGACTGCTTTGGCTGCTATTGACAGCAGATTATGTGGCCAAAACGTACTTTGTTTAGAGCTTCGTAATTTCATTTTATGTGTTAATTTATTGCTCTAAAAATTTATGCAAAATTGAAAATTACAGTTAATAGAAAGAAATTTATGTTATTTCAAACATTATCGTTCAGACGGGTATATTTATTGTTCAACGTGTATATTTAATTTACTACACTAAATCCTACCATCTCCTAACTGCCCTGATAACTAGGGGCAGATTTTCATGACCTAAAACGTCGTCAAAAATGCTCGATAAAATGCTCTTAAAATGTTTTAAAAATGGCATAAAACCAAAGAAAATTATTACGTAAAAAATCTTATTAAAACCAGTTCGGATGAACAAATCACGGTGTTGGATACGTTGCTGATATAATAGAGGCTGCTTACCATTCGTTAGAGTGAACTCAACTTGCAAACTTTTGGTTTCGACTGTTCTTTGTCAGAAAATCTGTCTTTAGCTATCCCAAAATCGACCGAACCAGTAATGGCACTGTTATACGTTACAAGAATTACATACTCACAGCGGCTGTCAAAATAATTTCTGAGCGAACAAATAGAATAGGCTGCTGAGTAATTATGTGAAGAACATTTGTTGCATCTCGTAAATATTATTTGAAGCAAGTACCATTAGAAAATGACATTAAAATCGATGAAATCAGCAAAAAATGCATTAATGCTGGCGGAAAAAGATAAAAAATGACTCATTAGTCAAAGTCGACAAAAATGCAAAATAATGACCTAGAAAAATGCCTTACTAATAAAAAGTGACTTATTAGTCGACATCAACAAATAAGCAAAATGCAAAATAATGACCCATAAAATGTGTCATTTCCTTTTGTCATAACATAAAATGAATTTCTACATTAAACGGCATTGTTCTAAAGGGGAAACAATTACATTTCATTAAAATCCGCCCCTCCTGATAACCGTGCATCAGTAAATGTGCACTGTAGTTCGTGGATCACCTCATGTTGAGAACGTTTCTGAATCGTCTCCCTTTTTCGGGACAGTCTGTATTTCCTCGCGTACATAAGTTATCTTCTCATTTCCGTGGAGACATTTGTCAACGCCGCGCGAAAAGTGGCTTCTTCGCCGCGAGCAGCGCTAGTAGTCGAAAGGGGGGAGGGGGAGGGGAGAAAAAGTCCTTCGGGGGATTTGGGCACGAGCAACGTCGCGTTCGTAAAGGGACGTCTCCGTGTGATGCGGTGTCGCTTGAGAAGATGGCCGTGGAAGACGACTGTACTGATACATCAGTATTTATTTATTTATTTATTTATTTATTTATTTATTTATTTATTTATTTATTTATTTATTTATTTATTTATTTATTTATTTATTTATTTATTTATTTATTTATTTATTTATTTATTTATTTATTTATTTATTTATTTATTTATTTATTTATTTATTTATTTATTTATTTATTTATTTATTTATTTATTTATTTATTTATTTATTTATTTATTTATTTATTTATTTATTTATTTATTTATTTATTTATTTATTTATTTATTTATTTATTTATTTATTTATTTATTTATTTTATTTATTTTACGTCAAAAAACAGTTAAAAACTGCGTATGACGTGCTATGGGAAAAGTGAATTGTGTGCACATTTTCAAAATTCTGTGATCCCTACACTAAGTCATATACTACTTAAATTTTGAATTTTGAAAGGGAGAAAAAAAAAACTCCCATGTAGTAAAATCTATTTTCAAAAATAAATAAGCAATAAATTTTGAATTTTGAAAGGGAGAAAAAACAAAAACTCCCATGTAGTAAAATCTATTTTCAAAATAAATAAGCAATAAATTTTGAATTTTGAAAGGGAGAAAAAAAAACAAAAATCTCCCATGTAATAAAATCTATTTTCAAGGATATAATATATACTGGATACTGGAGTTTTAACTGTTAGTATACTGGAGTTTTAACAATCAATATTTAACACTTATTGCTAAACAATAATTAACACTTATTGCTATGAAAATGAACAAAAAGTTTATTAGTTACAGATGTATCGAGCCATATGACGGACGTGTTCTCCCGATTTGAGCACGAAGCGCTTACCAGTTTATAACAACGATGTTACTGTATATTTATGTTATAATATCGTTGGATGATTAATACAATTAATATCTAATAGAGGTTCTTGAGTTTTGTTTAAGTTCAGACAAGACAAAAGCACTTCAACGATGATAAGTGGGCAGCGTAGAGTTGAGCAGTTATCACCAGTTGTTAATTTTTTAATAAACGAAAATATAGTTGTATTAATAAGTCACATTTGATGTAAACAGGCTTCAATCAAATTATAGACAACGAATATTTGAAATATATGAAAATAATGTAAAACTTTTAAAATAATGTTGCTACGTGTATGAATTTATCTCAAGTAGTTTTATTGGATAATGATTTACTGTGTGTGCCAAAAAAATTTCGAAACGTTGTGCAATATGAAATAAATTGTCCTTGTATTATTCGTTGTCTATAATTTGATTGAAGCCTGTTTACATCAAATATCACCAGTTGTGTTGTGGTCAGGGACCGTTAAATTCATAATTGAATTGTTTAGATTTTAAAGTTGTGTCCATTTAATGTAAAATAATGATCTGATACTATATAACTTAATTTTTTGAATGCGAAAAATTTCATTTAGCATCTCAAACTTTATTTCTTGTTTTGTTATTAATGAACACTGGTTATACTTTAGCACACATTTCAACATTAGACCTTTTCAGATCATTTAAAAAAAAATTAATACCTGAATATCAAGGCCAAAAATGTTAATGACAACACGTGTTATGGGTTGCAGTCCATGTGTTGTTACAATAAAATTTAAGTGTGCACTCTTTCAGATGTATGCGAATATTTCCAAAAGCGTGAGGAAGCTCATTGAAATACATTTCACATTTCTTAAAGCTTATAAAATTCCGTACTAAATGCGATTGACAGCATTAAAATATCGTCATTACGCTTTGAATATTTGCAGGTCAAAATTGTTTCTGGAAGTTTAACGCGAGTAAGCAGCAATGCTTTTTATATAGTGCTGCCGTTTTATAAATGTGCCGATCGCGCTGGGATTTGGCCTTGGCCAACGAGGCCACGGATGCCGGGGAAATCGAGACAGGGTGGCCGGTAGAATCGCCGAAGAGGGAAGGTGGTATTTCGCTACCGGAAGGTTTAAATTGTACTTAGTTACGACGTAGAAGATTTTCATGGTTCACCTTAACGAGATTCGTGATTTTCAAGATTTAAGTTAACGAAATTCCAGTCTTTAAAAGTTTTTCACTACCGGAAAATTTAAATTGTACTTCCGTTACGACGTTGAAGATTTTCATGGTTCAACTTAATGAGATTCATGATTTTCAAGTTTTAAGTTAACGAAATTCCAGTCTTTAAAACTTCAACGTAACGTTGGTCGAGATGGCTGAGGCTCATCGTGACCAGGTGAAAGTTTTAAGTCAGTGAGATTTGAGCTTTCAAGCTTTTAGATTGCAAAATTCAAATTTTCCCGCTTCAAGTGAAAAAGATTCAAGTTTTCAGGTTTTCAGTTTGACAGTTTAGAGATTTCAGGCCCCAAGTCGATAACGTTAGCCGAACTGCTTAACCCAGCTTCGTAGAGTCACGGATGTTAAGCAGCTTGAGTCACCGAGCGTTCCTGGTTGACTAACCGTCTGAAAACCCCAAATCTCAACGTCGCCGGCCCCTGACCGATAGGGATAAATGCCAATGTCATTATGACACAGTGACTTCGTTCAAGCAAAATTACTTCATGTTTTATGATTTATGACTGCATTTAAAGTAGTCATCTCAAGATCTTCTACTTAAGGCATTGACACGCTTCGAGTCACCGTAGCATGCTACAAGCTTCTCTGCGCAACTAGCATCGAGAAAAGAAACTATCAGGAGTAACTCTGCTCTCAGAAGGCCGTGTAATAGAATTTTACAAGGTACTCGATAAATCACATCCTCCAGACTTATTAGATAATTTTCGAATATTAACTATGTATGGTAGCAAACATGTCTGTGAACAAGCATTTTAAATAATGAAATTGCTCAAAAACGAGCATGGGGCTCGAGTGAGTATTGAAAATTTTTAGAAAAAGTTTACGACTTTCTCTTAGGAGATTTTAAACAAATCGGCACAGGTTGCAGAACTTCTTAAACACGGTCCGTTAACTCGCTGAGGTTAAGCAGATAGAGAATCCGACGGTCCGTGGAGGGGCGTTACCGATTTCTAACGACGCCGACACCCTGAAGGCCTAAAGCATTTGGATGATGGGCAATGGCTTTAGCTTCAAGGAGAAATATTCATCGGTAGACGCCGAATAAAGACTTGGAACATTGTTACAAGGGTAAAAACTTGAAACCGGTAGCGGTGGCTCCATGCATCAAGTGATATCACTGCAGTGCTTCTGACCGGGAGGTCCTAAGTTCGATTCCTGATGGCAGCAGGATTTTCAACACTAACTTGTCAGATTTCTTAGAGACAGGAAACAAAAAGTTCGAATTGGCACTCAGTTTTCGACTACGGTTATTGTTACTTCAGGGGTTCCACAGGGAAGTGTCATAGGGCCATTACTTTTCTTAGCGTACGTAAATGATCTCCACGTTAACATACAATCAAAGGTGCGTTTATTTGCAGACGATTGTGTTATATACCGAAAAATCAAAAGTAGCGCTGACGAACAAATATTACAGCAGGATTTAGAACATTTACGTGATTGGGCTGAAAAAAATGACATGGGAATTAACGGATCGAAAAGCAAAACAATAACGTTCGGGCGGAGACGAAATTATGAGGAACCAGACTATCGTTTAGGTGAGGTCATCATCCCAAGAGTCTCATCATGCAAGTATTTAGGCATTCATATAGATAGTAAATTAGGGTGGGAGAAGCATATAAATCAGGTAGTTAGGAAAACGTGGAAGTCTTTGCATTTTGTAATGCGAACTCTAAAGAAAAGCTCTGCAAACGCAAAAGAATTAGCATATTTTTCGCTGGTTCGCCCTCTCATGGAATACGGAGTGGCATGTTGGGATCCATACAGAAAGTCGCACCGGAAAAATCTAGATAGAATACAGAGAAAAGCGAATAAGTTTACCTACAGAACTAACGCGATAAAAAGGCATGGAACCTCTAGAAATGAGAAGAACAAGGGCGAGGCTTTGCGCTCTTTATAAATCATACGTAGGTCAAACAGTTTACCCGCAGCAATTTTCAAAGCCTTTCCTCTAAGTGTCCGAAGTTTTAGAAAAGGAAAAAAATTCAGATCTTGGGAAATTTTCCTTTTGTAAAGAACAATTAAAGATTGGAACAGTTTACCCGCAGCAATTTTCAAAGCCTTTCCTCTAAGTGTCCGAAGTTTTAGAAATAAGTTAGAACAATATGATAGTAATAGACATTAAATGAGTAAGTGCTGTGAAGTGCGGTGAAGTGCGGTGAAGTGCTGTGAAGTGCGGTGAAGTGCGATGAAGTGCTGGTCAGTGTAACTCAAAGCAAAAACAGTGTAGTGTAGTGTAGTGTAGTGTAGTGTAGTGTAGTGTTGTGCAGTGCACTGTCGTGCAGTTAATTGTAGTGAACGCGATCAATGAATTAAAAACAATAAATTTAGCCAATATTTATGTAGCTTGTATTAAATTTTAGCATCACCGACATATAATTATAATTATTATATATCATACGAGTTGAAATATTTGTTATAATACTGAATATTAGTGATAGTATGATTATTTTGGTTGTTATTTTATTATTAATATTGTTGTTATTATTAATGTTAAGTGTTATTATTATTGTAATTATTGTTAATTAACTGCCACCGGGTCATACCCAATTGCAGTTCAAATAAATGTATGTATGTATAGGTCGAATTGAGTCTCTGTCTGGAGGAGACCACTAGTGGCCAGCTGCTCTGATCGGTAGAGTTCAGTGGTTCCTCCGATCAACACCAGGCGAATGCCGGAGCAGTTCTCTAACAGACGGGCCATGGACCGCGCGCGATCTTTCCTTCCTCTTTCTTGTTCTATCCTCACCCCTTACACTAACATGCACTACACTTCCACATATTCCGGGAGACCGGTCGGGAGGTGAAAGCTTGTCTCGGCAGGGGCGGTGCCCCGCTGGTGGGAGAGTCCTGGTTAGGGGGAAACCCCACTCGCCGACGGTAGGTCGGCGCCGGATCTCGCCATCCAACGGGGAAGATCACCACCATCACCCGAGAACAAGCATACACTACACTTACGGGACTAATGACCAAAGCAGTTGACGCGCCCGGAAACACGAAAAACCAAACCAAATCGACGGCAGGACGGCGCCGGATCTCGCCATCCAGCGGGGGAAGATCACCGCCATCTCCGAGAACAAGCATACACTACACTTACGGGACTAATGACCAAAGCAGTTGACGCGCCTGGAAACACGAAAAACCAAACCAAATCGACGGCAGGACGGCGCCGGATCTCGCCATTCAGTGGGGGGGGGAAGATCACCTCCACCTCCGGACGAAAACTTGCACTACACATACGGGATAAATGATCTCAATAGTTGATGCGCCCCGAATCACAAACAAACAAACACTCATGTGAAAACTTCGAGAGAAAAAATCCGGGTACATTACAGGGTAGCGTTATGTCCGGCAACAGCGTCAACCTAGCGTGCAAGTTTCGCGTCTTCGCCGCCGCCGTCGTCGCCGGAGCGCCGGGTGTCACAGGACGCCCTCGAGGGAGAAGGCGTCGCCGCCGCCGCCGCCTTTTTAAGACTGCACCGGCGGCGGTGGGGGCGGGAGGTTGCCGTGGAGAGAAGCATCGTCGTCAGGTGGCGCGCCCCGGCTACGCTCCCAGGGGTGCCACCCGTCCGCGACCTCAACACCGTAGCCGCCGCCGCCGCTGCCTTCACTCCCCGCAGGCAGCTGCCGCAGGGTTGCCACATTGAAGAATTTTGTCCCCTAAATGGGGATGTTTTAAGGTGTGGGTAAAGAATGGGGAACGTAGATGGACGGGGGAAATGTTTCGGAATTTTTGTGGGGGAAATTATTTTCATCCGGAGTCGAGGTAGAAATACTTTTTATTAATTATTATGAATAAAAAAAGAAATAATAAACATTATTCTATCTCATTTTGATGTATCAGAATGAGAAAAATAAATGAGAGCCTTGGAGAAAGAACAAATATGCGATAAAGAAAATAAAGAGTTTCGAGCAACTCAAAAGACGATGATTGGTTGATTGGATTCTTGAATTAAACGGGCAGGCAATTGAATCTTGAGGGACACCTGATGTCGTTGGTCCATAATTTCGAGAATATTTTTCGTTTCAGAGTTGGGGAATTTTGTGTCATTGGAGGAGTTACTTGGCGAAATTTCGAAGAAGTGACAAGGAAAGAGCTCGCAACACATCTGGCAGCCCTGCGCTACCGTCCCGGCTCCCGAGACGACGCGGAAGAAACAGGCGGGGGAAACGTGGGGCAAAGTGCATTTCGGCATTCGCCGAAAGAGTACGCGGCGTGCAAAGCGCGGGTGGAGAAACCATTTTCTCAATTGATTGGGTGATGTGAATGAAAATGAATGATTACTTCTTTCATGATGTTTCAAAGCAATTGCTTCAAACATTGGGAATAAAGGACATGAGTAATGGCTCTTATTTTGAGCAATTTCTCCTTGGGTAACTGCTCTGGCGAAGAGCAATTGCTTACTTTTCGTATGAATAAAATTGAGAATTTGCTTGCGATGCGAAGCATTTCCTTCGAATTTTCGGAGGAACCTCTAGGTGACTCATCTTTTATTGAGCAGTACCCTACCAAACGGGCCACGGACCGCGCGCGATCTTTCCTTCCTCTTCCTTGTCCTCTCCACTCCCCTTATACACACACTTACATGCACTACACTACCACATATTCCGGGAGACCAGCCGGGAGCTTAGTGCTTGTCCCGGCTGGGGCGGTGCACAGCTAGTGAGAGAGTCCTGGTTAGGGGGAAACCCCACTAGCCGACGGTAGGTCGGCGCCGGACCTCGCCATCAAGCGGGGGAAGACCACAGCCATCTCCCGAGAAAGAACACTAACTACACTACGCTAACGGGACTACGCTAACGGGACTACACTAACGGGACTAATGACCAAAGCAGTTGACGCGCCCGGAAACACAAAAAATCAAAGCAAATGAAATCAAATTCTTTCTTGATGTTTCAAAGCAGTTGTTGAAACATTATGCATAAAGGACCTGAGAAATGGCTCTTATTTTGAGTAATTTCTCCGTTGGTGAGTAACTGCTCTGGCGAGGAGCAATTGCTTACTTTTCATATGAATAAAATAGAAAATTTGCTTGCGGTGCGAAGCATTTCCTTGGAATTTTCGGAGCAACCTCTTGGTGACTCATCCTGTATTGTATGAATAAAAGAGAGGTTATTTACGACTGTTATGAGCTAGTTTTGAAGTTTTAATCAGTGAATGAATAAATGATAGTAGATTTCCTACGATATCGCCAACAATACACATCAACTGTATCACTTAACACGGTCGACGCCCTGAAGAAGCACTCTTTGCGCGGTAACGAGATAAACAGACGAAAATCGACCAATAGCAACAGATCAGTTAGTGAGCAATTACTCAGAGAGAGAACTGAATATTTCAATTTCACAAAACGTTTTATTCATATGAAAAGAAGCAATTGCTTTTAAAAAGTAGTAGTTCCGACTTGTTCTTGCGAGCAATTACTCTAAAGTACTTATTTTTATTCATATCTCTCATTGTTTGGGAGCATCAACGGGTATTGTTACACTTACACTAACACGCACTACACTACCACATATTCCGGGAGACCGGTTGGGTGCTTAGAGCTTGTCCCGGCTGGGGCGGTGCCTCGCTGGTGGGAGAGTACTGGTTAGGAGGAAACCCCACTAGCCGACGGTAAGTCGCCGCCGGATCTCGCCATCCAGCGGGGAAAGATCACCACGCATATCCCGAGAAAAAACATGCACTACACTAACGGGACTAATGACCAAAGCAGTTGACGCGCCCAGAAACACGAAAAAATCAAATCAAATCATGTATGTGTGAAAAATTTGTATGTGCGTATGTGTGAAACGAACAAGGAATAAACGCGAATGCCAGGAAGCTAAACGACCCAGACATAGAATAAACAACAAAACCAGAATATACCGTCTGTCAGGAATGAACCAACCGTTACGGGCAGTACAGCTGCAAGAAGCCGTGCTCGCTGACGTGTAAGCCTCGCTTGATCACGTGGTCGGAGCTGTAGGCGTCCCACTCATCTCGGAGGATAGGGGTTGTCCGCCCTCTCTGAACCAGCCGCGCCCCTCCCCGCCCCTTCCCGCCCTCCCCCGCCCCTCCCCGCCCCTCCCCGCCCCTCCCGCCCGCTCCGTCCCCCGCTCCTCCCCTCGCCCCAACCCGCCCCGCCCCGCCCCGCCCACCAATTAGAGGCAGTAAATGCCGCGCCGACGTAGCGACACGCGGACGGGCCAACGTATCATTAACTTGGGTTTTGGAGCTTACTCGCCCCCCCCCCGGCGCTCGGAAGGCATATGGTACGTCGCCGGGCGGTCGTGGGCGTGTACGCGGGCGAATGGGCTAGAACATCCGTCTTCCGCCATAGGAGCTGGACTCGATTCCTGGGGTATACAACGATTTTCATAATACCGGTAGCGGTAGCTCAGTGCATCGAATTCAGTCGCTGTCCGGAGGAGAATTCTAGCGGCCGGCTGCTCTGATCGGTAGTTTCCCGTGGTTACTCCGATCAACACCAGGCGAATGCCGGAGCAGTACCCTACCAAACGGGCCATGGACCGTGCGCGATCTTTCCTTCCTCTTCCTTGTCCTTTCCTCTTCTCTTACACACACACTTACACTATAATGCACCACACTATCACATATTCCGGGAGACCGGTCGGGAGCTTAGAGCTTGTCCCGGCTGGGGCGGTGCCCCGCTGGTGGGAGAGTCCTGGTTAGGGGGAAACCCCACTAGCCGACGGTAGGTCGGTGCCGGATCTCGCCATGCAGCGGGGGAAGATCACCGCCATCTCCCGAGAAAAAACATGCACTACTCTAAAGGGACTAATGACCGAAGCAGTTGACGCGCCCGGAAACACGAAAAAATTAATCAATCAATTTTCCTAAGGATGAGCCAAAGTGACAGTTCGCGAAAACAAGTGAACATCTCATGTAATTCAGTGAAGTATCCCTCCGCCGCGACAGCTGTTCAGTCATGCCCCTTCGTAAAGTGCTAATAGCTCTTGCGAAAACATCCCTATACTGAAGAGGTTTCCTGAGGTATATGCACGTACGTGAATCCGGGAAATAATTAAATTTAATTATGTATGTGTAAAATCTCTGAAGATACTCTCACCTGTAATCACGAAATTAAATAGAAAGAAAAATGATTTTAAGCCGGAAACAAGTTCGCATCTCACATTCAAGTCTAGGTTTTAAAATAAACGTAATATTTATCACACAAAAAGGAAATTCAATGTAATATATAAAGGAAAAAAGAATTTTCACAGGAGAGCTCATAACACTGCCTAATTTCAATAATTTCTCACGGCGGCGCACTATATTTTTGTCGGACGAGGACGTCACGAAATGAAGCGTCGAAGCCATTTACAAGTTAGCCATTTGCAAACGAACAAATGAAGAAAGGGAGTCTATTGGGCTCGAAGGCAAGACGAACTCAGAATCTTCAGTAATGTTGCCAGCACTAGCTGTCACTTTGGTTCATCCTTAGGAAAATCGCTGTATAGATGGGGACAAAACGGGCCCTCGGCAGAATTTATTGAGGTTTCTTTGTTATTTTTACTATCTTGTGTGCTGGTATTGTAATCGTGCCCCAGAACACGGCAAATTCTTGACTGAAAAACTCCCGGGACCTGATAATGAAAATATGGATGAATTCATATATACTCGTATTTATAGTAATTACTTTTATAATACTTGTGTTGTCAGAATCAATGTTTTGAGTATTCCCGCTGCAAAAAAATTGCTTGAAGGAAAAAACATGTCTTTCTGCGTACCCGTCCGTCCATCCGTCAGTCGGTCCGTTCGTCCATCCCTTCGTCCCTCCGTCCGTCCGTCTGTCTGCCCGTCCTTCCGTCAGTCAGATATTCAGTCCCCCCCGTCCTTCCGTCAGTCAGATATTCAGTCCATCCCTCCGTTCATCCGTCCGTCAATCCTTCCGTCAGTCTGTCTGTTTGTCGTTCTATCGGCCTGTCCACATCGCATGCGCCAAAACCGTTTTGCCGATTTTCTGCAAAATTGATATTCCTCCATTGGTTTAAACGAACCCACGGACCTCTGAGTTTGAAAGGAATATTTTGATTTTTGGGAGTACTTTACATGAAGCCTAAAAACCATTTTCAAAATTTTCTCAAAAATGGCCCCAATTTTTCGTAGAAAAAACTTTCTTCTCGGGTATTGTAAACGACGGGGCAAATCTCATTTTCGTTGACATTGATTTTTTGAAAATTCCAAAAGTACAATTGTTCGCGTTGTCTTACAACTACAGTATTAAATATGGTGCTTTTCCCCTAATAACGTATTTTTAATAGAGCTTGAAATAAGGTCAAGTACAATTTTTCGAAAAGATGAGTAGTTTTTTTGTAATTTTGCGTGAAATATAGATAATATTTAAAGAGTTATTTCTTCAAAAAGTCTCCATAATTTTTCTTTAACTTTTTTCTTGGTATTTTTCCAAGAATATAATTATACAGTTTTTATATTTTTTTATGTCATTTACATTTTTTTAAATGTAGTGTTTTTGCGTAAATTCCAATTATGTTACTTTTCTCAAAATTCCAAATTTTGCCTTTAATTTTTTTAAGAAATGAAACAAGGAACGCTTAAACGAATGGTGTGGGTCTCATTCATGTTCATCTCGCTGAAATTTCAAAAATTGTAAATTTAGAAATAATGCGAGAAAAATTTGCTGTTGTAGCACCACTATTTAATTTTATATCATATCACGTAACCACTGATCCATTCAGATATGCCGTATTTATGAGGCAAGGGAACGATAACTCAAAAACGGATAATCTTTCCATTCCCAAAAACTGAAGACTGAGAAAGTCGTATTTTCGATTTTCCACTTGCTTTTTATTATTTTCTTCATCTTCTTCTTCTTTCCTCCTCCTCCTCCTCCTCGTCCTCCTCCTCCTTCTTCTTCCAAAATCTTCCAATATTAAGTACGAGAATATTTTGATTCTTTCATAACGAACATTGATTTAATGCTGAGAAATCAATATTCATTTTTATGCGTACTTTAAAATACATAAAGTGTAGATATCGAAACACTACAAAAAAGGAATTCGATATAAAATATTTGATGAAGTATTTAATAGGGTATCTTGAAAAATTGAGATGTTGCAATGTAGTACCATATTTGAAAATGCATAACTTTCACGCCGTATTCGTTTATACGTGTCTACTCCGTTTATTTCAGCTCTTATTAACGTAGTTCATTTCTTTTGCAGGTAAGTTGTTGGATGTCTGCATGTCTACATGGTGTTTCATCTGGTATGTAATACAATATCTCCTGCGTGAAATTTTAAATTTGAGGCTGGACAATGTAACTTCTGCTATTATTTCAGAAAGTAAATTTGTTTTTCAGGGAAGAGAGTCAAGTTTGTCTAGGAAATGATTTATATAAATATTATTTAAAACTAAGTAATATTGCAACGTAATTTTCTATTATTTTATATTTCGCTTATTCTAGAAATTATTAAAAAGACTGAAACAAGGTGCTTGGACTTCGAAAAGTTACACATCAAACATGATAGATGCAAATATAGATCAAATACATAATAAATGTTTTTCGTCCAGTTTCCCTGATCCATTGAGCATTTGCTCTATGCAAAGCACAATGCTCGACAGCATTTGCTGAGATGGCTCTTTGTTTTGCTTCTGGACCTAAATGCAACTTTATTATCTGTCGACGTCTTCTAGAATTCAGTGGGAAATATCGTTATTCAAATTATCGTTTCCATGTTGTCGCATCAGGAAGTATTATTCCTTGACGAAGGCCATCATGGATAAGAGCCCAAAATTTATTGCTGATTTATCCTTGGAAATAGATTTTATTACATCGGAGTGTTTTTTTTAATACAAAATTAAAGTAGTATATAACTTAGTGTATGGATCACAGAGTTTTGAAAACGTGCACAGTATTCACTTCTCCCCATAACACGTCATACACACTTTTTAACTGTTTTTCACATAAATAAATAAATAATCCATTGTTGAAACACGTCACACGTCAACCATAATACTGGAGCCCGCATGAAATATGTCAGTTGTTACATAGTAATAGTTACTTACGTAATTTTCATTCCATCATCCCGAAGAACTTTGAACACTTCCGAATTTGTACATAAAACGAAATAAATCATCAGTATACTGATTTCCTTGAAACGGTTTCGGCGGTTTAGTAGATAGGATTGTTATTCCCAAGTTCGCGGGCTGCTCCCAGGTATCGCCCATTAGTTGGGCACCGTCTCAGCCGGGACAAGCTCTACCTTACTGACTGGTATCCCGGCATGAGTGATAGTCTAGTGCAGGTAAGTGTAAGTGCATGTGAATAAGGGGTGAAGATACAAGCAAGAAGGGAAGATCTCGCGCGGTCTGTGGCCCGTTTGTTGGAGTACTGCTCCGGCATTCATCTACTGTTGATGGGAAGAACCAGTAAAAATATCGATTAGAGCAGCAGGCTGCTAGAATTCTCAAGAGAACGGCTGGGTTCGACCTAAGATGGTGTCAGAAATCCTGTAACTGTCGGGACTGGAACCCTGGGACCTCCTGGTCAGAAGTAATGCAGTGACGTCAATCGATGCCCTGACCTACTTAAGCAGGTAGGGCATCATTACATTAAGTTAAAAATAAGAGAGGAACAAAACCCTCAGACTGTAAAACGTGCAGTTGACTTGGGTAGGCTTCGTAAACTTCTTGCATCAAGCGTTGTCTTATTCTGCAGACTCATCCACTTAAGCTCTTCCACGGCTACCTATTAACATACTGTTTTTTATATCATATGGGTAAAGCAATATGCAATTTCCATTAAATTTCTTGTGATTTTTTTTGAGAAAAATTCATGATTGTATGTTAAAACCCATCCGCAAAACTGGATTCTGACTACTCAACGTGTTAGAGGAAGTAATTTTTTTTAAAAAGGAAGAAGATTTATCTACTTTTTCGTTACCAAGGCCTGCTAATATGCTATTCTATAAAAAAATTTCAATTTCCGCTGCATGATTACAATACTTTCTGTTTACTACATACGTAGGATGGCGAGAATGCAATATCGACTGATCAGGGTAGATGGTATACAGAATAATTTACAATTTGACGGCGGCGATGGTTTAGCGGTTTGCGTATCGGACGTACCCACATATACCCACGTACGAACGTATACCCACGTTTGCGGGTTCAAACCCGATCGAAGCCGTGGATTTTTAAGGGTGAAAAAATTCTTCGTACGCCTTCCTTCGGAGGGGAAGTAAAGCCGGCTGTCCCATGTTAGTACATTTATTGCATGTAAAAGATCCTCAAGCCTAAATGACGCCTCTGAGCTAAATTCAAATGGCCTGTTTCGTCGCCCAAGTAATACCTTCTTTTTCCCATGATTGGTGAAAGGAGTGTAACGAAATTTGTGTGGTCAGACGGAAGAGCAGGCCACATGGCCTGAGTCTCGCCACGTAAAATAAGGCATATTCAATTCAATTCAATAATTTAAGGAATTACTTCGTTTGACTAAACTACCTAGCAAATTATGTAATGGTTATTTTTCGTTTCTAGAACAAGCCAGTCTACGAAGCTTGGACCACAAATATTCGTACATACAATTCTCTTCGTCGTTGCAGAATTAGAACTTCACATTTTCCAAAAATCAAGGAAGCGTCGACGAAATACGACGCCGTAAGATTTCATTCCACCAAGTCTCAGAATTTCGAACAATCCCGCCGTCTCATACAAAACAAAATAAAACAATCAGCCGTCTCCGCGGTGAGCAAAAGAAAAGGAGATGAGAAAAAAAGAAGGCTCAGACCGCAGGAACACAACCAACGTAAGACGACTTCCGAAACTTTCCAGCAACAAGCGCCTCCTTTTATTTTTTTTCATTCTTCCACCACGCCCACAACTTAACATCTCCCTGCTACTACATCTGCTAAACGACCGTCCGAGAGATTTGACGACTGCAATCCGATTACAAAACGCCTCCAGTGCTCAACCGTTCCCTAAACTTCATTTAGAAGGCCTTGGCGTCGACACCGTACAAGACTTTTCGCCTTCCGAACGGCTTCTCGCGGCTTTTTTGTTCTTGACGCGTCTTCTTTTTTTTTTTCGAGGGGAAAAAGAAGGAAGTACTGAAAAAGCTGCCGACGACGAGGTGGGACGTAAGGGGGAGGGGGGAAGGGAGGGGAAGAGAGCTGGTAGAGGGCTAGTTAGTCAACAATGGCAGCTCGGAGAGAGGTGGAGAAGTTCTGGAAGAGGAGAAAAGCCAGGAAGGTAGACGAGCTTATTAAACATTGTTGGGAGCGATGCGGCAGCTTCTGTGTTTGCCGACCGGAGGAGTAGGGGGGTGAGGATAAGAGGACGACGAGTCGCTGTCTGGAGGAGAATTCTAGCGGCCGGCTGCTCTGATCGGTGGTTTTCCGTGGTTTCTCCGATTAACACCCGGCGAATGCCCAAGCAGTACCCTACCAAACGGGCCACGAACCGCGCGCGATCTTTCATACCTCTTCCTTGTCCTATCCTCTCCCCTTACACACACACATACACTAACATGCAATACACTACCACATATCCCGGGAGACCGGTCGGGAGCTTAGAGCTTGTCCCGGCTGGGGCGGTGCCCCGCTGGTGGGAGAGTCCTGGTTAGGGGGAAACCCCACTAGCCGACGGTAGGTCGGCGCCGGATCTCGCCATGCAGCGGGGGAAGATCACCGCCATCTCCCGAGAAAAAACATCCACTACACTAATGACCAAAGCAGTTGGCGCGCCCGGAAACACGAAGAAATCAATCAAAGATAAGGGGCGGGGAGGAATGGGGGACGATAATTGTGGCAAGGGTTGGGAAGATATGGTGAGGCGATGCAACAGTTCTTTGCTAGTGTGAGGAGGACGAGAGAGGAAGGGGGTGGCAAGGGGAGAGGATGAGTGATGAGGCAGACGTAATGTTTGTCGTCCAGCGGAGAAGGGGTAACCGCTGTTAGTAAGGGAGGAAATTTTATTGATTGGTTCCCCTGTATGTTAATTACTTTGATAATTAGTGCTGTTAGTGTAGTAATTTTTTTGTCTAAATGTGGCGGTGTTCCCAAACTAGATGGGAACATCCCACATCAGTTAGTAAGGTTCGTATCCGACCTCGACGGATTTCGGGGTGTTACCCTCCAGATGTATCTGTGAGTGAGGCCCCGCCACATCCGAGGTAAGCTCTAAGCTCCCGCCATAGTAGTCTAATTGATTGATTGATTTTTTCGTGTTTCCGGGCGCTTCAACTGCTTCGGTCATTAGTCCTTTTGTGTAGTGTACGTATTTTTTCTCTGGAGATGGCGGTGATCTTCCCCCACCGCATGGCGAGATCCGGCGCCGACCTACCACCGGCTAGAGGGGTTTCCCCCTGATCAGGACTCTCCCACCAGCGGGGCACCGCCCCAGTCGGGACAGGCTCTAAGCTTCCGAACGGTCTCCCGGGATGTGATAGTGTGGTGCATGTAAGTGTGTGTGTGGGGGTGAGAATAGGACAAGGAAGAGGAAGGACAGATCCCGCGCGGTCCGTAGCCCGTTTGGTAGGGTACTTCTCCGGCATTCGCCTGGTGTTGATCGGAGAAACCACGGAAAACTACCGATCAGAGCAGCCGGCCGCTAGAATTCTTCTCCAGGCAGCGACTGAATTCGACCTAGCTGAAAAGCTAGTGTCGAAAATCCTACCGCCGTGGGGAGTGGGAACCTAGGACCTCCCGGTCAGAGGCGCTGCTATGGCATCCCCGGGAATAGTAGGGATTGGGTGGGTGAAAAGGGGGGGGTTTGCCGATGGGAAGGGGAAGACGGCAGGGAAGGGGAAGGTTGGAGGAGAGGAGAATCAGCTACCAGGAGAGTTTGGCGGTGAAGATGGAAGTTGTTGTCGGGCAAAGCGGTGTATGCCGCTGTGTTGAGGCGAGGGTGTATCTGTGGAAGGGGAAGTGCAGCGGTTGAATGGGTCTGAGAGTCGGAAAGAGTTTTAAGGTAGTTGGGAGTTTTGCGGTGAGAGAGGGAATTTCGCGGGCCTAGAGGGGTGTTAACTTGTAGAGATGTTTTATAAGCAAAGACAAAGATGTTGATACTTTACATTGGTATTAACTTGATTTATATTTATTAAATGTCGGAAAAGCATTAATTAGGTGTAATGATAATGAATTAAGGATAAAATCAGGAATTAAAATTGTGATCTGTAGAAGTAACTTACAGATGGCATGTACCCTTCATGGCTTCACTAGCAAAATCGTAAGCAACGATTGATATGTTGCTTATTCGATAGACAGTATGGTAAGATAGAGGAAGAGATTTAAAAGTATTGTGATACCTTGTAGGCGTATTTCTGGCAGAGTGGAAGAAAATTTGTGTTGATATCATATTCTTTAACGGAATTTTTTATTTAGTGAACATAAATATTTTCATTGTACTCTTTGTAGTTTCATCCTATCTTCAATGTTTGCGTACTCCAACAGGTATGTTATTACGTAATACTATCCAATATCTTTGTTTACTACAGGAAAAAAAGAAATTATCGCATAAATTGCGATGCGCGGTTGTTATGATTGTTTCGTTTGTTACCAAACATTACGAAAGAGGCATACATTCACTAGCATGCGCGATCCTGACATTTCGGTCAATGATATTGCAATCATTAAAACAATTATTGTTAAAAGCTTTAGATCACAAAACAACACAAAAACACGGCATAATTAGAGCACAAAGGCTCCAGAACGGAATCGAATAACTCGACTAACTTGACACGCGATCCTAAAAGCCCCTGCAAAAGTGAGGGCAGATAAATGGGACGTGGCAAAATTACGTAGTAGCTGATGGAATTTTATACGTCACATGTTACCTCAAGTAATACACCTATATTTCACTTTCATAAAATCAACATTAACGAAAACATTGCACATCGTAATTCATCCTTTTAGTCCTGCAACTTTGTAAAACTTAAAAAAATTATTTAACAATTATTGTCCATGTTTCTACGTTTAAAAATGTAACAACTGATTTCTTTGAAACAAAGTTCATACAATGCGGTGACCAAAACAGCCTTCCTCTCTATTTGCAAAGTTTGTGAAAAATAATATTTACTGCTATGGGGCAACACACCAGGAGAGGTGGCTCAGGGCATCAACTGATGTAGGTCGTTTTCCGTGTTTCTCCGATCAATAGCAGATGAATGTCAGTGCAATGCCCTAACAAATGGGTCAAGGACCGCGCGCGATCTTTCGTTCCTCTTCCTTGCCCTATCCTCATCCCTTATTTATACACACACACATGCACTACACTTAACAAATGCCGGGAGACCAGTCAAGGGCTTAGAATTTGTCCCAGTAGGGGTGGTGGGAGATACCTCGTTGAGGAAACCCCGTTAGGTGACAGGTAGGTGCCGGATATCACCGTCCAGTGGGGGAAGATTACCACCATTTCCAGAAAAAAACATGACTTACACTTACAGGAATAATTAATGACCGTAGCAGTTAACGCGCCCGGAATCACTAATTAACCCTCAATACCGAAAAATCAAATGACGGCAAAACGTATGTCCGTCCGTTCAGCTTCTGTCTGTCTCTGTGAACAACGCTAGCGGCTAAACCTTTCTGCAAAATTTATATTCAATCTGCCTAGCTGATGGGGCAAATTGCAAAAGTTCAAAATTTGTTCCTCGTCTTCCTACAATTATGAACATACAGCTATTATCCTTAATGAGTTCTGTTCCCTGAAGATAGATTTTGAGAAAAGTTCATGAACATTTTTTCGAGAATTTTTCACGTAATTTTGCGTGAAAATATGGGCAAGAGAAAGTACGTTTTAACACCAATAGCTTTTGTAGTAAGCTGTTGATACTGACATTAAATGAATATGATTATTACGTTGAATTTTATAAATATCTCTGTTGACTGAAGTTCCCACCGTTGAGCAAGATATTTTTGACAAAAATTACTGATTCGTAAATCAAGGGGCAAATTAGCAGTAAAATCAAACCTTAATAAAGAGAGAGACTTGCATGAAAAACATAGATGGGATTTGTTCATTATTCGTTCTTAATTATTTTCTTCAGTTCAAAGTTCTGGGAAATAAAGGATGTTTCCCAAGAATAGTATTCCATATCTCAGGCGGGAATGAACATTCACGCAATATACACAACGAACGATATGAAGGCTGACTGAATTTGAAAGAATACGAAAAGCCTAAGTATAATGAATTAATTCATTTAGTTTTGAATTCAGTTCATTGAAATGGACGTTCATTTGAGATTTTACTGAATGGAGTGACCCAACTCTTTTTACCTTCATATGAGTCAATGGTTGTGTCCTCTTTAACTTTAATAAATTCATTTGCTCCTCCCGTCTCTTTCATAACTCACAAAAACAGCGTTAAATAATACTCAATTGGATCGTTCTGTTTTGATAGAACTGTACATATCCTTACAATGGATTTGTTGCGTATATTAATCTTTTGTGTTCTACCTTTATTCTGCGGAAGTTGACATATTTAGCATTCTACCCTGAAATTCGTATTAGAAATTAAGAAGAAATTAAATTAATAAATTCATTTTCTCGTTATCGAGCCATACTAGACGTTCACAGGCCATTGTATTCTTTCATTAACACGAAAGAGACTGGAATTTTACATGTTTCTTCAAACTCTACAATGTCAAGTTAAAAGAATGTAAATCGAAAAATGGATAAAACGTACACCCGACAGTTTATGAGGGACGTATTTTTTGGTAGTACATAAGTATGTAAACTCTGAATAATTACAGAAATTTACATCGTATAGTTTCACATGTTAGACCAAAGAAAACTTTTTTTAATCAACTGGTTTACTTAAGTCTCTCCTTTTGAACTTTTTTTGCCTTATACATTTTTTACCTAACACTTTATAATTTTATAATTTTTATAGGAAATATTATTGGGATGCGAGTGAAGTAATAACCCGTCTTCGTATTGGTTTCCATCATCATTTACTTACTTTAAGTTTTAAATTTTAATTAAAAATTATATTTGAATTTTTAAAAATTTTAATAATTTCTTATGAAGCTATCAAACTCGGTCTAACCATGATGGAATGATATTTCGTCATAGGTCTAAAGCCTTCCTTTTTTTCAAAATCCACCCATTTTGTATTGTAAAAAGACGTCTTACGATACTTGTGTCGAAAATATTTTTTTACACGAGTGTAGATTGTTTAACAAGGTGGTCCACTTTCGACATCAGGAGCTCTCAGCACGAGTTTTTTCTATCGAAAAATCGCCAATTTCTGCCACTGAATTACAATATTATGCCAATCTAAATCTGCTAATATCCAAATTATTAATAAAAGATATAACTAGTGGTGCTAAAACAGCATGTACATTCTCTTAGTAATGGTTATGTAAAGATATTAATAACATATTTCTCTCCAAAAATTTTTTAATTTTGCAAAAACTAATATTTTTGAGAAATATCACAAAAATTTGACAATTATGTTTTCAAAAAAAAGAACTATATTTTTAAAATACTATTAATTTAAAAAATATATATTGAAAATCATAATTTTCAACTATAGGTAAAAAATGTCATATCTAGAATGTAAATCGCTGGCGTTTGCCAAAAAAT
The DNA here is from genome assembly GCA_964035755.1 of Teleogryllus oceanicus. Lineage (NCBI taxonomy): Eukaryota > Metazoa > Arthropoda > Insecta > Orthoptera > Gryllidae > Teleogryllus > Teleogryllus oceanicus. The sequence goes on from CAXIVR010000013.1 coordinate 51,195,003, forward strand.
TATGAAATATATATTTCATTCATAACCCTACATAATTTTAAAAATTCAAAAGAGTAGAAATAAAAATTTATAGAAAAGAATTACAATAATTCCTCGTTATTACGTAAGCACATTAATAAAGGGAGAAAATAAAAATAACTTCCTGTTTCTAAAACTCATTATTATATTTTTTCTTTTCTTTTTCCTCGTTCTTCACTTCCTCTTCCGTTAAACTCTGTTTCAAAATTTGATGGATTTTCTTTACCCAATCATGGTTTGGTCTTACTCTTTATTACAGACCCACCAAAAAGATTAATAAATACATGATAATTATTACGTTTCATATGATTATTGTATTTTCGGAACGTTCTTACATTGCAAATGGGGCACCCCATTCTGACGACTTACAAATGCGTCCTAGTTATTCATAGAGCTTAGTTCGGAAAGCTAAGAGCCCGAAGCGGCGCGAAGTCCTTTACTATTTCAGTGGCGCCTCTAGCGGCAGAGAGCGCAATGAGGAATGGCCTTCATTTATTCAGGCGTCCTCTGAGGAGAGCCGGATTGCGGCTTGCGGCGCGTTTACGCGAAAGGGTCCTACCATCGCCTTTGGCTCGGCTTGCAACCGCGCTGCTCTCTCTTTGTCATCACAATGCGCAACAATGTAAAATACAATCGTGCACATCCTCGCTTTCCTGAAATACTTTGGACCGGGAGCGGTGGCTCAGTGCATCAACTGATGTCACTGCAGCGCCTGTGACCGGGAGATCCTAGGTTACACTCCCCACGGCGGCAGGATTTTCGACACTATTTTGTGTGCTAGGTCGAATTCGGTCGTGTCTGGAGGAGAATTGTAGCGGCTGGCTGCTCTGGTCGGAAGTTTTCCGTGGTTTCTCCGATCAACACCAGGCGAATGCCGGAGCAGTACCCTACCAAACGGGCCACGGATAGCGCGCGATCTTTCCTTCCTCTTTCTTGTCCTATCCTCTCCCCTTACACAAACACTTACACTAACATGCACTACACTACCACGTATTCCGGGAGACCGGTCGGGAGCTTAGAGCTTCTCCCGACTGGGGCGGTGCCCCGCTGGTGGGTGAGTCCTGGTTAGGGGGAAACCCAGCTACCCGGCGGTAGGTCTGCGCTGAATGTCGCCAAACCAGCGGGGGATGATAACCGCCACATCCCGAGGAAAAAACATGTATTACATTTACGGGGCTAAGGTGTTGACGCGCCCGGAATCACTAACAACCAACCAACCTCAAATACTTTGGTACCTAAAATTAGAGATGCTACAACACCACATGCTTTCTCGCATTATATCTACCTTTTACAAATTTAGGAAATCGAGAGAACTCCACGAAAATGAGATCTTTAAAGCGTTTTTTCTGTATCAATTTAAAAAAATGGACCTGTTTTAGAGAGATTAAAGAAGAATTAATTAGAGATTTTATTGCAATCACGGTTCTTTTATCTTTTATATTGAATTTAAAATGTTAATTTTATTTCTAGTTTAAATTCTTGATTTGTGTATATCGTTACTCCCAATTTATATTTGACGATGAAAGAAACATTTTGAATAGTTTATAACGGTATTACAGAACCTGTAATACCTCGTGATGTGACTACCTTGAATCGCGAAACGTTGCGATTTTAGTGAATGCATGGAAATAAAATAATTGTTTTAAAATATGAATGGATTTGATTGTCTTAATGTAAACCATTCCACTGCACATAAAAATATTCAGTTTAGACAGTAATTTTTGGTCTCTCTTTTAAATTTTCAACGTTTTTAAAAAATGGCCCAAATTGTTTGATTAAATTTTGTCCTCTGATAGCACAAAGGATGTTTAAGATAATGATGTAGGTCTCATTTTCCTAGAAATTCTCTTTTTTTTCGAAAATTTCAAGACTTCACTTTTTATGTCTTCCTACAATTGCAATTATGAAGATAAAATTAATTTTCTTAATGAAATATGTTCATCAAAAACAGATATTCAAATTAGGGCATGTCCAAAAATCTGAGAGTTTTTGCGTAACTTTGCATGCAACGAAGGCAATTTTTAAATTTTAAACAATGATTTTCTGACAAAACGGCCCCAAATCCTTTGTTTAATTTTTTTCCATGCACTTCGTTTGATTTCATTTTTCTTTTTTCGCGCTTCATTTTTTCGTCCGCTCGCAAAACGGTAATATGGCGATTAGCAATTTCTACGATTTTTGCGTTGTAGCCGGTCGTGTTGATTGTATGTTGTAGATCATATTCTTATAAAGAAAATAGATTTAAAGAATAATTTAAAAGTTTTGATCGTTGATTGTGGTAGTGAGAAATTGGAAGAACATTTCGATGTAATCAAGAGAATCTTATGTGAAGTTATTCTTCTTTTCTGTATAACATGTTGCATGTACTATAGCAGTGAAATATATTCATGTTTGTTTCATTTGGAAAAGTAAGAAATGACTATTCTTTCTGACTATCGAAATGCAGATATACCTACAATGTCTTTGAAATCGTTGAATTGGGCTTTTTCAAGTTACAGTTGAGGTAGAAGAGCAGAAATGCAAAATTACAATTTACGTAACTGGTATCAACGATTTGAAAAAGTGGTGCTGTTGTAGTATCCCTAGTTTATTATTGTGTTTACGCTCTAACACGTGAGATGTAAGAATTTATTGCGCAAAACTGGCTAAGCCCTCACTTCTTTAGAAATTGGCATTTCCACGACGTGTGTCGCAATAGTTCTGGTTTTGAATAGTTGAACGTATTATATTACGGATTAATTTTATTTTACATTATTTTGTTTGTTTTCTTATTACTTTAAAAAGAGTAAATTAAAACCGTTCTTTGCGTTTTCATATGATTTCCACTTTACCGTTCTATTCTTACAAGATAACTCTCCTAGTCTCTTCATTCTACGTCCTTCCCTCAATTTTTCGAGAACCAATTCGCCAGTTCACTTCCATCGCAAATACGTATTATTAAGTGGTTTGTTCTCTGATATTTCCCACCAACGCCCCCTGCGCGAAGTGAACCTACATCGATTACTTCGTTTCTGAACGCGCACCGCAGTTCCTCGCCGTGCGGGACCGCCTCCTATATCTCTGTTGGAAATTGGTAGGAAATCCAACAATATCCTTCTTGCCCCCCTCCCTCGCCCCCGCTTTCAATCAGATAGAAATACGTGGCGTAATACCATTGTGTGTATCGACTTCTCCAAAACCGAATTTTCCACTTAGCTGAAAATGTATAAATCACATTTCCTGCGGCCGTTTCTACATCTGTCCCCACGGCTTTTCGGGTTTCCTCAAATCCTCCCGCCCCTCCCCTCCCTCTCTTCGTTTTCCTCACCCCTCCACTCGGCAGTCCGCCCCTCCCAATTCCCCACTACCCCCCTCCTCCTCTGTCGGCATCCCGCGACATGGTTGACTCTCCTCTCTCTCTTTCTCTCTCTCTCTCTCTCTCTCTCTCTCCTCCTCTCTCTCTCTCTCTCTCTCTCTCTCTTTCTCTCTCTATTCAATTTAAGATATTCCTCCTCCTTCCTACGTTGGCCTCGTGCGGCAACGTCACAACCCCCATAATTCAGCCTGAATTTCATAAGATGCGTTATTGGGGTAGGGGTGCTGCGAGCCCCTGTGGGTTAGGGTGGGGGTGAAGGGGCAGGGGTTATTTGCTCGACAATCCCGTTTCTGAACGCGCCCCCTCTCTCCGCATTGGGTCGCCCGAATAGTCCGGATTTCCTTCCGCATGGCGTGGCTATTCTAGGAGTCGGGAGCAGAGACTATAGGTACCGGCTTATTCTGTGGCTGGAGGGTGAACTGTCCAATGCAAAATCTCCGTTTACCAAAGGTTCACGCGGAAAATTGTCCAAAATAAGAGATGTTCGGTGAAATAAAATATCCAACGAAACAATGTTCAATTTATTAAATGTCGAAACATTACCGAAAGACCTGAAGTAAAAACGTTTATTTTTGGTGTAACTGAAGTTTTAAATTAGACCTAAAATTAAAACATTATAAAAGAGGTTGTTTTAGGACATGCACAGCGTGCAACATATTCAATATTTAGCCTTTGTGCTAAACGTGAGACGCTGTTCAGATGTTCAGATAAAACTGAACAACAAAGAAAACAACTACTTTCTTCTGATCAACTTCAACTAATCGTAATGTAGCATGGAACCCATTTAAGTTATTTGTATTCTTGATTTAAAATAAAAGGAAAGTTATTAAAGATTTCTAAAAATAGAGCATAACACACGTTGTAGTGATTGACTAACGACTATGTGCCACAACATTTTCTCGGCGCAAAATAAATTGTCACTAACAACACTCACATCATGCATGACTATCTTGCCACGCATGTAGTTTATTTGAGTGGGAATTGCACATTGCACATAGCATTTCTGCACAATATAATTTTTCTTTGGTTGATGTGTTTTTTGTTTATAGAACTAATAATTACATGACTAGCTTGAATTTACAATACTCACATTTTAATGTTGTTCTTCTCATATCTGCTGCAGGAACTTCCCGTTACGAATATGGCGAGGAGCAGTGGTGGATATAGAAAGTATATACCAGAGACAGAGATGGGGTAGAATTTCAGCTCACTATACATAATTGAAATAATATTTTTTTCAATTGTTAGCGTGCAATTAAAAACTATTGGTTGATACTTATAATGGGAATACTGCTTTGAATGTGATGCAATTTACTTGTGGTAATGATTTTGAATAGATTGTCTAAAAGTTAAAAATCAATCAATTACCATCCGTATATGATATGTTTTGTGGGAGAGGGATATCCTCAGATTATTTGAAGACTTTCATTTTTCCACTTCTTCTTCTCTCACTTCCACTTCTGATGTTGTCAGGAATGTGTCAATCAATAACCATCTGATAATGCTGGCACACGTAATTTTTAAATGCATTGATGAGAAAATAATTATCTTTTAAAATATTCTAGTAGATTTATTGTTTTTAAATATCCGGAGAATATTACTAAACTACAAGATGTGACTAAAAGTTACAAACATTTGGCTGGCCCAAAGGGCCCCCTTGTATCCACCACTGGTGAACACGACCATTTCAATTTTCGAAAGAAATTATTGATTGATCCAAAACTTTTTACAAAAAACAATTTTACCTATTTAGGCTTCAAGGTGTCTTACTGTCAGAAAAATGACATAAGCTGGAAATTAAATAGATTTTGTAACAGTGAACAAAAGAACTAAAAAAAAAAGTTAAAAACCTAACTTATCATTCGAAAACTGGACAATAAATAGAACAGACAGAAGGAAAATAAAGCGCCGAAATGAAATTCTTACGTTCGTACAGGTTACAATTTATTAGATAGACAATATAATAATGACATCAGAACTGAATTGAATCTGATGATAGGCGTTTCAGGAATGTGAGATTGCATATTCACTACGGCTGAATTGCAATTTCTAATCAAAGAAATCGAATAGGCTACTCAGGAGTTCTGTGGAGAACATTTGTTGCATCTCGTAAATATTATTTGAAGCAAGTACCATTAAAATTTCCATTTGTGATAACATAAGATTAGTTTCTGTACTAAACGGAGTTGTTCTAAAGTGAACATTGTGGGAATTCTGATTTGGTGTGGTTGACGTTCTTATAAGAAGAAATAAAAGAGGTCATCTTCGTCAACATATTAGCTTTATTAAGATAGCCGGCTTTTGACGACTTTGCCGTCATCGTCAGTCTTGCTGCTTTTGGCAAAAGTCGGTCGACTGTGCTCAGACTGAGGATGACGGCAAAGCCATCGAAAGCCGGCTATCTTAATAAAGCTAATATGTTGACGAAGATGACCGCTTTTATTTCTTCTAAAGTGAAAAGAAAGCAAATGACATTTCATTAAAGTCTACTCCCTAATAATAACCAAACTAAATACTTTGAAACAAAAATAACCAGTTAAGTTATGAATTAATATAATATACTTGTATAAAATTTTTTTGAACTTTTGAACGGCTATAGGTCAAAGACTGACGCAAGAAATTTATTTCATTCCGTAATAATTCTGTAAGTGAAGGAAAAATTTCAAACATCTGTTCTCTGAGCCCTCAACCCATGTGTATTTCACCAGAAAGGACTTACGTAATAGACAGAACTCAAATGTAAAATTTTAGAGATGCACTATGTTATATTTCGAGTGTTCTCTTACCTTTTGCGTCGAGTATTCTCGTTTCATTTTTCATTCCCAGGAAGTGCGGAGATAGATTGAAGAGCAGTGAATACTCAGGCTTTCTGCCAATAGCATCCCCTCTCCCCCCTATTCAAAGCCCTTCGTCTGGAACATAAACGTATTTGCTCTCCAGGGCTTGGCGGAACATTCTTGGGTACATTACGAATACAATCGACAATATTGAGGACAAGTTATGCTCCCATTCGTTTTCCATCTGTTGAATTATACACGCAGTCTGGAAGAGGCTATTGAAGTTTTATTCAATAAATTTGTGTTTTCTTACCGTGTTAGATTTCTGTTTATTTCTTCAATTGAATAACTTAAAACTATTCTGCATGCTCTAGATGTTTTGCGTAGATACTTTTTGTGTTCTTGTGAAATATTTGAATTATGATAAATGAGGGTATTACAACTTGACATTTTTCATCTTTCTTTCAATATTGTCTTTAGCATATATCGATTATTTATTAATAATTTTTACTAGCCGGATTATTAAAATAAAATAAAAATTATAAAAATATATTTTCTGAAGTCGTTTGAACACATGGAAGGTATATTGGAACAATGACAAGTGACATACTAATTTAACTACATCCTACAAATACTAAAAATTCCACAAAAACATATTTTTAATCTCCCGTAAAATGTGAAGAGTCGTGAATGTTACAAGATAACTTTTCCAAAGCCCTTTTTTCCTTACAATGCAAATTATTTTAAAATCCCAATTTAATCGAATTTAATATCGCCAGAGTGTACTTTACAGGCAAGTATAACGTGTTATACAACATAGTTCCTCTCCCCTGAGGTATTGTACTGGGTGAATCACTTAACTTTAGAACCTCCTACAGGTTTTGAACGGTTCAAATAATTGCAATACTGTTTTCACGAAAGTGCATGAGGGAGTGGGGCTAATTGATACATGTATTTATTTTTATTTTATCACTTGCAATTTACGAGATATTGAGATAACTTCTTTCAAATGGAACTCATATCACATACATATTTTTATATGGTAGATAGGCTTTTTTTAAGTAATTTGATTTTTTTTGGTGCTTTTTCCAAGCGCGCGTTAGCAGAGGAAGCGTTGCGTGAACTTGTGTGGCGTTTGTGATGCGTTCAAAATATCCGGTAAACATGAGTTGAAAACTATCAGAATTACTCAAAAAATGCTTATCTAACATATAACAATATGTATATCATTGCATTCGTCTTTTCGCCCTCGTTGATGCATTGATTGTTTTTTTCGTTTTTTTCCGGGCGTGTCAACTACTTTGGTCATTAGTCCCGTTAGTGTAGTCCATGTTTTTTCTCGGGAGATGACAGTGATCTTCCCCCGCTGGATGGCGAGATCCGGCGCCGACCTACCGTCGGCTAGTGGGGTTTCCCCGTAACCAGAACTCTCCCACCAGCGGGGTACCGACCCAGCCGGGACAAGCTCTAAGCTCCCGACCGGTCTCCCGGAATATGTGGTAGTGTAGTGCATGTTAGTGTAAGTGTGTGTGTAAGGGGAGAGGATAGGACAAGGAAGAGGAAGGAAGGATCGCGCGCGGTCCGTGGCTCGTTTGTTAGGGTATTGCTCTGGCATTCGCCTGGTGTTGATCGGAGGAACCACGGATAAACTACCGATCAGAACAGCCGGCCGCTAGAATTCTCCTCCAGACAGCGAATGAATTCGGCCTAGCTGGAAAGCTAGTGTCGAAAATCCTGCCGCCGTCAGGACTTTACCCTCGTTATGATAGACTAAAAATATGTAGAGTTCCATTTGAACAAAACAAATCCTCAATATCTCGTTAAAAAGGGATAAAATGAAAATGAATAATGTATCAATTAACTCTATTCTCTCTTGCTCTTCCGTGAAAACTGCAAATCAACTACTTTAACTGTTCAAATACTGCAGGAAGTGCTAAAGTTACGTCACTCATCCTGTATATTTTCATAAATGCGCAAGCATTCCTACGGTATACGTCAATTGACTTCGTTGTAATTTCATGCGCCAAGTACTTTTTTCATGGTATCAAGACCATCGTCTTGGCACCACCTTTGGAAAATGTATTGTATATTAAAATATGACTTACTACAAGTCCTCTGGGATGGCTGATGGGCACGTTACTAGCTTCCCGTCCGGTGATCCCCGGGTTCGATTCCCGGTCGAGGCAAAAATAGAGTTGTAGCTTTCCTTTAAAAGCGTCCCTGTTTCTGCAACTGTGTGACGAAGCTCACAGGCGGATCTCAGCTCTTACCAGTTACGGTGAAGAGAATACGTCATGTTCGCGTCAGGTCGCTCTTACCCCCAAGCTCAACTAGGCCCAGGCAAGGGGAACACCGGTTGGTGGCCGGCGAAGTCGGACTACCCACTCAATAACGCCAAATACAAATATACTTATAAGTGCGAATATCAGTACCCTGAATTAACGCTTTTATTAAGTTGTATGAAAATTAATTTTAAACTTCTTCCGCGTGAGATCAGTTCAATAGAAATAGCCGAGTGCAAATAACTGATTAGGTCGATGTAAATTGGTCGTCCTGTCCTTTCATATCTGCAATAAGCTTTCGGGGATTCCCCGAAGTGGCGGAGCTCCCCGCGACGTGCAAACGAATCCGACGGAGTCGATATTAAACTCGTCCGCTAATTTGCAGGCTCATTAACCCTCGCACCGTCGTCCCAGAATCCCAATTACATGTTAAAGATTTTAATTGGAATCGTTTCATTTGCGCCTGAATAGACTGTAGATGAATCCTGTGATGGCGTTTCCAATGAGAACCCCAGGGCAACGTTTTTCCTGCAAGTCAATTCGTTGGCGTGATTCGCTCCCATGATCGTTCATATGATTCGTTCTTGCGAATCACTCGAGTGAACGTATGGTACGATAATCAACCCTTTCTGTTCGTTAATTACAATTGAAATCAATTGAAAATTTCTTCGTTTCGGGTGTTGAGATTTACGTAATCATGGCTGCTGTTCCACCTAAAAACTTATTTTGAGCTTTAAGATTGCCGTACCTGGGCAATTTTACTTTCTGGAAAGCCATTGTTAAGTATCTTTCTGCTGACAATGACCAAGTTTCAAAATTATTAGAAAATTTTGTTTATGTTATACTATATTTAAATACTAAATACTGTGTTTAATACGCTCGGGATTGATTATTAACTGCGGTCGCGTTAACTACTAAGGTCGTTAGTTCCGTATAGTGCACATGTTTATCACCGGTAGTGACTGTTACATTTCCCGCTGGATGACGAGATCCGACTCAGACCTACACAGAGACTCTGTTTTCCCCAGCCAGGTATCTTCCACCACTAAGGAACAGAAATTGAAATGATTGAAGGCGAACGACTAGTCGTTTTTGTGGTTCCCAGACAGCAGAAAACTGATGATGATGGCTAAGCCATCGAAAGCTGCTATTTTTTAAATAAATACTATTGTTGACAATGCCAACGCCTTCAATCAGTTCAATTATGTAAATGTCAACTACAACTCACCACTGAATCAATATACTAAGGAATAGATTGAATTAGGGGAAAAATATTTTTCTTTAATGTATTAGTTACTGGGAAAACGCCGAAAAATTTTCAACGTTTGCAATTTTCGAAAAATAAGAGTTTTCAACGAACATGAGACCTACGCCATTCTCTTAAACATCCTTCGCACTATCCAACAACAAAATTTAATGAAAAACCGATGGGGCCACGATTGAGTAATATCAAGCATGCACATATCAATATCATGTTATGCACAGTGTGTTGCGCCGTAATGAGTTTTGGGAATTGCGTGTGCGTCTGATAATTCGAAACTGCCCTTAATCATGCACTCGAGGGGTTTCACGTCCACCGACTCCTGTAAAAGGGAAGAATCCTTCATCATTACATAGCGTATTCCCGGCTTGGGTGAGTCAGGGCATCGATTGAAGTCACTGCAGTGCCTCTGACTAGGAGGTCCTAGGGTTCGAATCTCGACGGTGGCAGGATTTTCGACATTAGCTATTCAGCTAGGTCGAATTCAGTCTCTGTCTGGAGGAGAATTCTAGCGGTCGGCTACTCTGATCGGTAGTTTTCCGTGGTTTCTCCGATCAACACCAGGCGATTGCCGGAGCAGTACCCCACCAAACGGGCCACGGACCGCGCGCGATCTTTCCTTCCTCTTCCTTGTCCTATCCTCTCCCCTTACACACACACACACTTACACGTACTACTCTGCCACACATGTCGGGTGATCAGTCAGGAGCTTGTAGTCTGTCCCAGATATAAGGTTCCACCACGCACAAATATATATATATATATATATATATATATATATATATATATATATATATATATATATATATATATATATATATATATATATAAAGCAGATTTCTGTCTTGATCCTATTCATCAAATATTACTATTCAACCGCTTTGATGCACGATATTACATAATGGTTTAAATTAAAAAAAAATGAAATATCGTCGAGTATTTCTAATACGAAAAAGTGAGAACAATGTTTCTCCTCTACTATATTTTTTTTCTTTTCATTCCTTTTTCCATTTCGTCATTCCCCACCCCTTTCGTGCACCTTTTTCTGCTCCAGCCTCATGCAATCTAGCGTCGACGTTCATCCGAGACAGCGTGTGCAGTGTAGAAAGGTGAATGCGGATTTACTCAGGCCTCGTGTTGCTTCCCCCTCCCCCTCCCCCTCTGATCTCCAGGTCAGGTGAAGGGGGCGCGTGGGCCCTACAAATACGACTCCTGCGCACAGTGCTACGAAATTCGCAAGGAACTGGACAAAATTCCGAAATTGTTGTAGAATTGATTCATTGATTACTCATTGCGGGGAGCGTCAACTACTGCGGTCATTAGTCTCATAAGTGTAGTGCATGTTTTTCATTGGATGGTGGCTTCTACCGCTGGATGGCGAGATCCGGCGCCGACCTACCGTCAGCTAACGGGGTTTCCCCCTAACAAGTGCTAAGTCCCCGACCGGTCTCCCGACATGTGTGGTAGTGTAGTGCATGTTAGTATAAATATGTGTGTAAAGAGATAGGATAGGACAAGGAAGAGGAAGGAAATATCGCAAGCGGTCCGTGGCCCGTTTGTTACGGTTAAGCCATTCGCATGAAGTTGATACGAGAAACCATGGAAAACTACCGATGAGAGCATCAAACCGTTAGATTTCTCCTCCAGACAGCGGCTGAATTCGACCTAGCTCACAAGCTAGTGTCGAAAATCCTGCCGCCATCGGGACTCGAACCTAGGACCTCCCAGTGGGAGGTACTGCAGTGACATCAGTTGATGCACTGGGCCACCTCTCCCGTTTTGTTGTTGGATTGGTTGAGTGATTGAATTTTCCGAGCTCGTTAATTGATTATGTTATTATTCTCTTAAGTGTAGTGTGTGTTTGCGCCTTACAAATACTTTCGCTCGCAGGGCCTCGAAATCCTTGAAACAAAAGACAAAATTACGAAATAGTTGCATGGGTTGAGTGAATGATATTTCCGAGTTCAACTCCTACGGTCATTTGTGCCATAAATATACTACATGTTTTAAATCGATGAAGGTGGCGGTGTTCCTCCCCCTCTGTATGGTGAGATTCGGCAGCGTGTCGTCTTGCGGGTTCTCCAAATTCGAGTATTTCCCACCTCTTAAGCTGCCGGTGCTCCAGGCAAAGTCAAGTTATGAGCTTCCGCCTGGTCTTCGGACACGTATGGTAATGTAGGATAAGCAAATGTAAATATCCGTTTGTTAGGGTTCTGCTCCGGCATTCCAATGGTGTTGATCGGAGAAACCACGGAAAACTACACCCGCTAGAATTCTCTCCCAGGCAACATTCGCACTCGACCTAGCTATCTAGATAGTGTCGACAATCCTGCTATTGTCTGAACTCGAACCCCAAGACCTCACAGTCAGAAACTCTGCTGTGGTAGAGATCAAAATTCTAATTCTAGTTTTGCTATTGCAGTGTTTTTATAGATCATTGTCAGTTTCGTTCACTGTGTGGCCTCGGGGCGAAACTGACATTGTAGGAGGATCAGACAACATAGACCGAGGTTGAAGGGTATTTTGTGAAGAGAACCTAGGTTGTTTTTTTTATTTTTTTAATTTATTTTACGTCAAAAAAAACCAGTTAAAAACTGCGTATGACGTGCTATCGGGAAAAGTGAATTGTGTGCACATTTTCAAAATTCTGTGATCCCTACACTAAGTCATATACTACTTAAATTTTGAATTTTGAAAGGGAGAAAAAAAAACTCCCATGTAATAAAATCTATTTTCAAGGATCAGTAAGCAATAAATTTTGAATTTTGAAAGGGAGAAAAAAAAAAAAAAACTCCCATGCAATAAAATCTATTTTCAAGGATAAATAAGCAATAAATTTTGGCTCTTATTACTTCCTACCGCGACAACATGGAAACGCGAAGTTAAATAACTATATTTCCTAATGAATTCTAGAAGACGTGCACAGAAAATGAAGTTACATTTATGTCCAAAAGCAAAACAAGGGGCCATCTCAGCATTTGCTCAATGGATCAGGGAAACTGGACGAAAAACCTGACCGAGATGGGGGTCATTGACCCGGAAGCTGTAGTACAATGCATGTTACAGGCTGTTTATACACATTTATACAGTCCAAATGGTAAATAATGCATTATGTATCATTGGTAAAATTAATGTTACTTGTCTTGTGATGCTCAGTATAGTCTTAGTATACTTATCAGTATAGTATAGTATAGGTTGAAAGACGTGCCTTGACGGAAGGGACAAGGAGCGAGACTTCAGATGAGCAACAAGAGAAAAAAGGTAAAGGTTGAAACAAGATTAAGTAGTGATGAAATAGCACAAACTTTTTCGTAATGTTTGTAGGTTTTGCGATATTCAGATATTTAGAGTTCAATGAAAACAGACGTGGGGAATTTTTATATAAGTAATTTTCTTGATACAGAAAAAATGAAATAGAAATTTTGAAGTATTTTTGAGAAAGTTTCGAAAAGGTCGTTAGAACTTTACATAAAGTACACCAAAAAAATTAAAATTTCGCCTTCAAATTCAACGGGCAACGACTTCAACCAGATTGATCGGGGAATATCAATTGTGGTAAAAAGTCTGCTTAGGGTTGAGCCGACAGTTTTGTTTATGGAGAGTCAGACAGAACGTCAGACAGATAGACGTTTTGCTGTATGTCATTTGTTCGGTATAGAAACCCACAAAAAGGGCATTCTGACAATGCAACATGTTCGAGGAAGTAATTTACTATGTAAATAAGAAGAAGAATTCGACATTATTGGTATAAGAGACCCAAAACACGAGAGTTTCTCATAAAAAATTGTCACTTTTTACCGAGTATTTACAACACCTTCTCTACACTTCATTAGTAGTTTGCAAGTTATTAGTAGCGGCAGGATTTTCGACACTAGCTTTTCAGCTAGATCGAATTCAGTCGCTGCCTGGAGGAGAATTCTAGCGGCCGGATGCTCCGATCGGTAGTTTTCCGTGGTTTCTCCGATCAACACCAGGCGAATGCCAGAGCAGTACCTTACCAAACGGGCCACGGACCGCGCCCGATCTGTCCTTCCTGTTCCTTGTCCTATCCTCTCCCCTTACACACACACTTACACTAACATGCACTACACTACCACATATTCCGGGAGACCGGTCGGGAGCTTAGAGCTTGTCCCGGCTGGGTCGGTGCCCCGCTGGTGGGAGAGTCGTGGTTAGGAGGAAACCCCACTAGCCGACGGTAGGTCGGCGCCGGATCTCGCCATCCAGTGGGGGAAGACCACCGCCATCTCCCGAGAAAAACATGCACTAAACGAACGGGACTAAAGACCAAAGCAGTTGACGCGCCCGGGAACACGAATAAACCAAACCAAACCAAACCAAACAATACAGGACTATTGATTTTAGTCGTTATCGCAATCGGAATCATCAATCAATGGCAGATTTCGTTTAATCTAGTTTTTTTGCTCATTGACATGTCGTTGAGCCTACTGCAAGGTCTACGTGCGGGTGCAGGTGTGGAGGTGAGGGTCGGATAAAGCGGAGGCCGTGTGAAGGGAACCGGCCGGGGGGGGGGGGCAGGGTTTCAGATGCGTAACAAAATGCGTGCGCCCACCCGCCCCGCGCCGTGGTGGCTGCTGCAAGGCGACCCCGCGCCCAAATTGGGGTCGGAGGTAAGGGAAATGACGACGACGCCGCGTGGGTCATACGTTGTTTGGCGGTAGATGGCGCTGGCTGTACAGGCGATGTGTGAGCGGGTTATGAGATGCGCCTCGAAACGATATATCGGATGAGGTACCCGTAGCGGGAGCTCAGAGCATCTACTGATGTCACTGCAGCGTCTCTGACCGGGAGGTCCTGGGTTACACTCCCGACGCGGCAGGATTTTCGACACTGTGTTTCCGGACGCGTCAACTGCTTTGGTCATTCGCCCGTTAGTGTAGTGCATGTATTTTTCTCGGGAGATCTTCTTCTCCCGCTGGATGACGAGATCCGGCGCCGACCTACCGTCGGCTAGTGGGGATTCCTCCTAACCAGGACTCTCCCACCAGCGGGGCAAGCTCTAAGCTCCCGACCGGTCTCCCGGAATATGTGGTAGTGTAGTGCATGTTAGTGTAAGTGTGAGTGTAAGGGGAGAGGATAGGACAAGGAGGAGGAAGGACAGATTGCGCGCGGTCCGTGACCCGTTTGGTAGGGTACTGCTCCGGCATTCGCCTGGTGTTGGTCGGAGAAACCGCTGAAACCGATCAGTGCAGCCGGCCGCCGCGTGGAGCAGCGCCAGATCTCACCATCCGGGATGGCAGCATTACCACCGCCTCCCGTTGTAAATACGTGCACTGCTTTAAAGGAACTTGTCTTTCCACTCGATGTGCCCGAAAGCATCAACCAATCAATCAGTCAACCTAAACGATAAACTTGGTTGGGTCACGTGAGAGGATATTTTGACAAATATTTCTGCCAAATGGTATTCGGTTGAGGCGTGATTGGAAAGGAATAAGTACAAATGATACGCATCCATTTCGCAAACGTTGGTTTTTACCTGTCTTGGATACTTTTTATCGTCCCTACGTGACATTCCTTTAATTTGATTTGCATGCACACTATTTATGATGCTAAAATTCAAGAAAGTGCACTTGAAAACTTATGTTTGAGGAAATATTAATCAAATTCCGTGGTGGTAGACGATATCTTGTGGTAATCCATATCCATATCCGATATCTTGTGGTAATCCATGAAATATTAATGACTTTTAAACTTTTTTTTATTTGATAGAAAGTTGGGCTCCTGCTAGTTTATTTGTTCGCGTGATAAAAATCAATAGCGCGGACTCTTTCGGTGAATGTAGGCTGTCTGTTTATCTTCGAAGAAAATGACTTCACTTCTTCTTATTGCCAACAACCTCTCATTGAGTTGCCGAAAACATTCATGCCTTTGGCGAACAGGAACTTGTAGTCTTGGACCCCGCGTACACAAACATGACTTTCGGCATATAGGAACTTGTAGTCTTCGACCCTTCGTACACCAACGTTGTATGGTATATTCTGGTGTACAAATATATTACCCGCGGAACTTTTCTTGTCTGATAACCTTGCTGCCCCCTACCTTGAGCAATAAAGAGTTGAAGACCAAAGCTCTCAGCGAGCACTGATGACAACATTCTATACACATGTTCAATGGCGCGTAAGCAAATATATTTACTGTAGAAACCGAGGTCTTGGTCGTATTTTTCTAAACAATATCATAAAGAAATGGCCAAAGCAGATCCAGATTCATCGCAGGAGATACCACGAACTCTTGGGAAAATTAGAACTCAATTTGATGAGAAAGTTGCGAAAGCAAGACTGATATTCCAGAGATTAGCATTGCTTCATAAAATCTTGGGGCCGATGTCATAACTAATACCCCACTCTACCTGCAATAATACAAGCCATCGTTCAAGTAAAGTTGTGCAATAAGTATATACATGAGTACGTGTAACGTGTAACTTATCATGAAAGTAAGCATGTAACAGTTTTTCTTTTCCTTTTTTTATGTGTAATCGTTTCTATTGTTGTTTTTAGTTAATTTCTAATTGTATTTATGTATTGTAGTATAAATAACTTTTACATTTATCGTTATAGCGCCAGTGAAGGTAAAATAAATGTTTGAAAAGTCGATAATGTAAACTGTATCATATATTAACCAAATTCAAGAGCTTTGAAATTATAATTTAAACGGACCATGAAATAACAAGATATGTGTGTTTTTAAGTTGCACACACTGTTCAGATTTTTTTCTCATTATATGACAGTGTAGTACTTATTCTATAGGAAATGTTTGAAGAAACAAATCTGTGGATATTGGATCCCGATTCAAATAATACCCATTTTGATTCTGAATCGGATGGAGAGAAAATTGAAAGATGAAAGAAGACATAAAAGGACAAATACAGAGGTGAAGGGCAAATAAAACTGAGGAGGATAAAGGAAAGAAAGATAAAAAGGGGTGCGAGGAGAAGAAAAAAGAAGGGAAGTCGACAAGGAAAAATACGAGAAGGAAAAACGAATTATAAAAAATAGAAGGGAGAATTGCAGAAATAGGAGAATTATGTGAAAGAAAATATGGGAGAGAAACAACACAGAAATATAATCAAATTAACTATTTATTTATTTATTTATTTATTTATTTATTTATTTATTTATTTATTTATTTATTTATTTATTTATTTATTTATTTATTTATTTATTTATTTATTTATTTATTTATTTATTTATTTATTTATTTATTTATTTATTTATTTATTTATTTATTTATTTATTTATTTATTTATTTATTTATTTATTTATATATTTAATAGGTATTTATTTCATACAAATTAGAAAACTTGACGTTAAGTGGCTAGGCCGAAGGCCTTTTATCCATTACAATACCTACTTTCTACCGCGTTCTAACCTTTCGTATTCTGATATTCACCCCAAATGGTCTCTCCATCGCATCAATGCCGCGGAAAAGAGACCATAAGGTACGGCTGAGGAGAAAAAAACCCTGAAGGGGGAAAACCTGCCGTCAGAAGCCGAGTACATGCTAACCTATCCGACTTTTGTTTTTAAACTTTATTTATTTGGCGCGGGCATCACGCATTCTCCTTACAGTGTTTGGCCTCCTCAGCCCCTGAAAACAACAGCGCCACAGAAATTCGTCCGCACCAACGCCTCTGCCCTTACATTTCCGATTCCCAATTCCCTTCGCCCCCTAATGTGCTTATTACTTTAACCGTTTCATTTTATTTTATTTTTGCTTTATTTTAATTTATTTTCATTTATTTTCATTTATTTTCATTTATTTTAATTATTTTAATTATTTTATTTTATTTTAATCAAATTAACTATGCAGCAAATGCCAAGAAGGAGGAGAAGAAGGGGCGAAGGAAGCAGGAGAAAGAAAGGACTAACAGCTGAACGAGCGAGACGAAAAGGACGGATATGAGAAGGCAAAACTCACTTTAGTAAGGAAGTGGATAAGGTGCAAAAAACGGAGAAAGGTATAAGAATGAGGATGGGAAAGCAGATACTAAGAAATAATAAAATGAGAAGATAGCAGCAGTGGAAGTAAGGAGATTACTGGTAACGAGAGCCGAAACATTGAATAAGGCATCACTACGAGAAAAAAAAACTATAGGGAAAAAGGGAAGGTAAATGTATTTATTAATATTAAAAATTAAAGTAAACAATGTGAGAAAGGAGGAAAGGAGAAACGAGAAACAGAAAGACAAGGTAAGAAAGCAAATAAATATGAAGAAGATAAAGGAGTGGATCCTTGTGGAACTCCCCCAAGCAGCCACATCATCTCCTCGCGTGAGGGGAGGACGTTGAGCTCATATCCTCGTGCAACGACCACGCCTGCACGTCCGGGCCTCCTGAACTCTGCGGTCTTTCGGGCCAGCAGTGCAGTGTGCCTTTATTAACCCGGGACGGCCCCTGATTTACCTCGCACGTGTGCCCCGTCCGACGAAAACAAGGCCTCCCATCCGCCACCACACGTGTCGTCTTACAAAGCAGGCGCAGTCCTCAGGAACCGGTGTCCTAGATCCCTTGGGTGTAAGCGGTACGGGAAAGGGTTATGAAAGTGGCAGAATGTCCCGAGGTAGGACGAAATTTCCGGGTGAGATTAAAATATGTAGAAAGAAAAAAGTGTCGAAACTGAGGAGGGGTAAGGAAGTTTAGGAGAAATAGGGGGCGGAGGAAAAAAGGTGGACGAGGAGTACGAGAAAATAAATAAGAGTGGAAAGAGTGTGTAATGGAGAGGATAGGACAAGCATGATGCTAATTGGAGAAACCATGAAAATCTACCGAACAGAGCTGCCGGCTGCTAGACGTCGCCTCCAGAGAACGGTTGAATTAAACCTAGCTATTTGGCTGGTGTCGAAAATACTGCCACGATCGGGAGTGGGACCCTAGGAACCCCTCTCAGAGGCATTGCTGCGACATCAATTGAAGCCCTGAGCCACCTAAGAAGGTTTGTGTGATTTATTGTGAATCGATGATGCATAGTACTTCCAGCTTCGCCACTGAAGCATCTGGAGGCTGGAAGATTGTAGATTCGAATTCCAACGTGGCTATTCCTCTTCTATTTCTTGTAGAACCTTCATATTCTTTTCTTTCCTCGTAGCTCTGGTAATCCGCGTTCAGAATCGCACCTCTGCTGCCTCAAGTCTTCTTTTCTATTGTTCTTCATTGTTCACATTGCATATGCATATCAAGAAAATACATTTATTAAACACGCGGATTCGGTGATATATCGGTCAGCGTACCGGACTGTTGTACACGTGTTTGCGAGTTCAAACCCGATCGAAGCCGTGGATTTTTAAGGGCGAAAAAATCCTTCGTACGCCTTCCTTCGGAGGGGACGTAAAGCTGGCTCTCCCATGTAGTAGATTTACTGCATGTAAAAGATCCTCAAGCCTAAAAGAAGTCACTGAGCAAAATTGAGATCCGCCTGTTTCGTCGCCCAAGATAATACCCACTTTCTCCGCTAGGTGGTGAAAGGAGCGTAGCAAAATGGTCAGACGGAAGAGCGGGCCTCATGGCCCGAGTCTCACCACGTAAAATAAGGCACTAACTAACAGTTAAATAATGTTTACCTCCACACGTGTCCTTTGCTGTTTAACGCATTGGTCAGCTTGCTCGCCTCCGATAACGGGACTCCAGGTTCGATTTCCGGTCGGGCAAGATTATAATTTGCGGTTATTTTGCAATGTCTCTGTGTATGTTGCTGTATGACGATGAGAAAACTCACTTCTCAGATTGAGGAAACCAGAATACGGCAAGAGGATGTCTTCGTGCTAACCACACGTCCCTCTTTAAACCCATGGCCGCGTACCGGGAGCGGTAGCTCAGTGCATCAACTGATGCCGTTGCAGCGCCTCTGACCGCGAGGTCCTAGGTTCGAGTTCTGACGGCGGCAGGATTTTCGACACTAGCTTTTCTGCTAGGTCGGATTCAGTCGCTGTCTGGAGGAGAATTCTAGCGGCCGGCTGCTCTGATCGGTAGTTTTCCGTGGTTTCTCCGATCAACACCAGGCGAATGCCGGAGCAGTACCCTACCAAACGGGCCACGGACTGCGCGCGATCTGCCCTTCCCCTTCCTTGTCCTATCTTCTCCCCTTACACACACACACTTACACTAAAGTGCACTACACTACGACATATTTCGGGAGGCCGGTTGGGAGCTTAGAGCTTGTCCCGGCTGGGGCGGTGCGCCGTTGGCGGGAGAGTCTTGGTTAGGGGGAAACCCCACTAGCCGACGGTAGGTCGGTGCCGGATCTCGCCATCCAGCGAGGGGAAAAGCACCGCCATCGGCCTAGAAAAAACATGCACTACACTAACGGGACTAATGACCGAAGCAGTTGACGCGCCCGGAAACACAAAAAAATCAATCAATCAACCCATGGCCGCGTAACCGGGACGCTCCTGGTAGGCTATGGCCCGTACGAGGGCTGTCGCGACAGTTATAGACAGACAGACCTCGGAACGCGATGTGCTTCTGCCATCTGGCAAAAATGCCGATATTTTGGAGATCCGTGAGTTGAAATTCTGTTTTAGGGATTCATTTATCTGTTCCAAAGGGAATACCCATTAGTACTCGGAAAATTGTTCTCTCTGCACCAAATTTAATTTAGACTATTATTGAATATTCACACAAAATGAACCATGACCTGTCAATGGGCAGTTCTGTTTATTTTAATTTTAATCCGTAGAGATTCAAAGTCGAGTTTGGAAATCAATATACGTCATATCTATTGGCATACGCATTTAGTAAAAATATCTCACCGAAGAGAATTTAAAATTTATTTTGTGAAGCGATAATGTGTGCATTGCTATAAATGGCGACGCCGATCGTGTAAAAACATTAATTTTAAATGACATTGAAATAAACTGTTGTATTATTTTAGTAAAATAATAAAAAGAGATACCCTGTAATACAACTCTACAAAATGAATAAATCTTCCTGGGTTCGACAATGTTTTAACGTTTCCTAAAAAAAGTGTTTTAACGAAGCATTACCTTCGAATCATGCAATGTGAAAATATCGAAACATTGCAACTCTGGCAACTGTATTCAACAAAAAACCGATCAGGGAGAGAAGAACGAATTATTTACTTTGCAATGCACACAATCAGGAAAGTAGTATTCTGCATCTAGAGTATATGTGAAAACAAAGCGTTCTGATGGGCTGAAACATGTGAGTCAAACTTTTTTGTGGTATACGGTAACAACATAGTGTTATCGTACCCGATAACCTTTGTAGGCTGTTCACTTACGTGTCGGGGGTTGGCGAAATGGATCTTTATTACAGCCCTACAATCAAGTACCTATCAAATCTCACGATAAATAACAGCACAACTGCAGCCGACGAAGTGAACAATATGATACATACAATAACATTTTTTTATTAAATAATGAAGGAATACGCATAAAACACCCTTTTACTTAATAATTTATTAATAAAAATAACACATATGCTCATAACACTCATCAAATAAAGTATAATACACGTTTTTATACATTCCTACGATCCTGCATTAAGTATTGGTACTTACTTTTACTGCAAAATGAGTTAAAATAGCTTCCTCGCATACATTCGTAATATTTCCTCCTTCATTCCTAGAAAGTTTCGTATACCTCACGATATACTATATCTTTAGATTTGCTGGCCAGTAAATCTTCCACAGCTTTCGCCTCTTCACTTTTAATACTTACAGGAATATCTTCCTTTTTCTCGCAATAGACTGCGTTTGTCAACTCACATGTATCCTCCAAGGCCTCCGATTTAACGCTGAAATTAATATAATATCACACACCATTACCTGTATAAGAGAATAAGCTCAAAAGATTGCAAAGGCGACTGGATAAGATACAATATTGTATATTATACATAGCTAAAAGATCACTGTGTGTTTGTTAGTAATTATACATTCATGCTAACGCGCTCGTGAAAATTAACTAACTGGTACATAATGGTCTCTTCAGCCACTTACAAAATAAAACACTATTGTACACAATTGAAGAAAAATAAATCATGTAAATTAAATAGAAAAATATTCAAATAAACAATGTTTTCATTACATAATAAACTTTTAATTAAATAATACATTATTTCAAATAGGATGTTAATGAAATGATCAAGGCATTTTTTAAAGTACTGGTATGTAATGGCGGATTGTGGAGCATCTGAGCGTAGGTGAAAACCCACAGTTGTTTTCGATGGCTGAAAGAGTGATGTAGTGCCAAGACTCGTTAAAATAGGTTAGTTATTTAAAACTGGTAAACGCCGAACATTGTACAATGAAGTGTGATTATAAATCGATTTTATCACTTGACATGTGGAAAGATGTCAGCCTACTTAGCTGAAGAATTGTACTCTTTATTTCGTGTAAAGTTGCTCAGTTATCTAAAAGGTAGATTAAAAAATATTAGATAGATAGATTTATTAAAGTTCGCTTTGAGCTAATGCTCGGTGGCAAACATTATTACAATTAGATACACAATTACAAAACTATTACGAATATTTACAAATATAATTACAATTAGAATTAGAGATTAATATCCTAGTTATAATTAATTTTGACTTATCTATATGTTGACTTATAGCTTTTCTAACACTTCACTCCACTTCACTTCACTTCACTTCACTTCATTTCACTGCGCTGCACTACACTACACTCCCCTCCCCTTCCGTGCCCCCACCACACTACACTTCACTTCACTTCACTGAATAAGAGACATGACTATATTATTAATAATACTAACGATTATAATAATGAAACTAATAATAATAATAATAATAATAATAATAATAATGATAAAAGTCCCAGTGCTATTAATGATGACCTACATAGAATTAAGTATATTTTTAAATTTCACTACATTAGAAGGAGAGTCTCTAGTCCTTTTGCAGGTAGTTTGTTCCAATCTACTATAGTACGATTCACAAAGGAGAACTTGCCTACATCAGTTCTTTGCTTTCTACATCGTATTTTCCAGGGATGGTCTCCTCTACTTTTATGATCAGATTTCTGTAATCTTTTACTGATGTCTGCCCATGCTGAGTCCCCTGTGTATGTCTTGTACATTACGCATAAACGCGCCCGTTCCCGTCTCTTAGATAAGGGTTCCCATTCATCTCGTCCATCAACGCGTCCATGATTTACAAACTTCCTGGCCCGTTTTTGAATTTTATCTAACGCCTCGATTTGCCTTTTTCTGTACGGGTCCCAGCAGGCCGCTCCGTACTCTAAAATAGGACGAACAAGTGAAGTATATGTCAAGGATCGGGCAGTCGAACTACTGTTTTTTAGAATGCGCATTACAAAGTGCAGCGCCCTCCATTATTTTTTGACCGTATTGTTAATATGATCCGACCAACCCAAGTCGCTATGCAGGAACAAACCCAAGTACTTACAGTTTTTTACACGCGGTATATCGTTAGTTCCTAACTTGTAATTCGAGTGTACATTCGAGCGAGATTTGGTAAAAAATGTTTATTTTGAGTCTTTGTTTCCTGGTGTCCGTAAAAAAGTACGTTTTCCCCAAATTAATAATAAACAACATGAGATAATTTTTATTTGTTCATTATTATTTTAATCGCAATATAAAACATGAATTTTTCAGAAATAGTGAATTGGTTGTAAGATTTGAATTAATTTTTTTAGATATGTTGTATATCAGAAAACACTGTGTTTTGAACTTAAACGTTTTTTTAAATGCATGCACCAATTTTCTGTACAACAGATGAAGATGTTACGTTTCTGGCAATATAAATATTTCTTTTGTAATCTTGTTAGTATAACAAGCGAATAGATTTTACCGAGCTGTGAAGCTCAAGTTCTTCGTCTTTGCATACTTGACTTACCTTTTTGGTAAAAATCTACCTTCATGAGCCATTAGTTTACTATTGGTACGTCCGA
Organism: Teleogryllus oceanicus; assembly: GCA_964035755.1. Taxonomy (NCBI): domain Eukaryota; kingdom Metazoa; phylum Arthropoda; class Insecta; order Orthoptera; family Gryllidae; genus Teleogryllus; species Teleogryllus oceanicus. The sequence goes on from CAXIVR010000013.1 coordinate 51,218,598, forward strand.
TTAAAATACAACATCAGTGTCTTTGCCTACGTTTCCTAACATCACACCTTTCATTGTTTTCAACAGCTGTAGGAATTTGAGCATTTGATCCGATGATCTTTTTTTATGTGCTTCCTTACAGGGTATTTCGTGCTCATATATTTCTATACTGTTCTATTTTTTCCTTAAGAGGTTTGTTTACTCACTTGAATCCCAAAATCTCAATTTTAGTAATTCACACAACAAGTTAAACATTCTACAAAAAATCAATGGAGTGTTTAAAGTTTTGGAAACAGCATCCACATTTCTGGCAAGCCGTTTCTACGAAACATTTGTCATACTATGTGACCGTGTGAAGAAAATATCCGAAGTTAGGGATGGCAAAAAAACATCGATGTTTTCCATCAGGAACATCTATATATTAACATTGATATTTTGCTTTCAATGTTTTCTTCACATCGATATTCTGTCGCAAAAGAATCGAGTTTTTCATTTTTTTTATTTTTTAAATGAAGGGTTTAAATCCACAGCAAATATCGTTGTTTTGTATCATCCTCTTATCACGCTGCACATTTCGCCTGTACAGTCTGAGGAAGTTTTGGGAGCTGCTCGTGATATGAATGTATGTTATCGGTAGGCCTGTCATTACCTCAATCGACTGTGAAACACGAAATCGATAGCAAACACGATGTTCTTTATTGTTAATTTTATTCTTTACATTTGATGATAATTTTTAAATACTTCTGACATGCTGTTAAACAAGTAATAAAATATATCCTTTTTACGTACTGTAATTAAAAATGTATAGGAAAATAGCATGTTTATTAGTCTATAATTAAAACATCGATGTTTTCTCGTCGATGTTTTCATTCACATCGAAACTCTTTATGGATGTATCGGAACATCGATATATCGATGTTTTGGTAAATTTTGCCATCACTACACAAGGAATTCTTGGTGTAGCGTACAAGAAAGACGAAATATCCAAGTCTATCTACGCTTTAATATACTTAGATAATCCACACATTACAAAAAGAAACACGACGTATAACCGAGAATATGAAATACGAGGAGTAACACCAGAATACCACACAAGAAATGGCAGAATGTCGGGTAGCTTCCTTGCCCTGTGAATATTCTAGGCTGTCGGGTTAGGTTGAAACCTCATTGCGGGTTACAAAGCGACGTTGATATACACGGCCCCCTGTGATTCCATTATGCATCGACAGTCGTAGAGCCAGCGTTGGATATGTCTTCTGTGAAGCTTGAAGAACATTAGGAAACCCCACGTAGGCAAAGAAACGTGAGGATTATGTGGTAGTGTATTAAACATGTGTGTCTCTCTCTTTCTCTCTCCTTGTCACTCTCTCGCACTACTATCACTCTCTCGCTGTCTGTTGCACTCTCACTCTCTCATTTTCTTCTTTTCTTACTCTCTCTCCTCTCTCGCTTTCTCCTTCTACCACTCGCTATCTTTCTTCTTTCTCTCTCTTTCTCTCGGAGAGAGAGTGATCAGGGCTTCGGCTGATCCTAAAGATGAGATCAGAAACAGGATGGAGAAAAAAGGAAATATTCTCTCATAGACCCGTATTTAACCCACAGTGAACCAGGTGGGGGGTGAGAACACGTAAGATTTATTTGGTCATAAATTTTCTGTTTCTTTTTTAAACGTAGGCACATCCAACAAACTGCAGTTGGCGTCTTGGTCAATAATTTGTATCAACAGGTTTCATCAATTCAAAAAAAATGACAGGAAAAGAAGAAAATCATTTTGAGGGATGCAAGAAACGAGCTGAGAAAAAATAGTTCACTTTATAACAATATATTAAATAGTAATGTACAAAAGTAATATATAGTATATATAATAGTAATATATTAAATAGTAATTGACCTATTTAATATAATAACAATTCATACGAGAGTTTCATTGATGAAAATTGTATATTTTACATTGTGCAAACTCCATTTGACACGTCCTCTGATTGTTACCATAATTTTTTAATTAAAATAAATAAATTAACAAAACAACAAAAAACTGACACTATGAATTCAAGTAATATAAAATATCAACACACATTCACCGGAAGTACGTAAAATTCACTATTATTTACATTTCCTCTCATTACTCAAGATATCTATTGAGGGTGGTTTAATAATAATTTAGTAATAGAAATAATGTTAACAATTGTTTTTTCGTAACACGTGGTCGGAGAGCAAAAAATGATAATAAATAAAGGAATAATAATGAAAATAAAACCGGATACGCATGGTTCCGGTATGGAGTTGCTCAGCACATGCGAACGTTCTTGTGAATACGAATGTGTGTCGAAGATCTCTCATTATTGCCAAATATACCAGGGTAGTAAAGTTTTCGAAATGAAATAATTTTATTTGTGTGAAACGTGTCGAAGCAATAGTGGTTGTTGCAATGTGTAGGAGTCGAACTTAAGTGCCCAGTGGAAATCATATAACGCTATTGACACGAATGAAAAATATAAGTTATTTTTCTCAAAGCTTTCATTTCTCTTTAACGCATGCTTTCTATTAAAAAAAAATTAAACAAAAAATTCTTATCTACTTTAAAAAATACAAAACATTGTTACGAAAAGTCATAAGACAGGCTAAAATCATGAAAAACGATCAGGATATTTTGAACTCAAATAATAAAACAAAAGCAATGTGGAATATAATAAAAAATACTACCAAATCAACTAGAAAACCCGTAGAGAATGTTGTTTTAAAATATAACGATATAAATGTGAACGATCCGGCAACAGTGGCTAGTCTCTTTAACCAATACTTTTCGAGAATTGCTGCCGATCTCACTAAGGGTCTTCAGGCACAAAATTCAAATCAAAGGCGGAACCACGTGCGCGAGAAGTGAACAAATATCATTACGCGGATCCGCCGCATAAAATTATGTAAGCAGTGTTTCAATATAAACTTTTATTTCACTTAGTTACAATTGATTTTAATTGCGTACATTTTTATTATGAGTTCGTATTTTGAATTTTGGAAATTACATTACCGTCATTCGATGGAGGTGGAACTTCTAGTCTCTTAAGGCACCTCCTTACTGTCTTCATGACTTGAAGAGTAGACTGTGACGTGACAAGTGCCTGACAAGTAGATTACCTCCGACATTTAGGCACAAATCTCGCGTCAGATCTTAGTTTGTAAGAAGAAAACTATTTGGAGCTGGAACAAAATGTCAGTTGGAGATAATGGCGGCTCCCGCGGTATGCGGTTAGCGTATTTGGCTACAATATTTTGAGGTTCAAGCTCGATCGATGGCGTGGATTTAAAAAAAGAAATTCTTCTTTCGTGGGGAAGTAAAGCCTGCCGTTCGTTGTTTACAACAAGGAAAATATAATGTCAAAATAAGCCTCTGAGCTAAATTCCAATCGCTTGTTTAATCACCTGAGTAAAACCTCTCTCTGCTAGACAGCATAAAGATCGTAGCGGATTTTTTTTTTGCTAAGCGATAATTTTTCGTTAATGAGTTTAACAAAGAAAAACAAAATAAAAGTTGTTTCGCAACTATCGCATATGTATGTAACTGATCACCAGTGAGTTTACGACAAAATCGTCCCCTTGATTCATTATGGAGTTACAGATCTGGCAATGAAAAACGAAACAGAGATTTAGAGGTGAATCTGACAACCTTATTGCATCAGCAACTGAAGTAAAGAACATGATGCTTTGTGTCAGAGAGTACTGCACATTATGTCCGATAAAACGTTTATCAAAATTTCAAATGGTCAGGAACTACCACAAAAAAATGAAACAATTCATCAGAACAAACAACTCCAAAATGGGAGTTGGGAACTACCGGGTGGGAAGTGTAACATTGGCAACAAAATGGTAAAAATCGGAAAGGTAATTTATTGGTGGTCATTGGGTGGTCTAATTTATGAGGGCCTCTTCCAAGTGCTTGACAGTTTGATCAAGCGGTGGGTAAAACTCGATATTTGTAGTTGTTATTTGGTATGGAATTGTTAACCCGATACAATATACGACAATTCTCCATCATCCTGTTGTACGCAATTGACACGTGGGTGACATCAGATATGTGTATTTACCTGTAACGGTGCCCATAATTCAAAAAGTTTTTTTTGTGTGTTTCTATATGCAATAGCGAATCACTCTCTACATTCAACAACAATCGAAACATCCGTTTCCTTACAGAAAATGGAGTGTAATCAGCAATGAAACATAATGGTGGTGATACATTTTCAATGCAGTATTATAATTCAATAGATGCTAATAACAATTATTGTCGTTTTTCGTTGATGTCTGCTTTGTCAGTTAAACAACGTAAATGTTAAAAAAAATCGGATGAATAAGTAGTAACGAAATTAAGAAAATGAATAACTCAATAAACCACTCAATGAAAATTCTTGCTAGAATTTATATCTCTCAACTAACATGTTCACTGTCAAAATTCCGTTGTATAAGCACATCGAAGTATTTAAATTTTAAAGTGTTTGCTCGATCTTTTTTCACTGCTTTACGATGAAAATTTGTGTGCCCTTCCCATAATTAAACGTCTGAATGTGACGATTAATTCGGGTTATAGGAATAGAGTATATTTTCATTCATTTACATATTCTAAGAATTATAATTATGAAATGGATATGACCGCCACTTTTATATGAACAAAAATGGCAAAAGGAACACATTGTTTCTTGATATTTAACCATTGATGGACAAATACATGAAATCAGCTTGCCATGAAGAAATAATTGTAAAGGAAAATTACATTTTTTAGGTTAATGTGCGTATTATTTGTGATCATATTAACAAAAAATGAAAGAACATATTTCATCCAGATATTTTTTGTGAAATTTTCCTTTAGTAATTTAGAAGATATATAAGTTGAATGAAGATAAAATATTAATTGTAACTTATTTAAAATTTAAAAGACATGCTCCGGCAACTGGCGGCGGGCGGCGAAAATCACCGAAGGCGCAGAGAGACAGTGAATGAGTGAGTGATAGTGATAAATAGTGAAAGAGTAAGGGAGAGTGAATGAGTGACATAATGAATAAAATGAGTACGTGAGGAGGTGGAGAGTGATGAAGAAAGGAAAGAGAGAAATAATATGTGTTGAAGATTGAGAGAAACATTTACACCCACACTCCGGACAGAAAGCAGACAAAACATCTTCCAGCTCATCTCAATACGCCATCACCACCGCCAATATAGCACTGCCCCTCCACCACATCCAACCGGTACGTCCATAGAAACCAACATGGACTCTTTTTCCACGCATCGTTCCCTTCTCACCCCCTTCCTTCACTCAGCATTTCGAATACGGGTGAGAGTGAGACAGAATGAAAGTGAGTTAGTGAATGACAGTGAGAAAAAATGAGGGTAAATTAGTGAGGGAGACTCAAAAGGAAAAAGAGTAATTTGGAGAGGAAGAGTGAGAATGATTGAGAATGAATTGGGGAGAGGGAGAAAAATTAATGGGGGAGAAGAGAGTGAATGAATGGCATATATTGAATGAGAACAACTTCGTGATTGAGGCGGAGAGAGATAAAAAGAGGAAAATGAGTCAGCAAAAGCCAGCATGCCCACACCTCTGACAGAAAGTTGACAAAGCCTCTCGCGGCACATTTTAATTTGCCATCACCACCATTCTCTTCGCCCTCCCCTCCCGCATATCCAACCGGCACGCCCAAAGAAACCCTCATGGTAGCTGCTTCCATCGCTTCTTCCCACCTTCTCCTCCACTTCGAATTAGTGTGGGAAAGTGAGAAAGAATGAAAATGAATTAGAGAAGGAGAGTGAGAAAGAATGAGAATGAATTTGTGTGAGAGACTGAGAAAGAATGAATAGAGGAAGAGGAGAGAGTGTACGATTGACGAAATGAGAATAACAATTTGAGGGAGGAGAAGAATGACGGAGAGAGAAGAAAAGGAATCAGCAAGAATAAGTGAGAAAGACTGAGAGAAACATTTACGGCCACATCCTTATCAAAAGTAGACAAAACGTCTTACAACACTTCTCAATTTCACATCACCTGCCCTGACATCACCCTGTCCCTCCCCCACGTCCAAACGTTCGTCCAAAGAAAAAAGGAAGTTGTTTTCAGAATGTCAGAACCTTCACATCCTTCCCCAATAACAATTTGAGTGAGGAGGAGAGCGACGGACAGAGAAGAAAAGGAATCAGCAAAATGAGTGAAGACAGAAATATTTACGCTTACACCCTCGTCAAAAGTAGACAAAACTTCTTACAACACATCTCAATTCGCCGTCATCACCGCCCTGCCATTCCGCCCTCCCAACCAACAGGTATGTACGTTCAAAGAAACCAACATGGGAGTTGTTTCCATCGTGGCGGGACCTTCACAATCCTCTCCCTTACCCCTACTTCGAATTAGTAAGAGAGACTGAAAATGAGTGAATTAGGGAGGGTGAGAATGAGTGAGTATGAATTCGTGAGGGAGACTGAGAAAGAAAGAATGTGTGAAGAAGACTGAGAGAAACATTTACGCCCACACCCTTGGCAGCAAGCAGACAAAACATCTTACAACACATCTTCATTCGCCGTCATCACCGCCGTGGTCCCTTCCCCCTCCACCAATCCGGTACGTACGTCTAAAGAAACCAACATAGAAGCTGCTTCCACCGAGTCCGGCCCTTGTCCCCCTCCCCTTCCCTCTCCCCACTCCCCCGCCTCCTGCCTCCCCCCCTCGACAAATAAATCGCCTTCGACGCCTCTCCGGTGCGCTCGCAGCCAAAGCTACCTGTTTATGGCCGCACGCGAAGAGAAATTACTGTTATTAAAGGGGGCGGTGCAGCGGTCATAACTCGTAGACTCCCGTTGTGTGAAGGCGCGGCATGGCTCTTGCTGAGCCGGCCGGAGGAAGTCGTTGGAAAGGAAATGCGCTTATTGGAGAGGAGATGTTTGATGCGTTGTTTTTGACCTCGTTTTCGTTCCTTTTTTTTCTGTCACTGTCGATTAGCCTTATGATGTCCGGGGTGATTGATACAAACGGTGAACGCTAGGTGAATTGTTATTTTTAGTCGTTTTCTTATTCCAGGTTGATTGTACTAAATACGAATACTTTTAACACATAATTTAGTTCTGAACTTCATTGAAAGTGGGCTTTAAATTCTTTTAATAGCATTATATATTAAACGAAAGAAAAATTCACGAATGAGCTTAATGAATGCAAGAAGGAATACACTTCTAGTAATATAAAAGTAGAGGATGATTTTAATGAAATATAATTTTTTCTTTTCACTTTAGAACAATGCCTTTTAGTATAGAAATTAATTTTGTTGGGACAAAAGGAAATCACCCTTATATGACTTTTTTGCATTTTTCGTCGATTATGAAGTCATATTTTTCTTTTCTCGTCATTTTTAAAGCACTTTATTGCTAATTTCGTCGATTGTAATATCATTTTAATGGTACTTATTCCAAATAAATTTTACGACAGCAAGGTGCAACAAATGTTCTCCACAGAATTCCTGAGTACCGCATTCGATTTCTTCGCTCAGAAATTGTAATGCCAGCCGTTGTGAGTGAATATAAGGTTCCTGCAACGCCTATTGGCGCCATTGTCTTTTCGGCCGATTTCGCGATACGAACCAAATACGAGATTTCCTGGTAAAGAACAGCCCAAACCAAAATTTTGCAAGCTGAACGAAATTAAGAAGTCGCGATGCCATCAGTAACATATCCAACAACTTAAGCTGTTAATCTGAACTGGTTTTGATCAAACGTTTTACGTCATTTTTCTTCCCTTTTAGGGCATTTTAAAAACATTTTAAGAGTATTTTAGTGACCATTTTTGGCGATGCTTTAAGCGATCGAAATCCACTCCCTAGTAATAAGTATATAATTTAATGACGTAACCTCATCGTACATTTGAAAAATACAAATTCACCTCAAGTCATTGAATGAGGGAGTATTGATTTTGCGCGTTGATTACAGAGGTAATTAAACTCGTAAGTGTAGTGTAATGTTTTATCACGGAACATAGCGGCATTTCTCTCCCGCTGGAACGCGTGTTGTCCGTAACACCTTTGTTTAGATACTATTAAGATACTTCCTTTGAAAAGTCCCTAAAAATGAGAGACTTAATTCAGAATAGTAGGTTATATAGGTATGCAAAAGTGTAATATTGTGAAGTGAGGTGTCGTGCAGTGTAGACCAGAGAAATAACGAAGGAAGTGATTGAAGTGCCATAGTGAAGTGAAGTGCAGTGTAGTGAAAGTGCAGTGTAGTGAAAGTGCAGTGTAGTGAAAGTGCAGTGTAGTGAAAGTGCAGTGTAGTGAAAGTGCAGTGTAGTGAAAGTGCAGTGTAGTGAAAGTGCAGTGTAGTGTAAGTGCAGTGTAGTGTAAGTGCAGTGTAGTGAAAGTGCAGTGTAGTGAAAGTGCAGTGTAGTGAAAGTGCAGTGTAGTGTACGTGCAGTGTAGTGTACGTGCAGTGTAGTGTAAGTGCAGTGTAGTGTAAGTGCAGTGTAGTGTAAGTGCAGTGTAGTGTAAGTGCAGTGTAGTGTAAGTGCAGTGTGTGTAAGTGCAGTGTAGTGTAAGTGCAGTGTCTGCAAAATCTTAATTGTGCAAAAAATACAATGGAGAGTTAGATTATTGAAGTTTTTTATCTTATAGTAATTTAGTGTTTTATGAATCAGTCAGTTTTCATATTATTATTATTATTATTATTATTATTATTATTATTATTATTATTATTATTATTATTATTACATAATTTGTTTGTTAGTTATATTATCTTATTTATGTAATTAGCTGCCACCGGGTTATACTCAATTGCAGCTTAAATAAATTTATCTTACCTTTATCTTATCTACTGAAGAATTTGCCTGGCGTTCATGGAGAAACAATGGAAAATCTACTACTCAGCGCAACCGTCAGCTAGAATTGTCTTCCAGTCTGAGAAACGGCGTTGTCGTTGCGATATCTCAGCCTTTTGTTGTCGCAAGTTTGATGCTTGAAGCATTGTCCGCTAAGATCACACCTAAGCTGTTATGCAGACGAGCGAAAGTGAAGGAATAACCCCAAGATACCCACTCAGAATAAAGCCAATTTCAAATTCAAATTCATCTAAAGTGCGGTTCTGTATTACCAAAGGCTTTCATTCAGATTGCTTCCGCTCCTCAGTTATGACTTCAGATGAGATCAAATTCCTGTTATTTTCCCCAGGTGGCCGCAGTTATAACTGGGAGAGACTTTTTGAGGTTTGGCCGCACCCTGTTTAAAGCCACATCGTTGGTGTTCTCACGAGAATAACTCCTTCCTCACGTTGTATCAGGTGTTTGGATTTGGGATTTGTTGTTTTTTCTTTTTCTTTGAATCTATTTTTTTTTTTTTTTTTTTTTTTCCCTTTTTTTTTTTTTTTTTTTCCTTCCTTTCGTCTCATCCTCATTTCTCCATTTTATTTTCCTGGCTTTATTTTGTTTCTTTTTTCTTCACTTTTCGCATTTCCATCACTCATCACTCGCTCTTTATTTCCTTCCATTTTTTCTAATCTACATTTCCTTATTCTTTCTCGTTTTCTTCTTCCCATTCCTCTTATCTTACTTCGTTCGTGTCGGATTTTCGTCCGGAATAATTATATTTTTGCTTGTACAAGGATAATTTAATGAAATGACACGAAATAAATGAGACATGGCAGTTTGCACGTATGAATATATTCGTTATATCTTATACACTTTCTGATTCAGAAATTCAAATAGAGAAAACTTTCCGACTGCGGATAACAAGTACGTCACTTAATGAACAATTTCACCCCTGACAAACGAAATATCGTTATATTATGAAAATGCTGTCATTTACACAGAAACAATTAAAGGTTTTTGGAAAATATTATCATACCTTTTTATGGCTAATATTTATACTAAAATAAATAATATTATTTATTGTGGCACCTACAAACGACTACAATTACTAACGTAAACAAAAACTTCATTATAGTTTCAGTATTTACTCTCTGAATCAAACGTATGTGTAATATTTTTTTATATACGAGCATTAAAAACAACTTTTTACCGTTCCAAGAAATCGTTCATAAAATGTCATTTTATGAACAAGCACAGCTTGTTCTCCATTCAAGTCCCCTACCTGGCATCACTGCCCGTCCCTACCATCCGTTCTTCTCGCTGGACGTAGCCCGTCCTAACTAGATTCCTCCATACGTAAAGTCGTAATGCATCTTATGTTGCCAACTGCAAAACTGGTTTTGAAATTAATTTTCAAAATTAAATTTTGATTCTTTTATGAATTTATAATGCTGTTGTATAAGAAAATAGCATATGGAAGCGTTTGTAATGGTGCTTTATTACATTCGTACCTATTTTCGAATTCGCACTCACGTTGCCCGTTTTCAAAACACGTACTTGTGCAATACAAATAAACATCATAAACTAGTCGCATTATATACTAGAAGAGATACAGCGAAACGAAAATTCTGAGAGGTTTTTTTCCACAAGTTTACCATGTCATGAATTAACAAATATTAGTAATCTAGATAGTGTTTTCGACTCTATTATATTATAATATATATTCCTCTACAGAGCGTAATTAAACTGAAAGTTTCCCAATGTTACTGTATCAAGTTAGGAAATTGATAGCGAACATTCGATGAAGACGCGCAAGTTCCTTCGTCTTGAACATATTGGAAACTACCTCCAAGTACGACGTGAAAGCGCACGCCGCTGTAAACTATCAAATTTCGAGAAGGCATTAAGACGCCAGGGGTGCCAACAGACTGCGCCCTCACCTCCCAAGGGCGCACTATCGGATAGCTTTTGATTGATTGATTTTTTTCGTGTTTCCGGGCGCGTCAAGTGCTTCGGTCATTAGTCCCGTTAGTGTAGTGCATGCTTATGCTTTTTCTCGGGAGATGGCGGTGATCTTCCCCTGCTGGATGGCGAGATCCGACGCCGACCTACCGTCGGCTAGTGGGGTTTTCCCCTAACCAGGACTCTCCCCCAGCGGGGCACCGCCCCAGACCTCAGAGGAGAGGATAGGACAATGAAGAACAAGGACAGATCGCGCGCGGTCCGTGGCCCGTTTGGTAGGGTACTGCTCCGGCATTCGCCTGGCGTTGATCGGAGAAAACACGGAAAACTACCGATCAGAGCAACCGGCCTCTAGAATTCTCCTCCAGACAGCGACTGAATTCGACCTAGCTGAAAAGCTAGTTTCGAAAATCCTGCCGCCATCAGGACTCGAACCTACGACCTCCCATACAGAAGCGCTGCAGTGACATCAGTTGATGCATTGAGCTACCGGTTATCGGATAGCGGCCTCAAGCGTTGCGTTAGGAGATACATAGTTGTTTGCTAGCCCAAAATTTGCAAGCAACGATGTGGCAGTCTCTCTCGGTTGGTTATAAGTAGGAGGCAAATTTTGGTGACATGAAACATCACCAAAAATAATCAGTGAAATGATCTTAAAATATTTTTAAATGCTCTAAAAACAAAGAAAAATGTCGAAAATTGTTTTATCAAAATCAGTTCAGATGAACAACTGAAGCTCTTGTCCAAATTGCGGACTCCCAGATTCCACGAAGCATATTATAGTTGATTGCCACGTGATGGAGACTGCGTGAACAAACCTTAACATCAATGATTATCTCTACTGTATATTCAATTCTTATCCCGGTCAAAAGAAAATACAGAACTCCTCACCAAATTTAATATGCTAAATAGTATTTAGCTAATGACTATACATTGTCTGCCCTAGGTATAACATCTAGATTTAGGATTTGTGTATGTGTATCCCATGAAAATGTGTAACTAGTATGTGAATTTGTAAATACTGTATTTTTGTAACTGTGGTCGCCAATGACCTAGCTGTTTATAAGGCGACCTTAAATAAATAATTTTAAAAAATACAAAAAAAACTCAAGCTCTTGGATACGTTAGGGGTCTAATGGAGGCGTCTTCCATTCGTTCAAGTGACCCCAGCTTTCTAGTTCAAACTCTTGGTTTGGAATGTCTTGTACCAGGAAATCTCTGTCTTTAGTTATCCCGAAGTCGGCCGAACCGACACTGCTGATGGACGACACAGGAACCTTAAATTACTTAAAATGGCTGTCATTACCATTTCTGAGCAAAGAAATCGAATAGGCTACTGAGTAATTGCGTGGAGAACATTTGTTCCATCTCGTATATAAATCAAGCACCATTAAAGTCATATTAAAATCGATGAAATCAGAAAAATGCATTCAAAATAATGGAAACAGGTAGAAAATAACTTAGACGAAACTGACAAAACATGCTAAACAAATGACATAAAAATGGGTAATTTCCTTTCGTCATAATATAAAATTAATTTCCATACTAAACAGCATTATTGTAAAGTGATAAGAATACTGACATTTCATTGAAATCCGCCCTCTAGTTATACAAGCCATGGAAAAATACAGAAAGTATTTGAGGGGCTTTGAAAAGGGCCCTGAATTTGGTACTGAGAAAATGGAGTTCAAAATTGAGTGAATATAGAAAAAACTATGGAAGGCACTTACCACTAGAACGCGGCAACTGTTTGAGATATTGGAATACCATTTGTTCACGAACTAAAATGGAGTTTTTACTTTACAGTCCTACCCCTTGCCAACAACGCACTTTCCTCCTGAGCTCTGGGCTTCTCATGGGAAGGGAGAAGGGCGGAATGCAATTTTAGTTTGGAACTTTCCCATTCATAGATTTTTAACTCACTATAACACCATAACAGTAAAGTGATCTTCCTAATCAATATGGGCAACCTGCATAATATTTAGCAACTCCTCGTTGTTCATATTACACGGATTTTAAAAGCAACCCATGGTATTATTTACAGAAACAAAAGTTATTGCATTTCGTCCGGTTGCTCTCTCTCTTCCTATCTCCCTCTCTCCTTTCTCTCTCCCTCTCTCTCTCCTTTCTCTCTCCCTCCCTCTCTCCTTTCTCTCTCCCTCTCTCTCTCCTTTCTCTCTCCCTCTCTCCTTTCTCTCTCCCTCTCTCTCCTTTCTCTCTCCCTCTCTCTCCTTCTCCCTCTTTTCTTTCTCTCTCCCTCTCTCTCCTTTCTCTCTCCTCTCTCTCTCCTTTCTCTCTCCTCTCTTTCTCCTTTCTCTCTCTCTCTATATTCCTTTCTCTCTCCCTCTCTCTCATATATTACGTGGTGAACAACTTCACATTGTTTTACTTAGGTATTTTCTGCATTTTCATCTCACGAGTTTGCTTACTCATTCCTTGAATCTGCTTATTTCGCGAATTATGCGAAAAATTTACGAAAGAAAGAAAAATCTTTCCCCGTCCACAAGCGGTTTAATATGACTGGGATATAACTGATTAGTATTTCTCAGCGCGTTAAGTGTTATGGTCATTACTTTTTTTATTGGCAACGGAAACAACGGAAAACTATCGATCAGAGCAACCAGAGTCTGGAATTCTCTTCGCGGCAGCGACGGAATTCAACATAACTATGTAGCTAGTGTCGAAAATCTACTATTCGGAACGACTTGGACCCTTGGACATACCAATCAGAGACGCTGCAGTGTTAACAGTTGTTTATTTTTATTTATTTAATAGGTAATTATTACAGCCAAATTAGAAACTTGATGCAATGTGGCTAGGCCGAAGGCCTTTAAGCCATTACAATACCTACATTCTACCGCGTTCTAACCTTTCGCCTTCTGGTATTCACCCCAAATGGTCTCTCCATCGCCTCAAAGCCGCGGAAACGAGACCATAAGGTACGGCTGAGGGAAAAACCCCTGAAGGGGGAAAAACCTGCCGTCAGAAGCCGAGTACATGCTACTCTATCCGGGTTTTTAGACTATTTATTTATTTGACGCAGGCGTCAGGCATTCTCCTTCCAGTGTTTGGCCTCCACCGCACCTGAAAACAAACAGCACCACAGAAAATCGTCCGCACCAACGCCTCTGCCCTAACATTTCCGATTCCCACTTCCCTTCGCCCCCTAATGTGCTTTATTTTAACCGTTTCCTTTTATTTTATTTTAATTTAATTTATTTTGAATTTATTTACCTTATTTTAATTAATTTAATTTTAATTTATTTAACTTATTTTAATTTAATTTTAATTTATTTAACTTGTTTTAAATTAATTTAATTTTAATTTATTTAACTTATTTTAATTATTTTAAGTTAATATATATTTTTTATTGACTTATTTATCTACTTATACTTAACAATTGACTACAATTTATAACTTTTATTTTATTTTATTTATTTATTTTTTGTACTGTTTACTAACCTACCATAACTTACTGACTAACTTAATTATTGTTAGTTTATTGATTTATTACATATTTCTCTCCAGTCTAGGCTCTGCTCGTACTAACCACTGCTGTTTTCCCACTCCTTAATTTCAGTTTCTCTAGTGGTCCGAACCTTTCCGAGAAATGTTCTAATTCTTTCATGAAGTTAGCTCTTTTATCCCCTAGAATGTTTTGGGCGAGCGTTACGTTCCTATGTTGGAAGAAACAGTTGTTACCCTGAGCTACCTCATTTGGACTGATTTTAACATTCACTGGCGGGGTCATTCGTAACACCAGTACTCGCGCGTTGGAGTCCGTCCAACACAAGGAGTTTATTTTTCTCATTAACATCATTTATACATTTTTCTTATATATCTGTGCTTATATTATAATTGAATATACCATGGAAGGATACGTAAATAATTAGTTGCAAACCATTTTGAAGATTTTATTTTATTTCCGTCACTCGCGCGGCTATTCATAGCACGAGCACTCGCGCGTTGGACGTAGTCCAACGCGCGCATTATTTAGTTATAACATTTATGATTTTGTACACTAACGAAGAAAAATGCATAAACACATTTAAAATATTAAACATTCTTATATTACAGAAAATATAATTTTTATCAATTATACAAAAACGCCGTTCTATACGCCAGTACCAGCATGTTGGATTCTATCAAGCAGGCACTAAGATTTTACTTCAGGGTATGGCGACACTACGCATAATAGAGATAAGAAGTTTATCGACATCCTTCCCAGATACCATTCATGGAATAGAAGCATTGTTTTTGTACGTGGAAGGCAAACATTCCTTACTTAACAAGAAAAGAAATTTCTTTTTGACTCTATCCAACAGCGCGAGTGACGGGTTGTTAATAGAAAACACCTGATTTCCGTGCGTTTTCCATGTTTTGCCTGTTATTTTCCAGAAACTGGTTTCCCTGACCAGGTCGACTGGCTGGTTCCCCTGACCATATTTGCCCTCCTACCACTGTCGGGCTGCTTCTACATCCGTCCATCTGTCCGTCCAATCGACCCCTCCCGCATCCCCAGGCCACCACATCCACCCAAGGGACGACATAGGAGGCGTGGCTACTGCTGCAGGCCGGAAATTATTTTCAGAGTGCGTTGGAAAATAACTTGAGGGGGCGCCTGCAACTAATTTGGACGGGAAATTATTATATTTAGGGGTGAGTGTAAGGACCCTCCCCCCGTCGGTCGCATTGGGGAGTGGCTAGTTCCCTGGGCGCGAGAACGTGCAAGAAGGTTGGTACGCCTGCAGGAAGGTCGAAAGCCGCAGAGTTTACGGGGACCGATTGGGGGCCACGTGCTCATATCCTGCAGAGGCCCAGATGGCCGGATATAATATGCAGGGCGAGGTATATTGAAACTCAATTTTTTTTTCGACAGTCGATTCCGAGTGGAATCGCTGGTAAAATTGTAGATGTATAGAACTAGAACACTTGAGTTTGCGGGAGTGAATTTGAACGGAGTTTTGACTTTTTAATGTAAAGATTATATTTCTTGAGCAATACTTCAGATGCTCGTACGTTAAATAATTCGAATCTAAAAACAGTTTTCGGTTGGGGGTCCCGGAACAACGGAGATGCAACGATTTCGCCACTGAACGTCCATACCGACCGGGAATTAACTAAAAGCATACCTACTAAATTAATAAATAAGTCAATTAATAAAAATACTAAATAAGTATATTGTTCAGAAACGAAGTAAATCCAGATGTCTAAGGGTCGTAGATATGCTTATGTTCAGATAACGTCAAATCTAAATGGCGCCTCTGACCGGGAGGTCCTAGGTTCGAGTCCTGACGGCGGCAGGGTTTTCGACAAAGCTTTTCAGCTAGGTCGAATTCAGTCGCTGTCTGGGCGAGAATTCTAGCGGCCGGCTGCTCTGATCGGTAGTTTTCCGTGGTTTTCCGATCAACACCAGGCGAATGCCGGAGCAGTACCCTACCAAACGGGCCACGGACCGCGCGCGATCTTTCCTTCCTCTTCCTTGTCCTATCCTCTCCCCTTACACTCACACACTTACACTAACATGCACTACACTACCACATATTCCGGGAGACCGGTCGGGAGCTTAGAGCTTGTCCCGGCTGGGGCGGTGCCCCGCTGGTGGGAGAGTCCTGGTTAGGGAAACCCCACTAGCCGACGGTAGGTCGGCGCCGGATCGCCATCCAGCGGGGAAGATCACCGCCATCTCCCGAGAAAATCATGCCCTACACTCACGGAACTAATGACCGAAGCAGTTGACGCGCCCGGAAACGCGCGAAAAAAATCAATCAATCAATTGAAATATGGAATAATAAGGACGCTAAGGTTTTCAAGCTCATTCTTGGCCATTATTATTTTTACTTCGTTTTCACTTAATTATTAATTGTAAATTAATAATCAGGGCCACTGTCAAATAAAATTTTTTTCTGCATGAATTTAATATTAAGTGTTTCTTAATCAGTTTTAGAACATCGATGTTTTTTCGACGATGTATTATCAATATCTGTATTTTAATTTTAAACATCGAAGAATAGTAATATCGACGTTCCGTGGCCTACGTCCCATCATAGCAAGGTGGTCGACTGGCGTGCAGGAAGAATGAAGCCACAGAGTTTACAGGATCCAATTGCCAGGCACCTGTTCATATCCTGCCAACGCCCAGAATGCCGGATATAATATCCAGGGCGTGAAATATTGAAATTGATTTTTTTCGATAGAAAATCCGAGTTGATTTAAAAACTTAAAGGGGATGTTTTATTGAAATGGGTTGTGTAACAGATATATGTGAAACCTAGTGATGCATAGTATTTGGTTAGTGTCTGTCTATTCACATTGATTTGTCGTTATTCAAAAGTTATACATTTTGTCATTTTTTCTTCAAAAGCTCTTGAAACATCGTTGTAAAAGATAAAGATTTTTTCAGCATTGGTTATTTTTAAATATTTTCCCGTAAAACAGGTACTTCCAAATACACTATGTGCGTTGTATGTACGTATACATAATTACGTGTAGTAATCGCGACTTTCCTACTACTTTTCTACCTAACAATCGTAATATACCCTGTCAATGTTTAGAATATATACAATGTGCGGGCGGGAAATATCAAATATGCATTTAAACTAAAGTAAAAACAAAGGAATATACATTTAACTGACCTGAAATATGGAGTGTGTTAGTTTATTATGTTTGTCCTTTATTACATCGTACATTCCTTTTAAGCTTTATTTCTACATATATGTGCCTACTATTTTATTATTTTTAATGCTACTATTCATAAACCTTTACGATCAAAGCTTTATATTTAAAATTTCTTTGTCAAATTCTTTTGTGAGTCGGATTTCTCTGTTGAACTCTTATCTATGACTCTCCTGTTTGATTCCAATCTGCCTAATACTATCCCCTTATTTTACTCTCCTCGCTTTTATATTTTTTTATTATTTTACACTCGTATTCTCATTCCTTTTGATTCATTGACTTCATCTTAGAATAAATTACTGTATCCTCCTTACTTTTTAACATGATTCTTTCTCTTTTACACTCAATCTACCTTTTCTTCACTATAACCTACTAACTCAACACGTCTCGCATTTCCTATCATACTTTCTCCTTCATTGCTCCCTCCTTTTTTATATTCTGTTTTCCTCCCACGCGCATTCTTCTTTTTTCTTTGACCCTCTTTAGCACTAATTCTTTTTCACTTTCTTCGATCTGTTTTCACTTTCTTTTTCGTTTCATTTCATTTTTAATGTTGGAATTCTCTACAACCAAAGTACATAGGCACTTATTTTAAGTCAAGGGAAAATGAACTAATATTAGACAATTCCTGGACAATACACCATTAATTTAGCATACAAATTAACTTCAAACTGATATGTATGTTGTTTAGTTGTACGTTGTTTAGGTAAATGTAAATCCAAACTTGTCCAGGTATTATTTTCTGTGACCTTATTTTTAGGCTTAATTAACTTTCATGTCAGTCAGTGCTATCTTGTTATTGTGCCAATTTGAACGGAACAAAAAGCCTACCAGGAACAGGTCATCAAGATATACTTTGTTTAGATTCCACTGTAAAAATCAATGGACTGTTTGCAATATCTGTACTTTGAGTTCAATAAATATTATACAATCATCAGAATCTACGTGAAGTGTTAATGTTTGGGTTTCATATTCATACAGCACGTGCATCCAAAGAGATGGTAGTCAATGAATCCTGGTTACTCATAACAAACATTGTCCTGAATTCACATTCTTCCCACACTATCTGTAATTTTCGCTCGTGAAGCATACGTAATTAGATCTCTATCCCGGTTTCGACCTGAACAGTGGAACGGTCGTTGAAGATTTATCGGTCAACAAGAATAGCAGTCCCTAGAGACTTCCTCGCCTAAGTACTGGCGAAGGCACATTCATTAGATGTAATCGCTAACTTCGCGCCTTTCAAACTGAAAGGCACGATCGGGGCACGATAAAATGGAAACGAAACATCTCCTAAACAGACTGATAAATGTGTTCGAGGTGCCTTCGTGACTGGAAACTCACAGTGAAGATATACGACTGAGCTGAAAGATGAATGCCGTGAATATTTTGTGGGCGTTGTGGATGATATTGGGGTTCTGTTTTCACTGAAGGAAATTCATAACCATTCTTTAAAGTGAGGAATCGGCTGTGATTGCCCAGGGCAACAGATATCGCCACCAAAGAATCTGCAGGACTGGGAAGTCCTAAGGTGCCGGATTTTCGACACTTGATAGATAACTACGGGTAAGTCGAGCTCAGTCGCTCCTCCACAACTCTATCGTGCAACTGCTCGGTTCGGTATTTTTCGGCGCTTCTAACGTTCAAAACCAGGTGAATGCCGGGCCAGTAATCTAACAACCGAGCCACGGACAGGGCAAGGTCTTTCTTTCCTCTTCCTTGCCATATTCTCAACCCTACACTCTCTCACTTTCTCTCTCTTTTTCTCTCTCTCTCTTTCTCTTTTTCTCTCTCCTTCTCTCTCTCTTTCTCTCTTTCTCTCTCTCTTTTCTTTTCTCTCTCTTCTCCTCTTTCTCTCTCTCTCTCTCTCACACACACACACATGCACAAAGTGTTTAACTATTTTGTGTTTTCGGGCGTGTCAACTGATGATCATTACCTGTATAAGTATGGTTTTATTTTTACGGAAAGTGATGTGTTCTTCCCTTGCTGGTTAGTGAGATCCAACGCCACTCTACACTCGACTTACGAAGTTTTGTTGCTACTACTTAAAACACTACGATTTTTCGAAAATAACTCGTTTTGTGATACCGATGTGCCCCTGATACCGAGAAAATGGATAAAGCTTGGTCTATTTTGTCGTAAATCACTACCTCCAACATTTTTGTGGCCATCCACATTTTGTGAGCTCTTGATGCCTAAAAATTGATTTACGTCATAATGTGAGACTGTTTGTGGGTATGTCCGTTTGTACATTCGTTTGTTCGTCCGACTATCGGTTCGACTGCGTCCATGTCCATGTCCATGTCCGTCTGCGAACAGCACTAGCGGTCATACGCAGGATTTTCAATAAAGTGATATATCCAGGCCACCCTGGCTAATGCTGACATTTTTTGAATTTGAAACATATTTTGATTTTTGGAACTACTTTATATGAGCAGATTGTACATTTTCAAAATTTTCTTAAACATTTTTCCAACTTTTTCTCTCTAATTTTTTCTCTGGTGGAGTAAAGTTCGCGTTCGTGTATCTCATAGATTTTCAAGTTCTCGTAGATTCTCAAACATTGTTTAACATGATTCTTTTATTGAGAGTGTACGCTTTTATTTGTACGTAGTGTGTGTAAGATAATTATACACATGCTAAAATTACCAATGTTGAGGAAAGGAATTATAATTCACAGATTCTCAAACATTGTTTAACAATATTTTTTTAAAGAGTGTATCCTTTTGTTTGTTTATATTGTATGTAAGAGATAGCCATCCATATGCTAAAATTATCACTGTTGATGCAAAGTAATCATAAGGGTTCAATAAGTGAGCAAACATTGTTTTAACAGGTCTCCTTTAGTGAATTTGTTTGCAATATTCCAGGTGTTTGTTCAAAGGGACCGAAGATTTCAGTAGGTTTGACGCTATTGTAAATGAAAATTCCTTAATTGTGATATTTTTTCTTTTTTCAGTACACAGTAGAGTTTTGAGGTTCCATCATTTCTGATAATTATGGTGTATTTGTTTTTTTTTTGTACAGCTGTTCTGTTTGTTATGAAAAAGAGTTTACAGCAGCTTTTCCTTTATTTGTTTCCAAGTGTATTATTGTTCAGTTATTTGTATGTGTATATTTTATGATGTAGTGTACAATGATAACCGGGTAATATATCATTTCGATGGGAAGAGTCTGTCTCAATTTGGCAACTACAGACTACAAAGAGGCATCAATCCCCACCTAAAGGAAAATAACCCTTGAGACAAATCAAATTGTTTTAATGTATTCATCTCTTTTACATAAGAAAAATATGCATACTGAGGGTAACTCGATTTTTGCAGAAGCATTTTAGAGTCTAGTAGGTAATGTAGTTTAATTTTCCGAAACCTCTTGAAATTTTTTTTACTTTCCTTTTTTTATTTTTTTATTTATTTTTTTTAATTTGTTGCGTCTACACCTTGACGCAACGCGTCTCCAAGCCCCTTTAAGGGGCGTTGAGCGCTTTGCACTGGGGAATAATCCTCCATTAATGTGCTTTTTATATTTGGAGTAATCCTCCGTTAATTACTATATTACTATATTTGTGGTTAGGCGGAAGAGCAGGCCCTATGGCCTGAGCCTCGCCATTAATAAAGACATTATTATTATTATTATTATTATTATTATTATTATTATTATTATTATTATTATTATATTAGTCAAGTCTCGTCACGTAGCAGTCAGTCAGTGCCTTTTATCCCTTCGGCCAGCGGCTGAACGCCGTTAGATCCTGGCCGGTCACCCAACCAAGAACCCGCGAGTCTCGAATTCGCTTAACCTTCGTGACTTCACGGAGCGTAGTAAACGAATTCGGCTAGCGCCGCCGGCGATCGTTCTCATCGTAATGTTTCAATATTCCACTTCTCTTGAGAACATTGGAAAATTCTGATGTAGATTGATGTGAAGGGCAATAATTGAAATACTTAATATTTTTGGGACGTCGTAACCATTAGCGGATGCCAGTATTTTGTAATGGAGCGAACGTTAATGGCATTTCTGCCGACAATTTTTCTTCTGCCCTTCTGACAGCACTTCATTAAACTTCTGCCTAAAGTGGCGATTGACGTTTTGTGACGTCCACTCAAATGGCCGCGTGGTAGGAGGATTAGCACGCTAGGCTGCCACACCTAACCACGCAGGTTCGCGCTCATCTTGGGAGCTGTGGATTAGCAAATGAGGTCTGACTGTGATAGTTCAGAGACAACACAGTCTGCTCTGCAGCATTACTGTCGCGAAGGAACTAGGAATCCTGTTCAGACGAGCTGGAGTCTTTTTAAAATTAAAAAATAATGTTGAGGTTGGCGCAACACGGCTCATAGCTCATTTTGTGATTTGAGCTCATGGAGTAATCCTCCTTGAAGATTACTTTGCCTTGTCACGCAGAAAATCAGTGCATTTCATTCCTTCGTCCAGGGTCTCGGCGCCGTTAGTAATCGAGTTTCCAAGACGGTCACCCGTCCAGGAATCCGTGGTATCTTGAATTGCTTAACTTTCGTGACTTCAAGGAGGTTCGGGTTCGAATTTCGATGGCGGCAGGATTTTCGACACTAGCTTGTCAGCTAGGTTGAATTCAGGCGTTGTCTGGAGGAGAATTCTAGCGGCCGGCTGCTCTGATCGGTAGTTTTCCGTGTTTTTTCCGATCAACACTAGGCGAATGCCGGAGCAGTACCCTACCAAACGGGTCAGGGACCGCGCGCAATCTGTCCTCCCTCTTCCTTATCCCATTCTCTCCCCTTACACACACACACACTTACACTAACATGCACTGCACTACCACATATTCCGGGGGACCGGTCCTGGGCTTAGATCTTGTCCTGGCCGGGGCGGTGCTCCGCTGGTGGGAGAGTCCTGGTTAGGGGGAAACCCCACTAGCCGACAGTAGATCGGCGCCGGATCTCCCCATCCAGCGGGGGAAGATCACCGCCAACTACCGAGAAAAAACATGCCCTACACTAACGGGACTAATGACCAAAGCAGTTGACGCGCCCGGAAACACGAAAAAATCAATCAATCAATCAATCGTGACTTCACCGAGCATATTTATGCAATTTGGCTAATGACGCCGGCTTGTAACTTTTGTCACTGACTACGTAGCTGGTGTAGGTCAATTGACAGATAGGTATGTCATCGACTTCACCTCGATTGCTTCTTCTCAAGAGATATGAGTCTTTCTCAACAAAAAAAATAACAATTTAATTTCAAGACTTTTGTCTTATAATTTCACAACTTAACTACAAGCCTTAGAAGTTGTCACCGCTAATGCCATTAGCAAATAATGCATACAATTGCGAAAAAACAACAATGGAACTGAGAAGCTCTCGATCTAGTCTCCCCGATCTCACGAAGCTTTTTGCTTTCTTATTTATGTGTAACAGGATTGCCCGTTGCTAACTGAAGTCAAATGCAAAAAATACCCCACTGCATTACACAGGACACATTCAACCTTTGAAGGTACATGTTTCGAAATCCGATATACATTTGGGATTTTTATGTAATGATTTCCATTTAGGGCGACTCTGAGGTCGTCGCCGGATCTCCCTCCGGGGGGAAGATCACCGCCACCTTCCACAATAAAATATACACTACACTTTCGGGACAAAATACCTCAGAAGTTGACGTGCCCGGAAACATCAATCAATCAATCAATCAATCAATCAACGAAATACTCACTCGCTCAATACAGTAAACATAAATGGTTCTTTAGAAGAAGGCGAAGAGAAATTAATGTTTCTGGCCTCCCTAGAGTATAAAGCCATGAGCCGCCGCTGCCTCAGACAGTAGCAAATCGTTCTCTGAAACCACTCAATACGCAGAATCTAGGAAAAATTTAATGGTCGTGTGGCGGATATTGGATTGGTCCGAAATTGCCTTTGAATCGAAGTAGCGTGACGAAGCTCGTTTGGTTCGCGTACCGTCTAACCACTTAATTTTAACTTTCTGGAAGATGAAATCTGCCTGACATTCTGCTGATAACTTTGCAATGTACCTCACATCTTACGTTTAAATGAGAAAACCATACATCACTGGATTAATTTCATTTTCGTTTTGTAATTTTAACAGCTGTCTTGCTTGTATAACAAGATTGAATTCTGTGTGAAAATTAATTTTCACTTTGATGGTATTTTTGAATATTTTTTACGAAAGAGAATTAGTAGTTCAACATTTCTGTACTTTTTAAGTATCATATAAAATTAAATTTATACTTTTATTCAGGGTGTTGGGCAGAATAGGTCAAAACTTTGAAATTAAGCTCTCAAGACAATTTTAAGCATATTTTGTCTAATAAACTTCTGGGATATTCCAAATGACTGAGCCGCAATATGCACTAAAAGTTAGAAAAAATATTTTCTATGCAAAACTTGTAATGCAAATACATATAAACCGTTCAGAAACAAGAAAAGTAAGTATTTTTTACAAAAGAAATGAATGTGTTTGTCTCAGAAAGAAAAATTAGCCCAGAAATAAAAAGAGCAGTCGAATTGTCTAAATTTGGGTGCCATTTTATTTCTGTGTTAATTTTTCTTTCTGAACAGATGCATTCATTTCTTGTTGTAAATAATAAACAATATACACGTTTTTGGAGTGTTTATATTGAGATATACAAAATTTCCTCTCTCTACATTAATATCTGCCAAAGATCTTAGCGTCCGGCTTGCTGGGTCAATGGGTCACGATATATTATAATCCTTATTACCTTTATCATGGATTATAGGATCCGCTGACTATACAGCGCAGCTGGGAATCTGAAATAAAATGTTTCTATTCCTAGTTCATTACTGTTTGGATTGACTAAATAAAAGATCACTTTCTTTTCTAAAGAACAAAATTTAACAAAGTTTATTGTTACCTTTTTTAGCAAACAATTTAGTGAATTTACAATTATGCCTTTGATCAAGATATCTTTCAATTTACAATTTTATACCGCGGTTAACTTATCTTTTCTTCGTTGATGTCCCTCGTAGACTTCTCAGTCGAAATATCTTGCGAGCTTGCCGTAGTCCAAAGTTCCAAGAAATCCTCTTCTGCCCCTATCCAAGCTGGTCTCAAACTATCAAAATTATCAGTCCCGATTACGTCCTATGACATAGTCCCGAACTCGATTACCACTCCCGACAAAGTTTCAATTTATTCATCAATATTGCTTCCACATGAAAATATCTGCAATATCATTCACTGTCCTTAAACTTTCACTGATAACCCAATTCTGACTATCTAGATTGTACTCGTTCCCTCTCACGAACCTACGATCAGTTCAGAAGCGCGATGCCGGGCAGAATGAAATCTTCCTGCATGATTCACCCCTGGAAGACTTCGTATTAAACTACCTTCATTTTTTTCATAACATTTGACCGTCCTTCTCTCACCCAGCCAATCCATACGTTCGTTATATTTTGGTGTAGCTGACCTTTCAATCGTCTAAACTTCTTCGCCCAATCCCAAATTTTCTACTTTCGGCATCCAGACCTCTTAATGTCTTTACAAAAACAAAAACTACATTGTTTATTCACGGTCGTTGCTAAGCTCTAGCTCTCGTGATATTTCGTAATGCATGTTCCACCATATTGTCTACAAATAAATGTTAGTTTATTTTAATGTGACATATGGGTATGTCACAATATGTATCTGAAATGTAATTTTTTTCTTTAAGTATTTTTTCTAACCAACTTCTGGGTGCTTACTGCGGCTCATCCATTCGGAATATTATGCATAAAATTGTTTTAAGAGCTTGTTTTGAAGTCGACGTTTCCTCCCTGGACACTTTGTATAAGAGAACTTAATATTCGAGAAGTAGCTACTAAGATATGTCGCTTACAAGATGGGTAGATGTTAAACGAACTTCTGCATCTTCTAGTGAAATCCAGAATATCCGACCAGCTGAGATGTCACAGGGAATCAATTGATGACGCTGCAGGCCTCTGACCGAGAGGTCATGGTATCCCAGTTCCGATGGTGGCAAGATATTCGACACAGCTAAATAGCTAGTACGGTTTAAGCCGCGCGCTGCCTGAGGAGAATTCTAGCGGCCGGCTGCTCTGATTGGTATTTTCTCCGTGGTTTATCCAACACTAGGCGAATGCCGGAGCAGAATCCTAATGGACGGCGCATGATCTTCCTTGTCTTATCCTCACGTCTTACACAATTGTATACACTACACTACAGTACCTGGCCACTTTATATGGCCACTCTGAGATGATTTAAAACTCGTTTTTATATTATGTTTCCTTTACTCCTAATATTCTTTTGCTTCGGATTGACTGTCGTGAAATATTGAATTTTCTGGATATTTCACTTACATTATTAGTCGCTTTTGTTAACATATGAGTTATTACATCTTTTGTTCATCTTTGAGCTTGCCCACGTCACTATTCAGAAATTTTAGTTACTGTATTTCTCAGTGGTTTTTGGAAACTTAATAGAAACCACACGAATAAACTAAATCACAATTAATTTCTCCAAAACCAACTTCACAGACCGCACTGACACACTGATAGTTAAATGATACTTAACAATTAACAATACTTTTGCAGGGAATACATATCTAGGATTCTTTGTAACTTTGTTGCATTATTGGTGTATTAGAACTCGGTAACAATTATAATTACATACTACTGGCCTATAAGTGAGTGTTGCCTTCTAGTTGCTAATTAACCATGAATTTGACAAGAGAAAAAGAACCTAAAATAATATTGAATATTTTACATATCGGGAGCCCAGTCGGAATCTTGGACCTTGTCTAGGCTGGCGCGGTGTCGAGAGATGTGAGAGAGATGATGAGAGATTCCTGGTTGGTTGATTGATTCATTTTTTCGTGTTTACGAGCGCGTAAACTGCTTTGGTCATTAGTCCCGTAAGTGTAGTGCGGGTTTTTTCTCGGGAGATGGTGGAGAACTTCCCCGCTGGATGGCGAGATACGGCGCCGACCTACCGTCGGCTAGTGGGGTTTCCCCCTAATCAGGACTCTCCCACCAGCAGGGCACCGCCCCAGCCGGCACAAGCTCTAAGCTCCCGACCGGTCTCCCGGAATATGTGGTAGTGTAGTGCATGTTAGTGTAAGTGTTGTGTAAGGGAAGAGGATAGGACAAGGAAGAAGAAGTACAGATTGTGCGCGGTCCGTGGCCCGTTTGTTAGGGTACTACTCTGGCATTCGCCTGGTGTTGATCGGAGAAACCAAGGAAAACTGCCGATCAGAGCAGCCGGCCGCTAGAATTCTCCTCTAGACAACGCCTGAATTCAACATATCTGACAAGCTAGTGTAGAAAATCCTGCCGCCATCGAAACTCGAACCCGGACCTCCTTGAAGCATGAAAGTTAAGCAAATCCTGCCGCCGTGGTACTCGAACCTAGGACCTCCCAGTCAGAGGCGCTGCAGTGATATCAGTTGATGCACTGAGGTACCGCCCTCGGATTATAGTATATTCTAATCGCTTCATTGCAAGGCTTCGTCTGTGGGTTCCGGCAGCCGACCCGGTGTTCTGGCACGTGCAAAGCTATCGGCGCGCGGTTTCTGCGTATTCATGCCCGCATTTTGCCACGCGCTGGCACGCAGGATTTCGGCGAATTCACCCCCCTCCTTCACCCGCTTGAGGCGATCAGAACTCGGCGAGAATTCCAATAAATTTCGAATCCGCTGATTTGATTGAGCAGTCATTCCCCACCTCCAACCTTAAACGAACCGACGCGTCCGTGCGCGTGTAAGTTTTAGTGTTTGTAAAACCTTCGTGATGGGTGGAGGTTGCTCTTTGTCTCGTCGCACCGGGATCGGTAGCTCAGTGCATCAACTGATTCACTGCACTGCCTCTGACCGGGAGGTCCTAGATCGAGTTCTGACAGGGCAGGAATTTGACACTAGCTTTTCGCTAGTCGAATTCAGTGCTCTCTGGAGGAGAAACCTCGCGGCTAGCTGCTCTGATCGGTAGTTTTCCGTGGTTTCTTCGATCAACACCAGACGAATGCCGGAGCAGTACCCTACCAAACGGGTCACGGACCGCACGCGATCTTTCCTTTCTCTTCCTTGTCCTATCCTCTCCCCTCATACACACACACTTACACTAAAATGCACTACACTAGCACATATTCCGGGAGACCGGTCGGGAGCTTAGAGCTTGTACCGCCTGGGGCGGTGCCCCGCTGGTGGGAGAGTCGTGTTTAGGGGAAACCCACTAGCCGACGGTAGATCGGCGCCGGATCTCGCCATCCAGCAGGGAAAGATCACCGCCATCTCCCGAGAAAAAAAAATGCACTACACGAACGGGACTAATGACCAAAGCCGTTGACACGCCCGGAAACACGAAAGAAACAAACCAAACCAATAAGAGGCCCTGATTCGGTTCAGTACGGGGAGACTTTCTTGGCGCACTGGTATTACATTTTGAGGGTTCAGCTTGTAGGTTTCCTTTCCTCGGTATGGGTGAAGCGTTCAATGTGTCAAATTATATTAAAACTGCAACGGAGCGCAGAGCAATGGATATCAAAAATGGACTTATGATATGGTAGAATTGCACACAGTAGCTGAAACCTTAAGTCAGAGCAGTGGGAAAAATTATATTGAAACCTATGTTGCGGATTCCTTTGCACAACACGTATGCATTTACGTGATTAAGATGAATGAACATTTATCCACATAGTTGAATCACAGCTCCTTCCAGTAAAACACACACAACACCTTACACAGATGGACGTGAAGACTAAGTATTGACGCTAATGGCGAGCTGGCACGCTTGCATGAATTGCACGCACAAAGGCGGGGACGGACCCGGTATCTGGCAGATTGGCTGGCACGCAAGGCAGGAAGTTCACCTCCCACAGATTATCAGTTTGGCACTGAGACGTATTATATAAAATTCAACACTAGATATATAAGAGTACTTACAAATGGTTATCGAATGTTTTCTCACTAACAAATCGTTTGTTGTAAAATTAATACTTCGACCTCTTGTGGCGTTATGTTTAAAAGCAAACATACAGTTAAAAGTATATACAACTTTTATTTACAAAACATGTACAATAATTAAATTAACTTTTCCGTACACACACACTTTCCGGTATTTCTCGACCGCCGGCCTGTGGACTCACCACATATTCTAGTGAAGCCCCGCCTCGAGTGCCCGCTCTTACCTGGGACTTTCGTCACCCGTGCAACGCACGAACACGCTCCAGCCTTGGCATAAATTTTGCGCAAAGCGCGAGGTTTCCGAGTACAAAAAGCCCGCCGGCGTGAGCGAGTCGGCTACCATGTGACCGCCGTTGAGTGTGGGAGGGAGGTTTGCATACTCCCACGTGACAGTCCAAGCTACACTCTAACCCGTGCACCACCGCTGGCGCTGTGGCACAAGGATCGGTAATATCTCCCATCCTTTTCAACATTTAGCTATTGTGATATACCAATATGTGGGTCATTATTATTAAATGTTATTTGTCGTAAATGGGTGGCAATGCTAGGGTAATTAAATAGGAATATGGCGCCTTAGCACGGCGCCCAAGTGGTTGTCAAGATAAATAATGTTTATTTGGCATTGAAAGTGACGGCGTGGCTAGTCAGATTTGAATAACGATTTGGGGATTGGTTGGAGGGAGCAATGATAGTCTGCTATTGCGGAAGTCTGTCTGATTTATTGGGAAAAAACAGTAGAAAGGGAAGCCGAGGTTTGGAAGGCTGGAATGGAATATTGAAAAAATAGGCGGAAATGGTTTAAAAATACATATGCTATTTTCACTTCAGTTTTTTTTCTATAAAAAATACAACTCAAGGACACTAAGTCTGCGGAGCGTGAACTTGATATTTAAAGGTTAGAATAGAATGCACTGTAGTCGTTTGTATCCCAACATAAAACGACCTGAAGAGGCCAAGACCGTGGACCGTGGCGCTGCCAGCGGCGGCGGCGGAAACCACGGGGCAGAGGGGGGGGGGAGTACGGCCGCAGCTGCCCGTGCGGCGTAAATAATTAAAGCGCGCCATTACTTGATTACGGCCCGTGATTTATGGTTCGGTCAAGGAGGGGCCGTGATTTGCATGTCTGCCGTCTCCCCTTCTTCCCGTACGCTCCCCCACCCGGCCTCGCCTTGCGGCTGGTGCGTGGGGAGGGGGTGCATTTACACTTGCCCCACGGGGCCTTGCCTTAATAACCTTAATACGCGGGCCGGAGTTCGTGAACCGGCCGTGGCGTTTGGAAGAGGACACATAGCCGGTGCACGAGAAAAGCGACACGTCTCGAAATCTGTCGTTTTCGAGTTATGTTACCGGGAGCGGTAGCTCAGTGCATCAACTGATGTCACTGCAGCGCCTCTGGCCCGGGAGGTACTAGGTTCGAGTCCTGATGGTGGCGGGATTTTCGATACTAGCTTTTCAGCTAGGTCGAATTCGGTCGCTGTCTGGAGGAGAATTCAAGAGGCCAGCTGCTCTGATCGGTAGTTTTCCGTGGTTTCTCCGATCAACACCAGGCGAATGCTGAAACAGTACCCTAACAAACGAGCCAAGGACCGCGCGCGATCTTTCCTTCCTCTTCCTTGTCCTATCCTCTCCCCTTACATACACACTACCACATATTCCGGGAGACCGGTCGGGAGCTTACAGCTTGTCCCGGCTGGGGCGGTGCCCCGCTGGTGGGAGAGCCCTGGTTAGGGGAAACTCCGCTAGTCGATGGTAGATCGGCGCCGGATCTCGCCATCCAGCGGGGAAGATCACCTCTACCTCCCGTGGAAATATATCTACTACACTACTAATGACCATAGTAGTTGACGCGTCCGGAATCACTAACAATCAATCAATCAATCAATCAATCAATCAACCAAGTCACCTTCATCGTTAGCCCATGTTCCCATCTCGCCCATCAGTTTTCTGTTCACAGCCACTGCTCCTTGGGAGCGGAGAAGGCATAAGCAGTTGCCTCCTGAAGACCGCTCGTTAATGATTGTAATAAGGGGGTCGGAGTTCGCGACCCGTCTGGAGCAGGGACGTTGGTAAAAGGAATTAATGTCGACCTCGTTTGTCTAGAACTAGCAAAGAAACATCGAAGTTTGCTGACCACCAGAGTGCGGATTTTGATGACCTAAACAGCGCCGAAAATGATCAATAAAATGCTCTTTAAATATTTTTAAAAAGATCTAAAAGCAAATAAAAATGACGTAAAAAATGTGATCAAAAATATTTCGGATGAACAACTTAAGCTGTTGGATACGTTACCGATGTAATCGAGGCTTCTACTTCTCGTTCAAGGAACTCTACCTGCAAAGTTTTGTTTTGGACTGTATTTTACCAGTAAATCGGTCTTTAGTTATCCCGAAATTGGCTGAACCGACATTGGCGCTGAAAGGCGTCAGTGGCCTTAGAATAAGTAAGCTCAACGAGCAAGCTTGAATTTTCAATTTCTGTGAGAAGAAATCGCATAACGCTATTCAGGAATTTTGTGGAGAACATTTTTTGCATTTCTTCAATATAGTTTGAAGCAAGTACCATTAAAATGATATCAAAATCGACGAAATCATCAAAAAATGCTTTAAAATGTTAGAAAAATGTAAAAAATAATTTACTAATCGAAATCAACGAAAATTGCCGTATATAATCGGATGATTTCCTTTTGTCATGGTATAAAATTTATGTCTACACTAAAAGGCATTGTTCTACAGTAAAAAGAAAATATATTTAATATAAATCTGCCCTCTACTGCTGAGCCTGTGTAAAAGAAAACGTTTGAGAAAAGTTGAAATACTTTTTTATTGCAATTGATTATTATATCTATGTCAGTCACAACATATTTAAGATTAAAATTTACATTTGAAGCAACCAGCGAGAGAAGGAGCTAGGCCAGAAAATTAAAAATAACGATTTATCAACAAATTCGATTATGAACACGGTGAATGTGCCAATAAGTCAATGTTTTCAATTTTGTCTGTTAGTTCCCTCTCTCACTGGATACCTAATTTTATTTTGCGAGTAGGAAAGTTTGGGACGCGACGCCAATAGGCTGAATGACACAATCCTACTAGGAAAATGAAATCGCTTTAAATACGCTTGGCACACTTTTTCTTACACAGCCCTACTGACTTCCGCTTTGAAGTATACAGATCACTTAATTGGATTGTGTGGTACATTAAGGTACGTAGTAGCTGATGCTCAAACTAAAGTATTTAGTTCAAAATATAGTTCAATATTTTGAAACATGTGGGATTGTGCAAAATTACAATAATATCGATGTTACTCATTTCGAATACAAGGAGAAATTGGATGGAAACTGAACAACCTCCAGCCGTGTGAGTAGTAACTACGATTTCACAAGATTCTTGAGAACTCGGAAAAAATTCAAAATCTTCTGTATTACTAATTTAAAACACATATTCCACTACGAAGCCACGTGCCATATGCACGGTGTTCATGGTTTCGTTAGATAAAAATGAACTCGAAATAGTTATTTATGTATACAGGCCGAAAAATGAATGATGTTGGATGAGGATGGTAAACTAACCGAAATCATTCAATTTCGGCAGAGTTGCATACAACTATTTTTCGTATACTCACCTCCCAATTCTAGGTTTGAATTTTTAGAGAGATCTCCTTTATACCAGGTGGTTTCATAGTATATATACAGATGTTCTTCTACATTATCGCCTCTGATGCTGTCAGTACTGTCACAATTGTTAAATCTGGAGCATTTGCGGCTGGTTTTGACATTTTTATGGATAACAGTAACTTTATGTATTTTCTTGATATGCACGGAACAGTTGAACTGTATATATCTGTACTTTATTGTTTCAGTATTCGTTGAGACAGATTTTGTTGAACTTTTGTTTTTTCATTCCAATTGTTTACGATATTAAGCTATTTGTTGTTGTTGTTGTTGTTGTTGTTGTTGTTCGGTTCATGTGCTACTTGTGGAAAAACCGTATGTCTGATTTTTCTAAGCAGCATATTTGCCGTGGCAGGCCAACAATTATTCTGAAAATCAGAACATTCTCTATACTTGGGTTTTGAAGCCGAGGGTATTATCTTCAAGATGGAATATGGCACGGCTTTTCGTGTCTTGCTCGGTCGTGCCGCTAGATGTCTCTTGATCTGCAGCATTGCTTGACACGGTCGCGATCATGCGACATCTTGCGTCAGGATCGAGAAAACAGCAGAAATTCGTGCCGTATTCCATCTTGAAGATAAGACCCTCACGCGCCACTTTACGAAAATCCGAAAATCCGAGAAAAACGCAGAAAGTCGTGCCATATTTTATTTGAAGACAATACCCTCAGGCGCCACGTTACGAAAATCCGAGTATAGCGCCGGGTTCGCTATTCGGCGCCCGGCTGCTTGTGCGCTTTGCAACAGCGACTGTGCAGTGCAAACACCCCTGAGTGGTTTACTCGCGCGCCAAGCGAATTCTCGTTAACCCTTCGCCCCGGGCGTGTACGCCCACCAAGACGCTTCGTGCTCCTAGCGGCTGGGCAATGTTGCCCTTCGCGAAGCTGTTAGTTGCGCCCTTGAATGCTGCAACAAGGAGACTGTAGTACTGACGACTCCGGTTATAGTGAACTCGGGTATAGAGAACTCGGGTATAGTGAACTCGGGTTTATTCAACTCGGGTTTATTGAACTCGGGTTTATTGAACTCGGGTGTATTGAACTCGGGTGTATTGCACTCGGGTATAGTGAACTCGGGTGTAGTGAACTCGGGTGTAGTGAACTCGGGTGTAGTGAACTCGGGTGTAGTGAACTCGGGTGTATTGAACTCGGGTTTATTGAACTCGGGTGTAGTGAACTCGGGTGTAGTGCACTCGGGCGTAGTGCACTCGGGCGTAGTGCACTCGGGCGTAGTGCACTCGGGCGTAGTGCACTCGGGCGTAGTGCGGCATGCTCGGGCGTAGTGCGCTCGGGCGTAGTGCGCTCGGGCGTAGTGCGCTCGGGCGTAGTGCGCTCGGGCGTAGTGCGCTCGGGCGTAGTGCGCTCGGGCGTAGTGCGCTCGGGCGTAGTGCCGTAGTGCCTCGGGCGTAGTGCGCTCGGGCGTAGTGCCTCGGGCGTAGTGCGCTCGAGTGCGTAGTGCGCTCGGGCGTAGTGCGCTCGGGCGTAGTGCGCTCGGGCGTAGTGCGCTCGGGCGTAGTGCGCTCGGGCGTAGTGGCTCGGGCGTAGTGCGCTCGGGCGTAGTGCGCTCGGGCGTAGTGCGCTCGGGCGTAGTGCGCTCGGGCGTAGTGGCGTGCGCTCGGGCGTAGTGCGCTCGGGCGTAGTGCACTCGGGCGTAGTGCGCTCCGAGGCGTAGTGCGCTCGGGCGTAGTGCCCGGGCGTAGTGCGCTCGCGGCGCGCGTAGTGCGCTCGGGCGTAGTGCCTCGGGCGTAGTGCGCTCGGGCGTAGTGCGCTCGGGCGTAGTGCGCTCGGGCGTAGTGCCTCGGGCGTAGTGCACTCGGGCGTAGTGCCTCGGGCGTAGTGCGACTCGGGCGTAGTGCCGGCGTGCCTCGGGCGTAGTGCCTCGGGCGTAGTGCACTCGGGCGTAGTGCGCCGGCTGGCTCGGGCGTAGTGCGCTCGCGTAGTGCTGCTAGTGCGCTCGGGCGTAGTGCGCTCGGGCGTAGTGCCTCGGCGTACGGCGCTCGGGCGTAGTGCGCTCGGGCGTAGTGCGCTCGGGCGTAGTGCGCTCGGGCGTAGTGCACTCGGGCGTAGTGCGCTCGGGCGTAGTGCACTCGGGCGTAGTGCGCTCGGGCGTAGTGCCGGGCGGCTAGTGCCTCGGGCGTAGTGCGCTCGGGCGTAGTGCGCCGGGCGTAGTGCGCTCGGGCGTAGTGCGCTCGGGCGTAGTGCGCTCGGGCGTAGTGCGCTCGGGCGTAGTGCGCTCGGGCGTAGTGCACTCGGGCGTAGTGCGCTCGGGCGTAGTGCACTCGGGCGTAGTGCACTCGGGCGTAGTGCACTCGGGCGTAGTGCACTCGGGCGTAGTGCACTCGGGCGTAGTGCACTCGGGCGTAGTGCACTCGGGCGTAGTGCACTCGGGCGTAGTGCACTCGGGCGTAGTGCACTCGGGCGTAGTGACCGGGCGTAGTGCACTCGGGCGTAGTGCACTCGGGCGTAGTGCACTCGGGCGTAGTGCACTCGGGCGTAGTGCGCTCGGGCGTAGTGCGCTCGGGCGTAGTGCACTCGGGCGTAGTGCGCTCTGTGGCGTAGTGCGCTCGGGCGTAGTGCGCTCGGGCGTAGTGCCTCGGGCGTAGTGCGCTCGGGCGTAGTGCGCTCGGGCGTAGTGCGCTCGGGCGTAGTGCGCTCGGGCGTGTAGCGCCTCGGGCGTAGTGCGCTCGGGCGTAGTGCGCTCGGGCGTAGTGCGCAGTGCTCGGGCGTAGTGCACTCGGGCGTAGTGCACTCGGGCGTAGTGCACTCGGGCGTAGTGCACTCGGGCGTAGTGCACTCGGGCGTAGTGCACTCGGGCGTAGTGCACTCGGGCGTAGTGCACTCGGGCGTAGTGCACTCGGGCGTAGTGCACTCGGGCGTAGTGCACTCGGGCGTAGTGCACTCGGGCGTAGTGCACTCGGGCGTAAGTGCACTCGGGCGTAGTGCACTCGGGCGTAGTGCGACTCGGGCGTAGTGGGGGTATGCACTCGGGCGTAGTGCACTCGGTATAGTGAACCTCCGGTTATAACGATTAAGTCACTGGCCCCGTTTCACTTACATTACAAATAAGCATAAGAAGATTCGGTTATAGTGAACCCGTACCTCGGCTTTAGTGAACGTAGGAAATAAGTCCAGGAAATTAATTGGATCTCTTATGTTATTAGGAGATTTAAAGGGCCTTCGGAGTGTTTGACGGTGAGGCAACGGTGCAAGAGGCATTGAAGGGTATCAAGACTGCACTACGTTACTTAAGAGACAGTAGAGAATCAAGTATGTAGATAGCATCTACTCTAGAGAAGGATCTAGAGAAATTACTAATGAAAAATGTACCAAGCAAAGACTTGAAAATAATTGATTTTTTAAGTATAAATGAAGATACTGAAATTTTCAGTTCGTACTGTTAACGAATTTTTCTGTATTTCTTGTTTAATAAAATCAATAGTTGTGGACAAATACCATTTAATATTGATATCATCGGATATAGTGAACCTCTGATATAGTGAACCAAACGTGTTAATCCCCAGAAGTTCACTATAACCGGAGTTGACTGTATCCGACGATCCCGAATGCTCCAGGGAGTCGTGCGTCGTTGACGCGACGGAAAATGTAAGTGCCGTGGCAACCACCAGGGAACAGCATCGTCGCCCGCACAGCCAGCCCCGAGAGGGCAAATAGTCCCACTCTTCGAGAAAAAACCGCTCTAACCGGAAACATGTGTGGTACACCTACACATTTTCGTGAAATTATTCTCTCCTTCACCTGTGGGTAGTACTGTTTAATAGATTAGAACTGAATCTAACCGATACTGGTTCGTCGGGAGTTCGTTGGGGAAGCAAGTTCTGTAATTTGTCGTAGTTTGAATCGAGACCCGACTATGGCAGGATTTTCGACACACCCTAGATACAAGTTAGATTTCAAGTCGAATTCACCCGCTGTCTGGAAGAGAATTCAAGCAGCCGGCTGCTCTGATCGATAGTTTTCCACAGTTTCTCCATTCAACACCGGGCAATTCCGTAACAAAACTGCAATGGACACAGTGCGATCTTTCGTGTTCCTTGTCATATCCTCACCCCCTTACACATATTCACTTAACCCTAGATTACAATATAATAAAAATTACAATATAAGGTAAGATATTTTTTTCCTGAACGAAATTTTTTGTTCGAAAAAATGACAAACTTTTTTTATTTTTTTCTACGTGTAGAGTAATGGATGTATAAAAAATTAATTCAGGTCACATTTTCAATGAACTCTTAATGTTTTGAAACATTTCAAAATTTCCAAGTAATGCATGAAATGATGTGGCTGTTGTTAGAACCAGTGGTGATATAAAGGGAGTTGCATTAAATGTATTACTTAAAAATCTTGTGAAGCATGTGACGTGTTGTACGCGTCAAAATTTACTTACGAAAGAACGTATGGTACGTTGGGAGTTTACTAAGAAATTGTTGTACTACATTTTAGAAATTAAGTAATTTGTTGTTGTTTGAGCATCACGGTGCTCACCAGTACTGTTGTTCTCGACGGAGTTGGTAAATGCTGATTTGCTCATATGTAAAATTATTTGTGAATATAGGATAGGTAAAATTTACTTCTTATGTATCTTTTTATTTAAAAAATACATAAAATATAACCATATGTAATAGGCGAAGGTAATTGACGTTTCTGAGTAACGAAGGAGTCGGGGTGTTCCAACATCCACTCGAAAGCTTCAATTTTTTAATGTTGTCCCTTAATTGAACGATCCTTGAAGTTCCTAGAATAACGAGGCCTCTTTTAGGAAGTACTCTTGAATATCTAGTTAAACTTCCCCATTAATCAGCGGTGGTGTGTGATTTAACAATAGTGTTATTTTTATTGAAAAACTTACAGTAACAAAAATTAATTATGTTAATTACTAATATCATAATGATTAATAGTATACTATTATATTTATTTATTATTTTCATAGCAATTTTGGTCATTTCCATCAGAATTTTAATTTTGCTAAGCGAAGCTTATGCAATTTGTATGTTCCATTATTTTGATTGCAATATGGATTATTAAATATTATTGTAATTGTCATTATATTGTTGTATTAGAAAGTAACTTATTTAAGTTTTATATTACGTCAAATAACACCAGCAAAGGTGTCTCATCTGATGACCAGGAGAACATCAGCAAAGAGACATTAATTGATGTCACTGGTTGACTGATAGGTCCTAGGGTTCTAGTCCAGACAGGGGTAGGATTTTCAACACTAGATACAGAATTAGGTCGAATGCAGCCGCAGTCCGGAGGAGAATTATTTCAAGCGTTCGACTATCGAATCGATAGTTTTTTCCGTGATTTCTGTGATCAACACCAGGAGAATGCCGGAGCAATACTATAAGAAAAGAACGACGAACCGCGAAAGAGTATTCCTTCCTCTTCCTGTCCTTTCCTCACTCCTTACCTACTCGCACAATCACATGCACTACACTACCAAGCTTGTCTGGAGACCGGTCGGTAGCTCAACGCTTGTTGCAGCTGAGGCGGTGCGCCGCTGATGGGAGATACCTGGCAGGGGAAAATTCGACGGGTATTGCCAGCCAGCGAGAAAATATAATTCCCACATCCCGTATTGAAAGCATGCACTACACTGACTGGACTAATGGACTTGACAAGCGACGCCCCCGGAATCACTAATTAATTAATTAATCAATCATCAAATTACTTTTGCTTGTTAAAGAGTGCGAATAATCTAAACAAGGAAATGTCTCACTTTGGAGGAGCAGAAATTACTGTGAGATAACTTTCTCTCCTCCCCTGCTTCCTTCCCATACTCCCCACCTATTACTCTCCTCCCTTCCTCTCCCCCTTCCTCCCCCCCACCCCTACTCCACCTTCCTTCAGTCACCGGTGGCGGTAGCTCAGTGCATCAACTGATGTCACTGCAGTGCCTCTGACCGGAAGGTCCTAGGTTCGCGTCCTGATGGCGGTAGGATTTCCGACACTAGCTTTTCAACTAGGTCGAATTCAGTCGCTGTCTGGAGGAGAATTCTAGAGGCCGGCTGCTCTGATCGGTAGTTTTCCGTGGTTTCTGTCCTTCCCCTTCCTTGTTCTATCATCTCCCCTTACACACACACACTTACACAAACATGCACTACACTACCACATATCTCGGGAGACCGGTCGGGAGCTTAGAGCTTGTCCCGGGTGGGGCGGTGCCCCGCTGGTGGGAGAGTCCTGGTTAGGGGAAAACTCCACTAGGTCAGCGCCGGATCTCGCCATCCAGCGAGGAGAAAATCACCGCCATCTCCCGAGAAACAAACATGCACTACACTAACGGGACTAATTACCGAAGCAGTTGACGCGCCCGGAAACACGAAAAAATCAATCAATCAACCTCCCCTCCCTTCGTCGCCTCCGTTCCTCTTCTCCCTTGCTTCCCTTTCTTCCTACCTCCCCTCCCCTTCCTTCTCCTTCCCTCCCTCCCCTCCTCCCACGTCCGCAACCCGTCGCTCGTCTGCCCGGCGCTCCATTCGTCTTGGCGGCGGCGGCCTGTCCCCGTCTCGTCTCCTCAGTGGACGGCAGCGGTGGAGACAGGGCTCTGTGGTCTGAAGCGAAGAGAAAAGTGGGCGAAAATACTTTCAAATAGATTATTCCAGTGATAATTTAATTTCTTTAAAGATACGTTTCAATTTTAAAATATGAATCTTCAGTACCGTATCTGTAACATTTAAGGTTATATCAACTATTGATTATTTTGACACATTTTGTTAAGATTAACGTTTGGATTAGTCATTTTACCAGTGTAGGGCCATATTCATAGTCGTCATTTATAATGAGGAAAACCTTAAAGAATTCCTGTAACGTTTTTCAATTCGTGTAGCAACTTATCTACCCACATAAGAGAATCCTTATAGCTATAAGGAAGGTCTAGTCTTAACTTATAGTTATAAGTGAACTATCTCCTAATGTGTTGAAAATTGCGTAATTTGAATGAATGGAAATGAATTACTATTTCCAAGATTATATGGATTTTTACGATAGCATCTTTCTTTGTAGCTACAAAGAAATATTTACGTGACATGCCAGACACTTTGAAAATGCACAACCATCAAGAATTTAAGAAAAAAAATCGTTTTACTATAACTTTTGTTTTACTCTTTTTGGTAACATTAATGGTAAAAGCCACCTCAAAGTAATAGAGGATTCCTTTACACCATTTAAGTCTCTGTTTAAGTTACTGATACTATTTAAGAAACAGTGAAGGTTAGGTTATCCCACGGACCCACACGTATGGGTAGTTCACTACCAGTTTGATGGAGCGCTTCTGGCAGGATTCAAGTGGCTGTGAAATAGCCAATACGCTGTTGCCACACGAAACGCTGCAAGCATCACATTCCTATTCAAAAGTATTTCCTTATCACAAGTAACTTCTTGAGTATTTTCTTATCCTATAAGTGACGACTATGAATTTGATTGATTGATTTTTCGTGTCTCCGGTCGCGTCAACTGCTTGGGGCGTTAGTCCCGTTACTGTAGTGCATGATTTTCCTCGGGAGATGGCTATCATCTTCCCCCGCTGGATGGCGAGATCCGGCGCCGACCTACCGTCGGCTAAAGGGGTTTCCCCCTAACCAGAACTCTCCCACCAGCGGGGCACTGCCCCAGCCGGGACAAGCTCTAAGCACCCGACCGGTCTCCGGGAATGTGTGATAGTGTGGTGCATGTTAGTGTAAGTGTGTGTGTGTAAGAGGAGAGGATAGGACAAGGAAGAGGAAGGACAGATCGCGCGCGGTCCGTGGCCCGTTTTTAGGGTACTGCTCCGGCTTCGCCTGGTGTTGATCGGAGAAACCACGGAAAACTACGATCAGAGCAGCCGGCCGCTAGAATTCTCCTCCAGACAGCGACTGGATTCGACCTAGCTGAAAAACTAGTGTCGGAAATCCTACCGCCGTCAGGAATCGAACCTAGGACCTCCCGGTCAGAGGCACTGCAGTGACATCAGTTGATGCACCGAGCTACCGCTACCGATATCCCCCTTAGGTGATAAAGAGGTAATGCATCAGCCTATTATTGGCCCTTGAGTCACGCCTAAAACCTTATGAGCAAAAAAGAAGAAACAACAGTTGTTCGCTCTTTGCAATTTCCAACCACCGTGCGGTAAGGCCGAACCGGTGGTGGTGGGGGCGGGGGATTGGGCAGAGGGGAGGGCGGAGCGAGCAGCAGCCGTGATTTGCGAGGGCACTTCTTCTTCGTTCTCGTTTGCTCCGACGCCGCGCCACCGTCGACCCCGGCACCTGTCGAGGCTTCGAAGGCTGTCCACGAGTCGCGCACGACCCGTCCACGCTCCCACAGATTCCTCTTTTCTTTTTTTTTTTTCTTTTTCGATCTAATCGACTGGCAGTTCGTGTCCGGAGGAAGAAGGATTTATCTGTTTTTCCGAGAGTTGCTTTAGTTGTTTTTGTAGGTACGGTGCGTTGGATTTATCGGATTGACACAGATGTTTGAAAGTGTGGGAACTGTTTTACCTGGAATGAGATCTTCAATTATGCAGTCTTCAGATATGAATTAAGACATATTAAAGCCATTCTAAGTTGATTTGAAGTAAAGAGATTCGTTTCATGCCAATGTGAGAACGATTCGGTTGATGGAGAGATTGGTGTGTTGGAGACATTCCGGTGTGTTGGAGACATTCTGGTGTGTTGGAGACATTCTGGTGTGTTGGAGACATTCGGTGTGTTGGAGACATTCCGGTGTGTTGGAGAGAATGTAATGTGTTGGAGAGAATATAATGTGTTGGAGAGATTCCGGTGTGTCGGAGAGAATGTATTGTGTTGGAGAGAATGTAATCTGTTGGAGAGAATGTAATGTCTTGGAGAGAATATAATGTGTTGGAGAGAATGTAATGTTTTGGAGAGAATGTAATCTGTTGGAGAGAATGTATGTGTTGGAGAGAATGTAATGTCTTGGAGAGAATGTAATGTCTTGGAGAGAATGTAATGTCTTGGAGAGAATGTAATGTGTTGGAGAGAATGTAATGTCTTGGAGAGAATGTCATGTGTTGGAGAGATTGTAATGTGTTGGAGACATGCGGGAATTCATACTTCTCACAAG
Organism: Teleogryllus oceanicus; assembly: GCA_964035755.1. Classification (NCBI taxonomy): domain Eukaryota; kingdom Metazoa; phylum Arthropoda; class Insecta; order Orthoptera; family Gryllidae; genus Teleogryllus; species Teleogryllus oceanicus. The sequence continues at coordinate 51,259,696 of CAXIVR010000013.1, forward strand.
CCTAGTATAGCAACTGAGACGCAATAGCAATATTCGGTAATGTCAACACACTGATATTAATATTTAATGAGATGGTGCATAGATATCGAGATTCACGCTGTTTGTGGTGAATCTACACTGCTGATGACGAAATGCACCTGTCCCCAACAATTCCAGTAGGTGTTGCATGGACCCAAAAAGCAAGGGGGTGACTTAAGACGAATGGTCCGCATCGTGGGAGAGGACAGGAATCAACAGGCGAGGGCGGGGCTAATGCCATTTTTCTCCGTCCCCTCAAGTTGCTGCGCTTCTCCATTCCCAAGCGACCAAGTATCATGAAAAATTCTCTGTATACACCTCACGGGTAAATCACAACTATTGATCATCCGCCACTTATCACGTCATATCTGTTTTGGACGAATATTATCTGGTCAATTCCGAATGCATATACCGGCTAAGATGACTCGGGGTGTCAATTGATGTCACTGCAGTGCCTCAGACCGGGAGGTCGTGGGTTTGAGTCACAAAGGCGGCAGGGTTTTCGGCACGGGAAGAATGTAGCAGCTCTCTGGAGGACAAATTATATTGTGGCTGACTACTTGATCGGTTGTTTTCTGTGGTTTCTGAGGTCAACTCCTAGCGGATGTCGGAGCAGTACCCTAACAAACTGGATACGGACTGCGCGCGATCTGTCCTTTCTCTTCCTTTTCCTAGCCTCACCCCTTACTTACACAAACTTACACTGACATGCACTACGCTACCACACTTGTCGGGACAGCGGTTGGGAGCTTACAGCATGTTCTGGCTGGGGCGGTGCCCAGTTGGTGGGAGATACCTGGTATGGGAAAACCCCGCTAGTCGACGGTAGGTCGGCGCCGGATCTCGTCATTTAGTAGGAGAAGATCATAGCCACCTCCCGATGAAGTTTTTCTGGGTCTCGATGTTTGGCCGCTGGATATTGTTACGAAACTCATAACTTTGTTCCAATTGATTCTTTGCTGTCCGGGATGAGTTGAGTCTTGGTCGATCGAACTCGATGGACTGAATACAGCAATAGCCTACAGTAATCGATTGGAAACTGGATATTCTGCGCATGCGCAGAATTCTGCTGGTGGAGGATACTCTCGGCAAAGAGCAAACATCTCCGCAAGCGGACGTAGGTTGGTGCCGGATCTCGCCTGCCGTAAGGTGAAGATCACCGCCACCTCCTGCGATGTAAACATGCAATACACTTATTGGTTTGTTCTTCACCAGTAATTAAACAAAAATAAGATATTTTCAAACATTTTTTTTATTTATTAACGAGAATAGCTATAATTGTTTTCTTAATGTGGCATCTGTGGGTAGTATCTCCAAGATGGAATATGACTTTTTGCGTCTTTTTCGGTCCTGTCGCAAGATGTCGCATGATCGCGACCGTATCAAGCAGTACTGCAGATCAAGCGACTCTAGCGGCAGGACTGAGAATGACGCAAAACATCGTGCTGAATTCCAACTTGTAGATACTACTGTAACGTATTGTACGCGCCACTCAAAATGGCGGCGCCAAAGGGATTAGACGCAAGGGCCAGGCAGGATGTAAGAACAATGCGGTATTGGGAGAATTCCGAGAGCTAGGGAAAGGGATGCCCAAAATACGGGACAGAGCATTTTTACCGCGTGCCGCGTGCAAAATTCTTAGAATCCAGGGAAAGGGATGCCCAAAATGCCTGACTAGCGCGGCCCGTGTGAAAAACCCAGTGACGTTTCAGGTCACGTGAGTGGGAGCTATATAAGAGCGAACGCAGAGCGCGGGGGGGGGTTGTCGAGCTGAGTGGAACCCTCGTGCGAACGCACAAAACTTGCGCCCAGGGCGGCGCGGAGCCGAGCGAGGCTCGTACGGCAACCCATGTGTTGGGACGCCGGGGTGGAGATTTTCCACGGGTGACCTACGTCACGGGAGCCACGTGCTGTGTGCATAAGGTTCGCTGAGGAGTGGCGCGGGTCACGAGTCAGATTACTTTTTAAGGATCGCTCCTGCAATCAGGGGAGTAAACGTTTTCCAAGAGCTAAAAGTAACTTAAATATGTATGTACATATTGTGAATAAACCTGTAGATATTTATCATTGAAGCTCGTGTCTGTGTTATTGTGTATTCCCACGACGTCACACTACACACAGATGCCACGTTAGAAAAAAATCACGTATACCGTGCTGTAGCAGAGCAGCACTTACGGATAAGCCTCCACTGCTAAAGGCGGCTGCGCACACCCGCTATTCGGCGAGTTGCAAACAACCGCTCCTCGAACATACGTTGCTCGTCCTATCCACCGCTTGTAGGTCTTTAGGACACAACAAAGGAAAGGAACATTCGCCGAACCCATCAGCTATTCGAGATTGGGCGAGCAATAGCTCGCTGTTTGGCGAAGGCTGAATGTGTGGACCGAGAGAGGTGGCTATCTACATCAGCTGAATTCACTGCAAAGCCTCCGACCGAGAGTTCCCAGGTTCGAGTTTCGATGACGGCAGGATTTTTCGACACTAGCTTGTCAGCTAGGTTGAATTCAGGCGTTGTCTCCAGGAGAATTTTAGAGGCTGGCTGCTCTGATCGGTAGTTTCCCGTGGTTTCTCCGATCAACACCAGGCGAATGCCGGAGCAGTTACCTAACAAACGGGACACGGACCGAGCGCGATCTGTCCTTCCTTTTCCTTGTCCTATCCTCTCCCCCTTACACACACACTTACACTAACATGCACTACACTACCACATATTTCGGGAGACCGGTCGGGGGCTTAGAGCTTGTCCCGGCTGGGGCGGTGCCCTGCTGGTGGGAGAGTCCTGGTTAGGGGGAAACCCCACTAGCCGACGGTTGGTCGGCGCCGGATCTCGCCATCCAGCGGGGGAAGATCGCCGCCATCTCCCGAGAAAAAAGCATGCACTACACGTACGGGACTAATGACCAAAGCCGTTGACGCGCCGGGAAACACGAAAGAGTCAATCAATCAAAGGGAGCGAACATTCGCCGAACACGTCAGCTGCTCGGGATTGGGCGAGCACTCACTCGCTGCCCGGCGAATACCGACTGTGTGGGGTTACACGCCAACGAGTGCTTGCACACCTGCGACGACTCACCGTGTCGTTGCATCTTTATGCGCTATGACCTACGAGTCGATCCAACAGCGCGCGGTTACCTTAAGAACGCAGTGCCGGGGCCGGAAGGGCGTGCGTGCGTGCGTGCCTGAGCGTGGAGCGTGACGCACGCGCCGCGAGCCAGCGACCGGAAGGAGGCTGCCTTTTCACGCGGCACGCGCCGTCTTCCGGCGAGCCAGGGGCCCGTGGATGGGCTCGCCGCAGCCTCAGGCACGCCCAGGCCAGCCCCTGTGGCGGCGGCCAGAGGATCAGGCTAGGGATTGGATTTTACCATGGGGATGGTTGCGGAACATCAATGTCGATGATTTCAAGCCATCGATGTAGTAGATGATTTCAAAATATCAAAGACGATTTTTAAAAATGTAGTAGATGATTTCAAAACATCGATGTAGTAATGACTTTAAAAATCATGGAAACCAATACGATGATTTCAAAAATGTAGTAGATGTTTTGAAAACATCGATGTAGACGATCTCAAAAGATCGATGTAGACGATCTCAAAAGATCGATGTAGAGGATTTCAAAACTAATTTAGAGAGAATGTTATGCAATGCTGCGCGATAAAACGGCGAACGTTCGGCAGAAAAAACTTTCATTGACAGGCCCTGGTAACAAAAAAGTGAATAAATCCAGTTGCTAGATTTAGAAAAAATCCTCTAACGCGTGGTGTTGCCAAAATCCATGTTTTGTGGGTTCTTGATAGCGAGAAATGGATTGACGGCAAAATGTTTGTCCGTTGTGAGCAACGCTAGCGGCTAAACTGTGCAGCCGATTCTCTCCCAAATTGATATTCCCCAATCGGCTCCAACGTTTTTGATTAAATTTTGTTGTTGGATAGTATAAAGGAGGTTTAAGAGAGTGGTGTAGGACTCATGTTTGTTAAAACCCCTGATATTTTCGAAAATTGCAAAAGTTCAAATTTTTGTCTTAAGTCTTCCTAAAACTAAAATTTTAAAGGTAGATTTTTTTCTTTGATGAAATCTGTTCCTTAATGTTAGATTTTGAAATAATGGCATGTACAATTTTTCAAAACTTTGATTACTTTTCGAGTAATTTTTCGTGAAAATAGAGTGAGAAAGTACGTGCTGTTTTGGCACCGCTGCGGTGCCAGCGCGCCCGTTCCTCAAAGTGATGGTATGATGAGATAGCTCGGTCTGCAATTATTGCTTTTGCAGGGACTGTAACTCTGAGGTTCTAGGGTTCGAGTCCTGGCGGTGCAGGAGTTTCGATACGACTTAGGCAACAGGATAGATGTCAAATATTCTGAAAGACAATTCAAGCGGCCGGCTGCTTCGATCGGTAGTTTTTCGTGTTGTTTCCGATCAGCACCAGGCGAATGCCGCAGCAGTACTCTTACAAACTATCCACGGAAAGATCGCGCGGTCCGTGGTCCGTTTGTTCGGGTACTGTTCCGTGATTCGCCCAGTGTTGAAGGAGGAAACAACGGAAAACTGCCGATCAGAGCATCCGTCCACTGACAATCTTTTGTAGACAGCGATTGAGTGCGACCTAATTATGTGGCTAGTATCAATAATCCACCTCTGCCAGGACTCAAAGCCTGGAACCGCTCGGTCAGAGTCACTGCAGAAATAGCGGCAATCTGGCTCTGGGCTGAACTGTTCCTGTGGTCTTCTTCCATCAATTCCAGGAGGATGTGCGAGAAGTACACTGTCAGAAATTACATTAAATTTAATATAGATTTAATGTAAGGCTGTACATGAAAAATTAGAACATAAAAATTACTTCATTTTACTTTACAAGAAAGGAATGCAGAAATTTCTGACAGTGTACTTTCGACAACGGGTCACGGGCCAGGCGCAATACCTCCTTCCTGTACTGTCCCAATTTTCGCCCTCGCAGTCCGGGGATGTGATAGGCCACGATCCCGCTACTTTAAGTGGAATCATGAAGCCCTATACCTACACCATATGAATTTGGCTGTACATTTAACTAGTGGATACGAGAGGCCATGGTAGGTAATCTCCCCATCCCTCCATCGTTGTAAAACTTAAGAACATTCTAAGTGTACTATGTATTTTTAAATTAATTAAAACTTATAATGCTACGGATCTATCATACAAATATTAAATTTTTAAGTAAAGCTTAACATTCATTTTAAATTTTGTCTTATAATTTTCCCCAATAGCAGATCTGAAATCCTACCAGCACTCATTGTTTCAGAAACTACTAAGCTAAAAGCTGAAGACTTTCAGAAACAATCATAAAAAAACCTTCTCCGTAAAGAAATGCCTCAGGCTACGGCCATTAAGTGCTGATATACACATCGGGAATATTGAGATTCAAATCTAACTTTAAACAATTAAATTCGTTTGATGTTAATTTATAACAAAACATAAAAAGATAACCCGGAAAAGATTAACACACAATATTAAATGTAATTGTTTGTAACATATGAAACATTCACTAAATGTTCTTGGGAACCCGTGTTCATGAAGCCACGAGACACTGTACCAAGTACTCATTTTATCTGCAAAATAATCTCAGTAAATGAGAATAAACGGCAGTCATTCTACCATCTCGAAAAAGCTTTCTGTAATTCCAACTTTTCCACATGCTCTGATTGAACCCGCATACGAGCCCTCTTAATTTATCCATAATGCATTAGACACCATCGTCCGTTCCGTGTTGCTATTGCAGGAACCCCGGGAAGTGTGCGGGTTCTGAAAAGAGCACGTCGCGAGATACAATGTAGGCGGAAGCAAGGGAAAAGGGTGGGTTGGCGAGGGGGAGGCGAGGTATCATGTGGCCCCCTGGTGTATCAAGCGAGGGCATCAGACCTCCCGGGGAGAGCACGTGAGGGATACGGGCGGAAGTACAGGGGGCCGGGGCACTGGACTCTGGCTGGCGACGGCGCGAGTCTTTGCTGTCAGAGAGTAATGCACGTGGTCTTTTAGGTGTTGTTCGTGGTTTTCAAACCAAACTATAAGCTTTCTTTTGTGATATAACAGTTTACAGTCGACTCCGGATATAGTGTACCCTCGGTTATAGTGAACTTAAATCACTGGTCCCGTTTCACTTACTTTACAAATAAACATACAAAGAGTCGGTTATAGTGAACGTAACGACAAATGACGGTAGAATAGCGTTCACTCTATTAATTTTAACACTAAGGCAGATGTTCTTAAAGGTCTCTGTTAATTCATATAAATTTAAAAAGTTTGGAATGACCGTAGAGGACCTAGTCTTTGGACGTGAACAGGAAAACCAAAGTCCACGTGTTATTGGCTTGTATTATTCATACCAATGTTTCGCGGAAGAAAGTGGGTGATGTATAGTGGGATATTCAGCATAAATAATAATTATAAACATTGGGTCCAGCACTCTCCCTTGACGACAAAAATAAACATCATTAAACCTTTCTATTAAATTAAAAAGTTTTAGACACAAGCCATCGTTGACAAGATCTCTCCTCATTTGCCGAAATGTTAATTAATTGATTAATAATAATAATAATAATAATAATAATAATAATAATAATAATAAAACTTATATCAATCGCTTCAATCAATCGATCAAAGAATTTGAAAATATTTTTGGAAATATGGTAGCTATAGGTTCACATCAGATGTGCTAATTCAGTTGAATACTGTCACAATATTAATTATTACTTACTTACTTAATATTGTGAAGCTAGCAACAAATTTAATAAAATAAAGTACAAATATCGCGTATATTCCCACTAAGTGATCTTCAATCATAAATTTTCTGAGGAAATATTATTTTTACACTGAAAAAAACTTTATTTTATTGTGGAAAATGGAAAAGGATTGTTTACAGTGTATAAGCAAAATTATTATCTTTACTTTTGTAAAACGATAGGAGATATACTACAACGTACTAAAATTACATAAAATACAGGATATTAAGTAAACAAATTCTCACTTCATATCATATTCCCGTTCAAAAATATCGTCACCAATTTCAACATACGTATTTTTGTCCATTCATTTTCTTCAAGACTGAAGGTTACATTTCTTCTGTTTTCGCCTTCCTAAACTAATAATTTCTGGAGAAATCGAAGGGAAAATGAATTCTCCAGTCATTGCCGAGACAGTTCAAAGTTCTTCATCATCGAAACAAAAATTTCATCTTATGAGGAGAATACGTTTTTACATTCTCGGCACTTACTACGTATTTACGCAGTAAAGAGATTTTATTGTAGTGCTTCAGCAGAAATGGGAGATTTTTTATGATAATATTAATCGATAATATTTCGAAAAACTTGTATTGCGGGGCCCTGGTATGAAGTAAGTGAATCAATCATGTTTGTATATGTAGTAAAATATTTCTCAAACGTGTAGTCACGAGTCCACGTTTTGAAGTGTCATTGATATCGAAAAATTGGATGATGGTAAAACGTCTGTTTGTGTGTTATCAACGCTAGTGTCTTAAATGATCAGACAATTTTCTTCAAAATTAATGTTTCCCCGTCCAGCTGACGGAACTCAAGGTTCCACGAGTTTGAAACGAATTTTTTGGTGGGGGTTCTTTACATAAATTCTCAAATACATTTTCAAAATTTTCTCAAAAATGGCTACAAATATTTTTATGTTTTTCGATTGAACGAAATACGCACGTGTCTAATTGTCGTTGTAGAATCTGAATTTGCGAAGATTAAAAAGTTATAAATAATGCTAGAAAGTTTGTGTTGATGTAGGACTATGAGTTTCCAAATACAACCGGACATGAACGTACTGTTTACCAAATTATTGAATCATACATAACCACTGACAGCTACATAATATGTAGTTGTTACATGGACATATTATGCCCATGCATGTTTCAATGAAAGACCCTGCACACACTTTCCTGGTCATTACGAACGTTGTCTAATTTGTGTTTCACACTTTCTTTGTCGAATACGCAAACTTTTCCAATTTTCTCCAACAAATTACTCTTACGATTCATAACTCACGTATATCAATGCACGTTGCATGACGTTCCGACAAAAGGAAAAAACATCGGGATCACCAGAAAGGTCACGACAACTTTAACCAGGGGTAGAAACGTGCTCGACATTTATTCATTACTTCGCTGTGATAAAGTCACGACAACGGATCGCATTCACCCGAATAATACGCTCGATCTCGGGCGAGACGTGTAAACAAATGACTGACCTATAGTGATAAGTCTGAACGACAATCATTCTTGCGTCTGTGACAGCGTCATCGGCGGTGAAGTTCCCCGGAGGCCTTGGAAAGTCACGCTAGAGAGCCGGCAATGGGACTTCATTACACAATGGGAGGCGGGGGCGGCGATGTATCCAGAAAGGAATAGGGGAAAACAAGGGGGCAATGCGTACAGTCACGATGAAAGAACGTGGGGCAGGGCGAAAGGAACTGAAACAGAAAATATCCGTCGCGGCTCGTGGTTTTCTAAACGGGGAAGGCTGCAAATGCATTGTATTATATTGCATGTATTGTATTTCTAGACTTAATCTTTTCACACACACGCATAACACAGAAGCGCTCCTACAATATTGGGAAAACTAGTTGATGCTCAATCATACTCGCTGAGCTGCATAGTAATGCTATCTGGTGAGCACGCCCTTCTTCAGACCCTACACCTTGAAGGCTGCCTGCCCGCAGCCTTCGTCCTCGGGTAAGCCTGTGCAATGAATGCATGACGTCACGCCTCGTCGTTTTACACAGGCCTTATGGCGGAATGAAGTGGGAGCCTAACGCTTTTGTCTTCCCTGTCAGCAGCTTCAAAAGCGTTACGGACGATCGTAATCGAACTCATAAACAAAAATATGGATATGATCGTTACTCAGAACTGGATAATGTAACTCAGAAAGCCATTATTCATAAATAAATAAATACTTTTACAAATATATTTTTAAATTTCTTTTGGGGACGATTTCTATAGGCCTTACAGCCTTTAATGACGAGTCGCGCCTGGAAAAGATGTTGGTAAGCACGTAGCAATGATGTCAATGAGTGAACACGATGAATGTTATCGACTCTAACTAAACGAAGTGTGGATATGTCAATATTAGGGACTTCAACCACAGCGTAGGGTACAGGAATCAACGCAATGTTGGACATTGCGAAAGTTCAGATGCTCAACTCATGATGAGATGTCACGGTCGAGATATTTCGGGCCCCAATTTTGCTAGTTCTGCATTGCACCAGTTTGTGTCCCCCCGATTTGGTCACAACACGGGAAATCGTTTGAAATCCCAGCCCCAAACCTCCCCGCCATGTTGATAGAGAGTGAGAAGGCTTGAGAAACATTTGAAAGGAATATGAAGTCACAATTTTCAACGAAAATAACATGTTGAAGGTGAAATTTGAAATGCAATGGTTTTATTCCAATGCCTTTAACAAGGTGATAATTTCATTCAAATTCCAATATTGTGATGAAACTCATTCCTGAAGCTCTGGGGTTTAAGTCGATAATGATGCGCAATAGCTCCCCCATTATTTTCAACCATCGTCGGGACGTACAAGTTTGGGAGTCGACGAAAATATTCCCGTCGACTAAGTGAACAAAGGTCGATTTTAAAAAACTACCTCTTACTTGCAGTTAAGAAGTTTGGGCCCGAACTGGAAAATGTGCCTTCCAAATTACAAGCAGTTAGGAAGAATATCCCATCACTTCCATTAGACTTAGAGAAGACATCAAGTGGTTATAACCAGACCCGTATCGGACATTTTAAACTCAGTCACAGCTACCAAATTTAAAAAAGGCTACCCTGACCCTTTGCCAAATTGCGGACCTCAGTTTCACAAAGCATATTATAGTTGATTGCTAGTATGGGACTGTGAGAAAAAAACCTAAACATCAATGATGATCTCTACTGTATATTCCATTCTTATCCGGTCAAAAGAAAATTATAGAACCTCACTAAATTTAATATGCTAAATAGTATTTAGCTAGTGACTATACATTGTCTGCCCTATGTATAACATCTAGATTTAGGATTTGTGTTTGTGTATCCCATGAAAATGTGTAACTGGTATGTGAACTTGAAAATACTGTATTTATGTAACTGTGGTCGCCAATGACCTAGCTGTTTATAAGACGATCTTAAATGAATAATTTTAAAAAAAAGTTTTGATTCGTCAGTATTGTACCCTCGCTTGCACAAAAAATGGGCGATGTCCTGAGCCGAACTTTACCAGAGTTTTCCGGACCCTGCCCTTTCCCTGGGGGATCGAGCTGACCAATCCGCTTTTCCATTCAGGAGGCGGGACTATTCATTTTGAACATCAAAATGGCGGTGATGGCGAGTTATATTATAGTAAATATTTGAATATAATATTAAATCAACCAACAGTTTATAAAAATTTTTTGTATACATTTAATTACATAAATAAAGGCATGCAATTTACCAGTAAAAACATATTTAAAACTGTTATAAAACTTTTTTGCAAAATAACACGGGACAACGACTATTAAGCTCCATGTCTACATTTCTGTCGTTTATTATTGTAATATTTAATATAAAATGCAAATAATTTGTTGTATGCATTGTCTAACCTAGTTATTTTATTAGAAAATTAATAACTTAAAGAAATACGTTTTAGAGTCGTTTACAAACAGTCTCCGAGATAGCAGCTTTGTGAAATACTCATCATCAATTTCTCAGATGACCAATTAAAAATACTATATGGTGGAATTAATATTGTAATAAAATAGTTTTGATAATAAAATACTAAATAAACTTAAAGATTTGTTCATTTAGTCACAAGGGAAAGTTTCTACTGCAGACATTATGATTGGCAAGTGCAGCTGTAAGCAAATGAATGATTATTGATTTTTTGTTTTGGGGCTCACAAATTACCTTCAATCAAAATTAGGTGATTGATTACATGGAGTTTCTTTACGCAAATTAAAAATCATATGGAAAATTTAGTCTTGAGGTTTTTTTGTGAGAATCAAAACGACATATGACTTATATAACATTTTAATATCTTAATGTTTGCAAAGGTAGAAACACTAGTTTCGTCTATTGCGGGGAACATTGAGGAAACACCACACACACACACACACACACACACACACACACACACATACACACCCCGTCAATATATTACTTACATGTAATTTATGTATGATTTCCAATCCAACGCAATAAAATTTAAATATATTTATATTATTATAAAGTATATTTCATTATTGATATTTTTATTTTCGAGAGACGAGCAATGCACACAAAGTTTTTTACACGTCATCGGAATGTTACACCCACTTCTTCTAGATAAGCAGACTTATGAAAACACTGTTTTTGTAATCCATTAAGAATCACTTAGAGATTCTCCTGTCATAAATTATTTCAAAATTGTAATTGTTAATAAATGTTTCAAAATTTTGTCAAACTTCGAAATCTGTGTCACGATAATCGTTAAAAAATGAATAGGATCCTTTCTGTAAAATATTGTTGCAAAATAAAATTCTCTCTATTTTCTACATTTTTACATTTCATACAAAATTCCAATTTATTGATATGTGTCTACTAACGCATTTTCAGTAATATTGCCCCGATATTCATAATTTTAATGAATTGTTAAAAAACATTAAACAAAATAAGCAATTAATTTTTTATTTGGGAAAATTTCTTTTGTTATCAAATTTATAAAGTAATTTAATTAAAGTACTATAATATAAATTTAAATTGAATTTTAAAACTATAATTAAATATTTATTATTGTTGAAACGCATTGCTACTATATTACAATGTAACGTTTTAAAATGAAATGCTCATTGATTGATAGTTTGGTTCGTATATAGTATATCTCACGCAGAGACGATTTTCAAAAAAAAATCTAAATAATAACGAAATAACTTTAAATTTATAATTCAGGGGCATTTGGTCGCATAATTGCGACCACTTTAATGCAAGGTCGAAGAAGGAGAAATCTGCGCTGTCTGTAACCAAATTTTCAGGGTCACCATTGCGTTCCTTTACTTAAGTCTTGGGATTCCGAAAGTGATACTAGATATTTCAACATTAACTTGAGAATACAGTTGCATACCATGAGAGAGAAATATGAACAAATGTCGGGATTTTTAAAATCTGCCTTTGAATACTGATCAGAAGTCCTACTGGCTATTGTAATTACATTTTCTGTCATTCGTCGATAAACTGCCGAACACTTTCGGTGAATTATGTTATCCCCGCCAAAGGAAAGATTTCCAGGTTAAAGAGACCACATATGTTATTGGTGGATCGAAAATAGTTTTTAATTGTGGAATTGAATTTATTCATTGGTGCAAATACAAGAAATGTGAATTTACTATTTGTGCTAGTTTTCTTTTCATTTCAGTCCTCCAATTTTTGAAACATAATTCAATCATTTTTTTTTTACCTAAATACAATATTTACTTCCGACCTGTCAATTCGAAGAAAAAAGGCCCCCATTGAAAAGGATCATCCCGATAAATGACAAATTTTAAAGAATATCATAAATACCAAATAGAGTAATATCTGATATTTGCTATCAAAGGACTCTCTAGAAAATAATCAAATTTTCTTTGTTTTCATTTAATCTTTTTAAATAAGAACGTAACTTTGGTTTTGGTTTGGTATTCCGGCAAGATCTTAACAGATCTTGCCGGATCTGTTAAGATCTTAAAAGATCTTAACAGATCTTGCCCCGCTTACTTGTGCCAGCACATAATAACAAGGCTTCTTCATCCGGTATCTTCCACTTCGGGTTTAAGGTAATTATTATTAATTCTTAAGCGAGTATTTATGTCTAATGACCGTTTTCGCAATCTAACACCAATTTTTTTTATTCCGTCAGGCATCTTCCTCTATTCTTCTGCCTTCTTTTCAAACGATGACGTACTTACAAGATTTCTTGGCCTTCCTAGTTTTTTTCCCGAAAGGGTTTCACTTAAAGATAATTTTGATATTCTGTCAGCATGCATTCTGCAGCATACCTTTGGGAGTTGTTTGATCTTACATTTTCGATCACTTGTCCCCAATCATTATTATCTGTCTAATTCTTCGTTTAGTATTCTATCAAACAGTATACTGACAACATCGTTCCAAAATTCTATTTTCATAGCTTTTAAACCCCCGAGTTTATTGATCATTTTTAATTTAATTTGATTCATACGAAACACAGCTCCCCACCATTGTCTTGTATTTTGTCTCTAGTTTTCTTCGAAAAGTTTTGTTTGATAAAATATTATGAAGTCTACTAATAATTGGCCTTCCCTAGCTTATTTTTTAATAAAGTCAAATTATTAGATCCCCTGCCTCAATAATCACCTGATATATTTAAATTCCTTTCCTACTGGAAAATACCTTTTTTGTTCTAGATCAAAATGAGATTTCACAACCATGTGTCTTGACTTTACATTATTTATTTTGAATCATTTTTATTTTTTTATTAATTTCTGGATTAAATGTTACAGATACAAAAATATTATTTTTCACCTTTTTTTCAAGGATACGTTGACTCCAAAAAGGAGAAACGCTTATGTATGAATTCAAAAGGTTTTGCACCCGTTCTCGAAGTCTTAAACGATATCCACCAACATTTTTAGTTTTTTGGGATTATGCACTAATCAAACCTTTCAACATTTTGTTTTACCAGTCTTGCATGACTTATTGGGTTCCCCTAAAATAATGAAAACAAGTATTTCAACGTCAAGTTAAGGGTAAAGAAACTGTTTCTGGATGAAATAATTATATAAATAAAAGATCTTCATCTTCATCTTCATTACTAGTTTACCACTAGTTCATTTGAGAGAAAAATGAATATTTTCTAGATGAAGAGAGGCACGTGACCCAGAGTCTTTATTTTGATCCATGGTTGGATGGTTTAGTAAAATAGTTGTAGCATATCTTTGAATGAATGATTGAGAAGAATATTTAATAATGGACTTGTTTATTAATCAATATCATTCACAACAATGTAGCCTTTCAGAATGTTAGCAAATGGGCATGATAAACATATTTATTTCAACTAATAATCGAATATTTATTATATAAATACATTTTTAAAACCAAGAATTTTTTTTTTCAACTTCAAACTTATTCCTTAAATTTATCTGGGGGACGCATGTTAACAAACACTTCAAAATATTACATGATACTTACGTATATACAGAGTAATATACGTAGAAAGAGAATGTTATATAATGCTGCGCGAAAAACTGCGCATTTTCTGCGAAAATCATTGCTGCGCTCTGGGACGAAAACTGAATCAAAAAATTGCAAATTAAGAGAAAGTCCTCTAACACGCGGTGTAGCCATAATTCCAGTTCTGTGGATCCGGATCCAAAAACTAATTGAAGCAAAATGTCTGTCTGTTCGTCTGATACAACTCAGGCCAAACCATGCATAGATTTTTTCCAAATTGAAGAAACCCCGTCGTTTCTGCCTGAGCTGAAGCTATGCGATCTTAAAAAACTTTAAATTTAAATTTTTGGGGGGACTTTTTGTAGCCTTCCCGACTTTTTAAATTTTTTTCAAAAACGGCCCAAAATTTTTTTCTGTAAATTTTTGTAGGACTGTTTACTCTATAGTAAAATACGCTTATAAACGTAGAATATGCCCAAATTGTCACGGTTAACCTGAATTTTAAAAATCGCAAAAATTTGAATATTTTGGCGTCTTACTACAACTAAAAAATTAAAGATAGATTATAGTCGTAAAGGGTAAGGGTATAGTCGTAAAGGTAAGGGTCGTAGGTAAAGATCATTTTTCTTCAAATGAAATGTTTGCTTATAATTAGATCTTTTAATAAGGCATGCAATTTTTTAAAAGTTTTGTTGATTTCGACAATATGGCGTGAATTTTTGTAATTTTAAAAATTTACATAAACAAGATTTTCCAAAACGGCTCCAAATTTTTCTTTAAATTTTTTGTGGGTAATGCCAAATGAGCCACCCTGATGACATAAACGAGATATTGCTCTATTCTATTGTTTTTAAAATACAAAATGTAATTTGAATACCCTCACGCTTTTAAATTATGAGCATTTGAATAGATTTGTATGATTATTTAACTTGTGAGTAGAAGTGCTTCAAATGACTTTAGAGGAAGTTTTTCAAAAATCAATAGATTCCTGAAAGAGAGCTTTTGAACGAAAAGTTGAGAAATGTCAAAAATGTATTTGTGGCGATAGATGTCAGCTGGCAAGAGAACGGCAAGAACCTTATGTGATTTGGGCAAGAACCTTAAACCTCCACAAAAGGAAATTATAAACATTTCATGAGAAAGTCTGTCCCATTCTGTAGCACCTCTAGTTATTCATATTTTGGTAGCAGCGAAGGTAAGCATTTTAATTTTAAAAGCAAAGAAAAATTTCAGCAGAAAACTTGACAAAAACAGGAGACACAATAAATAAAGAATTTAAAGGAGGGTTACCTGTATTGGGGATTGGGAAGGAAACGAACGTACCAATGTAAAACCAGAAACGGCCTATGAAAATATAGTGAATGATCTGGTAAACGACCAATAATCGAAAGCATCTAATTCTTTCCGCAGTTTTGTAATGGTATCTTCTGAAAAGAAAAGGAATGTTTAGAACATTTCGACATCGTTACTGGGAAATTTTATTTTCATTGTCGTCAAGAAAAAACCGCTGATATCGTACGGATTTGAACACGCGTTCCTCTATTGTGAAGTCACGCACCTGTGATTGCGCTACCAACACAAACGTACGTAAGCATTTCTGTGAACTTACTCAATTAAGAATCTTACGAATTTTGTCTTCAAACTCATTGCTTTTCCGCACTTCTGCAATTTAAAATATTAAATAAATTACCTCTAAGAGACAATAAGAAAGCAAAGAAATTACGCGGCACCATAAAATAGTTAATTCTACTTGAGAATGTTTCAGTTCAGTACTATGTAATTTTGCGTGCAGGCGCTTCGGCCAGCCTGACGCCCAACCTTATCCCCTTCTCCCCAAGGTAAATTATTAGACGATAACGTTGGCTAGTAGCTTTCGACACGGCCCGACATTCAGAATTCATTGCTGCAAGTAATTATAGAATCTAAGAAACATTTATTGACTTCAGAAAATCACCTATCATTACGCAGTTATTATCTTTTGTTCATCTACTACATTTATATAAAAATAAACTCTTATTTTCTCGTTATTGGTAATGTTTTCTTAATATATAACAATGTTACACTATTAACACTTCATTCGTTTTGAAAACCCCAAACGAAACCGAAATGCTACCTTAAATTATTGAAAAGGAAAGATTAATTAAAATTCCCCAATAGTCAAAAAAAAAAAGTTGCATGAACAGGTCGGGAGGGAACTCGAGTCTTCCAGTTCTTCAAACAAGCACCTGAACTAATGACGTCACCCCGCAGTCACTTATACAATTTTTTGTATATTGGGATGTGACGAGTATACTTGTTGAGTTTTTAGTTGAAGAAGGAATGTTGTTGCAAATGAAAGAAACAGTAAAAGTAATGATTTGCAAAATCGGTTTTGAAACGTTTTAATAGTAAGAAAAGAAAACTGTTTCATTGCAGTTTTGCATTTCAAACCATTCTTTAAAATTGTAAATATTGCTTGTACTTTTGCAATGAAAAATGCCACATTTCAACAAAGCCTACTTATTGTTATGCAAGAACGAATTAGGGACAACAAATTTTCCATTTGAAAGACTAATCGTTTTAAATTTGTAGTTGTAGGAAGACGCCCAAATGTTCAAACTTTAAAATTTTCTGGAAAATTCAGAGTTAATCATGAAAATTGGAACATGTCATCCTTCTAAGTGTATTTTACTCTATTCTTCCCAGAAAATTAGGAGCCGTATTTTAAAAAAATTTTAAAATATCCGAAAGGCTTCATGTAAAGTACCCCCAAATTTCAAAGATTTTTCAAAATTTCCAAGCTTCAACTACAGCCAGAAAACAAGGGTTTCTTCAATTTTGGGAAAGGATCGTACGTGTGGTTTGGGGCTAGTAGTGATCACAGACGGATGAACGGAGGTTTGATAAAACCACTTTTTCGACCCCAAAAACGTGTATTACCGTTTAATCGCGAAATCGATTTTCCGTTGTATTACATAATTTTCTATATACGTATACGCATGAATATATTTACATAAAAACATACAATATAACTTTTATTCGATATACTACGTATATTCGTATATACTACGATATTCAGCATAGGAAGAAAACGAAAGTCAAGTTTTGTTTTGTGCTGAGATAACGAATTATCATGTTCAAAATCCATCTAAAAGTGTTACAGCAGTTCCAAAAGGTGAGATCAAAACAGTACTGAGAATTTTCTCATTCGATTGTCATTTCAAGGTGATTTTTTTTTTATATAAATGATTCATATTGCAAAATATGAATGTATTTATGTAATCAAGAAAAACGAGTAATTTGTCACAATCTGGGCAATGATTGTGTAAAGTCACAACTTTGATATCAATTACTTAAAGGTCCAAACCTTCCTCATACTGACTTACGTAAATGATGACAGCGGTGACAAATATAAAAATGCGTGGAGAATACACGAGCCCAAGAACCTAAACTGTAAAACGCATTTTTCGAAGCTCAGTGGTCACAGCAACTGGTCAAATCGAACGATGCGGTTTGATTCCGTCCGAAGGGAATTCATCTTTAGTATTTCAATTAATACGGTTACAGGTCACAAATGGATATCACTAAGAACGGGATAAAATTTCTCATATTTCATTTCCCATAAAGTGAAGAGTTGTGACAAACTTTTGAAGTGAATGCAAAATGTATGTAAAAACGTTCACTATCTTAATTCCAAACGAGGTTAGGTTAAATTCTTAATAACTAAATAAAAATAAATACACATTTGTATAAATATTTGTAATAAAGGGATCAAACTAATTATACATTATATAGTATAAAAGTTCAGCAAAGATCTTATAAGCAAAAATAAATACAAGTATTTTCCACAAACATTCTTATCTTTAATTCTCAGACTTAGGTAAAACAGAACGCGGAACAGAAGAAATAAAGGTATCGCGAGAACCCGATCCTCAAATACCTGATTTAAAACCCCTGTCAAACGATTTCAGCTACAGAGAGAGTTATGGTCTTTCAGTAATCTGCAAGCTTTTAAAGTGTCTACGAATACGAAATATTTGTTCTGTAATTTCCCTTTTCTCTGAGAGTAACATTTAAGACGTAATAGAAATCATATTCTCAAACATATCTGTTCTCAAGCAGTACAATTTTTGGGAAAAAGCAAATTAGGGCAACTGATGTTTTAAAATACATTTATAATATATTTATTTATCTAACTCCGTTATCATATTTATGAATTTTATAATAAAATTTATATTTAGATTTAAAAGAACGACATTATCCCAGACATTTTGAGATCCGAAATTGCACCTTTGTTTTTCCTATATTGAGACTAAATGACAGGTGATTTGTGATTGGGTCATCTAACAAGCATGGGAATAATCATTGATATAACTAAGTAATTAAAATTCTTATTTTCTTTGGGAAAAATTTGGGGCTGATTGAATGGTCACCACTTAGTCTCAGTCTACCCTGCACTAAAGATAAGCTGACAAACATTGTTTATTTAAAAAAGGAATAATAAACAAAATATTGATTTTCTACATGACCACGCCCAAAACGTACTTTATTATGTTTTGAGTTAATACATTTTGAAAAGTGGTCCACCTATGAAGACTTACATTAAAAATTTTAAGAAGACCATAAAGAAATAAAATTATCAATTGTTACAAACAATTATGGATGTTCTGTTAGCATTTATCACAAAGACAAACACAAATGGTACTTTAATGAGTTCGTAATAGTTCTAAGGAACTTTGTTAAACGTGTAAAAAGACATATTCCCTTTCAATTAATAAAAGAACGAAGAAATTACCTTTATTGCAAAATTTTATAATAAACCCACAGGACTTAAGAATTTGATTATCTCTAGAACTTAAATATGTAAATTAATAGTGATTATACAACTTGGTACAGACTTTTCATATTATTTCTAACGATTACATAAAAATATGATAATGATATTGCAATTGAGACACTGTTAAATTTTGAGCTATCTCTTCCAAATTTCGTTTGTCACATTGTTGGAATACAAGATACCCGACAATCTAATATAATCACATTATGTTTACAAAAAAAAGTTTGTTTCCTTGCAAGAATTTTGGGAAAGTCTCTCGTGATGATAGTGATTAATGTGTTCCAGGCATCAGGTAAAAAAATACATATTCGGAGGATTTGATCTGGTCCATTCCCTATCTATTTTGCGTTTAATCCACGGAGCTATCACAGAGGTACCCTTTTCAGCACCGATGAGGGTGTTAGAATGAATTTATCTTGAAATTTATTGTTTATGATATACAACATTTACTTCAGGTTAAAAACTCACATTCTGATAAGAATGGGGGTCATCAGGCGATACTATTCTGAGTTGATTCTAGTTAGAAATATTTCGATTCGAATGTCTTTTTTGTAGGGGTCATGAAGTAGCTTCATCCTGGAACTGCTATCTTGCCCTCCCATATCTTCAAGGGATTCCACATTACGGATAAGACTGAACTGTAACTCGTCGGGAAAAACCAGTCTGAAATACAGACCGCGTAGTATTACAGGAACATGTGATTTTTAAAACCAATTTAAAACAACTAAGAGAATTTTCTTTGACAAATTTGATTGTTATTCATGAAAACTTGTAACCTAAACTTGAATGATATAATGCTAAAAAGGTTAGAACTGGTAGAATGTAGGATTGTAATGGCTTAAAAGGCCTTTGGGCCCCCACATTGGATCAAGTTTCAATTTGGCTGTAATAATTACCTATTAAATAAAAAATAAATATAATGCTAAAATATTTTAATTATCAGCAAATAGGTTGATTGCTTCTTTTAAAAAAATTATAATGTTTTTAATGTAAACAACGAAGTAGTTGTACTACAACAGACATACTTTCTTCTCTAATGTCACTGCTCCAATATTATACTATTACATGAATTGGGAAAAAAGTTTTCAAACCCGTAAGATCTCATTTCAATTTTGTAGTTTTGAAAATTAACTTTTTTAATTTTCAAAAAAATATAGAGTTCCCCGAAAATAGGACCACCAGCGCCTCGGTCAGATGGTACAGAACGGAGGTTTCAGTCGTCGTACTGATGGAGACAAAACCGGCCCTTTTAGGGCCCCAAGTCTTTCAAAACTTAATATTAATTACAAAATATTGGAATATTACTACTGAAATCACAATGTAACAGAAGAAAAAATCACATTCTGATTGAACTCACAACGTTAGCAAGCCGACAGCGTACCTATGACGTTAACCATCTGGCTAAAGGATTTGTGTTTCAGTTGCCACATAGAAAAGTAGTTAAATATAATAAAACCATGCTAAAGAGAATATAATCGTTTCAGTATATTTTTTCTTTTAGAAGTCAATCTTTTTAAGTTTAAATATATTGTGATATATAAAAATAATATAAAATGTATAATATAGAAATAATAAAATATATTAATATAATATAATTATAATTTAATAGAATGGGAAATTTTCTATAGGGAAAAAAAGTACAATATTTTACTTTTTTCATGCATACTTAGTACCACATTGTCATAATAAACAGAAAGGGACTTGCAATTTTTCGAGAAGAGCCTAATGTCTAGAAGTAGGACAGTTTTTAAAAAATACTAGTGATGCTAAACAGAGGGACTTTTCACCTTGGGATTTCACGGAAACTTATGCTGAAAATACTAAAAGTTTGAAAATTCTACATGATTTATTTAAAAAACTTTTCTTAAGGAAAAAATTTCATGAAGGGAAAAATTTAATTTCAATATTTTATGTAGGAATATTACGAAAATCTGTTTTCAACGAACATGAGACTGGCAATATTCCTTAAATGCACTTCCCATATCCAACAATTATTACATTTACATTTTTATTTCATTTGTAATAAAAAAAATTTTGGAGCTATTTGTTTGAAAATTTGAAAATGTCCCAGGGGGTTCCCTGTAATGTCTCCCAATTGAATATCGGTTTCAAATTCAAGCGCAGACATCAGCCAGATGATTGGAGTATCAATTTGGTGAAAATCGGTTTAACGGTTTAGCCGCAGCGTTGTTCAGGGACGGGCGGACAGAATTTACGTCCATCATTTTTGCTATCAACCACCACAAAAAAATGGATTCTGGCTACACCACGATTTGGAGGATTTTTTCTAAATTTTAAGTGGATTTATCCATTTTTTTGTCACGAGGGCCGTGTAATATGCGTTTTTTTGCAGACAATTCGCCCTTTTTTCGCGTAGCATTACATAACTTTCTACCCTTAAGAAGAAAGTAGTCAATACATGAGAAAATTCTAGATTATGCGTTCACGGAAATTTTATGCTTTCACTGCAAAGCAATTTTCTAAACTTGGAAACATTCATACAATTTTTATAACTTCATTTGAGGAATAGTTATACTGAGAAGAAGTAAAGAGTTTTATGAGAAATTTGAAACAGATTAGTAATTGTAATGTTGAAAATCCCGAGATATTAATAAAAGGTGACATTTACTTACAGTACTTTAATAACGGTATAGTGTATTCGAATGAAGAGTGTAAAGTAAAAGAAAGAGTTCTTTCAGAAAGTTTCAAATGCAATATGAGCTAATGTAACATACCCTCCAGAAATATTGAATATCATTGATCTAGAATCCCAATGAACTTGCTAGTATAATATCAATTTTGAAAAGAATACATTGATTTTGAAGTCATAATGTTTTAATTTTTTATGGGACCATGGTACACAGGTCCTTTCCTACAACGAGTCTAAAAATAAATACATGTTGCAGAGTCTTTTGAAATATTTTTTGCAGTTCGTGATTCTAAAGCGAATTTTCCTTTAAAACCCCTAAATACCATTTTTACTTGATATCATTGTTTCTGTAGTAAAGCATTCGAGAATGTAAATAAGTAAAATATTTAATGAAGTCTTAACTCAATATTAGGCCAAATTTTTTTCCGTCACTGTTCTCAGCTTAAAAACTATGGAAATATTGTAATGAAGAACATTATTAAATCCAGTGGTACTCAGTTTAATAAATATGTTTATTTTACCAAGAAATAGAGAAAGTGGAAAAATAGTATTGGCTACAATGGGAAAATCATTGGGAAAATTGTAGGAAACTTGAGAGAGTTGAATATTGTTATAAATAAAACGAATTAGTTTACCATATATGAAAATTTCATTTTTTATTAATAAATTTGTTTTTTAAAAACTATTTTACCCAGGGAATAAAGTCCTTAGGTTTTATTAGGCAACGATTATTGAAAGTCCGAATTCAAATATGTGAAATTTTTTGACAATTGAAGTTGTTGTTTTTGTATATATTTTTAATGTCTCTTTTAACTACTAGGTCATATAACGACCACTGTGATTTTTATGTTTGGGGTTTTCTGTAGGAAGAATACGTAAGGGCATCACGAACACACATCTATGTCCGAGGCGGAACCGCGGGCCCCTTTGAACCCAGGAGCTAGGCCCCGTCGTCCATTTCCTCTTCTCCTAGTAAACCTTTGACATCAAATCCAACATCAAATAACATCGCAGATATCGCTTCCCCCCATCATTTGAATTACGTTTTTTCCGTGTCCCCTACGTATAAGTGGAAATGAAACCCCTGACTAGGTAGTCAAGTTGGCCTGAGGAAGCTTAGAAAGAATCTTTATGGTAATATCTACTTACTACCAAGATTTTATCCAACGTTGCATTTTGAGTGCAAACAGAGTGGCAGAACTTTTTTTCAAACTCACAACTAAAAACCTTGTTGGTCATCCCTGTGGCTCTAAGCCTGAGGCAAGAATTGTATTCACCTTCGGATCGGGCACTGCCACTTTTCGCACGGACATCCTGCAGTTACCCAACCCTATCCCCAGAAATGAAGAACAGACCTTACTGTAAAGCATGTCCTGCACTGTGATAAAAGAAAGAAAGAAGGCATACTTGTCGACTATAGAGGGATGCTGGCTATGTCCTCCGCAAACTCTTTAAACTTTTAGCTATGGATTTTTAAACTAATACGTGAAGGGGAAGGTTTTTTCATGCCTTTATAACTAATTTTGGGTTTTTATGTAACACTGTCTTTGTCATTTGTTTCATTTTAAAATTAGTCATTTTTACTGTTTTTACTTTTAATCTTTTAATCAATAAAAATATTTTTACTGACTTTTATTACTAATTTCAGAAAATTTTGCGAATAATATTGACTCATGTAATTGATAAGATATTTGAGCACAATACAGTTCTTTATATTATTTAAAAAAGGTATAAATTTCATTTGAAAATAATAAAGACTGTAGTTTAGTTTTCAGATTTGAGAACTGTGATCTCATTGAATCTCTTGTGTTTTCAAAGTGATCTAAACCAAATGTATTTCAGGTCTGATATGATCAGTATTGGGGTCTTATGAGACAAATTATTTGTCATGTATATCTTAAATGGCTAAAATTATTTCACAATTAATCATTAGAAAACAAGGACGGTGTGTTTCCCGTGAATAAAAAACCGTTCCGAAGTAAGAACTTCAATATCGATAACCGTTAAGGTTTCGAATGTTTGAATTGAGAGCCCTTTAATCGAATCCAAAACTCCAGAAACTGTTTTTATACAAAACCTAACATAAATTGAAAGATAATACGATTCGGAAACACTGTGTTCCGCTTAAATATTTTAATTGGGAAAAATTTTCCTGAATTGAAAATTTTTAACTAAATACTCAATTTTAAAGTTTATCAAACAAGTTTTTGTTTTTCTTAACAGCTTTGTTTTAAGAAAACTACATTTATTCTGTAACATTTTAATTTCAAATTTATTATTTTTTTCTACGTGGTTATTCAAAAATATTTAAGAAATATTTAACTTCAGTGTAGATTTCCACAAATTAAAAGAATTAAAAATTTGCTGTTTATATTATTAGCTATTTATTAAAGATATCAATTATTACATTTTGCTATTAATATATGCAATGTGATATGTTGAAAATAATTAATTATGTTAGGGTATTCAGGCCATCAGATTTGTACTGTTTCCTGTATATTACCTTAAATAAATAAATAAATAAATAAAAATATCACTGGGAAGGGATAGATATAATCTTCGCAGCAGTGTAACAGAAAATAGCAACTTTGAAAAAAATATGAAGAATAAGACAATTATATTTCTGAAATATTTCTAATGAGAGGTTCCCTAGTTCCTTATCACCGATTATCACTATAAAATTTCATCAATTTTACAAATAGTCTAAACAATATTAAAAGAATTTTGCAATGATAATTATTGGGACACCGGCAGTGATTTTTAATTGATTAACGAAATTACTGTTTGCATGCACCTGCTCATATAGAAAATGGGGATTACATTTTCATAATGCGTAATAAATTTTATTTTTTATTCCTTAATAAAGGCTAATAATGTCAAAAAACAAGTTTTTTAAAAACGTGAACATGAATTTCAATTTGCTTGATAGGAAATGTATATTATGTAAATGCATTATATTGTGTTTCCCGAAAATTATTATGTAATAGTTAGTGTTCCTTGCTTTAGAACCATTAGCATTTTAACCATTAGCATTTTTCTTACAAACTATTGTTTGTAAGAAACAAAACTTTCAACACTATTAATTTAATCTGACACAAATTTTCAGAATATTAGATACCAAAATTAGACTTCATTTTCATGGTAAAGAACTCGATAAAAATGTCACAGCCCTTCCCGTGACCCGGGCCCCCCTTGGTCTGTCAGGTCCACGGGTTCAGGGCCAACGTCCAGTGCAATTGGCGGGGTGATCCCTGCGCCCGCGCGCACCAACCCGTTTCGTTCTGTGCCCTCCTGTTACCTCCTCTTTCTTTCCCCTCACCCTCCTCTCCTGTTACCCCCTGCTCACGTTAGCGAGACAGCGTCACTGGGCCCAGAAATTGCTCCGCCCTTTGAGATAACTAGGAGGAAAATCTTCGAGGGAGGGAAGGGGAGTGTCTGAAACTTGTGCAAAAGCCAATGATAAGAGCGGATACGCCTCGACGCCAGGATTGGCCGGGTCCAGCGATGGTTGTCCCAAACTGTGGAAAAGCCAGATTTGGCCGCACAAGGCATCACCCCTTCTGTAGAGCAAACGCCGTATTCAGTCGATCGAGCTCGAAAACTTATGAACGCAACTGATGAACAAAGCCTTCAACAATGAATCGCTATCGATCTTCTGGCATGCGCAGTTTGAATTTCGGAACACTTTTGCGCATCTGCAGAACATCGAGATTGCAATCAATTGCTGTATTCAGTCGATCGAGCTCGAAAACTTATGAACGCAACTGATGAACAGACCCCACTATCATTGAATGTTTCATTATCTTGTTTTCAAGCGCGTCAACGGCTAGGTCATTAGTCCCGTAAATATAGTGCGTATTGTATCTAGGGAACTGAGGAGAGAAACGCTCCAGTCAAGATTAGATACAAGCTCCCGAATGGACCCCGAATTTGTGGTATACTGTGAAAGGGTTTTGTGTGTGTTAGAGGGGAGGCAAGGATATGGAACGAAATAGCTCGGGTGGTGGGATTTCCCCCTAACCAGGATTCTCCCACCAGCGGGGCACCGCCCCAGTCGGGACAAGCTCTAAGCTCCCGACCCGTCTCCTGGGAATGTGGTAGTGTAGTGCATGTTAGTGTAAGTGGTGTGTAAGGGGAGAGGATAGGACAAGGAAGAGGAAGGACAGATTGCGCGTGGTCCGTGGCCCGTTTGGTAGGGTACTGCTCCAGCATTCGCCTGGCGTCGATCGCAGAAACCGCGGAAAACTACCGATCAGAGCAACCGGGTGTCGAAAATCCTGCCACCGTGGGGAGTGGGAACCTAGGACCTCCCGGTCAGAGGCGCTGCAGTGACATCAATTGATGCACTGAGCTACCCTCCCGGCCCGTTGAACGACGAACTCAACATCCACCAGAACACCGTTACGTCCATGCGCGTACGTCTATCACAGAAACGACCGTATATATAAAAGTTATTCTTAAATGGAAGCGAAAAAAACACATTTAATGTAACCCGTGTGTAACGAGATGTAATCCCCTTCATAGTAAATAGAAAACTCGTTTTTTAAAGTGACCAAGCCACCTGTCCAAAATGTGTTGGAATGTTATCATGTAAACTAATTACGATCAACCCCAAAAAATTCCGGCATCAAAAACGAAATTTATATAAATATTTATTTCAATTGAAGGTTGCATGTCAGTTTTTAAATATCTTAATGCTGCTGGACTATATGATCTATATTATTGTAAACTAATTACGATTCTGTACTGGATTGTCTTGTTCTACACTCTTCAGCGTTGTTTTACAGTTATTTGTCTTTACTTTAATTTGGAAAATCTATGTCAGTTATACATCTATAGTGGTCGCTACGGATTTGACCGTAGATGTTTTAAAGCGAGAAAATAAATAATTTAGAAAAAACTCGTTTTCATGGTCACTTCTTTTCTTGATCATACTACTCGCTCAATCATGTCTTTCTTTATCCACGAGTTTCGTTTATTACTATAACAAAGACATTCGAATATAAAAACAAGTGAAATAATTCGCAATTGAAATGAAAAAATAGTTCTTAAGGAACATTCTTATAGCACAATAAAAATGTAAACGGCTTAAGTTATTAAAATTTCATGGGCTAAAATGGAAATAGAAGTTTTGCGTGTGTGATAATAATTCACAATCAAACCATGTGATCAATTTGCTTGAGGCATTTGTAAAAATTTGTATAAGATCACTTGTTGTGCAGTGGGTTGTACATATGAGAAAGCTTCTCATTATCTATATTTAAAAGAAGGTTTCAATTAAAAAATATGATTTTAAGCCCAGTGCAACAACTCCACTGAAACATTTCTATCTTCCAAGAGGAATCCACAATTTCCCTATTCATCTGAAAAATGAAAGGGGAAATTAACAATTAATGGGTACTACATCTCTTGGTACACCAGATGCTGAGGCAAGAAAGCATGCTCTAGAAACAATTTGGGAAAATTCAGGCAATAATGATACAGTGATGGTGCTTGGATAAAAAAAGTCAGTAATATCAAAAGAACAGAATTCATGTTTCAACACACAAGAGGCACCCATTAATACTGAAAGTTTTCTATGCTTTGTATACCAAGCTAGGATGATAGATAGGCATTTAGCTTTCTTTGCAAGTCAGTTTCATACCCTAGTGAAGATGAAAAATCAGAAATGCTCTTAACAAAGGACTACTCTCTGCATATGGAATACATGGATTTTGAACTGGAGATTTTACCTTCACAACACCTAGCCTAGTATTTGCAATCTGAAAACAGTCAAATGAAAAAAACAGATTTTTCTACTGCTTCTCTAGAAGCAGATGGTTGCAACTGTGTTCAGTAACTTGTGGAGACTTCCACATAGTTCACACATCTGAAAACCAACCTTACATTCATGTGTGCTCTCAGGCTCCTCCAACCCTAAAGACCGTTCAGAAGGTCTTTAGTAATGTTTTACAGTTTAATTACGACTGCAATGTAAAATGACTGAAAGGTGCCACACACAAG
Source organism: Teleogryllus oceanicus (assembly GCA_964035755.1). NCBI lineage: Eukaryota > Metazoa > Arthropoda > Insecta > Orthoptera > Gryllidae > Teleogryllus > Teleogryllus oceanicus. Next base: position 51,287,336 of record CAXIVR010000013.1, read on the forward strand.
ACATCGTTCAGTTATTACTTTCATTTATAAATTCTTATGTATGCAGTTGTATGTTTATTGTACAGTTAAACTTGCTAAGCTTAAAAATTAACAAAACCTTATTCCCTTTCCTTCACGAGTTCTCATAGAACACAAATGTATGTTAAATATAAACCTAAGCTTCTGTGTCAGGAGTCAATAGATTCTTGGCTGCCTGAAAGATGTGCCATCCTAGGCACAGTTACCAATGTTTCAGTCATCATACTGTGACATTCCCCAGAGAGAAAGCATTTCAATCTTCCTCAGGGTCTAGCTCAATCACTATATTGGCAACTGTTTCTAAGACGCAGCACCACTAGCCAAGACAAGAATCTACCAAATGTATGCCAAATTTAACCTTTGTATACACATGTAGGATATTTATTAACATAACTTTACAAGAAAAAGCTTCTTTAATGTACATTTTTAATATTTCATAAATGATTACAGTATAAAATACATATAAAGTGTTATGAGGAGAAAATGGCATTTGATGCAGACAGAAATATACATAAAAAATAAGGGGACTGATATAATATCCAAAACATTATTTTCACTCAATTGTTTATTTAAGAAAATTTAATTTTGTCAAACTATCACCTAAATATTTAAAATTGAACTTAACATTTCTACTCTTATGTCTGGAGATACTTCAAAGAATTTGGACTTTCTAGCAAATAATGTGATTATTTTCACAATTTAACATGATAAAAAAAGAAACGCCTGTTTTTGATCAATACAAAAAACCAATTAAGAGACCAATGTCTGATCACATGTACAAGGCAAGATGGAATGATCTTTCCCTGAACTTCAGCCATATTCTTCAGATAAACAAAGAGTTCTGAATCATATAAAAATATGTACTATAAATCAAAAACATGCATTTAAAAAAAAATTAATTTATAATACACACCACATTGAAAGTTACTTATGACAATCAAACTTTACGAACAGTTACCTTAAACTTTGATTCAGCACCAATCATATTTTTGCCTATCATTATATAATCTTCCGAGTGAGTATAACGAGGCATTTCCGGAGTGTCAAAAAGAACAGGTCCACCAAATTTCAGAGATGATTTCTTATCCAAAGAAACAACTTCCAATGTGTATTCAAATTTATTTGCCTTATCAGGATCTCCACAATACTGCAGGCCAAAATACACAAAACGCTCAGTATTGTTTCTCCAGAACCAAAATATCTCATTATGGACATGCAGGAAGAAGTAAACTCTATCACAATTCTGAACATCATTTGGTGAAACTTGATGAAAATTTTCATTTTTTATTACTCTGTTTGGATTCTTATGCGACCTTTCGCAATGACCTTGTAGTTTACGCAAACAAAATTCTACATTGCATATTTTACAAATATAAAGCCTGAAGGGACAGTACATTTCATGAGCAACCAATTCACTTTCAGAAATCAATGCTTGGCAACCCCTTGGTGCATTAATACACTTTCTGTCATCACCATTTTCCCCATTTTCATCTACATTCATGTCCTCTCCATTTTCAGTAGATGGGCGAGAGCGCTTTGGAGGAGAGTGTGCAGAAGCCCCCTGAGCTGGCTCATCCCCTGGGTAAGAAGCATAGCACACAGGGCACACATTGACAACCAATTTACAAGATGCACAAATTCCATGCCCATTGGTACAGGTACTTCTCTCTTCTGTTAATTTCAAGTCACATATTGGACAATCTTCAACTTTCAGCTTTTCACATAGGATGTCTAATTTCTGAAAATAAAGGGAAAATTAAATAATTACGTATCTCCATACAATTACCAATAAACAAAACCATAACTTAGTTCATAACATTGCAAGTATTCAATAATACAAATTTTATCCCTAAAATAACTGCATGTGGTAATCCTTCAATAATAAATATAGATTAAAAATTTTAAAGGTGTTGTCTGGTATCAAATGGTATTTGCCTGGTATTTTGAAACCGGACAACACCTTTTATTCATTTAATTATTAGAAGGTATCTACCTCACCAGCAATCTTATTAATAAATATAGACTTTAATAAAATTTTTATTGAACTCATCAAGAAGCAATGGCACATGAAAAAAAGGCAAGATTATTCCAATTATTTGTTCAACTTCCAGACACATCCCTGTAATGATTTAGGCCTTCAAGTAATTAGATGTGACAAATTTTGTGTATTTTTGGAAAATTAAAAGATTTTAATGACAAATAAAACTTTTACTATATATTCTATTACACGTCTTCTATCTATGCAAAAGTTCACAGAAAAGACATGGAGCAGTTTTTGAGAAAATCTTGTTGAAATATTTTCTATGTAAATATATTATCACATTGAATGCCTGTCACTTATATCCTCGACCACTTTAAGAAACTTGTCAATATTCCCCATATTCAAAGCAGAAAATGAATATACCTATGAATTAACGACATATCACTGTCATTGAATTTTGCTAAAATCTACAGAAAGATAACCAAGTAGAGTATAATAGTTCATTGACAAAACTCAAATTGATAAATCCAACACAACTTGGCCCTGACTAACTACTTTTGAAAAATTATTTAGGCTCGGAGGCAAAGCACTAGATGGGTTCAAAAGTTGCTGGAAAGAGATAGCAAATAGTTTGAGTGAATCTCTGTTGATTCAATTGATCATGGTGGGGACATTTGTTGTTCATACTCTACATCAATGATATGTTTAACATGTATGATATGTTCATATTCTACATCAAATATGCAAGGTGAAATTATCTCTTTTGCAGACAACAGATCTGCCCTTCAAGGAATTTAAACTGCAAAAACCTAAAAATCAGCTATAAGAGTTCGCTAAGGTGAAACATAACCAACAATGTTAGATTCAACATGTTGAATGAGTTGCATCTTCCTGTTTCTGCTGACCAATTTTATTGAGAATCTTACACCACTGTGCTTTCTCATAAAAATAAAATAAAAAAAAAATAAAAAAGTATAATAAATTTTAAAAAAGTGATAAAGAAATTGTAGAAACGTTCAAATACTTTGTGATTTAGGATTCTTCTTGGTAATTTTCTAATTTTTACGCAGTTTCCCCAGCAAAACATGTTCATAGGGTAAGAGTAGCCCCATCCTGTAGGGCAAAGGTGTACTTTTTCTACCAGAAAAGTACTGAAGTACATATTTCGTAAAAGCTGTTTTGATATCAGGTTCTAAAGTTATTAAAAGGAGTATCTCAGCAAACCTTTTTTGATGATTTGAACAGTAAATCAACTATTTAGTATTTGCTGCACAAGGGCTACTTCTTGAATAATGAGACATTCAGGGACCTCTTAGGCACTTACTCCTTCAAGCAGAGCTGAGGGTGTGTCAGGGACTACCGAATCGAGTTATGAATCTAAGAAATGGATGAGGGTAAAGCAGGAATTCAATTATATTTTTCAAAATTGAAATCGTCACAAAAACATGAGAAAAATAAGAAAATTCTGTCAAAAATAGATGTATAAAAAATAAAACTGTAAAATCTAATGTGCACTTATCCCATAGCGTTCACTGGTTACAAAGTTTTGGTTTGTGTGTGTGTGTGTGTGTGTGTTTTTAAATTAAATTATTTATTTATGGTCGCCTTATAAACAGCTAGATCATTGGCGACCGCAGGTTACATAAATACAGTATTTTCAAGTTCACATACCAGTTACACATTTTCATGGGATACACAAACACAAATCCTAAATCTAGATGTTATACATAGGGCAGACAATGTATAGTCACTAGCTAAATACTATTTAGCATATTAAATTTGGTGAGGAGTTCTATAATTTTCTTTTGACCGGGATAAGAATGGAATATACAGTAGAGATCATCATTGATGTTTAGGTTTGTTCTCACAGTCGCCATCACGTAGCAATCAACTATAATATGCTTTGTGGAAACTGGGAGTCCGCAATTTGGGCAAGGATCAGGAGTAGCCTTTTTAATTAGGTAGCTGTGACTGAGTTTAAAATGTCCGATACGGAGTCTGGTTATAACCACTTGATGTCTTCTGCTAAGTCTAATGGAAGTGATGGGATATTCTTCCTAACTGCTTGTAATTTGGAAGGCAACATTTTCCAGTTCCGGTCCCAAAGCTTCTTAACTGCAAGTAAGAGGTAGTTTTTAAAGTCGACACTTTGTTCACTTAGTCGACGGTAATATTTATTGCGTCGACTCAAGCATTGGTACGTCCCGACGATGGTTGAAAGTAATGGGTGAGCTATTGCGCATCATTTTCGACTTAAACCCATGAGCTTCAGGAATGAGTTTGCATCACAATATTAGCGGGAATTTGAAATGAAATTATCACCTTGTTAAAGGCATTGGAATAAAAACCATTGCATTTCAATTACACCTTCAACATGTTATTTTTCGTTGAAAATTGTGACTTCATATTCCTTTGCAAATGTTTCTCAAGCCTTCTCACTCTCTATGCAACATGGCGGCGAGAATTGGGTCTGGCATTTCAAACGAGTGCCCGTGTTGTGACCAAATCGCGGGTGACACAAACTGGTGCAATGCAGAACTAGCAAAAATTAGTGCGCCGAAATATCTCGACCGTGACATCTCATCATGAGTTTGAGCATCTGAACTTTCGCAAATGTCCAACATTGGTGTTGATTCCTGTACCCTACGCTGTGGTTGAAGTCCCTAATATTGACATATCCACACTTCGTTTAGTTAGAGTCGATAACATTCATCGTGTTCACTCATTGACATCATTGCTACGTGCTTACCAACATCTTTTCCAGGCGCGACTCGTCATTAAAGGCTGTAAGGCCTATAGAAATCGTCCCCAAAAGAAATTTAAAAATATATTTGTAAAAGTATTTATTTATTTATGAATAATGGCTTTCTGAGTTACATTATCCAGTTCTGAGTAACGATCATATCCATATTTTTGTTTATGAGTTCGATTACGATCGTCCGTAACGCTTTTGAAGCTGCTGACAGGGAAGACAAAAGCGTTAGGCTCCCACTTCATTCCGCCATAAGGCCTGTGTAAAACGACGAGGCGTGACGTCATGCATTCATTGCACAGGCTTACCCGAGGACGAAGGCTGCGGGCAGGCAGCCTTCAAGGTGTAGGATCTGAAGAAGCGCGTGCTCACCAGATAGCATTACTATGCAGCTCAGCGAGTATGATTGAGCATCAACTAGTTTTCCCAATATTGTAGGAGCGCTTCTGTGTTATGCGTGTGTGTGAAAAGATTAAGTCTAGAAATACAATACATGCAATATAATACAATGCATTTGCAGCCTTCCCGTTTAGAAAACCACGAGCCGCGACGGATATTTTCTGTTTCAGTTCTTTCGCCCTGCCCCACGTTCTTCATCGTGACTGTACGCATTGCCCCTTGTTTTCCCTATTCCTTTCTGGATACATCGCCGCCCCGCCTCCCATTGTGTAATGAAGTCCCATTGCCGGCTCTGCAGCGTGACTTTCCAAGGCCTCGGGAACTTCACCGCCGATGTCGCTGTCACAGACGCAAGAATGATTGTCGTTCGACTTATCACATAGGTCAGTCATTTGTTTACGTCTCGCCCGAGATCGAGCGTATTATTCGGGAATGCGATCCGTTGTCGTGACTTTATCACAGCGAAGTAATGAATAAATGTCGAGCACGTTTCTACCCCTGGTTAAAGTTGTCGTGACCTTTCTGGTGATCCCGATGTTTTTTCCTTTTGTCGGAACGTCATGCAACGTGCATTGATATACGTGAGTTATGAATCGTAAGAGTAATTTGTTGGAGAAAATTGGAAAAGTTTGCGTATTCGACAAAGAAAGTGTGAAACACAAATTAGACAACGTTCGTAATGACCAGGAAAGTGTGTGCAGGGTCTTTCATTGAAACATGCATGGGCATAATATCCATGTACAACTACATATTATGTAGCTGTTAGTGGTTATGTATGATTCAATAATTTGTAACAGTACGTTCATGTCCGGTTGTATTTGAAACTCATAGTCCTACATCAACACAAACTTTCTAGCATTATTTATAACTTTTTAATCTTCGCAAATTCAGATTCTACAACGACAATTAGACACGTGCGTATTTCGTTCAATCGAAAAACATAAAAATATTTGTAGCCATTTTTGAGAAAATTTTGAAAATGTATTTGAGAATTTATGTAAAGAACCCCCACCAAAAAATTCGTTTCAAACTCGTGGAACCTTGAGTTCCGTCAGCTGGACGGGGAAACATTAATTTTGAAGAAAATTGTCTGATCATTTAAGACACTAGCGTTGATAACACACAAACAGACGTTTACCATCATCCAATTTTTCGATATCAATGACACTTCAAAACGTGGACTCGTGACTACACGTTTGAGAAATATTTTACTACATATACAAACATGATTGATTCACTTACTTCATACCAGGGCCCCGCAATACAAGTTTTTCGAAATATTATCGATTAATATTATCATAAAAAATCTCCCATTTCTGCTGAAGCACTACAATAAAATCTCTTTACTGCGTAAATACGTAGTAAGTGCCGAGAATGTAAAAACGTATTCTCCTCATAAGATGAAATTTTTGTTTCGATGATGAAGAACTTTGAACTGTCTCGGCAATGACTGGAGAATTCATTTTCCCTTCGATTTCTCCAGAAATTATTAGTTTAGGAAGGCGAAAACAGAAGAAATGTAACCTTCAGTCTTGAAGAAAATGAATGGACAAAAATACGTATGTTGAAATTGGTGACGATATTTTTGAACGGGAATATGATATGAAGTGAGAATTTGTTTACTTAATATCCTGTATTTTATGTAATTTTAGTACGTTGTAGTATATCTCCTATCGTTTTACAAAAGTAAAGATAATAATTTTGCTTATACACTGTAAACAATCCTTTCCATTTTCCACAATAAAATAAAGTTTTTTCAGTGTAAAAAAAATATTTCTCAGAAAATTTATGATTGAAGATCACTTAGTGGGAATATACGCGATATTTGTACTTTATTTTATTAAATTTGTTAGTAGCCTCACAATATTAAGTAAGTAAGTAATAATTAATATTGTGACAGTATTCAACTGAATTAGCACATCTGATGTGAACCTATAGCTACCATATTTCCAAAAATATTTTCAAATTCTTTGATCGATTGATTGAAGCGATTGATATAAGTTTTATTATTATTATTATTATTATTATTATTATTATTATTAATCAATTAATTAACATTTCGGCAAATGAGGAGAGATCTTGTCAACGACGGCTTGGTCTAAAACTTTTAATTTAATAGAAAGGTTTAATGATGTTTATTTTGTCGTCAAGGAGAGTGTGACCCAATGTTTATAATTATTATTTATGCTGAATATCCCACTATACATCACCCACTTTCTTCCGCGAAACATTGGTATGAATAATACAAGCCAATAACACGTGGACTTTGGTTTTCCTGTTCACGTCCAAAGACTAGGTCCTCTACGGTCATTCCAAACTTTTTAAATTTATATGAATTAACAGAGACCTTTAAGAACATCTGCCTATAGTGTTAAAATTAATAGAGTGAACGCTATTCTACCGTCATTTGTCGTTACGTTCACTATAACCGACTCTTTGTATGTTTATTTGTAAAGTAAGTGAAACGGGACCAGTGATTTAAGTTCACTATAACCGAGGGTACACTATATCCGGAGTCGACTGTAAACTGTTATATCACAAAAGAAAGCTTATAGTTTGGTTTGAAAACCACGAACAACACCTAAAAGACCACGTGCATTACTCTCTGACAGCAAAGACTCGCGCCGTCGCCAGCCAGAGTCCAGTGCCCCGGCCCCCTGTACTTCCGCCCGTATCCCTCACGTGCTCTCCCCGGGAGGTCTGATGCCCTCGCTTGATACACCAGGGGCCACATGATACCTCGCCTCCTTCGCCAACCCACCCTTTCCCTTGCTTCCGCCTACATTGTATCTCGACGTGCTCTTTTCAGAACCCGCACACTTCCGGGTTCCTGCAATAGCAACACGGAACGGACGATGGTGTCTAATGCATTATGGATAAATTAAGAGGTTCGTATGGGTTCAATCAGAGCATGTGGAAAAGTTGGAATTACAGAAAGCTTTTTCGAGATGGTAGAATGACTGCCGTTTATTCTCATTTACTGAGATTATTTTGCAGATAAAATGAGTACTTTGTACAGTGTCTCGTGGCTTCATGAACACGGGTTCCCAAGAACATTTAGTGAATGTTTCATATGTTACAAACAATTTAACACAAACGAATTTAATTGTTTAAAGTTAGATTTGAATCTCAATATTCCCGATGTGTATATCAGCACTTAATGGCCGTAGCCTGAGGCATTTCTTTACGGAGAAGGTTTTTTTATGATTGTTTCTGAAAGTCTTCAGCTTTTAGCTTAGTAGTTTCTGAAACAATGAGTGCTGGTAGGATTTCAGATCTGCTATTGGGGAAAATTATAAGACAAAATTTAAAATGAATGTTAAGCTTTACTTAAAAAATTTAATATTTGTATGATAGATCCAGCATTATAAGTTTTAATTAATTTAAAAATACATAGTACACTTAGAATGTTCTAAGTTTACAACGATGGGGGATGGGGAGATTACCTACCATGGCCTCTCGTATCCACTAGTTAAATGTACAGCCAAATTCATATGGTGTAGGTATAGGGCTTCATGATTCCACTTAAAGTAGCGGGATCGTGGCCTATCACATCCCCGGACTGCGAGGGCGAAAATTGGGACAGTACAGGAAGGAGGTATTGCGCCTGGCCCGTGACCCGTTGTCGAAAGTACACTGTCAGAAATTTCTGCATTCTTTCTTGTAAAGTAAAAATGAAGTAATTTTTATGTTCTAATTTTTCATGTACAGCCTTACATTAAATCTATATTAAATTTAATGTAATTTCTGACAGTGTACTTCTCGCACATCCTCCTGGAATTGATGGAAGAAGACCACAGGAACAGTTCAGCCCAGAGCCAGATTGCCGCTATTTCTGCAGTGACTCTGACCGAGCGGTTCCAGGCTTTGAGTCCTGGCAGAGGTGGATTATTGATACTAGCCACATAATTAGGTCGCACTCAATCGCTGTCTACAAAAGATTGTCAGTGGACGGATGCTCTGATCGGCAGTTTTCCGTTGTTTCCTCCTTCAACACTGGGCGAATCACGGAACAGTACCCGAACAAACGGACCACGGACCGCGCGATCTTTCCGTGGATAGTTTGTAAGAGTACTGCTGCGGCATTCGCCTGGTGCTGATCGGAAACAACACGAAAAACTACCGATCGAAGCAGCCGGCCGCTTGAATTGTCTTTCAGAATATTTGACATCTATCCTGTTGCCTAAGTCGTATCGAAACTCCTGCACCGCCAGGACTCGAACCCTAGAACCTCAGAGTTACAGTCCCTGCAAAAGCAATAATTGCAGACCGAGCTATCTCATCATACCATCACTTTGAGGAACCGGCGCGCTGGCACCGCAGCGGTGCCAAACAGCACGTACTTTCTCACTCTATTTTCACGAAAAATTACTCGAAAAGTAATCAAAGTTTTGAAAAATTGTACATGCCATATTTCAAAATCTAACATTAAGGAACAGATTTCATCAAAGGAAAAAATCTACCTTTAAAATTTTAGTTTTAGGAAGACTTAAGACAAAAATTTGAACTTTTGCAATTTCGAAAATATCAGGGTTTTAACAAACATGAGTCCTACACCACTCTCTTTAAACCTCCTTTATACTATCCAACAACAAAATTTAATCAAAAACGTTGGAGCCGATTGGGGAATATCAATTTGGGAGAGAATCGGCTGCACAGTTTAGCGCTAGCGTTGCTCACAACGGACAAACATTTTGCCGTCAATCCATTTCTCGCTATCAAGAACCCACAAACATGGATTTTGGCAACACCACGCGTTAGAGGATTTTTCTAAATCTAGCAACTGGATTTATTCACTTTTTGTTACCAGGGCCTGTCAAGAAAGTTTTTCTGCCGAACGTTCGCCGTTTTATCGCGCAGCATTGCATAACATTCTCTCTAAATTAGTTTTGAAATCATGGACATCAACGTTGTAAAATCATTAACATTTTTCTTCTGAATTCATTGACATTGATGTTTCAACATTATCAACATCGATGCTTCAAAATCATCAACATGTTTTGGAACCATCATCATTGAGATTTGAAATCGTTATCGATGTTTCTATATCATCTACATCGATGTTTTGAAATAATCGACATTGATGTTTTAAATGTCGAAACGATCTTTGAACCTCTCCGAAGTGTCCTAAGCAGGTATGAGGCGTGTTTGCGATGCTTTGGAAATGACAATGCATTCGAACATCACTTTCGTGTAATATATAATAATTTATATATATATATATATATATATATATATATATATATATATGTATGTATGTATGTTTGAGTGATTATGTAGGGATGGTTGTATTTGTGTTCGTCCTTTCACCCCTTCATCATCACCATATCATTTCATCATCATAGTTACCATAACGTTAATTCCAATAGTGATCGCTAATGACCTAGATGCTGATGCGACCTTAAATAACCAATAAAAAAAAAATATTACTTTCACATACATTTTCCAGATGAATTAGACAATATTACTGAAAGAATTTTTAATTTCCTGTTCTGTTAAGGTTTTCAATTTCTATTTTCACAAGTCACATTATTATTTTATCCGTAACAGGTTTTTTCGGATAGAACAACATTTACACTTTTTCCCTTTTTTTCGAAATGAAATCGACAACTGCATTCCGTGTGCGAATACCTAACATTAAGAATTATAAATTAATGTGTGTTTGCTTCAAAGTACAAATGATTTCGAATTACATATTTTTCAATTATTTTGTGACACATCAAATTCCATTATATCCAACAATTTGTTTTTTTTTTTAAAGTATTTTTTCCTGGGCAAAGTTGGTCTTCCGGTTTATTTTAAACTTTCCTGTCCAAAATTATATTTTAAATTATTTGCTACCGAATATATGCAGAATGGTATTTTCCGATTTATAGTCATTCCTGGTGAATAACCAGCTCGGACACGTCTCTCGAATCGGAAGCTCCAATACGAAATATTTAGTCGTAACGAAGTTCACGCTAGGTCTGTTCCGCAACCGCGTCCAACTATTCAAACGTCAGAAGTCACTATAATTAAATCCAAGTATATTTTATGAAACAAAGTATTTTCATTATAATACAGTCTAGATCCACGTTTTAGCCTGTTTAATTTTAAGGTCATTTCGCTCGAAATGAATTATTACTTTACAGCTTTCCTTAATTTCCGCATATTCCATTTCTATTTCCAGTTTCCCTTTAAATTCATCTCTATTTTGAGCGTAGTCATACACTTTGATTTGATTTGTCGGGAACTTATAATAAACATTTAGAAATGAAAATATATGTAAGTAACATATTTTTTAAATAATACGTTTGCTGGCTAAGTTATGCTGTACAGAAATCAGCAAATCTGTATTACACGTTGGACTCAAACCTGTTACTGTCGTCATAACTCAAAGCGTCCAAGGCCTTTATAGTACTGGTAATAGAGGTTCGGGTGTGTTACTATTTTGTTAGCAATGCAGAAAAATCAAATCTGCAGTTTGTTTACTGTTACAAATAGGTTTTCTGTAACTTGGGAACTAAATGTTTAGTTTTTGAAATGTTAAACTCGCGCTTTTTAAATTTTATAATAATTATTTTGATGATTATTATTAACAATTTATATCTTTCAACTATTAATAGTTAAATTGTTGGGAAGAGATTCTGAAACACAAAAAAGCGTGCGCAGATGATTTTCTGCTCCATACGTCACATACAGTTTTTTACTGTATTTTTTTTACTAAATAAATATCTAAATATCTGAACAATGATTTACAAAGTAAGGATTGCTCGCACAGGGTTCAATCGTGTCCTTATAATGTGCGATGTAATATCCAGTGCGCCACGGCTGTTGAGTTTGAGTCGGGTTGGCGGCGATAGTGGACAGCAGGGAGGGAGGGAGGGGAAGCTAAACAGAACAGCAAACTTCCCCCTCTACCACCCCCTCCCCTCACCGCGCAGGCTGTTGTCTCAACGGAGGGCGACGACGGCTGACGGTGATAAATCAGAGGATACCGATCGCTTCTCTTCCCCCACCCCTCCCTCCATTCTCCTCCCCCTCCACATCGCTTTCCCCCACCCCAACAACGTCGTCCCCCGCCGCGTTGCATGGGGTGATCTGCGCTGTTCTCGTTGCTGTCAGATGTGATGCAAGCTCTACGACTAGGAATGGGATATTCAAATCCTACAATCCTGAATGCCAGATGAGACTCGTAGATTCGAATCGCGTTTTTCGTGTTTTTTTCGCTGTGCGAAGCCAAGAGGAAGAAAATTGTTTTGGAAAGATTTTAGGGTGACATTCTAAAAATACGGTGGCAAAATTTCGAGTTTTGAAAAACCTCCGCGCTACGTGCGTGCACAGAGGGGAGACTAGTTCTTCAATGGATCTTCTCCCCCCATTCATCACATTCCTCCACCCAAATAACGACGTCCTGCGCCTATTGAGTTTTGCGCTTTATGCTGTTTTCGTTGCTATCAGATGTGATGCAAGCTTTTTGCTCCGATTGTTACGACTAGGAATGGGATATTCAAATCCTACAATCCTGAATGCCAGATGTGACTCGTAGATTCGAATCGCGTTTTTCGTGTTTTTCTCGCTGTGCGAAGCCAAGAAGAAGAAAATTGTTTTGGAAAGATTTTAGGGTGACATTCTAAAAGTACGATGGAAAAATTTCGAGTTTTGAAAAACCTCCGCGCTACGTGCGTGCACAGAGGGGAGACTAGTTCTTCAATGGATCTTCTCCCTCCCATTCATCACATTCCTCCACCCAAATAACGACGTCCTGCGCCTATTGAGTTGGGCGCTTTATGCTGTTCTCGTTGCTATCAGATGTGATGCAAGCTTTTTGCTCCGATTGTTACGACTAGGAATGGGATATTCAAATCCTACAATCCTGAATGCCAGATGAGACTCGTAGATTCGAATCGCGTTTTTCGTGTTTTTCTCGCTGTGCGAAGCCAAGAAGAAGAAAAATTGTTTTGGAAAGATTTTGGGTGACATTCTAAAAGTACGATGGAAAAATTTCGAGTTTTGAAAAACCTCCGCGCTACGTGCGTGCACAGAGGGGAGACTAGTTCTTCAATGGATCTTCTCCCCCCCATTCATCACATTCCTCCACCCAAATAACGACGTCCTGCGCCTATTGAGTTTTGCGCTTTATGCTGTTTTCGTTGCTATCAGATGTGATGCAAGCTTTTGCTCCGGGTTGTTACGACTGGAATGGGATATTCAAATCCTACAATCCTGAATGCCAGATGTGACTCGTAGATTCGAATCGCGTTTTTCGTGTTTTTTTCGCTGTGCGAAGCCAAGAAGAAAATTGTTTTGGAAAGATTTTAGGGTGACATTCTAAAAGTACGATGGAAAAATTTCGAGTTTTGAAAAACCTCCGCGCTACGTGCGTGCACAGAGGGGAGACTAGTTCTTCAATGGATCTTCTCCCCCCCATTCATCACATTCCTCCACCCAAATAACGACGTCCTGCGCCTATTGAGTTTTGCGCTTTATGCTGTTTTCGTTGCTATCAGATGTGATGCAAGCTTTTTGCTCCGATTGTTACGACTAGGAATGGGATATTCAAATCCTACAATCCTGAATGCCAGATGAGACTCGTAGATTCGAATCGCGTTTTTCGTGTTTTTTTTTCGCTGTGCAAAGCCAAGAGGAAGAAAATTGTTTTGGAAAGATTTTAGGGTGACATTCTTAAAATACGGTGGCAAAATTTCGAGTTTTGAAAAACCTACGCGCTACGTGCGTGCACAGAGGGGAGACTAGTTCTTCAATTCATCCCATTCATCAAATTCCTCCACCCAAATAACGACGTCCTGCGCCGTATTGAGTTAGGCACTTTACGCTGTTCTCGTTGCTATCAGATGTGATGCAAGCTTTTTGCTCCGATTGTTACGACTAGGAATGGGATATTCAAATCCTACAATCCTGAATGCCAGATGTGACTCGTAGATTCGAATCGCGTTTTTCGTGTTTTTCTCGCTGTGCGAAGCCAAGAAGAAGAAAATTGTTTTGGAAAGATTTTAGGGTGACATTCTAAAAGTACGATGGAAAAATTTCGAGTTTTGAAAAACCTCCGCGCTACGTGCGTGCACAGAGGGGAGACTAGTTCTTCAATGGATCTTCTCCCCCCCATTCATCACATTCCTCCACCCAAATAACGACGTCCTGCGCCTATTGAGTTTTGCGCTTTATGCTGTTTTCGTTGCTATCAGATGTGATGCAAGCTTTTTGCTCCGATTGTTACGACTAGGAATGGGATATTCAAATCCTACAATCCTGAATGCCAGATGAGACTCGTAGATTCGAATCGCGTTTTTCGTGTTTTTTTCGCTGTGCGAAGCCAAGAGGAAGAAAATTGTTTTGGAAAGATTTTAGGGTGACATTCTAAAAATACGGTGGCAAAATTTCGAGTTTTGAAAAACCTACGCGCTACGTGCGTGCACAGAGGGGAGACTAGTTCTTCAATGGATCTTCTCCCTCCCATTCATCAAATTCCTCCACCCAAATAACGACGTCCTGCGCCGTATTGAGTTAGGCACTTTACGCTGTTCTCGTTGCTATCAGATGGGATGCAAGCCCTTTGCTCCGATTGCTACGACTAGGAATGGGATATTCAAATCCTAGTATCCTGAACGCCAGATGAGACTCGTAGATTCGAATCGCGTTTCTTGTGTTTTCACACTGTGTGAAGCCAAAAGGAAGAAAATTGTTTTGGAAAGATTTTATGGTGCCATTCTAAAAGTACGATGGCAAAATTTCGAGTTTTGGAAAACCTACGCGCTACGTGCGTGCGCAGAAAGGGGCTAGTTCTCTAGTGGATCGTTTCCCCCATCCCGCTCCCCAAACATCAAATTCCTCCACCCGAAGATCGTCCCGGGCCGTGTTGAGTTGGTTGCTTTGCGTTGTTCTTGTCTGAGTCAGATGCGAAGTTCTTTGCTCCAACTGTCGCTACTAAGAATGGGATATTCAAATATTCAAATCCTACAGTTCTGAATGCTAGATGAGACTCGTATATTCGAATCTCGTTTTTCATGTTTTCTCACTGTGTGAAGCCAAAAGGAATGAAATTGATTTAGAACGATTTTTTTGGTGCCATTAAAAAACACCTGGCAGAATTTCGAGTTAGTTAGTAAATGCCTTATTTTACGTGGCGAGACTCGGGCCATCAGGCCCGCTCTTCCGTCTAACCACGCAAATTTCGCTACGCTCTTTCACCACCTAGCGGAGAAAGGAGGTAGGGGATGTTGGGCGACGAAACAGGCGGATCTCAATTTTGCTCAGAGGCTTCTTTTAGGCTTGAGGATCCTTTCCATGCAGTAAATCTACTACTTGGGACAGCCGGCTTTACTTCCCCTCCGAAGGAAGGCGTACGAAGGATTTTTTCGCCCTAACAATCCACGGCTTTTGTCGGGTTTGAACCCGCAAACTCAGGTACAAGAGACCGGTACGCTGACCGTATACCACCGAATCCGCGCCAATAAAAACCTACGCGCCATGTGAGTGCACAGAGGGGGCGTGGTCCCCTTGAATATTTTCTCCCCACTCCCTCCCCATACATCACTTTCCCCCACCAGAGTGCTTTCCGCCACTCTCGTCTGTCTCAGATGTGAAGGGACCTGCTTTGACTGCCACGACTAGTAATGGTTATTAGAATTCTAGAAACCTGAACGCGAGTTGAGGTTCGTAAAATACGAATTGTGCGTTTGGTTTTTTCGTGTTAGAGTTTTGTTATGCCAAGTTAATAAGAAAGATAATTTATTTGGAGAAATTGTATGGTGACATTCAAAAAAATACGTTCTCAAATTTTCAAGTTATGAAACCAGACTAACCGGGAGGTAGCTCAGTGCATCAACTGATGTCACTCCAGCACCTCTGACTGGGAGGTCCTAGGTTCGGGTCCTGACGGCGACAGGATTTTCGACACTAGCTTTCCACCTAGTTAGAATTCCGACGCTGTCTGGAGGAGAAGTCTAGCGGCCGGCTGTTCTGATCGGTAGTTTTCCGTGGTTTCTCCGATCAGCACCTGGCGAATGCCGGGGCAGTACTCTACCAAAACGGACACGGACCGCTTTCGATCTGTTCTTCCTCTTCCTTGTCCTATCCTCTCCCCTTACACACACACACTGACACTAACATGAACTACACTACCACATATTTCGGGAAACGGGTCGGGAGCTTAGAGCTTTTCCCAGCTGGGGTGCTGGTGGGAGAGTCCTGGTTAGGGGGAAACCCCACTAGCCGACGGTACGTCGGCGCCGGATCTCGCCATCCAGCGGGGGGAAGATCACCGCCATCTCCCGAGAAAAGAACATGCACTACACCAACGGGACTAATGACCAAAGCAGTTGAAGCGCCAGGAAACACAAAAAAATCAATCAATCAATCGCTCCGACTGAGACGACTAGGAATGGAATATTCGAATCCTAGAAGCCTGAACAAAATTGAGGCTCGTAAATACGAATAATGGTTTTCGTGTTGAATTTTCGCTATGGGAAACCAATATGAAAGAAAATTGATTTGGGAGGATTGTATGATGCCATCAAGAAAAAACCATTCGCGAAATTTTCAGAAGCGATTCGAAACTCTACCCTATATAGGTGTGCACAAGCCATTGGAAAAGGGGGTCCAGATGTATGCCCCCCCTACCTTTGCTGTTTCAGGCCGCGAACGCTTTTGTCACGCTAGATTCTCAAATTAGAAATTCAAGCATTTTACCTGAAGTATTTTGCCCTGACGAAGGTCGCAATATGACGGGCAAACCGTTGTCGTCACCGTTGTCGGACAACCAAGATACTATTGCGCTCGACCGCGGAATCTTACGATTTCATAAAAGTAGATTCTTTTTAATTGGTTATTTAAGGTCGCATCAACATCTTACGTCATTAGCGACCACTATTGCTGTTAACGGTATGGTAACTATGAGGATGAAACGATATGGTGATGATAAGGTGTGAAAGGACGAACACAAATACAACCATGCCTAAGGCGGGACTCGAACCCGCGACCCTACGACACTACTGCCTTACCGATCTCGGCCACCTGGTCGACCATAAGAGTAGTTATCACCCTTTCTATGGAAGTTTCTAGGTTAACTACTGGGTGTTTAGTAAACTTGCAAACATTATTGTATTGATCTGAGGCAAGAATCAAGTTATCGTTGGTATACAAGAAAAGTGACACATTTATAAACATGCCGTTGTGCAGTTTTAGGCTGAGTGGAGCGGTTTGATTCTAGGCCAAAGATAATGCGACCAGTTGTAAATACCTGATGTTTTTCAACGATCTTAATGAACGATTTTAGATGTTAAAATATTTAGAAACATCTTTCTCAATTTAAATAAATCAATACGATTTTTGAGATGCAACGTTTCTTGTGGACCGACATTGTAACTAACGCCTCAACATTTCAAATAACTCAAAACATTTCTGATGAGCGACAGCCAGACCATTCTGATCTATCGCTGTCATTTGTTTGGCAATTGATTTGAAATTTCAATGTTTCTCTGAATGCTAATGATAACTTTCGCGTTGTGTTTTGTGGCTGTTTCCGCGGACGCAAATAGACCAATAATTCAGTAGTTTTGAAGCACAATATTCCGATCGTAATTTCACTTTATTGTCTATCCGATCACTGGTTACCATTAGACCATTTTTTCCTCTAACAGATTGTTTATTGCCCTGGATTCTCATTGAGAGTAGATTCTGTATTCATGGACTGAATATTTTATGTCGCGTTCTCACGCTTCTGTTATTAAACAATTGAGCATTACTTCCATTGCTATTATTCCTGTTTACAGTTCCATTTCGATAAATGTTTAAATCTCTGCTGGGATAGCAATGCTAATGTTGGTGTAAGAGGATTGAGAAAATAAAATTGAACTTGTTGTCATTATGAAACTGCAAGAAGGGATTATTATTTTGTGTACATGGTGTGTACAAGTTACATCGCTCTCGTACCTCTCAAACCAATTAACGTGTTTTGATGATTTTAAATGTGTGTAGGTATTATAATAATTAACCTGTTTGTAGACGTTCTTAACTTGAACCGACTTTCTTGATCGTTCGTTGAATGAGAGACAACGATATGTTTGTGTCTTCCGGTAATATTTATTCTATTTTGCAATTATTGTAGGAGCATTCACAAGAATCGTAACGCAGATATGAAGACTTTATCATATATTTTAAATTTATAGGCATGGACATTTTCAAAGTCCGTAAACACCGCCACTCATTCATATCGACACAATAATGACTCAGGGCATCGATTGGTGTTACTGCAGTGCCTCTGCCCAGGAGGTGTTAAGGTTCTACTCTCGACGATGGCAGATTTTCAACACTAACTAGATAGCTGGGATTCTCAACCTCAGTGTGGAAGATTTTGATTGATTCATTGATTTTCTTTTTTCTGGGCGCGTCAACTTCTTCGGTCATTAGTCCTGTTAGTGTAGTGCATGTTTTTCTCCGGAGGTGGCGGTGATCTTCCCTTGCCGGATGGCGAGATCCGGCGCCGACCTACCGTCGGCTAGTGGGGTTTCCCCCTAACCAGGACTCTCCCACCAGCGGGCACCGCCCCAGTCGGGACAAGCTCTAAGCTCCCGACCGGTCTCCGGAATATTGGAGTGTAGTGCATATTAGTGTAAGTGTGTGTGTAAGGAGAGGATAGGACAAGGAAGAAGAAGGAAAGATCGCGCGCGGTCCGTGGTCCGTTTGTTAGGGTACTGCTCCGGCATTCGCCTGGTGCTGATGGGAGAAACCACAGAAAACTACCGATAAGAGCAACCGGCCGCTAGAATTCTCCTCCAGACAGCGACAGAATTCGACGTAACTGAAAAGCTAGTATCGAAAATCCTGCCGTCGTCAGGACTGGAATCTAGGACCTCCCGGTCAGAGGCGCTGCAATGGCATCAGTTGATGCACTGAGCTACCGCTCCGGGTCCCCAGTCTGGAAGAGAATCCTAGCGGCCAGCTGGTCTGATCAATCGTTTTCTGCCTAGCGAATACTGCAGTATCCTGACAAACGGGCCAAGTTCGACGTGCGATCGTTCCTTCGTCGTCCATGACGCAATCACTCCCCTTACTTCCACACTTTTGCATCAACTACACTACCATCCGTGTCGGGAGCAATGCGAGTTGGAGCTTGTTCCGACTGGGACGGTGCCCCGCTGGGGGGAGATACCGGGATTGGGAAAACGTCGCAAGCCGACGAGTAGGTCGCCGCCGAATCTCACCATCCAGTGGGTGAAGAACACCAACTCTCCCGGTAAAAAATGCACTACACTTACGGGACTAATTACCCTAGCAGTTGACGCGACCGGAAATAGTAGTCAATCGACATAATACAGTTGGTTACGATCTTGTTTGTACAGTCGATAATTTGTTCGAAAATCTTTAATTTTAAGTGCAAAATTGATATTAATGCGAAATTAATTACAATATAACTGAATAATTCCAGTTAAATAAAATATAATTTGTACACCTATACGAAACGACCTTGACATTGACATTCACCAGCACATTTAGTCGCTCGAGAACTAGCCGCCAAGAAGACGACTAAATCTAAAAGAGCGACTAAATCTGCTGGTAACTTTGAGTGAAATTTTGAGATGTTAATATTCCTTATAGAAACGTGATGATAATATATGAGATTTGTCGAAACATTGTTTTTAAAGAATTTAATAAAACAAATAATGCTAAAATTTCTATTATGGTTACAAATTAAGTCAAGTAAGGAAGAGATCACATATTTATCTATGTAATTCTTAAACTATTCATTTCAAACGGGAGTTTCTGAGCCGTGGTAATTCTCACATATTCAACCTCGAAAATGTTTCTGAAGTTCGTCCGTCCGTCAATAATGCTGCTCAATAATGAGCCATCCAAGCCAGAAAGCTGTCCTTCAACCACTTTCAGCCTCCGTTCTGCATTTAACCACTGTCCACGTACAATTTCCCTCAGACCCAAATCAATTAATTCATTGACCGAGCGAGGCTGACTTTTCTTCCCAGGCCAACGAGCCACCATGCCGAGCCCAGGGCCCGTGCATTCCCCACCCCGCCCGTCTCCTGCGCTATGAGCGCTCGGAATCTTCGCCCCGGGTCCCGTGCGCGCGATTGGGCACGCCCGCCGCCCGATCCAGGGATTAGCGGCGGGCGCGAGGCGCGCGAAGGGAAGAGGGGAGGGGGCGGTTGGGGCGGGTGGGCCAACTCGTAATCCCCCCGCGGCTGGCTCTCCCACGCGCTGCCACACGCCTCGCGTCGAATTTGCTTAACCCTCCGTCGGTCGCCTGTCAGAGACCCCCGTCTTCGCTCGGCGATACCTTGGTACTAGCTGGATGTTGCAGTACTAGGTATGTTGCAATATCAAGGTACTAGCTGAATGTCGGAATACTAAGGTACTAGCTGAATGTCGGAATACCAAGGTACTAGCTGCTGAATGTTGCAATACCAAAGTACTAGCTGAATGTCGGAATGCCAAGGTATTAGCTGCTGAATGCTGCAATACTAAAGTATTAGCTGAATGTCGCTATTCCAAACAACTAGCTGAATGTCGCAATACCAAGATATTAGCTGCTGAATGAGACAATACCAAGGTACTAGGTGCTGAATATAGAATACCAAGGTACTAGTTCAAAGTCGCTATGCCAAGGTACTAGTTGCATGTGGTAATTCCAAGGTATAACTGCTCAATTTCGCAATACCAAGGTACTAGCTGTTGAATATCGCAACTCCAAGGTATTAGATACTGAATGCCGTATTATCAAGCTACTAGCTGAATGAGGCAATACCAATTTACTATTGGCTGACTATGGCGTCGCTGAGGAAATAAAATGTTTTAATAGTATATTATGCAACTTGTTCATAATGTTAAGTTTTATTGCGTGTGTACATGTTTTGATAACTAGAGACGTGAGAAGCTAGTTTTCTTATTTGTACGAATGCAATCAAGCAACATTATAAACGAGTTGCATACGATTACTTTTATTACAGCATTATTTAGATTTTTAGAAAGTAAATAAGTTTTGGGAACAAATATATTATGATTTTTTGTTACGAAAAGGTAGTTGATGATCAATTAAGCCGAAATTTAAAACCTCTGCAATGTAAGTTCTAAATAAAAATATACTTTATACACACAGCAGTCTGGTTCTTTCAACCTCGAACGTAGAACGTAATCCATTCTGGATAAAAATTAAATCATAGAAAATTACCAAAAAAATGTGATGCACAATTTGTTTGTCCGATGTTCTTTCAGACTACGTCCACAAAGGATGCGGTGTTGCTGGTCCTAATACGAACGCTTCTAGAAGATTCGTTCATTATTTTGTTCCGCGAGTTGCAATGGGTAAAAATTTTATCACCTGGCGTAGGCAAGTCTGTGTGCGAAATTATATAGTTATGTTTAAACGGCTGTGGTTGCAAACATGAAAATTACCTCAGAAAGTTGATAATCACGATCAGTGTGTACATCTTTAAATACCAGGTGTCTAAGACCAAGTCAGTCTTTACCACAGAGTATTTGCATATAATGTCTGAACAAGCTCGTTCTGTGATCTGCTTACCGGATCTTTTCCCCTAGTGTATTTTACTGAAGACAGGATTCAGTGGAATTACTTTGAGAACAGTGAATTGTGTTTAAATCTATGCTTACTCAGCGCAGGCAAGTCTGTGTGTGGAATTATTTAGTTATGATTACAAATCTTACGACTGCAAGCATGCACATTACTTCACAAAATTAATATTCACGGTAGGTTGTACATCATTTAAATACCAGGTGTCTAAGACCATGTGAGTCTTTATCACAGAGTATTTGCAGATAATGTCTGAACAAGCTCGTTGTGTGATCTGCTTACCGGATCTTTTGCCCCAAGTGTATTTTACTGAAGACAAGGCTTCAGTGGAATTACTTTAAGAACAGACGCTACGACTGCAAACATGCACACTACCTCACAGAATTAATATTCACGATCAGGTGTGTACTTGTTTTAAATACCAGGCGTCTAAGAACATGTCAGGGTTTGTTACAGAATATTTGCATATTAGGTCTGAACAACTACATTGTTTGATCCGCTTATCGGATCTACTGCTCCAAGTGTACTTTATTGAAGTCAAACCTTCAGTAGAATTACTGTAAGAAAAGTGTAATTATATTATGCTTACTTTCATTTAAGTATACGTATTAAAAACATATTTTCACATATTCTGATATACCGGATATTTAGGTTTGGGACGAAACCAATAGAGCGTTGAAATTCAACGAAAATATTTCAATTTCTTTAGCTTACAAAATAGAAACTGTTCTGGCTTTCTTCTCAGTTACCGTCAAAGTTTGACCGCTTTCCTTTAGTTCAACTAAAGAGGTACGTTTAGAATTCCAAAGATCAAGAAAACTCCAGCACGCACTACGGATTCCTTAACATGCCAAAAGCTCCTAGCGGGGACAACCACGTGATCACAGGAGACGTCATCGAGAGGGTCGTGGACCGCGCGGTTCTGATGAAATCTCCAATCCGATTTATTCCATGCTGTGCATGCGCCCTACGAATTACTCCCAGAGGAGCAATAACGGAAAATGGCGGAAAGGGGTCCGCAATGAGGGAAGTGGGCCTTGCTTGTCATCGTGGGGATCTCGATGGTTGCTTGTTAGAGCGAGGCAGAAGACGTCGTTTCCAAATTGACACTGCTTCACTTGGGCGTGGTCTTATTGGTGTGTGTGTGTGTCGTGTGTTGAATATGCTTCTATCGATTTCTTTTGTTATATTTTTTGCGCCAGGGGAAAAATACAGGCTCTGGTCCCGAAATATGATTCAGTACAATCATTCTCTACGAGAGTGGAAGTATCAACGTATTTCAGATATATTGACAATGTCGTATTCCCTGTCGTTTTAACATAAACGAGTTTTGAGTGATAGACATTTCATTCAAGAATGATTTTTTGAGTGTGATGGTTTACCACTGAAATATTTATCATCGGATTCAACTGACAGCTGAGTTAAGGAAGTCTCTCATCTTTCATTTGCTATATGAATTTTAAGTAACAGGTAGGTAGAACGTGCTCTTTTGCCGACATCAGAAGAACTGGTCTTGGCGGATTTCTTAATATTATTTCTAAAGTTCAAAAATTTTAAAACTGGAATAAAACTAAAATTTATTTACTTTGTTTTTATTGCCTCAACATAGGTCGACAAATACTAGATTATTCTTAAGAATACAGTCATAGATGCGCTGAAATTGGCTAATTTAAAATTTAATTTGATGAGGAATGACGCAACTTGCGTCGGCATTACTCATTAGAAAATGGGCTACTATAGTCACAGGAAACAGATCACTAGATGTTTTAACACCACCTTCCTGTTGCTATTTCCCAATCATTACGCCTAGTTAAGCCCTAAACTGTCCCCCAAGCTACGTCGTTGCTATCTATTCATTTTGGCCACTAGTAATCTTTATTCACTTCATTCATCCCGCTGTATTCGTAGAAGACACAATCAGGCTATATAAACGCCTGTCCGCTTGTCTCATCTTCCTCGCCTGTATCGTCACGCTCTACCGTGTGCTTCGTGCTTCGCCGAATGCGCTCTCTGTGCCTTTCTCATCCGATTCGATTCTCTGCCCGTCCGGTCCATCCGTCCTGCTCGGCCAGTCAGTCACGTCCCGTCCGTCCGTCCCGTCCGTCCCGTCCGTCCCGTCCGTCCCGTCCGTCCCGTCCGTCCCGTCCGTCCCGTCCGTCCCGTCCGTCCGTCCGTCCGTCCGTCCGTCCGTCCGTCCGTCCCGTCCGTCCGTCCGTCCGTCCGTCTGTCCGTCCGTCCGTCGTCCGTCCGTCCGTCCGTCCCGTCCGTCCGATCATCCGTCCGTCCAGTCCGTCCATCCGTCCATCCGTCCGTCCGTCCATCCATCCTGTCCATCTTCCCGTCCATCCATCCATCCATCCTCCATCCGTCCGTCCTCCGTCCATCCTTTCCTTCCGTCCGTCCGTCCATCTCCGTCCGTCCTCCGTCCATCCATCCATCCGTCCATCCTCCATCCGTCCATCCTGTCCCGTCCATCCGTCCGTCCATCCGTCCATCCATCCATCGTTCCGTCCGTCCCGTCCGTCCCGTCCGTCCCGTCCGTCCCGTCCGTCCCGTCCGTCCCGTCCGTTTCTGTACATTCCCGTCCGATCTGCCTCGTCCCGGCTCGTCCCGTCTTTCCCGTCCATCCCATGCACTTTCCCGTCCCTGCTGTCCCGTCCATCCGTAAACATTGGCGCGGGAACCCCTCTCCTTCCAAATTTCATTTCCTTTTCTAATTTTCGCCTCAACCGTCCTGTCCCAACCGCCCCGACAGGTCCGTCCCGTCCGTCCTGCCTGTCCCGTTCACCCCGTCCGTTCTTCCGGTCCGCCCCGTCCTCCCCATCGTCCCTTTGTCTGTAAGCACGGCGTTGGGTAACCCGCCTTCCCAATTCCTTGTCCTGAATTTTCGTCCCGACTGTCGTGCCCATTCTGCACCGTCCCCCGACCCTTCCGTCCCGTCCGTCCCACCGTCCCCGCTGTCTGCGAGCACAGCGTTAGTGCAACTCTCTCCTTCCCAACTCGTATTGTGTTCCCTTTTAATTTCCCTCACTTGGTCCGTTAAGTCCTGGAACTGTGGGCGTCGTGGCGGCGTTAAGACCCCGGAGCGATCGCTCGCCCGCGCCGCAAAGAGGGCCACGCGACGGGCGGGCACCACGTGACGTGGCCACGCCCCCTCCCCCGCCGTCAGAGCTCGCGTCAGCCTCCGGGCACGCTTGGGGAGGGAACGTGCTGACGAAGACTCGGTGGGAGGGGGGGAGGGACGAAACACACTGTCCCCTCCGAGGGGCCAACCCCCCTGGGGAGATGCGTTTGATTTTTCCTCTTGATTGTTGTTTTTATTTTCTGGGCTTACTACGTTGATTGATTTTTGTGTTTCCGGGTACGTCAACTGCTTTGATCAATATTCCCGTTAGTGTAGGGCATGTTTTTGATGAGGGAGATGGCGGTGATCTTCCCCCGCTGGATGGCGAGATCCGGCGCCGACCTACCGTCGGCTAGTGGGGTTTCCCCCTAACCAGGACTCTCCCACCAGCGGGGCACCGCCCCAGCCGGGACAAACTCTAAGCTCCCAACCGGCCTCCCGGAATATGTAGTTGTAGTACATGTTAGTGTAAGTGTGTGTGTGTAAGGAGAGGATGAGGCAAGGAAGAGGGAAGGAAAGATCGCGCGTGGTCCGTGGCCCGTTTGGTATGGTATTGCTCCGGCATTCGCCTGCTGTTGATCGGAGAAACCACGAAAACTACCGATCAGGCATCTGGCCGATAAAACTCTCCCCCAGACAGCGACTGAATGCGACCTAGCTGAATAGCTAATGTCGAAAATCCTGCCGCCGCCAGGATTCAAACCCCTAGTACCTCCTGGTCAGAGGCGCTGCAGTGACATCAGTTGATGCACTGAGCTACCGCTCCGATATATACTACGTAATTCGCAGTAAAGAGATAGTATTGTGTGCTGCTTTAGAAATGGGCGATTTTTACGTAAAATTAATAATATGTATTTTGATATCGAAAACGCGGATGAATCTTATTCCTGTAAATATAGTTCATTACTTATCTAACACGTGTGTTCTTAGAATCCATATTTCGTGGGGTCCTTAACACCGAAAATCAATTGACAGCAAAACGTTGTTTTCTGTCTTTCTTTATTCGTCGGTGATTAATGTTTCACAAATAGGGTAGGTCTAATTTTCTTTGAACTCATTCAGTGTTTAAAAATTGCAAAACTTACTAATAATGCGGTAAAGAATATGCTGTTGCAACACAATCAATTTCTCTTTGTGCTGTTTATATAATTGGAGGGTTTGTTGGATAAGGACGTAAGTTGTTGATGCAACATAATTGCTCACATTTTATTCGTGTCAGGGGTATTGTTAGTGACATTGAATATTGAAATAATTTAAACGCAAATAAGAGGGTGAGAGTGTGTAAGTATTCAACACACCAAACATGGGGTTAGGTATTGGGAATTATTTTTCAAGACTATAAACCATAATTTGGTTCATTTCAATGTTAAAATACCACGTAAATCATTATTTATAAACATTGGATAAATTTAGAGACTAGATGTTCATTGTTTAAAAATAACCCTCTCCCAATCCTTGAAATACTGTGAAAAACATTTACAGATCATTTACAAGCATTTATTTGCAAATCATTTACAAGCATTTTGGGATTAAAGATTGCCAAAGCTTCATTTCTATTTACAGAATGTCTTAATAAAATAATTGTCAATATGCGAAAGAACACAGACGACTTACTAATAAAAGGAAGTCAATTTATCTTTTCTTCTTTATAATAATTTTTCAATTTTATTTTCTCTTGTGACATGTTGGAATTGTAAATTTGAAACAACGATCCTCATACTTTCTCGTTTTGTTTGTCATTAAAAATAATTGTAAATTGATGAAAGACAATCTCGATGTTTCGATATGAAAACATACAAATAAATAAATACAAAGGGGACGTTAAAAGAACTTTTTTAAAAAGTCGTTGTCGTTGTACTATCAATTGCTTTTGTATTCGCTTGGATTCTTATAAAAAATACCAAAGATGTCATTTAAAAAGACAGGTCATTCTTTCCTTATTATATTCTTCTGTCACCATTCTTAAAAGTTGACAATACTGACTTGTGTGACTGATAAATGTGTAAATATTTGCAGAAAGAGATATACAAAATGGAAAGAAAAAGGAACATATTTACGTTTGGTATAGTAGCCATCATATCAAAACGTTTTAGTGACTTTCAGTGTTTTGGAAGCATGGGTTTAGTTCCTAAATGTATGTAACATATGATTGCTCACATATGGAGGAAGCCAAACATTTAAAGTTAATTTTATTCTCGCAAATATATTTTGGTAGGCATAATTAAAATACACCATTCGTTATTTACTGCGTTTTAATATAAATTCCGTCATTAATACTATTACAGGAATGTGCCTTTCATTGCTGCTGAGCGGTGTAAAAATGCAAATGTTCTAACAGAGACCGTTGTGGTAATTATTTTCGTTGAAGCAAAAACATCACACAATCCGGGCAGTTATTTCGTGTGCTACTCCCAATTAGTACAGCAAACATGCCTTGCCTTCGGTCAGTAAAGTTAGGGATATGACATCAACTCTGGCAAAATTTAATTCGACATATATAAGTTGGGCCGGACAACGACATATTCCACGTGCCAATTTCTCTTCCCTGGGTGAAGTAAACGACTCCTACTATGTTTTGATCTCAAACTTCCCTATGGCCAGTTCTGACTAAACTGATGTGCCCATCCGTAAATGAACATGTGAGAACTGCACATGCTGCTTTTTCTGTTGTTTCTTTCACAAGGTACCTGCGAATTTCTAAAGATTTTACATTGTTAAATTTTTATTTCATCTATTTTACTTTTTATTAATTTCATTTCATATGTTAATTTAATTTGTTTACATAATTTGAGCTCTGTAGAGTCACTGAAAATGGAATAAGATTTCGAAATATGTGTATAGGTAATTATTTTTAATATTCAAAATATTTTAAATAAACTTTGGTAGATACTTGTAAATCCTTAATCATTATGGATTACCAAAATGCCTTGGCTGCCCACGGAATGTGATTGTGATATAGTATAATATTGTATTTTCTTCCATTCGCTGTAAAGTCGTCAATAACTTTCCTCGTTTAATGATATTTGTTCCTAAATTGCTTGAGTCATTAGACATTAGATATTTGAGAAGAAATTCATAGACTGCTTCAGTTCTAACTTACCAAATTGTCAGTAATTATTTGAAAAACAATTAAACTTCGAATATTCAGTTTCTGACTGTGATCTGCACACTAATCTGTTTTGGAGCAGTTAAGTTCCCGACTTGTCTCCTGACGTGTGGTGTGTAAGTGTAAAATATGCAAGTGTAAATGTGCGTAAGTAAGGTAGTATTTAAAAACGATGTAGAAGAAAGACCACGTGAGGTAAGTGACCTGTCTGTTCAGACTACTGCTCGGCATTCATCAGGTAACGTCGGAAACCGGGAAATACAAGGCAGCGGGGAGTTGAATTCTCCTCCAGACAGCCTGTAACAAATTAAAATTTCCCCCTGGGTTCGAAACCCCAAAGGGGCTTGGATAAAGTCTCTGATTTTAGTTTTGATCACCACAAAATCAGTTATTTCTAAGGTTGATGCCATAGAATTAAGTTACGATTAACTAAAGTTAAGTAAAGTTGTGTGGATGTCGCCCACATACCACTACTCAGAAAATGATAAAGGCAATATGAAGACACGCAAAGGACAGAGATAATTTTTAGTAAATAAAGTAGGAAATATTCTGCACACAAACCCTTGAGTAAGCGATTATCTTTACTCACACTCGCCATTTGTCATATCGCTACAGAACAAAAAACTGCGACTGAAATTAATGGAATGAAATCCACAAACTCTCGTTTAATTAGAAGACTACCAAGGGTATTTTTCTCACTTTATTACGTGCAAACAGATTATTCTTCCTAAAAAATATTCTCGCTATCCTTTCTCATTACCACCTCCTTTATAAAACTCAAAAATACTAGGACCAATTCTAAGATGGGATACAGCGTATCATTTCAAGAAATCTCAAATTTTTAGAGAAAATTACTATATCTCGGTATACTCTATCTATTTTCACATCTTATATCGTCTTTCTTCTCCCTTCAAAAATGCCTCTCGTGTATTCTTCAATATTAGTTAGATTTCGCTTCTTTTCCTTTTTTTACCAAAAGTTGCTAGTTCACAAAATAAAAACGTTAGTCCAATAATTTGATATCCAAACTTCCTTTTAATACTTAACTGATCTATCTTATTAAATTACATTATTTTTTCACATACCTATTTATATTTTCCTTAAACCTAACGACATAAACTGAAATTTTGACATCGTAACAGACTAGACAAATATCAGAGGATTTTGTTCAATATTTGTTCCTAACGTCTATTCAATAATTGTCATTTATTGTCTGAAGGTCATATATAGTGAACTAAAATGAGAACTATGTTTCTGGCGTTGTACAGATAATATATTAACTATTTTTCAGGACAAGTAATGTCACACTAGAAGTTTCTGATAGACATAAACTAAGGGACATTTCTTGTACGGCAAAGCTTTGAAAAGACATGAGAAAATTAAATCCAGTGTTGATCTCCAAAAACTACAAAATAATTAAGATATTATCATTTGTCATTGAAACTTGTAATTCACTACTTCTGAGAACTTTGTACGTATTAATGGACTTTTGAAAATGTGATTCTTGCAAAAATTGAAATGGATAAACAATTAAATTAAAATTCTACCATATGTTACACAAAATTAAAACTTCAGAAGGTCTAGTAAAAAAATCTACAAATAAATATGACATGTTCGAGCCTCTCAAAATTCGAATATCTTCGTGGGAACAAGGTTGTGCACTTCTGGCTTCAGACTCTGAAGAAATTTCGAGCGAAAAATATTCCATAGACAGATGAATATTCTGATTCGTTCTTTTGCAAATTTAGTCACCAAGGGCGCAGATAGAACACATTCGTATTCCTTCAGGTACAGTAGCTTCTCCTATAGAAATATTGATGACGAAAAACTGCACCCAGAACACTGTACAACACGAAGCAAGGAACTCTTACTAGTTATCCTTGAAAGCGAGAAGAGTGGATCGTTGTGTTACTACCCAAGAAAGTCATGCGTAAAAACGTCATGGTCTGCAAAAATAGCTCATTTACTGTATCTTAGACTACTTCGTAGATTCCCAAGTGACTATTAGATACAAATAGAAATACATTCCTATTCATTCCTTACAGTGCAGTTAAATAATTAAAAATTACATATGAAAGTGGATATTATAAAACATCCGTAATTTTATCTTGAAGGAAACTTACCTCTAACGTCGGTGCAGAAAAAAGTTACATGTTAAAAATCGTCATTTTTCAGTTAATTGAAGATATGTTTAGAAAATAATATATTTTTGCCAGTAAAGTTTCAAAAACAATACTGAAGGCAACCGGTATATAGAGTAAAACTTGTCTTTGGCGGTGAAATAAATGACTCTGCTCACAATAAAACGGATCTCCAGAAAATAATTTTTTGGATTGATTACTTTTCTTGTCCAGCGACATGGTAATATTTGTACCCCCCTCACAAAGAAATACATTTTTCTTCATTTACAAAAGGAATGAAAGTTTCACTTGTGTTGTATTTCTGAGTTCTGTCGCAGAGACCCTTGCTTTGGGCAGACCCCATAACCCATAGACCTAGAGAGGTCTGTGCTATAACCCAAGAACCAGAAATTGTTTTAGTGCGACATGATTCAAGATAAAAGGAGGCTAGATGTAACTAACTTCGACCTGAATACCTCAAAGCAAAACAACAACTGGAGGTTCGTTTCCAGCAGTGATATCATCTGAACATTCTGCGAAAATGTCACTACCAACTTCTAGCTCGGCATGCAGCGAATTTTATTTATGATTCGAGAACAATTTATATGTCTGTTTATAAATAATTTTATTTACACAACATCTGAGTAAAATACAAAATTAGTGCAATGTTATGCTCTTCTTATGTTCTTAAGCGTCAAATAATATTTTGCCTTCATTGACAATCATAAAACGAACAATATAAATAATAATTTAATGAATTATGAATTTAAACTAATATATTTTTTGTTGCAAATTTTCAGAAGGTCATGCAACCGCTATGATTTTCACACCCTTGAAAACAAATATTAATATTTCCAAAATGTTGGATTGATTAGTCCCGTGTATTTCTAAATTCCAATGTGCGCGGAAATTGAAAACAAAGTATGCAGTTTCGAGCCATTAGAGAGATGTCTCTGGGTTCGTCAGATACCCAGAAACTGAAAAAATGCAAAAACAATGGAACAGTTTCGAACTTGAGTGAAAAATGCAAAAAAATTATTGTGTTTTTCTGCCTATTCTCACACGGATACGTACAGAACTGTAGTTCTTTTAATATACTATAACATGTTATTGCAGCATTAGTGAGTACCGTTTTTGTTGATATGTACGTAATTTATTGTAGTTTATATGACAGGATTATATTTTGTTACTAATTCTTTGTTCTTTGTACTGAACAGAAAGACAGATCAAAATGAAGTAACTCCATAATACATTTATATTTATTTTAAAGGTGTTTATTTTTTCAAATTTGGTTGTGGATACCAACAGGAATAGTATATTAAAGTATCCAAGAATATTTAGTTGAAATCAGTGAACAGTTTAAGATCATATCGAAAATGTAACATGACTATTGGTCTTGAAGTTAATACATTTTGATCAGTTGTCTCACTACCTTCATGGGTAAGTTCACCCCCACAGTGACTCACAGAGTCTAGTATGAATATCATTGCCGTAAGAACTAACTGCATCACAACCAAATTTGGAAAGGCGCTCAAGATCAACATCTGGAGCCCCAAATTGGGAGGCGGCCGAGGCGGCAACGCCGCTTTTACCTTCGACTCCATTTCCTGGACTGTCAAGAGCAGCCTTCTGGCGACCGCGCTCCGATAGAGTCGCCTTCGCCATCCGAATCGCTTCGTCGGATTCGGCGTAAAATTCGGAAGAAATAAAAACCATCGCCGACGCCGCTCACTGTAATTTCACCGTAATACTTTATATAACTGCCAACGGAACCGCACGTGCCATGGTATAGTGTGGGAGGAGACAAGGTTGCCAGTGTATAGGAGAAATATAGTTTAAGTTAAAGAATCACTTAAGACGGATCATATATTTCCATCCAACATACTTCTCAACACTGATCGTATGGTGTTGAAAGCAGATTCTGGAAGCAAAAGTTGTGGCAACGATTCAGCGCCCTGCAAGTAATGAGTGGATGTGCGGATTCACCTGCCAAGCCGAATTGTGGAGTCTCTTGGGAGACATCGTGAACTAGCATCTTCTCAAGTGAAATTCTCAATTCGGATATTTGACGCGAGCATCACAGTTGAAACCCAAGCGAGGATGCTACTTACGACATAAACGTACATCTCTTCATCCGATGATGTACACATGTTTTTTTTTTCCGCCGAAGAGTGTTTAAATCCGTTATACATTACTGCATTTGATTCTGAGAGTATTTGTACTGAACTTTCACTTACAAAAATAACACATATTTTAAGTTACACAATCGGTAAACTACTGAAGTACTCAAGGTATTAAGAACAAGATAAATATTTGAGACTTAGCGCTTCGAAAAAATCCTGCTCCAGACCTGACGTTTACCCGTCATGCTATGTCACTGCTCAAGCGCTGCGATCGAAGTCTGTTGAAGAGGCCTTCGAATTTCCGAAAACAAGTTGTCCGAGATTGGAATAAGATGAGATTTTGCAAATTGTATTTAAATAAAATAATAAATTAAAACAAGTTTTTCGTACTTTTTGGAAGAATCGTATTTGAACTCAATTTACGATTCTCTTTTTTAAGATTCAATCCCAAACAACAGCAGTACAACCAATGAGGTTCTTTTCATCAAGGGCTTCAAAATCGCTCAGGGTACGCGGGAGTTTCATGGTTTCTGTACGTCTTTTATTTGACTTTCAGGAAAATCACACACAGAAGACCATTTTTAGTAGACCAGATCTAATGGAAGTACCACTTCGGATTGAATTCTCTCTGCGACCGACTTGATGGAGGTCCATTTGTTATTCTCCTTTATGCGTGCAAATCTGCGCTTTGGGCACTTTGATGCCTGCTCTGTATTGGACACTATGCAGAACAGGTTTTCACGCACACATGAAGAGCAAAGGTTCAACCACGATCACGTATCACGAAAATTACAAGCCGACGGAAAATTCTTTACCCCCCCGCCCCGGTTACTCACTCACTTGCTCGAACGGGCAAAATGGATCGTGAGAGACTGTTACGTCCAAAGAGTGTGAGCCTCTTGATACAAAGGTTGTAAGGTAAATTGAAGGTGGCTCTGATACTCGCAGGGTATTCCCGCGTATTGGACTTGCCCGGGCAAACAACAGCGTCTGTGAGTAAAAACTCTACCAGGAACCTGCCTACATCTGTGACGAACGAAACCTGTTCGCGCGTGATTTTCTTTAGGATATGGGTTCGTGGTTGCTTGTGTCATGAACGACTGCGTGTACACTTGTCCTGGCTACACTCGTGTTATACTTCTGTCTATAGGATAGGTAGCGACACACTCCATCTGCCCAAATAAAGGCTAGCAACGGATTGTATGGGGGCGGGCAGGTGCTGTCAATGTTATTCCGTAGTGCATGTGAAGGAGTTGAATGAAAAAATAGTAAATAATGTAAATGAATGCTGTGTAAATAAAAATAAAACGAAGGAAGATTGAATTTTATATAAATTTAGGAATGCAACATTTTATTCAATAAACTGTATTATTAAACTAGCTTAACGTTCGTGCTAGATTATTCAAGATAAATACCCTCATTATTTACTGAATCCACAAGGTAGCAACACAAGAAACTACGCACTAAAAAATATCGAATGAATTCCTACCTTCACAGGACTACTGTGAATGTCTTTCTTGCCCAGTCAGCCCAACTACGAGATGGCGACGCCCTTATGAATGCATGCAAACCGCGTATCCTCTGACGCCTTTGGAAACCTGAGACGCCCAAACGTGGACTGGTAAACGTTATGTGTCCAGGGTGTGCCAGGATAGCTACACACTCTTCTCGTTAAAGTACTCTTCAAAGCATTCTACGCCAAAAACAAGGCCACCCTTGAGAGCCGTACGGCAACACTAAAATACTTCGCAAACATTAAATCAAGCAAAGAAATCATTTATTGATCGCGCGTTTACGAAAAAATCGGAATTGTGAAAAATTTACCAGAAGGTAATAAATGTCTGATACAATCAAGGAATCAAATTCATGCACGTAACAAAGAATCAAATAGACTTTTGTTTCTGTAGTTTGTTCCTAGCAAAAATATGTTGAAACTTGTAAATTATTGACGTTCCTTCGGAAAATCCTAGCCTTATCAACAGGATTTCAACGCACCAAGTGAGGTTCTCTAGCGAGCTTTCTCTGAGTTCCGGTCCCAGTCCTTTGTCAGGGTCATTCCCGAGGTAATGTGTCGGCAAACAAAATATGTACGCGTCCAAAAGGAGATGAAACTGAGCAAAGTATCATTAAAAAGTATAAAAACTTATCAAGAATGTCCACGGAATGTTTCGTCCCACAACACTTACTATTTTATAGTTAGTTATTTTCCGGTGTTAAGCATTTTAACTCTTTGTTTATTCACCGTTTTCTTCCCGCAAATCTCACATTCGTTTTTTAACATCAAAATCTAAACAATCTAACGTACTATGGGAAGAAGTGTATTCTGCACACGTTCTCTTAAATTTGGGATCTCTACCCCTAATTCATTTACAAGTTGAATTATAAAATACAGGAAGAAACGAACGTTTTGGAAATAACTGATAAGAAAATGTCCGTTTCGTGTAATAAAAAGTATTTGCGAAGGCGAATCAGCAACAGATTTTGGATATTATCTCTCATCGTGCCCTTCGAGAAGGAATCGACTAATTGCTGCGAGAACATGGGGAATAATAATGTGAATAATTACTCCTCACAGAGCTCGAAACACGTGCACAGATAATGAAGTTATATTTATGTCCAGAAGCAGAACAATTCATCAACACTCTTCCATCGATCCAACCAAGGCTCCTCGCGAGCTTCTTTTGCGGCCTTGCTCCGAGTCCTTTTCGTGGAGCGTTTGCGACGAAGTGCGTCAACAAAACGAAGTGCCTCGCGCCCGGAATGAGGACGAGGAAAGCCCCCGCGCTTATCGGATGGCACGTTCCCTAACGACCTCGCGAGGGCCCCGGGTCCGCCCGCAGCCCTCAAGATCCTCGGGAGATTCTTCGGAGCGGCGCGGCGTTTGGCCACCGCTCCACCTCCGGCTCAAGTAGACAGGCTTCGGAAAGCACTTCGGGGGAGAGGCGCGGCCGAATGGAATTCAGGGGGATTCATTGGTTGAAAGTGTGACTGTTGGAACGTGCCGAAGAAAGTGTGCTGATATGAACGATAGCAATTCGGGTTTTTGTTGATTATTTGATTGATATATTGATGTTTCCGGGCACGTCAACTGCTACAACCAGGAGCGTTAGCTCAGTGCATCAACTGATGTCACTGCAGCGCCTCTGACCGGGAGGTCCTAGGTTCGAGTCCTAATGGCGGCAGGATTTTCGACACTAGCTTTTCAGCTAGGTCGAATTCAGCCGCCGTCTGGAGGAGATTTCTAGCGGCCGGCTGCTCTGATCGGTAGTTTTCCGTGGTTTCTCCGATCAACACCAGGCGAATTCCGGAGCAGTACCCTACAAAACGGGCCACGGACCGCGCGCGATTTGTCCTTCCTCTACCTTGTCCTATCCTCTCCCCTCACACACACTTACACTAACATGCATTACACTACCACATTCCGGGAGACCGGTCAGGAACTTAGAGCTTGTCCCGACTGGGGCGGTGCCCCGCTGGTGGGAGAGTCCTGGTTAGGGGGAAACCCCATTAGCCGACGGTAGGTCGGCGCCGGATCTCGCCATCAAGCGGGGGAAGACCACCGCCATCTCCAAAAAAAAACATGCACTACACTAACGGGACTGATGACCAAAGCAGTTGACGCGCCCGGAAACACGAAAAAAAACAAACCAAACCAACTGCTACAGTCATTAGTCCAGTTAGTATACAGATTTTGTACACTTCGAGTAGGCGATGATTTTCCCCGCTTGGATGGCAAGATCCAACGCCGACCTATACGTCAGCCTGCGGGGGATGTGCCCGTCAAGTAGCTCCCTCAGCAGCGCACCGCCCCCAGCCCTGGACAAGCTCTAAGCACCAACTGGGTCCACGTGTGGTAATGAACTGCATGAAATTGTGTGTGTAAGTAAGTGGAGTGAGGACGTGAAAGTGGGAGGAAAGATCGCGCGGTGTCCATGGCCCCCTTTTCAGAGCACTGTTCCGTCATTCGCCTAGTATTCATAGGAGAAACCATGAAAAAATATGGATCAGAGAAGCCCTCCCATTGAATTCTCCTCCACACAGCGGCTGAATTCGACCCACCTACCTAGCTAGAGTCAAGAATCCGCCAACGTCAGAAATATATACCTTAGGATCTCCCAGTCAGAATCGTAGACACAGTGGCAATGTTGGCGCTGAGCCTAACAAAGCCTGTTTGTGAGCATGTAATATCATAACGCAAGCAAGTGAAGAACGTTTTGTCATTAATAAATATTAATAAATAATAATAATAATAATAATTTTATAATTATTAAATTCTACATACGTCGTTTTGTTCTCCACGAGCAGTGCTATGATTTATTAGAGCCTCCAATCTCCGCTCTGCGCAGCGCGGAGTAGGCTAAGTGAAACACCTCAAAGTGGCACGCAACGCACAGAAGTTCCGAGGCCCATTATCGTACCGGACGACGGCGGCGGTGGCGGCGCCAGTCTCCGTTGCGAGTAGTGCGCGAAGGGGAGTGGGGGGCGCGGGCGGGGGGCGCGGCGGTGAAGGCCAGCGGGTACCGCTCAGCCGGTGCGCGCCGCGCAGCGACGCCGACGCCGAGACGCCCGCCCGTGCCGCGCCGCGCCGCGCCGTTGCTACGCGCGGAGGACACACCTGCCGCGCGCGGAGGCGTGGTCTATCGCCTCGCCAACCAAAGCGCTGGCGGCGGCGCCGGAGGAGGCGGCGGCTGCGACACGAGCGGTGACCGTGAGAGGGCGGTGGTTGCGTTAATGGAGATGGAGAGTGGGCGAGGCGGCTGCGGAAATGTACTCGGTCCACTCATGTGATCAATTATTTTGTCACTCGGGCATGCCGAACTGAATTGGGGGGCGTGGCAACAGAGTTATTTCACAAACGTTAGTGAAGTTATGCTGTGGTACTCCCTATTCGTATTATTTATATTTCCGCGATTTGGAGTAATTATTACGTTTGGA
The DNA here is from genome assembly GCA_964035755.1 of Teleogryllus oceanicus. NCBI lineage: Eukaryota > Metazoa > Arthropoda > Insecta > Orthoptera > Gryllidae > Teleogryllus > Teleogryllus oceanicus. The sequence goes on from CAXIVR010000013.1 coordinate 51,324,434, forward strand.
GGAATATATGGTGGAGTCATTATTTATATTTATGTTTACGCGATTTGGAGTAAATTTGCTTCAAAATAATTCATGACAATTCAACAAAAATGCAAACTTCAAAAAAGTGTCTATGGAAAGATTATCTATGCGGTGTATAAACGTTGATTAAACGTTGGTATATTGCAATTTAATAGAAAGTTGAAGTCCGTGAAGTCCTTAATATTCGTGGTCTGTGAGCTATCCGTTTACCTTCGGTAAATATAACCGTGTTTTTAATTTCTATCAGAGATTTCTTTACAATGTTCTCACATGCTTTCCGACACGACTTTTACAAACTCTTACAATATAAATTTTAGAGACCATATTGGAACAAAGTAAATTACATGTGAAAACTATTTCTAAACTCTCACCGAACCAACACATCCTAGCCAATATCAGCTGACGTTCAGCTTATCTGACTGGCGAAAGAATACATTTCGAGGTAAATATAGAGGAACGGAAGCAACATATAGAAGTAAAAACTCACAACGCCAAAACTAAACTAATTCAACTACGACCCTTTCTAAATCAACACAGTAAACTCTCCATATCTAATGCACTATTATTCTACAAATCAACAATTCGGCCGACACTTTTATGCCTGTCCCTTCTGGACCAATGCTGCCAATACAGTACATTGTCTTCGGAGAGGCTCAACTGATTTACAATCTTTAAAAAATATCGGTTGCTGCCTTACATCGATTACAGTGACGGCGGAGGAGACGACGGCGGAGGAGGAGACGGCGGAGGAGGAGACGGCGGAGGAGGAGACGACGGCGGAGGAGGAGACGACGGCGGAGACGACGGCGGAGACGACGGCGGAGACGACGGCGGAGACGACGGCGGAGGCGGACGGCGGGACGACGGCGGAGGGCGACGGCGGGAGGCGACGGCGGAGACGATGGCGGAGACGACGGCGGAGACGACGGCGGAGACGACGGCGGAGACGACGGCGGAGACGACGGCGGAGACGACGGCGGAGACGACGGCGGAGACGACGGCGGAGACGACGGCGAGACTGACGGCGGAGACGACGGAGGAGGCGACGGCGGAGGCGATGTCGGAGACGACGGCGGAGACGACGGTGGAGACGACGGTGGAGACGACGACGGAGACGACGACGGAGACGACGACGGTGACGATGGTGGAGACGACGGCGGAGACGATGGCGGAGACGATGGCGGAGACGATGGCGGAGACGATGGCGGAGACGATGGCGGAGACGATGGCGGAGACGATGGCGGAGACGATGGCGGAGACGATGGCGGAGACGATGGCGGAGATGATGGCGGAGACGATGGCGGAGATGATGGCGGAGATGATGGCGGAGATGATGGCGGAGATGATGGTAGAGACGATGGCGGAGATGACGGCGGAGGCGACGCGGATTCGGCGGTGAATTCGGGGACAACGGCGGAGGTGACGGCGAAGATGACGGCGAAGTAGACGGCGGAGATGACGGCGGAGACGACGGCGGAGACGACGGCGGAGACGACGGCGGAGACGACGGCGGAGACGACGGCGGAGACGACGGCGGAGACGACGGCGGAGACGACGGTGAGACGACGGCGGAGACGACGGCGGAGACGACGGCGAGACGACGGCGGAGACGACGGCGGAGACGACGGCGGAGACGACGGCGGAGACGACGGCGGAGACGACGGCGGAGACGACGGCGGAGACGACGGCGAGACGACGGCGGAGACGACGGCGGAGACGACGGCGGAGACGACGGCGGAGACGACGGCGGAGACGACGGCGGAGACGACGGAGAAGACGACGGAGAAGACGACGGAGAAGACGACGGAGGAGTGTGACCCCGTGTGTCTCGCCGTGCGTGACCGCGCCAAGAGACCTGGTTATTCTGGACGCGAGTTCCTTTGTCTCGCGCGCGAAGAGGCGCGGGGTGATGTTTCAGATGCTGTCAGCTCCACGCGCCGACGCCCAAGGCCCAACACGCTGAATGTGTGATGCGTTGGCGAGGATACGAAGTCCTCTTGGGAGTTCTGGAAGAAAGGAGTTTTCGCGCCTCTTGGCTGACACAACAGGCGTTATTTCCTGAATGGTTTCTGGATGTTTGTTATTCTGGACGTGTTTTCTATTACCTCAGCAGACGAACGCTGGACAAGTGCCAAAGTTCGTAGTTTTCTATAAGAGAGCACTTGTTATCCTTACTCAGAAGTAAAGGATAAGATCGGCTCTTCAGAAATCTCGAAAGGATTATACAAGTATTATAGAAGTGGTCTTTGCCCTTTCCGATATGAATTCCTACATAGTACGCTTGTATACTTGAACTTCTGATTTTTCATTTTACGCTTAAACATATATTAAAATGTATTTATTATTTTCTACATAGTCACTTATTCTAAAATATTCGAATCTTATTTTAAAATTCTATTAACGCCATTTCACCCAACACATTTAACCCAATACAAAAATTAGCGCGTGAACATACCCGAGAAGGTGGGTAGGTTTTGATCCCTTTACTCACGTAACAAATTACTCATTGTGTGCGATGTAGCATTGAAATGAAAGAAAATATTAACAAACTAGAAATATTAACATTTCATATACGAAATATCAAAATGTCCAGTACTCCTTACGAATTATTAGGTTTATTTAACATTAATTGTATACACAACCTTATTACAATATTTTAAAGCACGTTCCCGAATCGTATGGGCGTTGTCTTCTCTCAGTATATCAGAGGTTCACATGAGGAAGTTTGGATTCTAGACCAAGTGGATTTATAGTCGTGCATAATAAGCAGACGAAATCAGACGCAAAAGGCCAAGGATTATCATTTGTAGAACTCGTCACAGGAAATCAGATGCCACATCTCGTCAATGTAAACACTGCCCAATGAAGGAAGTTCTTGACGTGAATAATGTCGTCGTTACGGATGCGAATACAAAATGCTCGAAACCCTACTTGTCGATGCAAAGCGATGCTACTGTGTTTTGACGCATTTGTTGTTTTGTGTTGGTATTTGCGTTTTGTTATTGTGTTATCTACGCCTTTTGATTTGTCGCGACCCGTATCTCTACTTCATTATCACTTGCTCACCGGAGTGTTTACTTTGTAAACACACACGCGGTAGCAAATAACGTCGAAAAAAATTATTCATTCCAGGGCTCGGATTCACATCCTTTCATTGGTGCATTGTGTACGTAGATAACTTGTAAATGAATGTTTTTCATGACATATAGGAGATAGACATGTACAGCAATTGAGTATTTTGTCATATTTTGCCATTTTTCAATTTTTAGGTTATTTTTTTCATTTTACACATTTTCTTTCCTTTTCGTGTTTTTTGTTAGTGAATGTTTCATGAATTTACTAAAACAAAGTTTTTATTTTATCATAGTTTTTATTGTATCGTTGATAGGAAATTCACTACTGCAGTGGGCACTGTTTTTCGAATTCTCAAGATTACATGGATCTTCAGTAACTCCCTCGACTTTTCAAAGCAGACAATTGGAAGATCGGAGCTAAGGATTACATATTCTCCTAAAATAAAAAACTTTGTAATAAATATAACTTTTATATAAAACTTTATTTAAAATGCTTAAATTAATTGAATAAATGCATATTTTTATACAAACTTTGGAGTATTCTTTAAAACAATTTGATGATTTCCCTCTTATTTTAAGTAATTTATACGTCATTTTCCTCTTATTTTTAAGTCATTTTATAGGTCATTTTCAAAGCATTGAGAACGCTTGTAAAATTGGTGCGAAGGATTACATTTTCTCCCAAAATAAAGACTTCGTATTAAATACAATTTTTATATAAATTTAATTTTTAATGGTTAAATTCATTGAATAAATATACATTTTCATACAAACTTTGAAGAATTTTTTTCAAAATTGGATCATTTTCCCCTTATTTTGAGCCATTTATAGATCATTTTCCTGTCAATTTTAAGTCATTTTATAGGTAATTTTCAAAGAATTTTTAGGTCATCAGAATCCAACACCTGGTCATTACCGACTCGACGCTCAACTGCGTCAATCCCCGCCGGATGTGTCTGATTCCAATGCGCGACGTCTATCAGCCAAATCATATGCAGTCGCCGCCGCCCCCCGCCGCCGCCGCCGCCGCCGCCGCCGCCGCCGCCGCCACCGCCGCCGCCGCCGTCGCGCCCGTGCCCCTCCGGTCGTGAGTAGATGCGATGACGCGCGACGGGTTATAGCATGCTTCATACCCTCGCCCCACTCGCTCTCACCACGGGGAAAGTCGCTGCGCCATCACGACGTTCATAATTCAGTTGACTTTTAATTCGAAATCTCTGGAGGACACTTCCATATGGCTCAGGGATAGGGTATCTCACGAAGAAACACGTGACAAATTGAAACAGCAGATGTTTAGGGATATAGGGATCTCAGGATATTTCGATTCAGATATGTAATACCTGTGAACTCTGTTCTAGAAGCCTGCTACGTGATTGTGTGCTCACTTTCCAAATACATTTGTCAAGCGACAGGAAGTTCATCGTTTCGCATTTAATTTTGCCAGTCGGACAGAAGGAAAAATCATCTATTGATGATCTTGTTTTTATGGTGCATCTGAAATGTGTTTAGTTAGTTAATCTTCTTTTCACGTTTCGAAGCATTTGGAACTGTACTTTATCTGCAATTAAGCTACGGTAACCCCACACTTCGACATCTTGTGTACCAATGTGCCAAAACGTCTATGATCACTCCTTCAGAACGCTGAGGAATTATTGTATATTTTCTTAATTAACAATTACTTCTCTTCACTCAAGAGTTGTATCATTGAGTTAAATTAATTTTCTGGTTGGTACTTTTTGGTAATTCAGTATTATTTGTTCTTTCCTTTGAAAACAAATAAGATCCTGGTTTGAATTATCCGAATTTTAGATTCACAACTTCTAAAAAAAAACAAGAATTTCACCATATCAAACAAAATTTTATCAACGGTGTGAACTAGAATTTCAAGGAGAAGCAAATTTTCTTCGAATTATATAAAATCCAATTAATCTGAATGCATTGCACAAAACGTCTTGTTCAAAGTCACTTTTTAAGACTGCTTTCTGAGGTACATTTTCATCCTATTACATTCATTGAAAATGTGCATGACTGAGCATTGTTTGCAAAACAAATTTCTAGCTTTTTCCACCACTTTCAGTTTGACTAGAACACCTGTAATGATATTTGTCACACCTTGTATTACCTCTCACTATATTTAAAAATTTTTCAAGTTTTTAGACTTGACGAAAAAAGTTGATAGTTTTCGTTTTGCTTTTGTTTTCCTGACAGAAGATATACGGGATACATAAACGCAGGTTCAGTGCAATCTACGTGAAATGTCTCAAAAATAGTCTTCCCCAACAGGTAATTCCGGAGGTTCTATGCGCTCGAGTTGAAGGCAATATATTGCCGGTGATTTTTCAGTGTCGACTTTCCAATCGATACGTGTCCGTGATTCATCGCAGCGACGCGAGAGCTCGCAACGGGCGGCGATCTGGGTAAATATAGCGGCGGCGAACAATCTGGGCGATGACGCTAACTGTGTAAATTGACGTAAACGTTGCACAGCAGATTGTTGCAAGCTATTCGAAACGCAATTTACAAATCACAAATTTACAAGAAATGTTTACGTGAATCGCATCTGGAAATCACTTTCAAAATAGAATAAAAGAGCATTTGTCATTTTACGTATTTGATGCAGTGTGCCAGGAAAGACTCTCTGCAGTGGCATCTTGTTCGTGGGAGTGCTAGCAACAGAAATTATGTTGATAGCACAAACGCAGTTTGTAACAAAAGAAAACGTAAATTGTGTACTCACAACAATGATAGCAGATGCTGGAAATGTTGTCCAACGTAAATGCAGGTGTGTGTGTACCAAGGTAAATATAATTTTTGATTGACCATGGTCGTGCGGCCACACTTTCCTAGCGAACTGTCATACTCGTAAATAAGACATCCAACACATCGTACTTTTTATGCGTATGATAATAGTGAAGTGAATGGGTTGAGTTATTCTTGATGTTGCAAGCCCTGAGGATGGAAATAAAAGTTTCCGAAATGTTGGCAAACAACTAGTGTAAATTTTTCTGACCAAGCCCTGTTAACCTGCTTTCAAATATTAATTTATGGTCGTAAGAAACTCTTCATAATAATAATAATAATAATAATAATAATAATAATAATAATAATAATAAGAAGCATATATATAAAAAAACTACTACTTATAACATTTTAGGAATCGATGTTGAGTATTTTGAAACAATGTATACTATTTGCATTCTAATATATTGTGATAATTTATACTGATTACTGATGTTAATTTATGCTAATTCATACATTGTAATAATTAATAGCGAAACGTAGCGGAACATAGTGAACCTAAAAATGGTACCATTAGGGACCTCGCGAATGCTACATAATGCAGTGTACTGAAAATGTGTGTGTATGTGTGTGTGTGTGTGTGTGTGTATACTAATGGGAAAACAAAGTCTGCTTTCTCTGGAGAGATGCATTGTTTTTGTTGTTGTTGTTTTTGTTGTCGTCGTTGTTGCAGAGTTTGCCTGCTGCTGACTATATTTTCGTTACCGTAAACATGCAAGTTCGCGAGGTAGCAAGAGTATGATTGCAACAGAAAGAAGGAGTCATAGCTTGCTTCCATCGAAGCAGTTGCGTGAACTGTTGTAAATTACATGTACTCGAAGTTGTGAATATGCAAATTTTATTTACAGATTATATTTGAACCAAATCAGGTTTGATAATAGCATATCAAGGGTGAAATGTAAAGTATTTCAGAATGGGCGAGTTTTCTAAACAAGGTGGAGTCTATATAGCTAGGTCGAATTCAGTCGTTGTCTGGAGGGAAATTCTAGCGGTCGGCTGCTCTGATCGGTAGTTCTCCGTGGTTTTCGATCAACACCAGGCAAATGCCAGAGCAGTACCTAACAAACGGGCCATGGACCGCGGCGATCTGTCCTTCCTCCTCCGTCTATCCTCTCCTACGCCACCGTACACTACGCACTTCCTGCCACTATTCCGGGAGACCGGTCGGGCAGAGCTTGTCCGACTGGGGCGGTGCCCGCTGGTGGGCGAGTCCTGGTTGAGACCCCATTGCCGACGGTAGGTCGGTGCCGGATCTCGCCATCCAGCGGGGGAAGATCACCACCATCTCCCGCGAAACAAAACATGCACTACACTAACGGGACTAATGACCCAAGCACTTGACGCCCCGGAAACACGAAAAAAAATCAATCAATCAAACCAGGAAAAAGCGTTATTCGACGAAACAAGTCATTTGTATAACTTGCTCTGTTGTTAGCCGGTTAACTTCATGGCGTAGTTTTGGTTTCCAACTTAAAGAAAACTGTGGTGCCTAAAAATATGGTTTGTTACCTCCCTTACCTCCGTTAAAGCACAGAACGAGCCTTCATTCATTGCATCTTCCTTGGCAACATGTTCGTTCGCATTAGCCCCTCATCCCTCCGTCCACCAGTCGGTATTGACTGATTGGTGGGTTTGTCTAAGACTTTTTTTAGATTCGCGGTGTGTTTGTGGGGTTTAATTATTTGAGGGCTAAGTTTAGCGGATTCCAATTTATATAATATAAAAAGGTTTTTGCATTTAAAGATGTACTTATAACCTATACGGACACAATCTTACGGTCGTTCTCCATTCACAATCGTTGCTGAATTGAATCTTGAAAAGTAAATTAACGTTGAATATTATTAAAGCGCGTGTCATTTCAAGAGTTAAGTGTTTATGGGCTTTATATTATTTTATGTTGTGATGAAATTATAATAAATTTTAATATATCTAACAAATAAAGTAATTTCTGAAGTTGTATATTAAATTTACTATGTAACAAAAGAAAGTAGAAATAACGTTGAGGGATTATTTCATAATGTAGAGGAAAAATGAGTCCTTGTTGGTGGAATACCAATGTAGTCTGTCTGTGTGTACACTGTCCCTCTCTCTTCAACACACACACACACACACACACACACACACACACACACACACACACATTCACATATTCTGTTCATTTTCTGTTCTCCGGGGGTCGAAATTGCATTGGTATGCAACTGTTAAAGAAAACTGAGCTGAGCAAAAAGCTGCTTTGCTAACTGCCTTCACTAAAGCACAGAACGAACCTTCTTTCATTGCTTCTCCCTCGGCTACATGTTCGTTCGCTCTTACACGCGTCGTTCTCTCCTTCCCATCCTCTTTCTTTGGAGTTCAGCAAGTGCAAAGAAGCAAAAGAAGAAGAAGAAGAAGAAGAAGAAGAAGAAGAAATTGCTCTCTGTGTGCACGCAAGAGACTGCAATTTCAGAAATGTGCAAATTATGCATGCCCATGCCCAACACTTAAAAAACTGTTTTTATTTTAACACAAACTTGCAAAACGATTGTAATATGTTGCTGAATGCATGCATAAATTGTTCCGAAATATTTAAAATTTACCGTACTTTGTATTGTTGTTTATTCTGGAGCCAACGGTTGCCCCGTCCCCCTCACCAAACCATACACACACACACACACACACACACACACACACACACACACATTAGTGTTCCGCGGATAGCGAAATGGCATTGGTAAGCAACTATTAAAGAAAACTCAACAGCGCAAAAAAAAAAAAAAAAATGCTTTGTGAACTGCCTTCACTAAAGCACAGAACGAACCTTCTTTCATTGCTTCTCCCTCGGCAACAGCGCGGTGCGTTCGTCCGCACTAACCCCCCTCCCTCCCTCCGTCCCTCTTCCGTGTTGAGCAGGTGCTAAGTCCGTCTTTTTACCGACGCTTGGCCGCGGGCAATATCGAGCTGCGAGCGGGGGTGGGGGGAGGGGGAGGTGTTTGTGTTGGCGTGCGTTAAACCGCGCGTTGTCGACCCTCTCTCTCTCCCTCCCTGAGGGCGCCAAGAGGTGGAGAGGGAGAGGGAAAGAGAGGAATAAAAAAAAAAAGAGCAGGGTTGTCCCGCGGCGCGCGTCGTTTGTTTGCGGGATAAAGGCGCTGCTGAAGGAGGAGAGGTGCCGAGTGTCTTCTCGGAGGGGGTGCATTGCGATGGACGACGCTGGGTCGCAGCGGACTTAAGAGCGGAGCGATAGAAAAGGAGAAGAAGAAGGAGAAAAAGAAGGAGATTAAAGAGTAGAAGGGCAAGGAGATAAAGGAAAGAACAGAAGAAGAAATGAAGGAAAAAAGGGATTAGGAGTTGAAGGAGAAAAAGATGAAGATGAAGATGGAATGAAAAGATGGAGATGAAGAAGAAGGAGGAGATGAAGAAAAGTGAAAGAAAAGAAGTCTCGTTTCGTATTGCAACGGATCGGTTACATACTTAAAAAATATTTTTTGTCGATTGCTTCAAACGGAAATTTTACGTTACATCTTGTACAGGCATAGTTTACAAATAATTAACGCAATATTAACAAACTGACTATTTTTTCAACACCATTTGTCAATTTTTCACTCGCTGTGAGTTGTTCGCACTTCAGACTGAAGGAGGGAGTCCTTATCAAGATACAATAACTGTTAGCAAAAACGAGCATTGAAAGAGTTTACACGCATAGTAAAGTTAGAGCAATCAAGGATTAGATCAACATGTGATTAGAACCTTTTTCACTTACCCATGAATCCATGTGACTCTCTAGAAAGGACAAGGCATAAGCAGAGGCAGGCGAAGTGTAATCTGAGAACGTAGGCAGGCGGAAGCCTGGGCCAAAAGGCAAACCGAATCGATAAATCTGTTGTCTCTTGGTTAGTGGAGATGCGACACTAACAAGAAAAAAAACGATGTTTGAAAACAGAGACGTTCATAACTAATACATCGGTTGTAACCCTAGAATTACCAAGTTATGTTTGGTAACGTCCTTTACCGACCATTGGAAAAACGTCTCATATGTTTAACTCCTTATTATGACCATAATATTGTAATTAGATATATTTATCTTGTGAACACGAATGATTTATAATAAATTAGAACGATTTTATTAGGTAAACATTGTTACATACCAATTAAGGTAATTAAAATAAGTGTTGGATAATCTTGTTGTACATGGCTAAGTTTCAGTGTTCATCTTTTCTTTTATTGAGTGATTGGAAATTACACAGATCAGTAGTAATTACTATCTCATGTGCATTTGCTGGCTTACATTGTTACTTATGCTAAACTTAATACTAAAAACTAAACTACCTTACTATAGGTGGAAACTACAAGAGCCCCTACTGTGGACAATTAGAAGAAAATGTTCAGGAACGCTTCGTCAGAAATCTATTTTAATTCTAGTATGGAAGTCAATTATGGTGGCCGGGGTTTGGTGGACGCTCAGTTAATTATATTTAGGTTGGAGTAAAAATTATTGGAAAGATGGGCAATATATTTGATGATCTGATATATTCAGTTCTTTGTGAAGTTGGGCGTTAGAGATGAACCATGGGGCATGTGTTGCTAATCTGAGAATCGATTTTGTACAATTTGGAGTTTTTTAATGTAGGGAAAAAGATGCATTAGTCGAGATGGGACATGCTGACATTAATGGTCTGACTATTGCTTTATAAATTGTATGGCATTTGTTAGGGATAGCCGGCTTTTGAGTTTAAGGCATTTTGTTGGCTATTTTTATTTTTTCTTTTGTTGTTTTTGTGTTATGTGTGTTTTCCATTAGTCTTTGTCGAAAATTTATCCCGAGGTATTTATTTTACTGGTTGGTTTTCCTGGTGTCCATGGAATTGTGTGTTTATTAATGTGTAATGGTGGTGGAGGTAAGAAAATGGTCTTAGTGAAATATTTTTGGCAGTTGATTTAGTTGGGTTGGTTTGATTTTCCCACAATGTTGACCACTGGTCTATTTCATTTAGAGTGATTTTGTATCCTACCAGTAATGGTCTTAAGTGGTGGCTGAGTTTGTAGATTGCCGGTATCTCGTCGAATTGTGCTAGTGGGTGTGTACTGTGTTCGTTATGTCAGCTGTGTATATGTTGAATAGTGTGGGTGAGTAGTGAACCTTGTGGGAGAGGCTATGCTATTATTTTTCGGGAGTTGGAGATGCTAGATTTTCTGGGAAACTGTAAAGGATCTATCAGTTAGAAAACTTTTGATGAAATTTACTAAATAGATTAGTGTTCTGTTGTTTGGAGCTTGTATAATGATCCTTCGTGCATACTCGATCAAACGCCTGTGAGTATCAGAAATGAAACTATTATTGTGATGTTTGTTTTGAAATGCTCTGTGGATATTTTCTGAGAGTCTGAGTAGTTGGTGTGCAGTTGATACACATGACTTATAAAGCCAAAGCTGGTGTAATGGTATATTTAGGTTGATTGGAGTGACTATTTAACCTTTTTGAAATAGTTTCTCAGAATTTTTGAAGTATGTTTGGTAGCTTATCGGTCTCGCCGTTTTCCAGCACTGCTATGATTTTTATATGGTTTGGAATGGGTATTATGATTGAGTTTTTTCCATACCATGGTATCTCAATTCTTATTATTGAGTTATGAATATTTGTTTATATAGGCTATATGAGTTGAGATTGGGAGGTTTTTCGGATCTTATTAGTACAGTTTTTATCATGACCAGAGGCTTTTTGTGTGGAAGTTTTTAATTATGTTTTCACTTCATTTGGGGCTATGAATTTTATCCTCTGTAGTACATCATAGTTCAGGGCTGAAACTGTTTGTAATATCATCGCAGTCGGAATGAGTTAGGTGTGTTGTTGAGCGTGGTGTTGTTCGGAAATGATTGTGTCTTCAGCTTTGTCAAAGGGCGAATGGAATTATCACCTAAATGCACTTTCCGATCTTCTGAATGTTTCTAAATCAGTGAGAACATTTACCAAAGTTGACAAAAATTTCTATAGTCAGCAAAATGTACTTTAAAATACATTTAAAATATTCCAGTAGCTCAATTGAAACCGCATTATTCAATGCCAAGATTGAAAATTCACATCGATGGGGGAGAGAGCAGGGCAGACCCAGGAAGAACGAGGGGGCGGAGATGGTGGGGATGGAATGGACCCCATTGAAGTGGGGCCGGGCAGGAGATGAGTCCTTTCATGGCCTCCGTGGATGCAGTCTGTTAACGATTTTATAGTTTTTCCTGTCTAATAAATGATTGTAATAAATTTGTTGCCCGAGCAACTTTGACTTACTTCTGCTAGTTTGTAATGTAAGGTGTAGGGAAATGAAAACCAGAGGTTTAATGCTCAAATCGTACCCGAGATTAATGAAAGCACCGAAAGTTGACAGCATTGGGTGAGAGAGACTGAAAAGGAAATGCAGGTTACGACGAGCAGCACAGAAGCCAGCCGAACTTCCCCGACATGACGACTGCCTCCTAAACAAAATCAACCTCGCCCGCCCCGCAGCTCGGCTCTCGAGTCGCGCCGTCCCCCTCCTCGTCCCCGTCCCCCGCCACCTCTCGCCGGTTCCGGCGTACGCCCGCGCAGCCGAGGCGCCCGTGAAATATTGCGTTGAGCGCGACACGTTGTAGGCACTTTACGCTGTTCTCGTTGCTATCAGATGGGATGCAAGCCCTTTGCTCCGATTGCTACGACTAGGAATGGGATATTCAAATCCTAGTATCCTGAACGCCAGATGAGACTCGTAGATTCGAATCGCGTTTCTTGTGTTTTCACACTGTGTGTAGCCAAAAGGAAGAAAATTGATTTGGAAAGATTTTATGGTGCCATTCTAAAAGTACGATGGAAAAATTTCGAGTTTTGAAAAACCTACGCGCTACGTGCGTGCGCAGAAGGGGGCTAGTTCTCTAGTGGATCGTTTCCCCCATCCCGCTCCCCAAACATCAAATTCCTTCACCCGAAGATCGTCCCGGGCCGTGTTGAGTTGGTTGCTTTGCGTTGTTCTTGTCTGAGTCAGATGCGAAGTTCTTTGCTCCAACTGTCGCTACTAAGAATGGGATATTCAAATATTCAAATCCTACAGTTCTGAATGCTAGATGAGACTCGTATATTCGAATCTCGTTTTTCATGTTTTCTCACTGTGTGAAGCCAAAAGGAATGAAATTGATTTAAAACGATTTTTTTGGTGCCATTAAAAAAAACCTGGCAGAATTTCGAGTTAGTTAGTAAATGCCTTATTTTACGGGGCGAGACTCGGGCCATCAGGCCCGCTCTTCCGTCTAACCACGCAAATTTCGCTACGCTCTTTCACCACCTAGCGGAGAAAGGAGGTAGGGGATGTTGGGCGACGAAACAGGCGGATCTCAATTTTGCTCAGAGGCTTCTTTTAGGCTTGAGGATCTTTCCATGCAGTAAATCTACTACTTGGGACAGCCGGCTTTACTTCCCCTCCGAAGGAAGGCGTACGAAGGATTTTTTCGCCCTAACAATCCACGGCTTTGGTCGGGTTTGAACCCGCAAACTCAGGTACAAGAGACCGGTACGCTGACCGTATACCACCGAATCCGCGCCAATAAAAACCTACGCGCCATGTGAGTGCGCAGAGGGGGCGTGGTCCCCTTGAATATTTTCTCCCCACTCCCTCCCCATACATCACTTTCCCCCACCAGAGTGCTTTCCGCCACTCTCGTCTGTCTCAGATGTGAAGGGACCTGCTTTGACTGCCACGACTAGTAATGGATTATTAGAATTCTAGAAACCTGAACGCGAGTTGAGGTTCGTAAAATACGAATTGTGCGTTTGGTTTTTTCGTGTTAGAGTTTTGTTATGCCAAGTTAATAAGAAAGATAATTTATTTGGAGAAATTGTATGGTGACATTCAAAAAAATACGTTCTCAAATTTTCAAGTTATGAAAACAGACTAACCGGGAGAGGTAGCTCAGTGCATCAACTGATGTCACTCCAGCACCTCTGACTGGGAGGTCCTAGGTTCGGGTCCTGACGGCGACAGGATTTTCGACACTAGCTTTCCACCTAGTTAGAATTCCGACGCTGTCTGGAGGAGAAGTCTAGCGGCCGACTGTTCTGATCGGTAGTTTTCCGTGGTTTCTCCGATCAGCACCTGGCGAATGCCGGAGCAGTACTCTACCAAAACGGGCCACGGACCGCTTTCGATCTGTTCTTCCTCTTCCTTGTCCTATCCTCTCCCCTTACACACACACACTGACACTAACATTAACTACACTACCACATATTTCGGGAAACGGGTCGGGAGCTTAGAGCTTTTCCCCGCTGGGGTGCTGGTGGGAGAGTCCTGGTTAGGGGGAAACCCCACTAGCCGACGGTACGTCGGCGCCGGATCTCGCCATCCAGCGGGGGGAAGATCACCGCCATCTCCCGAGAAAAGAACATGCACTACACCAACGGGACTAATGACCAAAGCAGTTGAAGCGCCGGAAACACAAAAAAATCAATCAACAATCGCTCCGACTGAGACGACTAGGAATGGAATATTCGAATCCTAGAAGCCTGAACAAAATTGAGGCTCGTAAATACGAATAATGGTTTTCGTGTTGAATTTTCGTTATGGGAAACCAATATGAAAGAAAATTGATTTGGGAGGATTGTATGATGCCATCAAGAAAAAACCATTCGCGAAATTTTCAGAAGCGATTCGAAACTCTACCCTATATAGGTGTGCACAAGCCATTGGAAAAGGGGGTCCAGATGTATGCCCCCCCTACCTATGCTGTTTCAGGCTGCGAACGCTTTTGTCACGCTAGATTCTCAAATTAGAAATTCAAGCATTTTACCTGAAGTATTTTGCCCTGACGAAGGTCGAAATATGACGGGCAAACCGTTGACAACACCGTTGTCGGACAACCAAGATACTATTGCGCTCGACCGCGGAATCTTACGATTTCATAAAAGTAGATTCTTTTTAATTGGTTATTTAAGGTCGCATCAACATCTTACGTCATTAGCGACCACTATTGCTGTTAACGGTATGGTAACTATGAGGATGAAACGATATGGTGATGATAAGGTGTGAAAGGACGAACACAAATACAACCATGCCTAAGGCGGGACTCGAACCCGCGACCCTACGACACTACTGCCTTACCGATCTCGGCCACCTGGTCGACCATAAGAGTAGTTATCACCCTTTCTATGGAAGTTTCTAGGTTAACTACTGGGTGTTTAGTAAACTTGCAAACATTATTGTATTGATCTGAGGCAAGAATCAAGTTATCGTTGGTATACAAGAAAAGTGACACATTTATAAACATGCCGTTGTGCAGTTTTAGGCTGAGTGGAGCGGTTTGATTCTAGGCCAAAGATAATGCGACCAGTTGTAAATACCTGATGTTTTTCAACGATCTTAATGAACGATTTTAGATGTTAAAATATTTAGAAACATCTTTCTCAATTTAAATAAATCAATACGATTTTTGAGATGCAACGTTTCTTGTGGACCGACATTGTAACTAACGCCTCAACATTTCAAATAACTCAAAACATTTCTGATGAGCGACAGCCAGACCATTCTGATCTATCGCTGTCATTTGTTTGGCAATTGATTTGAAATTTCGAATGTTTCTCTGAATGCTAATGATAACTTTCGCGTTGTGTTTTGTGGCTGTTTCCGCGGACGCAAATAGACCAATAATTCACGTAGTTTTGAAGCACAATATTCCGATCGTAATTTCACTTTATTGTCTATCCCGATCACTGGTTACCATTAGACCATTTTTTCCTCTAACAGATTGTTTATTGCCCTGGATTCTCATTGAGAGTAGATTCTGTATTCATGGACTGAATATTTTATGTCGCGTTCTCACGCTTCTGTTATTAAACAATTGAGCATTACTTCCATTGCTATTATTCCTGTTTACAGTTCCATTTCGATAAATGTTTAAATCTCTGCTGGGATAGCAATGCTAATGTTGGTGTAAGAGGATTGAAAAAATAAAATTGAACTTGTTGTCATTATGAAACTGCAAGAAGGGATTATTATTTTGTGTACATGGTGTGTACAAGTTACATCGCTCTCGTACCTCTCAAACCAATTAACGTGTTTTGATGATTTTAAATGTGTGTAGGTATTATAATAATTAACCTGTTTGTAGACGTTCTTAACTTGAACCGACTTTCTTGATCGTTCGTTGAATGAGAGACAACGATATGTTTGTGTCTTCCGGTAATATTTATTCTATTTTGCAATTATTGTAGGAGCATTCACAAGAATCGTAACGCAGATATGAAGACTTTATCATATACTCTTAATATAGGCATGGACATTTTCAAAGTCCGTAAACACCTGTCACTCATTCATATCGACACAATAATGACTCAGGGCATCGATTGGTGTTACTGCAGTGCCTCTGCCCAGGAGGTGTTAAGGTTCTACTCTCGACGATGGCAGATTTTCAACACTAACTAGATAGCTGGGATTCTCAACCTCAGTGTGGAAGATTTTGATTGATTCATTGATTTTTTCGTATTTCTGGGCGCGTCAACTTCTTCGGTCATTAGTCCTGTTAGTGTAGTGCATGTTTTTCTCCGGAGGTGGCAGTGATCTTCCCTTGCCGGATGGCGAGATCCGGCGCCGACCTACCGTCGGCTAGTGGGGTTTCCCCCTAACCAGGACTCTCCCACCAGCGGGGCACCACCCCAGTCGGGACAAGCTCTAAGCTCCCGACCGGTCTCCCGGAATATGTGGTAGTGTAGTGCATATTAGTGTAAGTGTGTGTGTAAGGGGAGAGGATAGGACAAGGAAGAAGAAGGAAAGATCGCGCGCGGTCCGTGGTCCGTTTGTTAGGGTACTGCTCCGGCATTCGCCTGGTGCTGATGGGAGAAACCACAGAAAACTACCGATAAGAGCAACCGGCCGCTAGAATTCTCCTCCAGACAGCGACAGAATTCGACGTAACTGAAAAGCTAGTATCGAAAATCCTGCCGCCGTCAGGACTCGAACCTAGGACCTCCCGGTCAGAGGCGCTGCAATGGCATCAGTTGATGCACTGAGCTACCGCTCCGGGTCTCAGTCTGGAAGAGAATCCTAGCGGCCAGCTGGTCTGATCAATCGTTTTCTGCCTAGCGAATACTGCAGTATCCTGACAAACGGGCCAAGTTCGACGTGCGATCGTTCCTTCGTCGTCCATGACGCAATCACTCCCCTTACTTCCACACTTTTGCATCAACTACACTACCATCCGTGTCGGGAGCAATGCGAGTTGGAGCTTGTTCCGACTGGGACGGTGCCCCGCTGGTGGGAGATACCTGGATTGGGAAAACGTCGCAAGCCGACGAGTAGGTCGACGCCGAATCTCACCATCCAGTGGGTGAAGAACACCAACTCTCCCGGTAAAAAATGCACTACACTTACGGGACTAATTACCCTAGCAGTTGACGCGACCGGAAATAGTAGTCAATCGACATAATACAGTTGGTTACGATCTTGTTTGTACAGTCGATAATTTGTTCGAAAATCTTTAATTTTAAGTGCAAAATTGATATTAATGCGAAATTAATTACAATATAACTGAATAATTCCAGTTAAATAAAATATAATTTGTACACCTATACGAAACGACCTTGACATTGCACATTCACCAGCACATTTAGTCGCTCGAGAACTAGCCGCTAAGAAGACGACTAAATCTAAAAGAGAGCGACTAAATCTGCTGGTAACTTTGAGTGAAATTTTGAGATGTTAATATTCCTTATAGAAACGTGATGATAATATATGAGATTTGTCGAAACATTGTTTTTTAAAGAATTTAATAAAAACAAATAATGCTAAAATTTCTTATTATGGTTACAAATTAAGTCAAGTAAGGAAGAGATCACATATTTATCTATGTAATTCTTAAACTATTCATTTCAAACGGGAGTTTCTGAGCCGTGGTAATTCTCACATATTCAACCACGAAAATGTTTCTGAAGTTCGTCCGTTCGTCAATAATGCTGCTCAATAATGAGCCATCCAAGCCAGAAAGCTGTCCTTCAACCAATTTCAGCCTCCGTTCCCCATTTAACCACTGTCCACGTACAATTTCCCTCAGACCCAAATCAATTCATTCATTGACCGAGGAGGGCTGACTTTTCTTCCCAGGCCAACGAGCCACCATGCCGAGCCCAGGGCCCGTGCATTCCCCACCCCGCCCGTCTCCTGCGCTAATTGAGCGCTCGGAATCTTCGCCCCCGGGTCCCGTGCGCGCGATTGGGCACGCCGCCGCCGCCCCGATCCAGGGATTAGCGGCGGGCGCGGGGCGCGCGAGGGGGAGAGGGGGAGGGGGGCGGTTGGGGCGGGTGGGCCAACTCGTAATCCCCCCGCGGCTGGCTCTCCCACGCGCTGCCACACGCCTCGCGTCGAATTTGCTTAACCCTCCGTCGGTCGCCTGTCAGAGACCCCCGTCTTCGCTCCGGCGATACCTTGGTACTAGCTGGATGTTGCAGTACTAAGGTATGTTGCAATATCAAAGTACTAGCTGAATGTCGGAATACTAAGGTACTAGTTGAAGGTCGGAATACCAATGTACTAGCTGCTGAATGTTGCAATACCAAAGTACTAGCTGAATGTCGGAATACTAAGGTACTAGCTGAATGTCGGAATACTAAGGTACTAGCTGCTGAATGTTGCAATACCCAAATACTAGCTGAATGTCGGAATACCAAGGTACTAGCTAATTGACGCAATACCAAGGTATTAGCTGCTGAATGAGGTCACTACAATGTACTAGCTGAGTGTGGCAACATCAAGGTACTAGCTGCTGAATATCGCAACTCCAAGGTATTAGATACTGAATGCCGTATTATCAAGCTACTAGCTGAATGAGGCAATACCAATTTACTATTGGCTGACTATGGCGTCGCTGAGGAAATAAAATGTTTTAATAGTATATTATGCAACTTGTTCATAATGTTAAGTTTTATTGCGTGTGTACATGTTTTGATAACTAGAGACGTGAGAAGCTAGTTTTCTTATTTGTACGAATGCAATCAAGCAACATTATAAACGAGTTGCATACGTTACTTTTTTTATTACAGCATTATTTAGATTTTTTAGAAAGTAAATAAGTTTTTGGGAACAAATATATTATGATTTTTTTGTTACGAAAAAGGTAGTTGATGATCAATTAAGCCGAAATTTAAAAAACCTCTGCAATGTAAGTTCTAAATAAAAATATACTTTATACACACAGCAGTCTGGTTCTTTCAACCTCGAACGTAGAACGTAATCCATTCTGGATTAAAATTAAATCATAGAAAATTACAAAAAAAATGTGATGCACAATTTGTTTGTCCGATGTTCTTTCAGACTACGTCCACCAAAGGATGCGGTGTTGCTGGTCCTAATACGAACGCTTCTAGAAGATTCGTTCATTATTTTGTTCCGCGAGTTGCAATGGGTAAAAATTTTATCACCTGGCGTAGGCAAGTCTGTGTGCGAAATTATATAGTTATGTTTAAACGGCTGTGGTTGCAAACATGAAAATTACCTCAGAAAGTTGATAATCACGATCGGGTGTGTACATCTTTTAAATACCAGGTGTCTAAGACCAAGTCAGTCTTTATCACAGAGTATTTGCAGATAATGTCTGAACAAGCTCGTTCTGTGATCTGCTTACCGGATCTTTTGCCCCAGTGTATTTTATGAAGACAAGGATTCAGGGAATTACTTTGAGAACAGTGAATTGTGTTTAAATCTATGCTTACTCAGCGCAGGCAAGTCTGTGTGTGAAATTATTTAGTTATGATTACAAATCTTACGACTGCAAGCATGCACATTACTTCACAAAATTAATATTCACGGTAGGGTGTGTACATCATTTAAATACCAGGTGTCTAAGACCATGTGAGTCTTTATCACAGAGTATTTGCAGATAATGTCTGAACAAGCTCGTTGTGTGATCTGCTTACCGGATCTTTTGCCCCAAGTGTATTTTACTGAAGACAAGGATTCAGAGGAATTACTTTGAGAACAGACGCCACGACTGCAAACATGCACACTACCTCACAAAATTAATATTCACGATCAGGTATGTACTTGTTTTAAATACCAGGCGTCTAAGAACATGTCAGGGTTTGTTACAGAATATTTGCATATTAGGTCTGAACAACTACATTGTTTGATCTGCTTATCGGATCTATGCTCCAAGTGTACTTTATTGAAGTCAAACTTCAGTAGAATTACTGTAAGAAAAGTGTAATTATATATATGCTTACTTTCATTTAAGTATAGATTAAAAACATATTTTCACATATCTGAATACCGGATATTTAGGTTTGGGACGAAACCAATAGGCGTTGAAATTCAAGGAAAATATTTAAATTTCTTCAGCTTACAAAATAGAAACTTTTCTGGCATTCTTCTCAGTTACCGTCAAAGTTTGACCGGTTTCCTTTAGTTCAACTAATGCTGGTTAAGAGGTACGGTTAAGAATTTCACAGATCAAGAAAACTCCAGCACGCACTACGGATTCCTTAACATGCCAAAAGCTCCTAGCGGGGACAACCACGTGATCACAGGAGACGTCATCGAGAGGGTCGTGGACCGCGCGGTTCTGATGAAATCTCCAATCCGATTTATTCCATGCTGTGCATGCGCCCTACGAATTACTCCCAGAGGGGGAGCAATAACGGAAAATGGCGGAAAGGGGGTCTGGCAATGAGGGGAAGTGGACCGTTGCTTGTCATCGTGGGGGATCTCGATGGTTGCTTGTTAGAGCGGAGGCAGAAGACGTCGTTTCCAAATTGACACTGCTTCACTTGGGCGTGGTCTTATTGGTGTGTGTGTGTGTGTGTGTGTGTGTGAATATGCTTCTATCGATTTCTTTTGTTATATTTTTTGCGCCAGGGGAAAAATACAGGCTCTGGTCCCGAAATATGATTCAGTACAATCATTCTCTACGAGAGTGGAAGATCAACGTATTTCAGATATATTGACAATGTCGTATTCCCTGTCGTTTTAACATAAACGAGTTTTGAGTGATAGACATTTCATTCAAGAATGATTTTTTGAGTGTGATGGTTTACCACTGAAATATTTATCATCGGATTCAACTGACAGCTGAGTTAAGGAAGTCTCTCATCTTTCATTTGCTATATGAATTTTAAGTAACAGGTAGGTAGAACGTGCTCTTTTTGCCGACATCAGAAGAACTGGTCTTGGCGGGATTTCTTAATATTATTTCTAAAGTTCAAAAATGTTTAAACTGGAATAAAACTAAAAATTTATTTACTTTGTTTTTAGTGCCTCAACATAGGTCGACAAAATACTAGATTATTCTTAAGAATACAGTCATAGATGCGCTGAAATATGGCTAATTTAAAAATTTAATTTGATGAGGAATGACGCAACTTGCGTCGGCATTACTCATTAGAAAATGGGCTACTATAGTCACAGGGAAACAGATCACTAGATGTTTTAACACCACCTTCCCTGTTGCTATTTCCCAATCATTTACGCCTAGTTAAGTCCTAAACTGTCCCCCAAGCTACGTCGTTGCTATCTATTCATTTTTGGCCACTAGTAATCTTTATTCACTTCATTCATCCCCGCTGTATTCGTAGAAGACACAATCAGGCTATATAAACGCCTGTCCCGCTTGTCTCATCTTCGTCGCCTGTATCGTCACGCTCTACCGTGTGCTTCGTGCTTCGCCGAATGCGCTCTCTTTGCCTTTCTCATCCGATTCGATTCTCTGCCCGTCCGGTCCATCCGTCCTGCTCGGCCAGTCAGTCACGTCCCGTCCGTCCGTCCCGTCCGTCCCGTCCGTCCCGTCCGTCGTCCGTCTCTGTCGTCCTGTCGTCCGTCCGTCCTGTCTCCGTCTGTCCTGTCGTCCGTCGTCCTGTCGTCCTCGTCTCCGTCTCCTGTCTGTCCTGTCTGTCCGTCGTCCTCGTCTGTCCGTCTGTCCTGTCGTCCTGTCTGTCCTCTGTCTCGTCTCGTCTGTCCGTCCTGTCTCGTCGCTTCTGTCCGTCTGTCCTGTCTCGTCTCGTCGTCTCTGTCGTCCTGTCGTCCTGTCTGTCCTGTCGTCCTCGTCTCGTCTCCTGTCCCCTCCGTTCTTCCGGTCCGCCCCGTCCCCCCCATCGTCCCTTTGTCTGTAAGCACGGCGTTGGAGTAACTCTCGCCTTCCCAATTCCTTGTCCTTTTGAATTTTCGTCCCGACTGTCGTCCCATTCTGAACCGTCCCCCGACCATTCCGTCCCGTCCGTCCCACCGTCCCCGCTGTCTGCGAGCACAGCGTTAGTGCAACTCTCTCCTTCCAACTCGTATTGTGTTCCCTTTTAATTTCCCTCACTTGGTCCGTTAAGTCCTGGAACTGTGGCGTCGTGGCGGCGTTAAGACCCCGGAGCGATCGCTCGCCCGCGCCGCAAAGAGGGCCACGCGACGGGCGGGCACCACGTGACGTGGCCACGCCCCCTCCCCCGCCGTCAGAGCTCGCGTCAGCACTCCCGGGCACGCTTGGGGGAGGCAACGTGCTGACGAAGACTCGGTGGGAGGGAGGGAGGGGGCAACGAAACACACTGTCCCCCTCCGAAGGGGGCCAACCTCCCTGGGGAGATGCGTTTGATTTTTCCTCTTGATTGTTGTTTTTATTTTCTGGGCTTACTACGTTGATTGATTTTTTTGTGTTTCCGGGTACGTCAACTGCTTTGATCAATATTCCCGTTAGTGTAGGGCATGTTTTTTTGATGATGGAGATGGCGGTGATCTTCCCCGCTCGGATGGCGAGACCCGGCGCCGACCTACCGTCGGCTAGTGGGGTTTCCCCCTAACCAGGACTCTCCCACCAGCGGGGCACCGCCCCAGCCGGGACAAACTCTAAGCTCCCAACCGGCCTCCCGGAATATGTAGTTGTGTAGTACATGTTAGTGTAAGTGTGTGTGTGTAAGGGGAGAGGATGAGAGCAAGGAAGAGGAAGGAAAGATCGCGCGTGGTCCGTGGCCCGTTTGGTATGGTATTGCTCCGGCATTCGCCTGCTGTTGATCGGAGAAACCACGGAAAACTACCGATCAGAGCATCTGGCCGATAAAACTCTCCTCCAGACAGCGACTGAATGCGACCTAGCTGAATAGCTAATGTCGAAAATCCTGCCGCCGCCAGGATTCGAACCTAGTACCTCCTGGTCAGAGGCGCTGCAGTGACATCAGTTGATGCACTGAGCTACCGCTCCCGATATATACTACGTAATTCCGCAGTAAAGAGATAGTATTGTCATGCTGCTTTAGAAATGGGCGATTTTTTTACGTAAAAAATTAATAATATGTATTTTTGATATCGAAAACGCGGATGAATCTTGTTCCTGTAAATATAGTTCATTACTTATCTAACACGTGTGTTCTTAGAATCCATGTTTCGTGGGGTCCTTAACACCGAAAAATCAATTGACAGCAAAACGTTGTTTTCTGTCTTTCTTTGTTCGTCGGTGATTAATGTTTCACAAATAGGGTAGGTCTAATTTTCTTTGAACTCATTCAGTGTTTAAAAATTGCAAAACTTACTAATAATGCGGTAAAGAATATGCTGTTGCAACACAATCAATTTCTCTTTGTGCTGTTTATATAATTGGAGGGTTTGTTGGATAAGGACGTAAGTTGTTGATGCAACAGAATTGCTCACATTTTATTCGTGTCAGGGGTATTGTTAGTGACATTGAATATTGAAATAATTTAAACGCAAAAAGAGGGTGAGAGTGTGTAAGTATTTAACACACCAAACATGGGGTTAGGTATTGGGAATTATTTTTCAAGACTATAAACCATAATTTGGTTCATTTCAATGTTAAAATACCACGTAAATCATTATTTATAAACATTGGATAAATTTAGAGACTAGATGTTCATTGTTTAAAAATAACCCTCTCCAATCCCTTGAAATACTGTGAAAAAACATTTACAAGTCATTTACAAGCATTTATTTGCAAATCATTTACAAGCATTTTGGGATTAAAGATTGCCAAAGCTTCATTTCTTATTTACAGAATGTCTTAATAAAATAATTGTCAATATGCGAAAGAACACAGACTACTTACTAATAAAAGGAAGTCAATTTATCTTTTCTTCTTTATAATAATTTTTCAATTTTATTTTCTCTTTGTGACATGTTGGAATTGTAAATTTGAAACAACGATCCTCATACTTTCTCGTTTTGTTTGTCATTAAAAAATAATTGTAAATTGATGAAAGACAATCTCGATGTTTCGATATGAAAACATACAAATAAATAAATACGAAGGGACGTTGAAGAGAACATTTTTAAAAAGTCGTTGTCGTTGTACTATCAATTGCTTTTGTATTCGCTTGGATTCTTATAAAAAATACCAAAGATGTCTTTTAAAAAGACAGGTCATTCTTTCCTATATTCTTCTGTCACCATTCGTCAAAGTTGACAATACTGGACTTGTGTGAATGATAAATGTGTAAATATTTGCAGAAAAAGAGATATACAAAATGGAAAGAAAAGAAGGAACATATTTACGTTTGGTATAGTAGCCATCATATCAAAACGTTTTAGTGACTTTCAGTGTTTTGGAAGCATGGGTTTAGTTCCTAAATGTATGTAACATATGATTGCTCACATATGGAGGAAGCCAAACATTTAAAGTTAATTTTATTCTCGCAAATATATTTTGGTAGGCATAATTAAAATACACCATTCGTTACTACTGCGTTTTAATATAAATTCCCGTCATTAATACTATTACAGGAATGTGCCTTTCGTTGCTGCTGAGCGGTGTAAAAATGCAAATGTTCTAACAGAGAGCCGTTGTGTGTAATTATTTTCGTTGAAGCAAAAACATCACACAATCCGGGCAGTTATTTCGTGTGCTACTCCCAATTAGTACAGCAAACATGCCTTGCCTTCGGTCAGTAAAAAGTTAGCGTATGACATCCAACTCTGGCAAAATTTAATTCGACATATATAAGTTGGGCCGGACAACGACATATTCCCACGTGCCGAATTTCTCTTCCCTGGGTGAAGTAAACGACTCCTACTATGTTTTGATCTCAAACTTCCCTATGGCAGTTCTACTAAAACTGATGTGCCCATCCGTAAATGAACTGTGTAGCTGCACATGCTGCTTTTTTCTGTTGTTTCTTTCACAAGGTACCTGCGAATTTCAAAGATTTTACATTGTTAAATTTTTTATTTCATCTATTTTTATTTTTTTATAATTTCATTTTATGTTAATTTAATTTGTTTACATAATTTAGCTCTGTAGAGTCACTGAAAATGGAATAAGATTTGAAATATGTGTATAGGTAATTATTTTTAATATTCAAAATATTTTTAAATAAACTTTGGTGATACTTCGTAAATCCTTAATCATTATGGATTACCAAAATGCCTTGGCTGCCACCACGGAATGTGATTGTGATATAGTATAATATTTGTATTTTCTTCCACTCGCTGTAAAGTCGTCAATAACTTACCTCGTTTAAAGATATTTGTTCCTAAATTGCTTGAGTCATTAGACATTAGATATTTGAGAAGAAATTCATAGACTGGCTTCAGTTCTAACTTTACCAAAATTGTCAGTAATTATTTGAAAAAACAATTAAACTTCGAATATTCAGTTTCTGACTGTGATCTGCACACTAATCTGTTTTGGAGCAGTTAAGTTCCCGACTTGTCTCCTGACGTGTGTGGTAGTGTAAGTGTAAAATATGTAAGTGTAAATGTGCGTAAGTAAGGGGTGAGTATTTAAAAACGATGTAGAAAGAAAGACCACGTGAGGTAAGTGCCTGTCTGTTCAGACTACTGCTCGGGCATTCATCAGGTAACGATCGCAGAAACCATGGAAAACTACCGACCAGAGCAGCGGGCAGTTAGAATTCTCCTCCAGACAGCGGCTGAATTCAACTAATTCGAAATTTTGCCACCGTCAGGGTTCGAACCCAAGGGACTCCCGGTCAGAGTAACTGCAAAGATGATGATAATGCTGGCTCTGAGCTAACTCAGCCGCAATGACGATGTTAGCTTAACCGGTAGACATGCTCAAAATTCATGGGTTGACTCTGGTTCTCAATTTATCAAAATTGACAGTAATTATTTGAAAAAAAGAATCCTCGAATATTCTGTTTCTGTAGACTTAATCTGTTTTGGCGAACCCTCGGATCTTCAAAGCGATTCATAGTCACGTTCTGAATCTCCCCTCTTGTTCCTGGGTTGCTTTCATCAAAGCCCCTTTCCCCAATTCGGCTCCCTTCCAGCTTGACAAGAGGGAATGAGGGATTGGCTTTGTTTGAAATTCATTTATTGTTACTCTACCACATGCTGCTTGGCGAGGATGAGATTTCGTAGATGTTGAGATAAGACACGCATTCGGTAGTGAAGTGATTTAAATGAGAAATATTATCCAAGAGATGTCTCATCATCAGTGAAGTTTATTGATTTTAAAGATGCAAAATTATGTAGCCCACGAATTAGATTATTTCCTGTTTCCGGGCGCATCAGTTGCTATGGGCGCATTATTCCAGTAAGTGTAGTTCATGTCTTTATCATGAGAGGCGCGGTGATCTTCCCCGCTGCATGTTAAGATCCGGCACCGGTCAACCCTGTACACGATCGGTTTGCGGGTTTTTCTACAGCTAGGTGTCTCCCATCTGCGAGGCGTCGCTCCCGACGGGACAAGCTCTAAGCCCCCGACCGGTCTTCCGGAATATGTGGTAGTGTAGTGCATGTTAGTGTAAGTGTGTGTGTGTGTAAGGGGAGAGCATAGGACAAGGAAGAGGAAGGAAAGATGTGGTTCCTGGCCTGTTTGTGACGGTACTGCTCCAGCATTCGGCTGCTGTTGATTGGAGAAACCACGGAAAACTACCGATCACAGCATCCGGTCGCTAGAAGTCTCCTTAGAACAGTCTCCTTAGAATAGAAGCTGAATTCGACCTAGCTATCTACCCAGTGTCAGAAATCCTGCCACTGTCGGGACTCAACCTAGAACCTCCAGTCAGTTCGAATCGCGTCCGTTATCATCAGGGGTGAGCAACTCATGTTGTGTATAAGCTAATCAAACCAGGGTGAGGAATACTGGAGAAAGGATGTGTAGCGTCACGTTGGCGGCCCTGCGAGGGGGGAGGAGGGAAGTCTCGCATACCTAAGAGTTGAATAGCCTAGGCGCCACGGCGTTGGTGTACGAATATTTTAGACCAGGTGGACGCCGGCGTGCTTGGACTGTCACGTGGTAGTATGCGAACCTCCCTCCCACGCTCAACGGCGGTCACGTGACGGCGAGAAGGCGACTATAAAAAGGAGCCGACGCCGGCGGGTTTTGTATTTGGAAAACTTGCGCTTTGCGCAAAACTTACGCCCAGACGGGTTTGTGCGTTGCACGGGTGACTAAAGTCACAGGAGTGACGCGGTAGAAGCGTGCACTCGAGGCGGGGCCTCACTAGGATATTTGGTGTATCCACTGGCGGGTTGTCAGGGAATACCGAAAAGTGTGTATTTACGGAGCAGTTAATGTAATTATTGTACATTCATTGTAAATAAAACTTGTACATACTTTTAAATGTCTGTGTGCCTTTATCCATGACGCCACAAATGCATCACCGATCGTTAAATATCTCCTCCAAATGACTGCGAACCGTTACCCTCTCCGTGAACGACACCCCAGCTTCGTTCTCGCTATTATCCGAATAAAAGAAGAATGTGGTTGACAGTTCCCGGTAACATGGCGACGTCAGTTCCGAAACCTAGGCAACAGCGAATCAGAAGTATATTTGCCCGATGTTTTCACGTTTGAACTGCGAAATGAATCGCGTACAGAGTGCTGCAGTTTATCGGCTGAGCGTCGACGTGTGTTGAGCTTACAGTGTCCGAGTGTATTGTGAGAGCGATTTCTCTCAGCTGTTCGTCTTATTGTTCAAAGCACGTGGTAGAGCGAGCAGTACGCGGCAACGCCGCCCCCCTCCACACCGAACTGTCAACCACATTCTTCTTTATTCGGAGAATAATCCTGGCCTCCTCCGGACATAAATCCTAACCGCGCGCATTCCGCGCCCTAACGCGATGGCGTACGCACATGGGAGACTGAATGACTGACAGGTGGAGGCCTGGACTGGTAGAGGCGACGTTGGGTCCGCACGTCGTCTGTCCTGCGTGTGTGTGTATGTGTGTCGCCCCGCCCTGTGGAACGCACTGCCGAAAAAAAGCCCCCTGTAATCCCGCACGTCCAGCTGCGCGACACGCGCGCGCCCGGTGGACAAAGTGCGCACTAGTGGATGAACGAGCTTGCAGAACGGTGTGGTGGGTGGGGAAATGGTCACGCGCACAGGTTGCAAGGTGCGTAAAGGAGAGGTAGAGCTGCTTTCTCAAGGAAAGGAAGGCACACCACATATATATTAAATTTAATATATATGTGGTGTGCCTTCCTTTCCTTAAAACAGCTTCACCTATATATATATATATATATATATATATATATATATATATATATATATATATTCGTGATTTAAAAAAAAATATAAATAGCATGGCTGGGTCGAATACTCTATACATGCGTTGGTCGAATTTAGCCGATGTCTGAAGGAGAATTGTAGCGACCGGCTGCTCTGATCGATAGTTTTCCGTAGTTTCTCGGATCAACACCAGGCGAATGCCGAAGCAGTTCCCTAACAAACGGACCACGCACCAGGCGCGATCTTATCTTCTGCTTCTTTATCCTATCGTCGCCCCTTACGCTCACTCATACACACACTTACACTAACATGCACTACTCTACCACACATGTGGAGAGAGCAGTCGGAAGCTTAGAGCTTGTCCCGGCTGGGGCGGTACCCCGCTGGAAGATGATTTTTGGTTGGGGAATATCCCGCAAGCCAACTGTAGGTCTTTCGACTGAGAGATCTTTCTACGAATACTGGAGACGTGGGAGACGGATATGTCTTGGGTAGAGTCAATACCGCAGCACCATTTTGAGCCGTTTGGTTCTGTGTGTACCGATGAGGGTCGTAGGGCCAACGATAGGGCCGTACATTTTAGGGCGTACCGATTAGGGTCGTACCGATTAGGGGCCGTACCGATTAGGGACCGCACCGATTAGGGATCGCGCCGATTAGGGGCCAGGGCAAGACAGAGTAGGGGCTGGCACAGTCTGGGACTGGAAGCATGGATCCGGGCAGGGTAGATTACGGGCAGTGTGGCCAGGCATCATCTGGGCCGGCAGAGTCCGGCCGGGCAGAATCAAGTGCAAGGTCGTGCTCGGGCAGAGTCGGGGCCAGAGTCGGTATTTCGTATCTTTTGTTGGGGAGGGGGAACAACTTTTAAAATTTGTGTACAATGTAACATACGTGTATAATAAATGGGAGACTAGTTTTGACAGGTAATTCGAGTATTATGACTCATGATTTATAAGTATTAATGTGTTTAATTTTCAAGTAAATAACATTTACAAGCAAACTATAATTGAAAGATAGTTTATTGAGACCGGATATTTACAGTAACGCTGAACATTATCCCGCGTGTTTTATAAAAGTGAAGTAAAGTCTTTCAATTTATTAATCTATGTGATTAGCTCACCTTAATACAATTATTGTTGGCTTACAATACTAAATACAATTATTTCTTTTGAAAATACAAAAAAAAGGAAATCATTTTTAACCTAAATTTCAAGATCGGCGTGAGGCAGTTGTCTCCTCTTGACCCTCTGAATCCCGCTTCTGGTCGTAGCGATGCCGGGTCGTGGCCGGGCCATCCCGTTCCAAGAGTCTCGCGGGGACGGTGCAAATTGTGCCCCAGCCAGCAGGGGGGAGAGTCCGATCGGAATAAATAAAAAAGTCTATTAATTTATTAATGTATGTTGTTAGCTCAGCTTAATGTAATTATTGTTGGTTTAATTATTATTAAATTTCTTCTCAAAATACAAAAAAAGGAAATCTTCTATTACAAATTTGAAGATGGGGAGGGGCGGTGGCCCCTCTTGCCCCACTCCCTCTGAATTCCGCTTCTGGTCGTCGCCGGGTTGAGGCTGGTTCGTCCCGTCCCAAGAGTCACGCCGAGACGGTGCAAATTGTGCCGCAGCACGCAGAGGGGTGGCATTTGCCCCCTCTTGGCCTTCTGAATCCTTGACTGAATTATTATTAAATTCTTCTCAAAATAAAAAGAAAGAGAATCTTTTATAACAAATTTTAAGATAGGTGAAATGAAAGCACTACATATTTATATTTTTTAATGTATTTAAACATTGAGGGGGGCAGTTGCCCCCACTTCCCCCCTCCCTGAATTCCGCTTCTGGTCGAGGCCGCTCTTTCAGCCCGCCCAGGTGTCGCCGGGGCGGTGCAAATTGTGCCGCAGCCGGGGGGGGGGGCGGGGCGGGTGCGTCCGATCGGGGCGTGGCAGTGGGCGCGGCAGGGGAGGCGCTGCCGGTCTGCAGCGCTGCGTCGAGCCGCCCCGGTCGTTGCCCAGTGATTTAGAGCGGGCGCCCCTCCTCCTCCCCCGGTGGCTCCGCGCGGCGCGGCCCAGCCCGGCCCGGCCCCTGCGGGAGCAGATGCTGCGTGCGTGCGACCCTCCCTGCGGCGGACGCTCGCGGCCCCCGCCCCCCGCCCCGCCCGCCCGCCCGCCCGCCCGCCCGCCCGCCCGCCCGCCCGCCCGCCCGCCCCTCCCCGCCCGCCCCGCCCGCCCCGCCCGCCCGCCCGCCCGCCGCCCGCCCGCCCCGCCCGCCCCGCCCGCCCCGCCCGCCTCGCCCGCCCCGCCCGCTCGCCCGCGCCCCCGCTCACTCGCCCGCCCCGCCCGCTCGCCCGCCCCGCCCGCTCGCCCGCCCCGCCCGCTCGCCGCCCGCCCGCCGCTCGCCCGCCCCGCCCGCTCGCCCGCCCCGCCCGCTCGCCCGCCCCGCCGCCGCCCGCCCGCCCGCCCGCCCGCCCGCCCGCCCGCCCGCCCGCCCGCCCGCCCGCTCTGCGATGCGGCCGATCACTCCGGCCCGCGTTCTGTTCAACACCCGCACGTCTCTCCACACGGGGAGTCCTCGATCCTCGCTTTCCGCTCCCCCTCTCCTCCTATCTCCCTCTCTCCTCCTATCTCCCTCTCCTTTCCCCCTCTCCCCCCCTTGTTCCTTCCCTCCTTCCTTCCTGCCCTCCGGATCTCTCTCTCTCTCTCTACCATTCTCTCTCCCTTTTTTTCATCCATTCTCCCTCTCTCTCCTTCCTCACATCTCCTTCACTTTCTCCCAACCACACCTAATTTTATCCCTCCCGTACTTTATCATTTACTCCTTTAGTAGCTGTTTCCTTCACTCCTGATATTCCTTTCCGATTTTCATCTTTCCTTCTCTTCCTTTTTTTCGTTCCTCTCCCCCGTTCTCCTCTCTCCCTCTCTCTCTCTCTCTCTCTCTCAATCTATCTATCTCTATCTCTCGCCTTTCCTCTTTCTCTAGATATTGCTCACCTCACCCATAGACTAAAGAGATTGTTTACTCAATGGCTCACCCTTTCAACTTCTTCCTTTTCGTACTTTCTCCATCATTTATTCCGTCTATCCCTCTCTCAGTCCCTTTTCCCGTCTTTTGTCCCACCTACCTCGCTTCACCCCCACCTATTTGACCTCCGCTTGTTTTAAAAAATTCCCTCCACAGCACCCACTGTGCAGATGGGAAAACATTTTTGTGTAATTTGGTGCACAAAATTGAACCACTGCCTTGCGCCTTAAGCAGATAGAGGAGGGGGTAAGTAACTTAATTTTATCTTAACGAAATTGAACACAATTTACATGTATCACTATTTCATACCTAATTTGATTTCTCCCCTGAATACGTTTTGTTCTTTTTCTTTAATAGTTTGGTTTCTTTTTTTATTCACGCATCATTCATTCTTTATTGCATTGTATACATAACAATGATTCAAACCCGTTTACTCACGCATTGCATACTTAGTCTTTCAAATCAACGACTTGCGAAAACCCTCTAATGTCGGGAATCATCAATCGAAATCCCGTCATATGATTCCGGCGCATGCGCAGTTCAGTTCTCCACAGAATGTCGTGTTACGTCTTTCAAATCAACGACTTGCAAAAACCCTGTAATGTCGGGAATCATCAATCAAAATCCCGTCATATGATTCCGGCGCATGCGCAGTTCAGTTCTCCACAGAATTGTCGTGTTACGTCTTTCAAATCAACGACTTGCGAAAACCCTGTAATGTCGGGAATCATCAATCAAAATCCCGTCATATGATTCCGGCGCATGCGCAGTTCAGTTCTCCACAGAATTGTCGTGTTACGTCTTTCAAATCAACGACTTGCAAAAACTCGCTAACACTTGTTCGCGTGTTCTGTGGCCGCTTGCCGCCCGCGTGCCAATATCCCGCGTTCGCGCTGCGCCATCTTGCACTTTCCGCGGAGTGGAGTGGGGGTGAGAAGCGATCGCGGTGCACAGACGTGCGGTTTCGTTTCTTCGTGTTGTGGTTCGTGTTGGAGAAATATATTTTCTCAGCTCTTGCGCTATTACAGGGTAACCCTGAAGCAAAGCCACAAGTTTTGTAATATTGTAAAAGTATTACCATCTTAAAAATGGACATAATATTACTTTTTTAAAATAATTTATAAACATTTTTATGTTTCGACCCTCACAGCGATATTTAAAAAAAATCTCAGCTCCAAATTCGTTAAAACAACCTGATAAACAATTCGAAAACATTGGTTCAGGTGATGTTTAATATTGGGTAGGTATCAACCCGTTTTGTATAATATGGACAATTTTTTATATAAAATTCTACATGTTTTAAAGTTTGATGGATGGTATCAAAAACAGAAATTTCTCGGAAATACATTTCCAGAAATACTCAATCGTTAATTTTCCAAAATAAAAAAGACTCCAAATTTTGCAAAGAAAATTCGCTTTAATGCCAGGTTTTGATCGTTGGCAATATTCATCAAGTCATATTTCTATTCAACCGTTAGGAAACTGCAAAATTTAGAAAATATAAAATATATTTTAGGAGCCGAGAGGTAACAGCTGGGAAGACGTTGGTACGAAAGCAAACACATGCTTGGGTGGCTCAGGGCATCCATTGAATTCAATGCAGTGCGTCTGACCGCGAGGTCCTAGGTTCGAATCCTGACGGCGGCAGGATTTTCGACACTAGCTTTTCAGCTAGGTGGAATTCAGTCGCTGTCTGCAGGAGAATTCTGGCGGCCGGCTGCTCTGATCGGTAGTTTTCTGTGATTTCTCCGATCAACACCAGGCGAATGCCGGAGAAGTATCCTAACAAACGGGTCACGGACCGCGCGCGATCTGTCCTTCCTCTTCCTTGTCCTCTCCTCTCCCCTTACACACACACACACGCACACACTTACACTAACATGCACTACACTACCACATATTCCGGGAGACCGGTCGGGAGCTTAGAGCTTGTCCCGGCTGGGGCGGTGCCCCGCTGGTGGGAGAGTCCTGGTTAGGGGGAAACCCCACTAGCTGACGGTAGGTCGGCGCCGGATCTCGCCATCCGGCGGGAGACGATCACCGCCATTTCCCGAGAAAAACATGCACTACACTTACGGGACTAATGACCAGAGCAGTTGACGCGCCATGAACATGAAACAATCAAACAGACAAACATAACAATCAAACAATCAAACATAAACATGAAAAAATCAATCAGTTAACGAACTGAGTGCATGGACAAAACCCAGAGTTATGTTGTCAGCAGCACCCACGCACAAGTGCCAGAGCGGTCCCTTCTTATAAAAATCTGTCTATGGTATAGAAGATGCACGAGCAAACCTTCCGTGCCCGCAGCAGCCCTGCCTCCTCCACGGAGGGACCGCCCTCTGCGGCGGACGGGTTCCTCGCTGCGTTCTTTACGACGCAGCGCGGCGGCGGCGGCGGCGTGTGCAACATCCCCGCAACCTTCTTTGTTTCGTGCGTTTTTTTGTTTTTTTTTTGCGGCCGGAGCCGGGGCGTGTTGCAGAGCGCGCGCCGCGTGCTTAACGTCTCGCCGCAGTAAATCAGTACCGCTCGAGCAGTGCGGCGCAGCTCGATAGCGCCACTACCTCACAATGACCTGCCTCTCGGAGATGCGGTGTGACTTTGATGACTCCAGACGCCCCGGGAAATGGAATTAGTCGAACGCTCCAGTTCCGTTTTTTGGGATGGGGTGGGTCGGAAGTAATTTTAAGAGTAACATTTTGGGGGAAAAGAATTCGATTACGCCAAGTATTGTATTAAGAGCTATTGTCAAGAAGTTCGAAATGTTCAGTAGTTCGGAATGTGCAGTAGTTGTTCGAAATGTGCAGTAGTTGTTCGAAATGTGCAGTAGTTGTTCGAAATGTGCAATAGTTGTTCGAAATGTGCAGTAGTTGTTCGAAATGTGCAGTAGTTGTTCGAAATGTGCAGTAGTTGTTCGAAATGTGCAGTAGTTGTTCGAAATGTGCAGTAGTTGTTCGAAATGTGCAGTAGTTGTTCGAAATGTGCAGTAGTTGTTCGAAATGTGCAGTAGTTTGAAATTCAACAAATGCAGTAGTTTCGAAATTAAAAAAAATCCAAGTATCAAGTAATTGAAAATGCATTAAAATTCAATATTTCTTGTACAATTCGAAATATGTAACAATTTGGGAAAAGTGGTAATTCGACGTTCACAGGAATTCGAAGTATACTACAATTCGAAATTTACGGCTATTCATAATACTCTGCAATTCGAAATTCATGGCAATTCGATATACATTTCGAAACAGGCAATTCCAAGTACACGGCAATTAGAAATATTTAGTGGTTTGGAGAATCAAATAGGCACCGTTTGAAATACCCAGGCATTTCAAAACTTCACGCTTTCCATATATCGGATGCTAATTTAAATCCCCATTGATTTACACCGGGAGCGGTAGCTCAGTGTATCAACTGACGTCACTGCAGCGCCTCTGACCGGGGGGTCCCAGGTTCGAGTCCTGACGACGGCAGAATATTCGACACTAGCTTTCCCCAGCTTTTCAGCTAGTTCGAATTCTGTCGCTGTGTGGAAAAGGATTCTAGCGGCCGGCTGCTCTGATCGGTAGTTTTCCGTGTTTTTTCCGATCAACACCAGGCGAATGCCGGAGCAGTACCCTAACAAACGGGCCACGGACCGCGCGCGATCTTTGCTGTCTTGTCCTATCCTCTCTTCCTTACACACACACACACACATACACACATACATACACATACACACATACACATACACACATACACAAACACAACACATATACACATACAACACATACACACATACACACACATACACATACGCACACACATACACATACACACACATACACATACACACACACATACACATACGCACACACATACACATACGCACACACATACACATACACATACACACACATACACATACGCACACACATACACATACACACACATCAACACATACAGCACACACATACACATACACATACACACAGACTTACACCAACATGCACTACACCACCACATATTCCGGATGACCGGTCGGGAGCTTAGAGCTTGTCCCGGCTGAGGCGGTGCCCCTCTGGTGTGAAAGTCCTGGTTAGGGGGAAACCCCACTAGCCGACGGTAAGTTGGCGCCGGATCTCGCCATCCAGCGCGGGAAGATCACCGCCATCTCCCGAGAAAAAACATACTCTACACTAAGGACACTAATGACCAAAGCAGTTGACGCGCCCGGAAACACGAAAACACCTAACCAAACCCAATGCATTGATTCGCAAAATTTGATATCAGTAAGTATTAAGTAAACTATGACATATCCCCTGCGTTGAATGATCCAGAGCCCTTAGTAGTTTCCAATTACCCCTGATACGGTTGTACTATTCGGCACCGCCGTATCTTCCATCAATGCGCGCATTTATCCATCGAGGCGAGCTCGAGCAGGCGCGTCAGTGCAGCGTGTAGGACATTCGGGGTGAGCACGGGGAGGGAGCTGTCACCACACCGCCCCCCACCCCTCCCCCGCTCCCGAGTGATTTGGGACCCTTCTCTCGCACCTGCCCCCGTTTGCCCACCCTCCGCTCGGAACATCCCCCTTATCCACTGGGTATCCCTCGCCAGCCCGCTAGAGAGGGTGACCACCTTGTGTTGAAGTTGGGACGAATCCTCCATCAGCGTACTACTCACTAAGAAAATATGACAGTTTTTACCAGTAATTAATGGTTGACACGAAAACACGTAGGTTTCAATAAACCCTTATGGCAGGGATCAAACGTAGGCCTTGTAATACGTAATATCTTAAACGCGAATCAAACCTATTTCATGCGAAACTTCTTTCATGCCAAACTTCTCCCATGCGAAACTTCTCCCATGCGAAACTTCTTCCATGCGAAACTTCTTCCATGCGAAACTTCTTCCATGCGAAACTTCTTCCATGCGAAACTTCTTCCATGCGAAACTTCTTCCATGCGAAACTTCTTTCATGCCTAACTTCTTTCATGCCTAACTTCTTTCATGCCTAACTTCTTTCATGCCTAACTTCTTTCATGCGAAACTTCTTTCATGCCTAACTTCTTTCATGCCTAACTTCTTTCATGCCTAACTTCTTTCATGCCTAACTTCTTTCATGCCTAACTTCTTTCATGGCTAACTTCTTTCATGCCTAACTTCTTTCATGCCTAACTTCTTTCATGCCTAACTTCTTTCATGCCTAACTTTTTCTTTCATGCCTAACTTCTTTCATGCTAACTTCTTTCATGCTAACTTCTTTCATGCCTAACTTCTTTCATGCCTAACTTCTTTCATGCCTATCTTCTTTCATGCCAAACGTATTTCATGCTAAACACATCACCTCCCAGGATAAAGCCTTCATTACTGTAACGTAACTAATAGAATTTTACATATCCAGAAACATCAAACAATAAATCACTCACTCAATCAGAACTCTTTATACGAGTCGCTTCGTCGCCACTAGCAGAAGTCAGCCGTCCCACTGTGAATGCCGTTGGAGGGGGACGGAGAAGAGAAGGAGGTCTTGTGTCATGCGATCCCCCTGAATGGAGTGGGGGGGGGGGACATCAGCGCCCCTCCTTCCTGCCGTCGCGTGAACCGGTCGGTCAACCCGCGGGCTTTTAGCGTAGGCGAGGGGCAGATTACGTGATATTTACAAGTCGCTCCTCCCTGCGCGCCGGGGAAGGACTGCGAAAGCAAAGCAGCTTATTGGAGTTGGGGGTTTTTAACACCGGTAGCGGTAGCCAGTGCATCAGCTGATGTCACTGCAGCGCCTCTGACCGGGAGGTCCTAGGTTCCATCCCCAGGGGCAGGATTTTCGACACTAGCTTTTCAACTAGGTCGAATTCAGTCGCTGTCTGGAGGAGAATTCTAGCGGCCGGCTGCTCTGATCGGTAGTTTTCCGTGGTTTCTCCGATCAACACCAGGCGAATGCCGGAGCAGTACCCTACCAAACGGGCCACGGACCGCGCACGATCTTTCCTTCCTCTCCCCTTACACACACACACACACACACACACTAACAGGCACTACACTATCACATATTCCGGGAGACCGGTCGGGAGCTTAGAGCTTGTCCCGGCTGGGGCGGTGCCCCGCTGGTGGGAGAGTCCTGGTTAGGGAAACCCCACTAGCGGAAGGCAGGTCGGTGCCGGATCACGCCATCCAGCGGGGGAAGATCACCGCCATCTCCCGAGAAAAAACATGCACTACACTAACGGGACTAATGACCGAAGCAGTTGACGCGCCCGGAACCACGAAAAAATCAATCAATCAAGCTATCAAAAGCTATTTGCTATATGATCTGGAAGAGCGTGTATAATTTTTTTTGTTAGTATTTTTATAATAGATCTTGTGACTACATTGCTAGAACTTTTCGTGTGGAAGACATTGATTCATGTAACCATTGTCGATCGAATTGTAAATTGTCTCAGGATTTTGTAAATTTTATACGTGAATTTTTATTTCTATCCATTTCCGTTTATATTTGTGCATTTGATTTCCAAAAGGAAACGAAATGCGTTCTTCAAAGTTTATTGTACACTATTTTTGTTATATTTATTTGAGGTGTAAAAACGTTTGAAACAATTAAAGAATAGACTTTAAA
Source organism: Teleogryllus oceanicus (assembly GCA_964035755.1). Classification (NCBI taxonomy): domain Eukaryota; kingdom Metazoa; phylum Arthropoda; class Insecta; order Orthoptera; family Gryllidae; genus Teleogryllus; species Teleogryllus oceanicus. Next base: position 51,362,309 of record CAXIVR010000013.1, read on the forward strand.
ACTGTGGCCATGATTTTAGTTTTTTAGTTTATTTGCATTTGTGATAGTATATGTAATGATTTATGCACCCCCCCAAAAAAAGCCATTTCGTACTGATAGTGCTTTAAAAGATTAACGTCGAAAAATTATTGGATGTGAATTAAAGGTACCTATTGAAATTTCATGTACTTCCTGCTCTATATTTTTTGCTATTCGTGGAACATAAGAATGAAAATTCGTATAGAAAAGTTGTAAATATTTCCGGTCGTATAAAAACCACATGTCTGCGTCTAGGAATATGTAAGTTCTCTCGCCCTTTGGACACGACGTACGCAACTGCACGGGTTACCACTTTGTGCAAATAACCTTTCTGAGTTCAACAGCAGCTACTAACCAGATTTTGCAAAGAGGAGAGAGACAAAACCATTCATCCGGCTACTCTGTTTCAAAGGACAAAGACAACCGCCACCGCCTATCCTTCCATATTTCCTCCGCGCCTCACTGATCTGTATACGTAACTGGGAAAGGTATTCCCCACCAATCACACGGGCACGCTTCTAACAAAAACAATTCAACATCACAGAAAAATCTGCGCGCATTCCTAGCGAGTAATTCAAGCACCGTTTGACAAATGCCCTCGATGTTACTGCAGAATAATTTCAATTTGAGAAAACTCCGTTTAATGAGAATCCTGACAGTTTTTTTTAATAATTTTTATTTGTAATCTCCTTATTTTAAATAAAAGGAAAAATTGACAAATAAATATCTTTTATTTCTTTTAATAAAAGCATCACAGATTTATTGAAAGATACAATTATTATGTTAAGTACACAGTAATATTTATGTATGACTCCGCAGTCATTGCAGCACCTTCAGTTGATGCCCTGAGCCACCCAAACGGTTTAAGATGAGAAGATACCGCGAGTTTTGCGAGAAAAAAAACAACAATCGTAGGGTTCCCGTACACCCCAATGTACCAGTTAACGATTAAGCTCCCCAACATCTTGCAAACTCCTTGCTCATTGTCGCGCCGCCTCGCCGGTGGCTCTGCCTTGCGGCGGCGGCGGCGGGTTGCAAAGACACCGCCCCAGCGCCGAAGACGGCGTAAGGTAAACATCTGCTCCTTAATTAGCCGCAGTCACAAAGTCAGGGCCCTCTAGACTCCCCCAGGCCCGCAGGCGGAGTGGGTGGGGGAGAGGTTTAACAGGCTGAGGCGGAGAAGAGGGGGGGGACGCTAGGAGCAACAAATGGGGTTCGTATTTATGGGTTCGTTGCGCTGTTGTGTTGCCTTCCCCCAGGCTGGTGACCTACACGCCTGCTCTCAATGTTGAGGCTGAAGTCACGTCCCTGACGTGGGGATCACAAAGGGATTCAAAGTTTGAATGTTGGAATCCGGTGAAGATCATGATACTTGTAAGCCTAGTGTTCGTGGATGTATCGTTAATTCGAATTATGATGGTTGAATTCAATTTAACTCATTACAATTCAGTTATTCCTTGTTTTGTGTGGTGAGAATCTGGCCATGTATCCCGCTCTTCCGTCATACCACGTAATTTCCTTACGTAGACTTTCAGTGATTGATTCATTGGTGGTTCCGTGAGCGTGAACTGATACCCTTTACATCCCGATGGGACGCATATTCGACCATTCACTAGACCAACACACTTGCGGACACCTCTGATCTGGCGTCAACAGAACGCGAGGCCCTCCGCGACAACACATACAAAGTCAAGGGACAAACAAGCATTCCCAAGGTGGGACTCGAACCGGCGACCCTTCGGACCGAAGCTCCGAGTCGGTACTCGCTCTTAGCCACTTCGGCCATCCAGGTCGTCAGTGGACTGATAAAATCGTTCATTTCGTAACTGTAGGGCATATTTTTATTGAGGAGTGGCGATCTGCAGGCGGAGTGCGGAGCTGTTTAACAGGCTGAGGAGGAAGGTAGGAACACCAAACGAGATTCGTATTTATGGGTTCGTTGCGCTGTTGTGTTGCCTTCCCCCAGGCTGATGAGCTTCACGCTAGCTCTCAATATTGAGGCTGAAGTTACGTCTCTGAGGCGGGGACAATGAAGGGATGCAGAGTTTGAAAGTTGGAATCCGGTGAAGATCATGAGATTTTGTAAGACTAGCGTTTGCAGATTTTCTTTCATTGGAATTTTAATGGATTCGATTCAATTCACCTATGGGCTCAGTTCATCAGGCTTGTTCATCAGGCCAGATCACGCAAATTTTGTTACGTGGCGATGTTCAAGCCAGCAGGCCTGCTCTTTCGCCAGATAACGCAAATTTCGACACGATTCGTACAAAGTTCGTTGAGCCTTAGATTATCAGGTTGCATTTCTGTCGTAACCTGGCAAATTTTGCTAAGCTTCTTTCGTCATTGAATAGAGAAAAAAAAAACATATTTGTCAGGCAACGAAACAGGCGATTACAATTTCGCTCAGATGTTTCTTTAAATTTTACGTGCAGGAAATCTATAACATGGTACAGCCGGCTTTTTATTTCTCCTCGAAAGGATGGCGTACAAAGAATTTTTTGTTCATAACAATCCATGGCATCGATTGGATTTTAACCCGCGAACTTGGGTGTTCCAGTTTCATACACCACCGAAACTGCAACCCCAAATGGTTCTTTGGGGTGAGAACTTTTTCTCTTCGTTAGAATTATTCGAGTAATAACGAATTTTTACTTAATAGTTTTTGGTTGTTACTTTGCTTGGGGCTGGCGAGCTGCTACCATTTCTGAAAACGCAGACCCATAAAATAAAAAAAAAGTTGTTTGTCCCAAAGATTTGACTCACGTTTCTCTGTTTATTTGACCGCACTGAATCTGAATCAGAGGCCAGAACGACACCACCGTCGATTTTTTTTAAATCGCGAAAAAACACCGCGAAATCGTAAATTGTGTTACACGGTGGTGTTTCGTGATTTAAAAACCCGAAGGGTTGTGACGTAATTCTGGCTTCGGATTCCGCACCTCGACATACGTAAATATGTAAAGAAACATGCGTCAAGTCTTTGGGTCTGACAACTTTTTTTGTGTGTGTGCTTGTATTATTCTTGTCTCCGGGCGCACAAACTGCAATAGTCTTTACTCCTGTGAGTGTACTGCATTTTCGTATCTCTTGACGGACAGTGTTCTCCCCTACTGGTTAGCGAGATTCGGAGGCGACTTACTTATCGACTTGCGTGGTTTTCCCCATCGAGGTTCCCCACCAACGGGACCCTGTTTAAGCCAGAGACGATGTGGATTTTTGACTTGTTCTCTAGCCTGATAAAGGTCAGGTTGTAGATTAAAATTCGTACACATTATTTAGCTAGTACCGTCATTGAGAATTTTTTGGGCCGTATTCATAGTCGTCACTTACAACAAGGAAAACCTTGAGAAGTTCCTTAAAACATTTTCCAATACAAAGTGGCAACTTATCCACCCACACAAGAAAATCCTTGTAGATATGAGAAAGGCCCTGCCTTCACTTATAGTTGTAAGTGAACCCTTGCTTCGTGTGTGGAAAATTGTCGTAATTTGTAAGAATGGAAATGGACGACAATTTCCTAGATTATAAGGATTTTTACGGTGGCATCTCTCTTTGTAGCCACAAACAATTTTTTCGTGACATGCGAAGCACTGAAAATGCACAACGATCAAGAATTTAATAAAAAACATCGTTTTACTAAGACTTTTGTTTAACCCTTTTTGGTAATATTAGTTAGAGGTGGTCAAACCTCTAACTAATAGAGATTTCACCACCATGTAAGTCTCTGTTTAAGATACCGACACTATTTAAGAAACAGTAAAGGTTAGGTTATCCCATGGACGAACACATATGACTAGTTCACGGCCAGTTTGATGGAGCGCTTCGGGCAGGATTCAAGTGGCTGTGAAACAGCCAATATGCTGTTGCCACACGAAGCGCTGCAAGCATCGTACTTATTATAAGTATCGTCTATTAATACCAAATACGCATAAGCATTTCCTTATCAAAAGTAACTTCTTATAGATGAAGTATTTTCTTATCCTATAAGTGACGACTAGGAATATGGCCCTTTTTCCTTGCCTGTAATATATTACCGCAAAATGGTGTCATGTTCATTATGTAATTCATACACGTTAGCAAACACTGATTGCTGAAGTTAAGCGTCCCAAAACATGTCTGAGTAAGACGAAGAAAAACATACCTAGAAAATGGAAACGGGGCGCAGCAGAAACAGACGAAGATCCCGAAAAAAACAAATACAGAATTGTTGTCAGCTCTCATCGGTCGTACGAAACTATGATGATATCTCAAATATGAAAATCGACTTGCACGTAGGTGATCTTTGCAGCTGATCTAACCGTTGGTACGTAAAACAACAATCAATTATTGACAATATTGTTTCTAATGTTGCCTTGCGTTGGGGAACATCAATCTCTTCAACAAGATGGAGCCGAAGTTACTGTGTCCTATGTGAGACGAAGGAACTTAATTACTAACTTGAAACGAAACAAGAGAAGTGCCTTGAAAAAAAAAAAAAACATCAGCACGCTCGGAGAGCAGTGGGATTCGTGTGAAGCCTGGGGAAGTGTTCCGAAAAGGAGGGGGGAGGGGATGGGTGGGGGTAGAGGAGGGGGAGAAGGCACTGAAACGAAGTCAGCCGCACTAAATCTTCTCTGCGAACGAGCGCCGTTGACGCGAATGGCTGGCATTCACGGGTCCGTGAGGGCCACGGCTTGTTGCTTGCCCGGATCTTTGACAGAAGAAGCATGAAAAACAATAAATCGTCGCGCAGTTTAAGAGGCAGATGAGGAGGCTGCGCTGGGAAAACGAAGAAGGGGAGCGCGTGCGTTCTGTGTGCGTTTTGTAGCGCGGTTGCAGGGCGGTTGCAAGTGAAGCTTGTAAGATGGGTCATGGATGGAGAAGGCAGGGTACGTTTTGGGCACCGCCTCCAACGCCAGCACTATCGGCGCCGTATCCCATATCGATACCGTCGCTAATACCGTTACCGACGCCAACAATGGAACAACACCGTCACCGTGAGCGACACCGTCACCGTCACCGTCACCGTCACCGTCACCGTCACCGTCACCGTCACCGTCACGCCGTCACCTTTGCACCGTCACCGATACCGTCACCGACACTCTCACCGTCACCGACACCTCACCGTCACCGACACCGACACCGACACTGTCACAGTCAACGACACTATCACCGACACAGGCACCGACACCGACTGTCACCGAAACCGTCATCTTCACCGTCACCGGCACCATCACCGTCACAGGCTCCGTAATTGTTACTGCCACCGTCACCGATACCGACACCGACACAGTCACCGCCCACCCATCTCCACCGTCACCGCAATTGCAACCGACATCGCCATCCCCACCCCTGCATCCACTACCGTCCGGCCCCGCCATCGCCACCGTCACCGTTGCCACCCCGGCCACCACCCCAGCTCCCGTCCCCAACCTTCCTTGCCACCACCCCAACGCCATCCCCACTCACGCACCGCACACTGAACCGACACCGTCACGTAGACATCACCATCACCGTACTGACGCCGCCGTCACCACCTCAGTCGTACCGGCGCCGCCACCGCCGCCACCGCCAAGCTCATCTCCAATGACATTGCCAATGCCTCCTCCACCGCCGCCACCGCCACCACCGCCAAGATCATCTCCAATGACATTGCCAATGCTACTTCCGCCACCGCCACCGCCACCGCCACCGCCACCACCGCCACCGCCCCACCGCCACCGCCACCGCCACCGCCACCGCCACCGCCACCGCCACCGCCACCGCCACCGCCACCGCCACCGCCACCGCCACCGCCACCGCCACCGCCACCGCCACCGCCACCGCCACCGCCACCGCCACCGCCACCGCCACCGCCACCGCCACCGCCACCGCCACCGCCACCGCCACCGCCACCGCCACCGCCACCGCCACCGCCACCGCCACCGCCACCGCCACCGCCACCGCCACCGCCACCGCCACCGCCACCGCCACCGCCACCGCCACCGCCACCCCCCCATCACTCCCTGCTGCCACCCTATCTTCATGCCACCCGACCGGGAGCAGTGCTCAGTGCATCAACTCATGCCACTGCAGCGCTTATGACCGGGAGGTCCTAGGTTCCCACTCCCCACGGCGGCAGGATTTTCGACACTAGCTTTTCAGCTAGGTCGAATTCTGTCGCTGTCTGGAGGAGAATTCTAGCGGCCGGCTGCTCTGATCGGTAGTTTTCCGTGGTTTCTCCGATCAACACCAGGCGAATGCCGGAGCAGTACCCTACCAAACGGGCCACGGACCGCGCGCGATCTGTTCTTCCCCTTCCTTGTCCTATCCTCTCCCCTTACACACGCACTTCACTACCACTTATTCCGGGAGACCGGCCGGGAGCTTGCTTCCCCCCGGGGGCCCTGCTGCCACCGCTGGCCGGTCTCGCCATTCAGCGGGGGAAGATCACCACCATCTCCCGCGAAAAAAATGCATTACACTAACGGGACTAATGACCAAAGCAGTTGACGCGCGGGAAACACGAAAAAAATCTAATCAAATCAATCCGTGCCACCGACTCTACCTCCGCCCCCATCTCCATGCCACCGGCTCTACCGCCGCCCCACCTCCGCTTTCGCCTCCACCGCCGCCATCGCCACCGTCCATGGTTCTCGTGCCCCCGAGTCACCTCCTCCTCTTGGTCGCCGTAAAAGGCGCCCTGGGACGGAGAATGCATCGGGAGGGCGCCACTAGGAATAGCTCCAAACGTTACTGACCGGGGGAGGGGGAAGCCACTGGAGTCATTGAACTGCATCGAGCGGCGAACCCAAGCCGTGGGAAGGCGCTTTCGCGAACTGGAAACGGACACATGGCAATTTCACTCGAGCCAATGTCACCGGGAGCGGTAGCTCAGTGCATCAACTGATGTCACTTCAGCGCCTCTGACCGGGAGGTCCTAGGTTCCCACTCCCCACGGCGGAAGGATTTTCGACACTAGCTTTTCAGCTAGGTCGAATTCAGTCCCTTTCCAGGAGGAGAATTCTAGCGGCTGACTGCTCTGATCGGTAGTTTTCCGAGTTTCTCCGATCAACACCAGGCGAATGCCGGAGCAGTACCCTACCAAACGGGCCACGGACCGCACGCGATCTTTCCTTCCTCTTCCTTGTTCTATCCTCTCCCCTTACACACACACTTACACTAACATGCACTACACTACCATATATTCCGGGACACCGGTCGGGGACGTAGAGCTTGTCCTGGCTGGGCTGTGCCCCGCTGATGGGAGAGTCCTGGTTAGGGGGAAACCCCACTAGCCGACGGTAAGTCGGCGCCGGATCTCGCTATCCAGCGAGAAAAAATCTCCGCCGTCTCCCGAGAAAAAACATGCACCACACTAACGGGACTAATGACCAAAGCTGTTGACGCGCGCCCGGAAACACGAAAATATCAAATCAAATCAAATCAAATCGGATTCGTACGTGCATACACCTCAGTGAAACTCTTCTGCATGGTGATGTCTTCATGAGAGCCATAACCAAACACTTCACAAAGAAGTGTGGCTAAACAGCTGTCGCAGCGGAGAAATACTTGTCTGAATTACATGCGATGTTCACCTGTTTATCGAACGGTCCTTTTGCCTCATTCTTAGATAGAATCTTATTTAGGTGAATTTATGTTTTGTTTACACTAACTTGATGGTGGTGGTTACACGAAGGAGGAAAACTGTACAGGAAGGAGTCGGGGGATGGAAGTGGAGGTAAATGGCTTAGGAAAACCGTGTTGATGCGGGATGCAGTCGTTATAAGCCCATCGCACGAATGCGACCAGTGGTTTAGTTACCCCAGAAACCGGCGTGCGCACGCGTATGTGCAGTAAAACCCCCGAAACCGTTCGTGAAAAGGAAGCATGCAAATCGGCTCGAATGTGCATGGTCCCCTTTACGTCCCTCGCTTCGCATCGTAGCTTCAACGCGAGCACTCCTCTCCTGTGCTATAGCATCGAGTGGAGGCTCGGTTTACTAGGGCATTGTCGCTCGCACCCCCCAACCGCTCGCGTTCACCGCCCTCTCTTCCGACAACTCACCTACCTATCTGCCCAATCTTCCACTCACCCGACCTCCCACCCTCTTCCTGACCACTTCCCCCCCCCCCCCCCCTGCCCCCTCTCCCGCCCTTCCCGCTCCTGCTCGACTGTCCGCCAACCCATACTTCCACCCACCCATCAACCCAACCACCCACTCACCCACCCAACCGCTTTCCACCCATCTTCGCGGTAATTCCCGCACCTACCAACCCATCCACCCACCTGCCCCTGCCCGCTCACCAACGCACCCAGCCACCCGACAGCTCACCCACCCACCCACCCATCCGACCGCCCGCTCGAAGAATCACCCACCTACCTGCATCCCTGCTCGCTCGCCCTTCACCATTCCCGCTTCTGTTCGACCATCTGCCAACCCACACTTTCACCCACGCACTCATCCACTCACCCACCTGCCCTCCCGCTCGCCCGCCCACCGCCACAACCCACCCAGTCACCCGCATACCCATCCACCCACCTATTCGTCTGTCCGCCCGCCCGCCACCCTACCGGCTCGTCCGCCTACCCACCCACCCACCCTCCACCCGCCCGCCAGACAACCCACCCAGTCACCCACCTATTCGTCTGCCCGCCCGCACCCTTACCGGTTCGCCCGCCCACCCACCCACACCCACCCCACATCCGCCCACCCGCCCATCCGCCCGCCAGACAAACCACCCCGTCACCCGCATACCCATCCACCCACCTATTCGCCCGCCCGCCCGCCCGCAACCCTACCGGCTCGCCCGCCTACCTACCCACCCATCCACCCGCCCACCCGCCCGCCAGACAACCCACTCCAGTCACCCGCATACCCATCCATCTATCACCTATTCGTCTGTCCGCCCGCCCCCACCCTACCGGCTCGTCCGCCTACCCACCACCAATCCACCCGCCCGCCAGACAACCCACCCAGTCACCCACCTATTCGTCTGCCCGCCCGCCCGCAAGCCTACCGGCTCGCCCGCCTACCCCCCCCCCCCCCCCCCCTCCGCCCCCCCCCTTTCAGACAACCCACGCAGTCACTCGCATACCCATCTCCTACACAACATACTCGCCTGCCCGCCCACCTCCTGTTACCGGACGGGGCAGCGGCAATGCAGGCGCCGCCGGTGTGGGCGTTTAGTGCCCGGGCCGTGCCGGCGCCCGAGTCTCCTTCCCGCCCGGGCGCTCGGGCGTTCGTCTGCTGTCGGGCGAGGGGGGGGGCGAGGCGTGGGCGTTTAGTGCTCGGGCCGAGGGGCGCCTGTGTCGCCCTCCGCGCCGCCTCTGTAAATACAGGCGTCGTTTGGGGGTCGCTACGCGCGCTGCCTCCGCTCCAATGTCTTCGCCCCTCCCCCCCCCCACCCCACCCACCCACCCACCCCCGCTCGCCAACGGCTCAGCCACAGTAGCGAGCACGCGCACTGGCACGATGTCGGTCGGAAAGGCACAAAGAGCCTCGGGCAGGGGCAAAGAGATAAATGCAAAAATATGTAAATAAACAAAAACATAATAAATGGATAAATAAATAAAAGAATAAAAAATAAAAAAGAAAGAAATTAAAAAGAAATAAGGAAAGAAAGAAAAAAAAATAAGAAAGAAAGAAATTGATAAGAAAGAAGGAAATTGATAATGAAAGAAGGAAATTGATAATGAAAGAAGGAAATTGATAAAGAAAGAAGGAAATTGATAATGAAAGAAGGAAATTGATAATGAAAGAAGGAAATTGATATGAAAGAAGGAAATTGATATGAAAGAAGGAAATTGATAATGAAAGAAAGCATTAATAAAGAAAGAAAGAAATATATTAAAAAAATTAACAAAGAAAAAAGAAAGATATTTTTTAACAAGACAAAAAAGACGAGATGGTCGGATCCATTCAGGAAAGATATTTAGGTATAGCCTCTTGCAGCATGGAACAAAGAAGTTTGGAGATGTATCATACAGAACATTTCGATCTAGTTGTTTTAATAATGTCAATGTCAATAGCATAAAATAATATAAATGCATTGTTCTATTCGTGTGTTGCCTATGCTTGAAATTTTGTTGTATGTGCTAATCGATGTGTGATATGTTACTGTTGCTCACGTAATAACATTATTACTACACTTTCACATGCTGATATAAATGACTACGGTACATTTTGCTTGATACATTTATGTATTTTTATTCTGTCTCGACCTATGTTCTGTTTAGTTTTGATTCATGTATTTATTATTGAGTGAATCGACCCTATCAAGATGAGGGCTAATATTAAAAGTAAATAAAATATGCAAATCCTAGTTCTGACCACCCACCTCCGATGATCTCTCTCTCTCTCTCTCTCTCTCTCTCTCTCTCTCTCTCTCTCTCTCTTTTCTCTCTCTCTTTCTCTTTCTCTCTCTCCCTTCCTCCTGCTCTCTCGCTCTCGCTCTCTCTCACTCTCTCTCGCTCTCTTCCGCTCTCTCTCTCTCTCTCCTCTCTCTCTCTCTCTCTGCTCTCAAGACAAACTCATACCATCCCTGCGATTACTGCGATTACCCGGGAAAACCTTCCAACAAACCTTCCTTGGTCCTGCGGACCAAACTTCCCACAAACTGGTAGTCCTAGGGTGAATTTCGGCCCACTGTGCGTCTCCATCTTCCGCCACCAGGGGCGCTGAAGGGGGTGAAGGCGTTCTGATCCACGGGCGTGGGAGCTCTTCTGTTTAATAGGGCGGAATTTAGATTGCGAAGCAAGGTCTACTGAGGGATCAGCGCGACGGGTACACTTACCGTGCACACAACAGCCAAAAGTATTGCCAGGAAATGTTCATCTCACCGTTTTACCTACTTTTTCTCGAACGAAATTTCCCAGTAATAACTAATGAGAAACATTTGATAACCAATATTGTATTCACGCTCCAATATTGTATTCACGCTCATTATAAGTAGTTATTTATGCAGAAAAGGCGTTATAAATTTTCTTTAATGAAGTGTGATCATTAGAATCTGTTAACGCCCATCGTGCAAACAGAATTTTATTTTTACATAATTTTAATAATTCATATTTACTTATTTACTAATTAACTACCTGTTAACTTGTTTAGGTTTGTCTTTTCATATTTCCTTCCCATAATCCTTCATAAAATAACATGGAGCATCATTCAACTGTTTTCATATTCCCCTCGTAACCACTAAACTCTCGATCCAAGTAATGCTGTGTATACCGAGCTCAATATTGAAGAGAATAACAAGCTATAAGGTATCTCAAATAAATCAAAAAAATTGTCTTTTTTATATTGATTATATTTCGGGAATATACAAAATACATCGCAGCTGATCTTGGAAAGCAATGGAAAATTATTTCTCCTACGGAGAGAACAAAAAGTAATTCATATGAGACTGAAAATGCACACCTAGTTTATAAAGGGCGTGATTTATCTGGGAGAAAATGTAAACTCATTTCTTTAAGCAATCCTCAAAATTATTCATATGTTCTGTTCGTTATTCTACAGTCAGAAAACTTGTTAATTTAGGAAAGAAATATAGTAAAATCGTATTGATTACTTCATTAATAAAATATTTTACATTGAAGAGGGCCAAATTGCTTCTAGGTGTTGAGTTTTGGCCTATTCGTCTGTATTTCCTGCTGTGTCAACATCAATAAGAAAGTTACATTTCACAAATCATACTTCCTCGAAAAGAGTTTCAAGCATAGGACAGTTCCTTACAATAGCATAGTTCTATTCAAAAGCACACTTCCTCACCACAATCCGAACACGGATCCAAGGTTTCCAGCCTTGAAAACGAGACCTAACATAAAACTGTGGAGCTAAACAGCACATACTTTCTCGCATGATTTGTGACGGGTCCGCAATACTATCCTACCGCACGAATCTGCATTTCCAACTACCAAACATTTTTTCCGCACTGTGACTCGAACTCAGGTCCAACAAGTTTTCTGGCCGTGCACATTAGAGCTACACCATTCAGTCACACTACCGTACTTACTTGGGCATACGCTTAAAAATCTAATTATCTCTCCCTTTATTTCCAACTCGAAGATTTAGTCCATTGAAATTGAGACCTGCGCCTATCTTTTAGACATCCGTTCTTCTATCCGTGGAAAAAATTGAAAAACAAATTTTGAGCAGTTTTTAAGACTTTTTTTTAAAAATTACAGTAATTTCAATCAGAAATTATGAGAAACTAATTTAAAAAAATTTAAAATAAAGATCTAAATTTTCAAAACAGATTTTGGTGAAGGTAAAAATCTATATCTTAAATTTTGTAGTTTTGAAATGTTAATTTTTTGTAATTAACACAAAGACTTTATCAGAAATGAGACTAGAAATGATTTTTCCCCTTTTTTATGAATACGAAGAGAATTAAAAAAAATTCCTGCCCTTTTTGAGCGAAAAGAAGTGAAAAAATTATTCATATTTTCTAAACATTGTTCATGGTCTTATTTTAAGACCTGCATTTAAGAACAGATTTCATTACGAAAAAAAAATTTCTTCGATATTGTAGTTGTAGGAAGACGCCGAAAAAATTGAACTGACGATTTTCGAAAATTCAGGAATTATAACGAAAAAATACCTGTACAAGTACTTTACGCTATTGAAGGCCAAAGGAGTCAGAGTCATGTAAATGTAAAATAAACCCCCTTTTTTGTTTATTGTTCACAGTTGAGGCTTATCGGGTAATGACCACTGACATTTCGGGCGAATTTTGAACTATTAATTCTAAGTGGAAAAAGTGGGAGCTCTTTTATATCTCATTTTTTCAAGAATGTTCCTTACATGTCTTTCCATTTTGCAAAATGTCAAGAATAAACAAAAAATGACAAAAAATTCATTTGGATCGCACAGATAAATTAATGTACATGGTAGCCACAAATTGATTTTTTCCTCTGCGACATGAAATATTAGTTAATATTAATTGCATCCGAACGCCTCAACTGGAATTTTTAATGATAATTTAATGTAATTTTTAATAATTTTTAAATTCATGAAAGTGGTTAGGTGGTAGCGTAGGCCATAAGGTCCGAGCCTCACCACAAATAAAGACAATTTTATTATTATTATTATTATTATTATTATTATTATTATTATTAATATTATTATTATTAATATTATTATTATTATTATTATTATTATTATTATTATTATTATTATTATTATTATTATTATTATTATTATTATTATTATTAAAGGTTCGGGGCGTCTTCCTACGAGTATTTTTGGTGACAGTGTAGCAGGCTCAGCATCCTCCTCTTCATTGTCGTCGTGGGTGGCAATGGTGACGTCAGCGGAAGTAGTTTCCGTCGCCCGAGCGTTGCGAGTCCCCCACCCCCTCCCAGGCCGTAACGCGGGTCGCGAAACTGCGTGGGGTGTAAAACCCTGGCTGTAGGCGGCGCACCCTCAATGGCGCTCCCCCGCGGCAAGCTGCGCTCGCAGGGGTGCCAACAGCGCGAAAAACAAGGATTTTGAGAAGCTGCGGTGTAAAAAAAACAAAACAAACAGAGGTGTTGCAATAGCACACACCTTTTCGCATTTTTTGTGAAAGGAACAGTATTTTAGTTGTGTGTGGACATGTGTGTGGATATGTGTGTTAACATGTGTGTGTATTTGTGTGTGCATTTTGTGCATGGTGTGTGCTTTTGTGTGTGTTGTGTGTGCTTTGTGTGTGGATGTGTGTGCATTTGTGTGTGTGCATTTGTGTGTGTGCATTTGTGTGTGTGCATTTGTGTGTGCGCATTTGTGTGCGCACGTGTGTGCATTTGTGAGCATATGTGTTCATGTATGTGTGCATGTGTGTGCATGTGTGTGTGCATGTGTGTGCATGTATGTGTGCTTGTGTGTGTGCATTTGTGTGCATGTATGTGTATGCACGCGCGCCCGCGTACGCTCACTCACAACTTGACCACTGCCCGCGCAACAATTGAGACACACGAGGTGTCATTCAACGGGTCTCGGTTTCCTCATGGAGAACTGATAATTTATTTTTGTATCCGGCCAGAAGATTCAAAGCAATTTCCAATAACGTGTTATTGCGTGTTTTGGCGCTGCGTTCTTAGTGAGTATGCCGAGAATTAAACCAACGCCACCTAAAAACTTCATCTATGTTGATGGCGTCGATTAAATTCTAGTACCCAAAGGCAATTTTCGATCCATACGCCATAATTTCTTTCATGACGTTGGAAACACTTATGTTGCCTTCTTTCAGTAAAAACGTAAATTATTAAATGGATCACGCGGCAGATTTCATCTGTAGAAGTATTTACGTAGATTTTATTTCATCCGTTTTCGTATGTTTAAAAATAAATTTGCAAATCCCTACGAACGTTATTGCCTTAACGTCTTACGTTCGACTTCTCACATTTAAGTTTTAAATGTGCAAATACCGACTTTCAAAAGGGTGTGACTCACAACTTATTCTCATTAAACTTAATTAACTCTTTATTCACGTGAACTTACAAAGCAGTCACCTTTTATGTTTATATAGATTCGCCTACAAAACTAATAATAGAGCAATTACAGAAGTAGAATTGAACATAAATTAGATTGAGTTTGAGAAGATTTAATCCCTTCAAAACTTAGAAGAGAAATGTGAAAGTTGTATGCAAATCCGGGGAAGAATCAAATGTAGTTGTAGAAGATTTTCCGTCAGAATTTTCGGAACGAATTGATAATGATCTTATATTAGATATGGGGATGAACGAAAAGGAACAGTTTACAGGTAATCTTCTATGTGAATTTTTGGGCATATTAGCAAAAGAACTAAAAAATGTAGCTGTATTGAACTCTTAAGTACTACCTGGAATTTTTATGGCAATAATAATTTTGAAATTGCAATATAGCCAGCTCATATCCCGTACGTAGGTAACAAACATGACCATTGGGGCATCTGAAATTTTCAACGGCAATATCACGTTATCAGCTATTACGATTCATTGGTATGTCCAATGCCAGGTGCTGTAAGAAGATAATTTAACAAATCTAGACATGAAAGAAATGAAGTATGAGAGAAATTTTCAGTACAGGAAAATACTTTCTAAACAGTTCACAGCGTCGGCGACGACCACATTCAACAAGTGATATACTCGTATTATTGGCCTTTCTAACATTTCAGCCCTGGACTTCTTGCGAAGTTCAGACATATTGTGGGTCAAATCTTCAAACAATAACCGGCGTAAGTGGCTCAGTGCATCAACTGATGTCACTGCAGTGCCTCTGACCGGAAGGTCCTCGAGTCCCGACGGGCGGCTGGATTTTTGACATTAGCTAGGTCAACTTAAGCCGCTGGCGGGAGCGCATTTTAGCGAGTGGCTGATTTGACCGGTTGTTTTCCTTGGTTTCCCCGATCAACCCCAGTAAAAACCGGAGCGCTAATAAACAGGTCGCGGACAGCGCGTGATATTTCCTTCCTTTTGATTGATTGATTTTTTCGAGTTTCCGGGCGCGTCAACTGCTCTGGTCATTAGTCCCGTTAGTGTAGTGCATGTTTTTTTCTCGGAAGATGGCGGTGGTCTTCCCCGGATGTATGGCGAGATCCGGCGCCGACCTACCGTCGGCTAGTGGGGTTTCCCCCCTAACCAGGACTCTCCCACCAGCGGGGCAGCGCTGGTGGGACAAGCTCTAAACTCCCGACCGGTCACCCGGAATGTGTGGAAGTGTAGTGCATGTTAGTGTGTGTGTGTGTGTGTGTGTGTGTATGTAGGGTAGAGGATAGAACAAGAAAGAGGAAGGAAAGATCGCCCGCGCTCCGTGGCCCGTTTGTTAGGGTACTGCTCCGGCATTCGCCTGGTGTTGATCGGAGAAACCACGGAAAACTACCGATCAGAGCAGCCGGCCGCTAGAATTCTCCACCAGACAGCGACAGAACGTGTCCTTAGTGGAAGCTTAGAACCACCCGGTCAGAGGCACTGCAGTCGCATCAGTTGAAGCAACGAGCCACCTCTCCCGGAATATATAGGTTCGAGCAGTTGGCATCCGTGTCCGAGTTGGCGGTCCCGGAAACCGTCATCTTGCGACGAAGCAACTTTGCTCCGTCGTGGGAGGCGACGACATCGGAGAATTGTGGTGGGAGGGGGAAGCGATCTCATTTCGCACCGTTGTTTCATCAGGGCAGTGACACAGCTGTGTACGAGCTCCGTAGACCTGCCACCGACCTGCTCTGGTGAAATAGAAGGGACTACCTGGTGCGATGGGGAATGTAGTTGCGAGTTCGAAACTCAAGTTTCGTTGGAGCGACCGGGAGGACCTATGTTGGAGTTTCGGCAGAGAACTGGTTCGGGTTGAGCTATTGAATTAGGGGCTTCGAAACAATCTGCCTTGGGATGCCGAGTTTTTATCAAAGGTAATTAACAATATTTCTACTTCTCAGGGTGTTCAAATAAATGTACAGATCGAATTACGTTTTAAATGTAGTATGTTCGAATTCAAATGCTTGGAATTCAGAGGGTTGGTTATTCTGTGTCGAATTTAATGGGTCGGAATTCAGATGTGCTGAATTCAGATGGGTTAAATTCAGATGGGGTTAGAATTTAGATGGTTTTCCAACTCAGACGGTTTGGAATCCAAATGATTGAAACGCACATGGTGTTCCAATATAGAAGAGATGGAATACACTTTGGTGGGAACACATGGGTAGTATTAGAAATGGGTTGAAAATAGAAAGTTTGTTTTTCAGTTGGATTGGAATTCAGAAGGGTCGAAATTTCGATGGGTTGGAATTCTGTGGGATTCGAAATCAGGATGCTACAAATTTAGACACGCGCGAATTTGACTAAAGTGGTTTGTGATAAAAGCATTAGTTACAAATGTCGAATGGTACCTCACTCATGTGATACACCAAAATGACGAACCATTTTTATTATAGAAATGTCATTTTAGATGACATATATAGAGTTGGGGTACGTCAATAGACGATCGCGAGGGGGTTGCTATGTGACAAATAAACAACCGTCGTTAAGAATCATTTTCGTTAGGTTGAAATGACAGAGCAGAGGCGGAATAAGCATTGTCTTGAGAGACAAAAAGAAAAAGATATAAAATTCGGATGCTTCTGAGTTTTTAGAAGAACATTCATTCGCTCGAGCAACACGGTGATGAGCGGGTCAGCTCCTGATATGTTTTACCAGGTCGCGGAAAGACTGTAATTGACAGTTCTATAAAATTAACTAAAGTTTCTTATATTAGAAAAGACCGTTCTTGCGGGAAGTAAATACGTGTCTAGGCGTCCACCCGTGACGCAAGTGAGGTAAGTCACCGATTATAATAGTATCGCCGGGAGTATTTGGAACAGATCACGGACATTAGGCGAGAACTTTATCCAGAAGTAAGATTCTGCTGCGTCGACGGAGAAGGTTTCTACGGGTCGCCATCGAACGAAGAAGTGAAGAGCGCGCAAAGACCCACGAATAAATAACAAGGTTTTATAACTATTGTAATATAGAGAAAACTGGTCATGACCAAAAATCAATTCATAATATAATACATTCTAATTTTTGAAGTTGCAAGAAAGCTGATTATCATTGTTCGTTACGTGCAATCCAGCATTTTAATAAGAGTTTCAGATTCCTCGCCACTCCGTATGAATGCCAGATTGAATAATTGGTTGCAGAGTAAGTGGCAACAGTTATGAACTTCGGACCCCAATTAACTGAGCTAACGCAACATAATTTTGAAATGAGAGATATTTAAATTACGTAGGAATCATTAGGTGTCCAGTGTAACCTTTCCCTGGCGCCCAAATGACATTTATCATGTAATAATTATGTTTCAAAATGTCCCTCCAAAGATTGGCACCAGTCAACGTCGGGCATGTTTCACTCAAGATCCACAAAGTGTCGGTCTTGTTCGTGGAAGTCACATGATCATAAGAGTGAAGCCGCCGCAATGCAACAGATGCGAGGGTTAATCCCGGCACTTCCCGACACCCGTCGTTCCGGATTATTTTGATTAACGAGCCCCCCCCCCTTTCCGACATTGTCGAGTCACCATCAAACGAGCTGGCGTATGTGGTGTCCGACAAGCCTTTTTGAGTTTCTGAGGGAATTTCTCATTTCGTGGTTTGATTTGACTTGATTTAATTATTCAAAGAACAGTGAACCTCTATGTGACATATGGGAGAAAGTACCATCTAAACACGTTTCCTTGACCGGGAGCGGTAGCTCAGTGAATCAACTGATGTCACTGCAGCGCCTCTGACCGGGAGGTCCTAGGTTCGAGTCCTGACGGCGGCAGGATTTTCGATACTAGCTTTTCAGCTATGTCGAATTCAGTCGCTGTCTGGAGGATGATTCCAGCGGCCGGCTGCTCTAATCGGTAGTTTTCCGTGGTTTCTCCGATCATCACTAGGCGAATGCCGGAGTAGTACCCTACCAAACGGGCCACGGACCGCGCGCGATCTTTACTTCCTCTTCCTTGTCCTATCCTCTCCCCTTACACACACCCTTACACTAACAAGCCCTACACTACCACATAATCCGGTCGGGAGCTTAGAGCTAGTCCCGGTTGGGGCGGTGCCCTGCTGCTCGGAGAGTCCTGGTTATGGGGAAACCACGCTAGCAGACGGAGGTCGGCGCCGAATCTCGCCATCCAGCGGGGGAAGATCACCGTCATCCCCCGCGAAAATAACATGCACTACACTAACGGGACTAATGACCAAAGCAGTTGACGCGCCCGGAAACACGAACCAACCAACCAACCAAAAATCTGGCAAAGAAGGTGGAAGATACTAAATTCTGTGGTGGCAGCGGAGATTTTGTGGTACTCTATGATAAAATATCTGGGGAATTAAGGTATCTATCACAATAGTATTAAATGTAATTTTAATATGATTACATGTAGCGTGACACGTGTTTCGGGAACACTCTTCCATCTTCAGTGGTTCCAAGTAGCACAGATTAAATGCATAATTTAATGGAAAGTCGTCAAAGTATGACGCCATTTTGATGTACGCTGTACGAAAGCACTCATACTTTGACGAGTTTCCATTAAATTATGCGTTTAATCTGTGTACTTGGAACCACTGAAGATGGAAAGAGTGTTCCAGAAACACGTGGCTGGCTATATGTAATCATATTAAAATTACATTTAATACTATTGTGGTAGATACCTCATTGACCCCAGATAGTTTATCGTGGAAGATACTGTTTAAGCAGCTCTAGAGAATGGAATACTTCTGAGAATAATTGCCCATCCGGACGCTAGGGGCTCTGAAATCGCCCTCTGGGAAGAACTTCCTTACTCGCGTGCTGGGCTTCGTTGCATCTTAATTAGAGTAGGGCTTTTTAAATTCTAATGCGGCGTCTAACTCACCAGGCGAAGTTTGCCCGCGAAGAAGGCAGGGAGTCTCTGGCCTGGCGATCTGCATTCTCATTCACAGGCATTGCGGTGGTGTATTGAAGGGGGAGTCCCAAAGAGCTGATGAAGATGCTACAGATGTGCACGACGTATTGGCAGACATCGAATGCCATGTAAAAAATGTCTCCGCAAATAAAACGTACTACCCCCCCCAAAAAAAAATTTCTCTTTTCAGTTGAGTGATCAAGTACCTATACTGAAGAATGGAAAACATTAATACAGTGTTCACAGTGGTATTACAGTGGCATCACTTCATACCCGGAGCCATTACAGTAGGTACATCAAACAAAAATGGCTTAAGTTTTGTGAAACATAGATCCCTCTTAAAATAGATTAAATAAATTACTTCATTATTTTTCGAATGTGAAAACATTCCACCACACTTCAACGTTTCACTTTTACACACTAGGTACATTCTCTTTTTCTTGGCATGAAAGTGAGTCTGTTACATAACCATACGGGTACATTCATGGAGAGGAAAAGAATTAAAACACTACAAGTAAAGCAGAAGAGACCCGGCTGTGCAAATGGAGGCTTGGGACACGATGCGGAGCCTAGTAAAAGAGTCGTATTCCTCCTCCGCGCGTTGCGAAACGACGTCAAAAAAAGTGCCGGTTTTGTGCAGGCAGGAAAATGCAGGAGGCGCTGTATCCCCGGCGGAAGGGCTGCGTGCGATGTGCTGGCTGCAGGCTTTGTGCGCGGCGCCATTGTTCTCCGGTCGACGCTGGCGCTGTCTACAGGCCGCCCTCGCAGACAATCCCGACGGAGATTCTTACTTAAAATCACTGTTTCGCTGTCGTTTTGTTCGGGCCTTGCTGTCACGTAACTCGAGCAGATGTGGCGTAGACGAGGAGTGTTGACTAACAGTTTATGCTTGCAGGAGCATGATTGATGTTGGAGATGTTTAAGATGTAGTTTGGCCGTAAATGAAGGGTTCTTTTAGTATCTCATGGCAATCACAGATGCCAATGCTTTGCCTCGTTCTAGGGTTTGAGTCCCGACGGTCAATTGATTGATTATTGATTATTTTCGTGTTTCCAGGCGCGTCAACTGCTTCGGTTATTAGTCCCGTTTGTGTAGTGCCTGTTTTTTTCTAGGGAGATGGCAGTGATCTTCCCCCGCTGGATGGTAAGATCCGGTGCCGAACTACCGTCGGCTAGTTGGGTTTCCCCCTAACCAGGACTCTCCCATCAACGGGGCACCGCCCCAGTCGGGACAGGCTCTAAGCTCCCGACCGGTCTCCCGGAATATGTGGTAGTGTAGTCCATGTTAGTGTAAGGTGTGTGTGTGTAAGGGGAGAGGATAGGACAAGGAAGAGGAAGGACAAATTGCGCGCGGTCCGTGGCCCGTTTGGTAGGGTACTGCTCGAGCATTCGCTTGATGTTGATCGGAGAAACCACGGAAAACTACCGATCAGAGCAGCCGGCCGCTAGAATTCTCCTCCAGACAGGACTGAATTCGACCTAGCTGAAAAGCTAGTGTCGAAAATCCTGCCGCCGCGCCGTAGGGAGTGGGAACCTAGGACCTCCCAGTCAGAGGCGCTGCAGTGACATCAGTTGATGCACTGAGCTACCGCTACCGGTCCGACGGTCGAATTCAGCCGTTTTACGTCGGAGAATTTTGGTGGCAGGCTGGTGTGGTCGGTGATTTTCCGTGTTTTTTTCCGATCGCCCCCTGTCGAATACCGCAGCGGTTTCCTAACAAACGGACCACGGACTGCGCGCGATCTTTCCTACCCTTCCTTGGACTATCCTCACTCCTTATTTTCATACATTTACATCTACTTGCACTTCTATTATGGAGATAACCCGCTGGAAGGAGATACCTAGTTGGAGAAAATCTCGTTAGCCGTTGTGTAAGTCTGCGCCATATCCATATATTTAGTGTAGATGATCAGCGGCATCTTCCGCGACATAAACATGGACTACACTTACAGAACTAATGTCCTTAGGCGGAACTAATGTCCTTAGCTTGTCAATAAATAAATCAATAATTAATCAATCCCCAACGGAATTGCTGCGGGCGATGTCCTTCCTGGAGTCTTTGTGCGCAGCGTCGTTATTCTCCGGACGACGCTGGCGCTGTCTTCAGGCCGTCCTCGTAGACAACTCCGACGGCGACTCTCCCTTAAAATCACTGTTTCGCTGTCGTTTTGTTTGGGCCTTGCTGTCGCGTGTCTCGCGCAGATTTGGCCTAGTTGAGGAGTGTTGACTTGTGCTTGTGAGAGAAGGATTCATGACGATTGTGATTTTTATTATGTATGTTGTCGTAAATGTCGGACTATTTTAAAGGAGATACTCCCCTGCTAGAGAAACCGTGGGAAAATATCTTGTGTTAAACCCCCACCCTTTCACTATTTGTCTTTTCCATATAAAGCCTCTAATATATCATTTTCTTCAAGATACTCTTTTCCTCCGTCACTTGTTCTAGAAGTTGCCTTGTAATTGTTAAGTATACAATACAAAATTGTTAATTCAAACTATTCGTATTTAAGTTACTACAGAGCAGGTAATCAAGTAATTAGTTTAATTTCTCATACAATTACAGATTCTACAGGCTCCGAGCAGGTGGGTTAAAATCGAGAAGCGTCGAACCAGCAAAAATGTAATAGAATGCTCAAGAAGGTTTCATCTTGTAAAATACTGTCTGAGAAACGTTTCTTTGAGACCATGGGCCTAAAAGTTTTAGTTTTAAGGCCCTAAAACGCTTTGTTTATGAGCTAGTTAACGATATAAATTTAAAAAAATGCGCCCGAGTGTTGCGAGTTGCATTAGACTTAAATATTTGAAAGCCTTTAGATTTTGCGTTTAGATTATGAACATCGATATTTTGATTTTGAACATCGATGTTTTGATTTTAAATATCGATGTTTTGATTTTGAACATCGATGTTTTTATTTGGAACATCGATGATTTGATTTTGAACATCGATGTTTTGATTTTGAACATCGATGTTTTGATTTTGAACATCGATGTTTTGATTTTGATCATCGATGTTTTGATTTTGAACATCGATGTTTTGATTTTGAACATCGATGTTTTGATTTTGAACATCGATGTTTTTGATTTTGAACATCGATGTTTTTGATTTTGAACATCGATGGTTTTGATTTTGAACATCGATGTTTTGATTTTGTACATCACGTTAGAAATATCTGTTTCGAAACAGATATGAGTGTTTAGAGAGACATCTCTCTTTAGAGACATTAGAATGGTTTTGTTGACGATGTCGCATAGGCTCCTGCGACACGCACGGGGAGTTCCGCGTCGCTCAGAGCAGGCGTCACGTGATCTGGCGTCAGGTGGCAGCGGGGCGGCGTCTGTCCGCCCTCCCGAATACAAATTTGCCTCCCTCCTTCCCTCCGCCGCACAACGCAAGGCGTTGGAGTAGGAGAGGGGGAAGGCGGCAGGAGTTTTGAAGCTCGTGTCTCCCGCGCTGTGAAGACGTTCCGGCAGGGGTTGAAGGTGGAACGTGAAAGAGAGCTGAGGTGCCGCAGGGTATGAAATGGTATCAAATTTGCGGCGGCGGTGGTGTAACGGTAAGCGTATCGGGCTTTTGTACCCAAGCTGTGGGGTTCAAAACCCGATCGAAGCAGTGAATTTTTAAGGGCGAAAAACCCGGGAGCGGTAGCTCAGTGCATCAACTGATGTTATTGCAGCGCCACTGACCGGGAGGTCCTAGGTTCGAGTCCTGATGGCGGCGGGATTTTCGACACTAACTTTTCAGGTAGGTCCAATTCAGTCACTGTCTGGAGGAAAATTCTAGAGGCCGGCTGCTCTGATCGGTAGTTTCCCGTGGTTTCTCCGATCAACACCAGGCGAATGCCGGAGCAGTACCCTACCAAACAGGCCACGGACCGCGCAATCTGTCCTTCCTCTTCCTTGTCCTATCCTCTCCCCTGACACACACACACACACACACACACTAACATTCACTACATTATCACATATTCCGGGAGGCCGATCGGGAGCTTACAGCTTGTCCCGGCTGGGGCGGTGCCCTGCTGGTGGGAGTGTCCAGGTTAGGGGGAAACCCCACTAGCCGACGGTAAGTCGGCGCCGGATCTCGCCATCTAGCGGGGGAAGATCATTGCCATCTTCCGAGAAAAGCATGCACGACACTAACGGGACTAAAGACCAAAGCAGTTGACGCACCCGGAAATACGAAAAAAACTAACCAAACCAAACCCCGGCTGGGGCAGTGACACCCTAAATCTTGCCATTTGGTAGGAGATCACCGCCACCTGCTGTAAAATAAGCATGCACTACACTTACAGGAATAATGGTCCTACTGTTGACGCGTCCAGAAATACGAAATAATCAATGAAGTTGAAAGAAGTGTGGGCGGCGGCGGTGACGAAAGTCAACAGCAATAGTTTTTTTTTAAAGGGCCGCAGCTGAACAAATCCACGTAAAATGGTTTCCCCAGAAGTAGCACGCACTCAAGGTCAACAATACAAGACTGTCGTATAACACTACAAAAAACTAAATATTTTAAAAAAAGGTTTCGCGGATAGCGGAACAGTAGTAACGCACAGTTTAATGTATCTTCAGTTCAGCAGTTCTTTTAATGATAATAATATCAAAATAGTTGCTGTACCATAACGCAACCCCTGAATAACATATATAATGAAGGAGGCCTTACCTTGGAGCCTTGCTCTCACTTGGTTTCGTATAACTTATCTAACTAATTAAATGTATTCCCCAAGAGAGTTTTCTAGAATACTGATCCATAGATTAATGCATGTACAGTTCAATAATGATTTTCATAACTATGATATCAAAATATTTGCTGTTCCTTAACGCAATAGACGCAAATGTAATGAAGTGGGACCTTTCATTAAGGAACGAAAATTCTCAGTGTCTACCAGATAGTATTTTTTGAAGAAAGCAATTCTTTCATGTGTATAAATATTCCATACTCCTAATTGCATTTTACATAAATTGAAACACTGGAGCTATTAAGATAAAGGAACATTTTATTACGTATACGGCATTGATTAAAACGCATATTTTATTTTATATTTTAAATTTAATAAATCGAAATCCGAAGATATTAAGATCAAGAAACATTTTATTACGTGTAAGGCATTGATGGATTGATAAGCAAATTTTAAAGAAAGGAGTATCCTGTAAATCATATGGAAACAATTTATCTTTGTGACGGATTGTTGCAAGCACTTTTTGACCAACCACAGAACATCTGGACCCCCATACTGCAATTAGTAAATGAAGACCCACGTATAAATTATGGAAATGTGCCCCAACCGCGTCCAACCGGTTCGAAAAGCAACACACAACCATAACACGTTGTCGTAATCCGAGAATACGATCAGGCCGTAATTTATTCGAGGAAACAATATAAAGCGAGGACCATTACACCGTCGCCAGGCCTGAAGCAGGTCTGCCAACCCTCCAAACGCAGCAGGTGCGTCAAGCTCCCAGTTGAATGCAGCTCCCCTCGTTGTGCGAGGGAACAAAAGACATAATAGCATTTAAACTCTTGCTTTGAGCCCGGACGGTACCGCCCAGAGACTTATTCAAATGGACAGGCTTGTCTGTCAGAGGGATGTGGATTCAGTGAATGTTATTGTGCTTCTTTATTTATTTAACGTTAAAAACATTTAAAAACTGTGTGTGAAATTTCCAGTTTCCAGGCGTCCGGTCATCGGTAGATGCGAGAATGACGAATAAAAATGTAAAAATATTGCGTTTACAATATTTTGAGACAATACTTGGATAATAAATTATTACGTAATTCTATATATTTCAACAAAGTTCATTTTGAAACAGCCGACAAATGGTGATTAAACACCGAGAAGGTTTGTAAGTGTAGTGGATGCTTCTTCGGGAGTAGGCTGTGTGCTTTCTTTGCTGGATGGCGAGGGGTAGCGCCGATCTACACCGCCGATAGAGTGATCTACACCACCAGCGGGGCACCGCCCCAGCCGGAACAAGCTCTAAGCTCCCGACCGCTCTCCCGGAATATATGATAGTGTACTGCTTGTTAGTGTAAGTGTGTGTATAAGGCGAGAGGATAGAACAAGGAAGACGAAGGACAGATCGCGCGCGGTCCGTGGCCCGTTTGGTAGGGTACTGCTCCAGATTGATTGATTGATTTTTTCGTGTTTCCGGGTGCATCAACTGTTTTGATCGTTAGTCCCGTTAGTGTAGTGCATGTTTTTTTCGCTGAAGATGGCGGTGATCTTTCCCCACTGGATGGCGAGATCCGGCAACGACCTACCGTCGGCTAGTGGGGTTTCTCCCTAACCAGGACTCTCCCAACAGCGGGGCACCGCCCCAGCCGGGACAAGCTCTAAGCTCCCGACCGGTCTCCCGGAATATGTGGTAGTGTAGTGCATGTGAGTGTAAGTGTGTGTGTAAGGGGGAGAGGATAGGACAAGGAAGAGGAAGGAAAGATCGCGCGCGGTCCGTGGCTCGTTTGTTAGGGTACTGCTCCGGCATTCGCCTGGCGTTGATCGGAGAAACCACGGAAAACTACCGATCAGAGCAGCCCGTCGCTAGAATTCTGCTTCAGACAGCGACTGAACTCGACCTAGCTATTTTACTAGTGTCGAGAATTCTGCCACCGTCGGGTCTCGAACTTCTAGGACATCCCGATCAGAGACACTGCACCGACCATTAATGTCCTGAACCACCCTTAAGTGCTGCCATAGCAGAGTGCATTGTGAGGAGAATTGATCAGCGTTGGATTGACAGACACGGGAAACGGTAAAACTACGATATCTGCTTTATTCGTAACAAACGTCCACACGCACCGACCGAGATTCAAACCCAGGTACCTGCAGACGTACAGCAGTCAAGTTGACCGGTATCGCCCGATAATTTCTCTGCGTGTGGTCAGAAACAAGTTTGCCAACCCTCCACACTCCACAAACTCCGATAACTGCGGACTCGCTTTATCCGTAACAAAATTCCACACGCACCGACCGAGATTCGAACCCAGGTACCTGCAGACGGACAGCAGTCATGTTGACCGGTATCGCCCGATAATTTCTCTGCGTGTGGTCAGAAACAAGTTTGCCAACCCTCCACACTCCACAAACTCCGATAACTGCGGACTCGCTTTATCCGTAACAAAATTCCACACGCACCGACCGAGATTCGAACCCAGGTACCTGCAGACGGAAAGCAGTCATGTTGACCGGTATCGCCCGATAATTTCTCTGCGTGTGGTCAGAAACAAGTTTGCCAACCCTCCACACTCCACAAACTCCGATAACTGCGGACTCGCTTTATCCGTAACAAAATTCCACACGCACCGACCGAGATTCGAACCCAGGTACCTGCAGACGGACAGCAGTCAAGTTGACCGGTATCGCCCGATAATTTCTCCGTGTGTGGTCAGAAACAAGTTTGCCAACCCTCCACACTCCACAAACTCCGATAACTGCGGACTCGCTTTATCCGTAACAAAATTCCACACGCACCGACCGAGATTCGAACCCAGGTACCTGCAGACGGAAAGCAGTCAGTTGACCGGTATCGCCCATAATTTCTCCGCGTGTGGTCAGAAACAAGTTTGCCAACCCTCCACACTCCACAAACTCCGATAACTGCGGATTCGCTTTATCCGTAACAAAATTCCACACGCACCGACCGAGATTCGAACCCAGGTACCTGCAGACGGACAGCAGTCAAGTTGACCGGTATCGCCCCATAATTTCTCCGCGTGTGGTCAGAAACAAGTTTGCCAACCCTCCACACTCCACAAACTCCGATAACTGCGGATCGCTTTATCCGTAACAAAATTCCACACGCACCGACCGAGATTCGAACCCAGGTACCTGCAGACGGACAGCAGTCAAGTTGACCGGTATCGCCCGATAATTTCTCCGTGTGTGGTCAGAAACAAGTTTGCCAATCCTCCACACTCCACAAACTCCGATAACTGCGGACTCGCTTTATCCGTAACAAAATTCCACACGCACCGACCGAGATTCGAACCCAGGTACCTGCAGACGGACAGCAGTCAAGTTGACCGGTATCGCCCGATAATTTCTCCGTGTGTGGTCAGAAACAAGTTTGCCAACCCTCCACACTCCACAAACTCCGATAACTGCGGATTCGCTTTATCCGTAACAAAATTCCACACGCACCGACCGAGATTCGAACCCAGGTACCTGCAGACGGACAGCAGTCAAGTTGACCGGTATCGCCCAATAATTTCTCCGCGTGTGGTCAGAAACAAGTTTGCCAACCCTCCACACTCCACAAACTCCGATAACTGCGGATTCGCTTTATCCGTAACAAAATTCCACACGCACCGACCGAGATTCGAACCCAGGTACCTGCAGACGGACAGCAGTCAGTTGACCGGTATCGCCCGATAATTTCTCCGCGTGTGGTCAGAAACAGGTTTGCCAACCCTCCACACCCACCGCACCGACCGAGATTCGAACCCAGGTACCTGCAGACGGACAGCAGTCAAGTTGACCGGTATCGCCCGATAATTTCTCCGTGTGTGGTCAGAAACAGGTTTGCCAACCCTCTACACGCAAACCCGACCAGGGCAGCAGGTGCATTTGACTACCCTCCGAATGCAAACCCTCTCTGTGTGATGCCCGACAAAAGAAATAATAACATTTAAACTGCAGCATTGTGCCCGGGCAAGGCTCAGTGCTAGACCGCTGCAGGGTCTGGTTCTAATGGAGCAGGAGGGGCGGTCATCAGGGTTGGGATATACGACGTCACCCCTCGCAAATAAACCCCTTCCGTCAAGGGCTCCACGCCATGAAGGGTAATGCCCCGCGAGCAGTATTTCCCTCAAAAAGGCAAGGCAGGCCCGGAATATCCCTCTCGTTGCACGTGGCTGCCTTCTTAAACGCCCTTTCCATTTCAAGTCTTGAACAATTTTTGACGTGTGCTACAAAATAGTTTTTTATCTTTATTAATTTATTATAATCTATTTATTATTTATTCATTTAACTTCTGTTTTTTTGTCGTTTATTCAATGTCAAGAAATGTAAAAACAGTATGTGAAAGCAGTGAAGTGTTTGAATTGGTGACCATTGAACCTCAATTCAATCAAACCTCAAATGGAATGTACATATAACAGAATTAAATACTAAATTAAGCTCATTATGTTATGCATTCAGAATTCTTTTTAATTCTGTCAGTCTTCATGCAGCTCGTTGCGTGTATTTTGCAAATGTACATTCTCGCCTGAGATATGGCATAATATTCTGGGGAAGCTCATCCTTATGTTCCCAGACATTTAGATTGCAAAAGAAAATTATCCGAATAATGAAAAAATCCCATCCACGTGATCCGTGCAAGACTCTTTTCATTGAGCTTGCAATCTTACCATTGCCTTACCTATTTATTTAAGAGTCTGTAGTATTTGTCCAAACGGACTTACTTAACGGTGAGAACTTATTTTCATGTAATACTGATATTTATAGTTACATCACTCGACGTAGAAATCATGTGCATCAAGTGTCAGTATCAACAGCTCACTACAAGAAATCTACATACAATACATGTACGTCACTTTACAACGCATTGCCAGATGAAATTAAACAATTAAAATTGATACACAAATTTAAGTTAAAAGTAAAATCTTTTCTGCTGCAAAACTGTTTCTATACAATTAGAGACTATACTGATCGTCAAAAAAAAATAATGTTTACTTTAACAAAAAATTTAAATTTGTTGTTGTTATTATTATTATTATTATTATTATTCATATTTCAACTATTAATAGTTAAATTGTTGGGAAGGGACTCTGTAACTCAAGAAAGCGTGCGCAGATGATTTTCTCCCCCATACGTCACATACAGTTTTTGACTAAATAAATAAATAAAAAACCAGAAGAACAACACATCATTTGTCACAGATACGCAGGAATTTAAAGTAAGATTTGAAAAATAGCATACTGTAGTCAAATGTACTTATGCTTAATTGTCATTGTTATGAACACTACGTACATCGTTGTTTGTACAGAAAATAACTTTAATTGCTTAGGAAAAGGGCAGCGGTAAAAAAATTACTTGATAGCGAATTTGTAATGCAGTATCACTCGGTGCCTGAAGTGAATTGACAATATAGTATGTGATAAGACTTTTAATAGTGTTTTGTTACTGATACTGTAATATTCACATATCCTAGTATTGAAAACGTCTTTCTCTTTTATCGTACATATTTAGGGATTCCTTCGTACAAGTGAAAATTCGTAAAGGACGAGCTGAATTGCAGGTATTTGTTCCTTTCCGTTCCACCGCTGGATCGGAGTTCAATTTCGTGGCAAGTTTTCTTATTTTCTTAATCTCGTGTTTTCCCCCATATCATTTCACTATTTTTGATCGTAATTGTTCTTTTCACCAATTTAGGCGTACTTTAATGTTAATTCTTTGGTGTAGACATAATATTTACTGATTATTTTGAATATGCAAATATTTAAATTTTCTTTTATGACAATAAATAAATTAAGAAGATCATTACAGTTGTCACTGCATTACGCCAAAGCGCAATTTAGATGACAGTGCTCATTCAGGATTCAGATGTATTGAATATGTATTTAGACAGATGTGATCTTTTTTGGATGGACTTATGGATTTAGACATGTTTATCACCTACAGGTTTTACTTTTTTCTAATCGAGACCGTTTCTTTACGAAGCCAACAGTTGAAAATAATTTATTTAGGTACAAGTAAAGATATTGAAGTTTTCAGTTCGTTCTGTTAATAAATTTTGCGGTATATTAATGAAATAAATAATTGTGTATTAATTCCATTTAATTTTGACATCGAATGTATGAAACTCTAATATAATGAACTAAATATGTTAGTCCCTAGAAGTTCACTATAACCGGAATCTACTGTACTACACACGACGATAAAGATACTTAATTGTTTTGAATAACTAATTACTATTATGTACGTGTTTATTTTGTTTCTTCTTAGTCGTTAAGAAAATCCCTCATAATTTTTTTCTTTTCCTCCCCACACCAGCCACCGTCAAAACCTCATTCTGTCCTCAACCGCTCAGTCTGCAGTCCTCGCATAGCACTGCAGGTCCATTAGCGTCTCGAGAACTTCCGGCCGAACTGCACAACCTCCTCCAGACGTGCAACTTCACGCAAGACCGCGAAACCCGGAGGCAGCCGGCCTCTGGCGCACCCACGGTGCATCTGGGTCCTTCGTACACACACACACACACACACACACACACACACACACGCCTCTTCATCGTTCCCGCCCTCCCCGTCACGGACTCAACTTGTTGAGCCACCAACCCCCGGAAGTTCCGGAGCCACCCGGTAGGGGCGCTGGCGTCGCCCGCTCGCAACACGCTCCTTCCATCCGACCCGCCCCCTACGCCTCCCACCCCTTCCGTTGCAACCCCCCCTCTCCCTCCCCGGCTACTACTTCCCCTCTCCCCGGCGGTGCGGGCTTAGTGGAGCTGTATAATTTATACACAATCTGTCCGCTCTAATTCAGAGGGCTTTGCCAGCCACGGCCACCTACAGCCGCGCCGGTCCGCTGTTTTTGTCCCCTTTCCCCTCCTCCCCCTCCATTCCCCCCCCCCCTCCCCCGTGGCTCACTTAATCCTGCCACTGCCCCCTGTTGTCCGACCCGCTCTCCCGCTGTATAGATCGCTGCCTGGAGGAGTTTCCGTCCTTTCAATTTTATCTGCTAATTAATACCCCGCCACTTACCGCGTCTTGATGTACGGGAGTGAGAGGGGGGGAGAGGGGCAGAGAGCTGAAGGGGGTCGTGTTTGTTTGCGTATGCAAGAGAGGGGGATGTAGTATGGCTGCCAACTGGCCTCTGTGAAAGACTTGGGCGCAACCGGTTTTGTTTTAGTACGGCTGGCGGGGGACTACGGTGATGCGGGGGGTCGGAACGGCGTGAGGCAAATGCTTCTAGTTTGAGCCACGTGCATGGTGTGTGTGAATCAGAATGTGCTTGTGGCGTGGTTGACTTACTTGTCATTCACGTATTCACTGGGAGAGGTGGCTGAGTGCATCGATTGATTTTTTCGTGTTTCCGGGCGCGTCAACTTCTTCGGTCATTAGTCCCGTTAGTGTAGTGCATGTTTTTTCTCGGGAGATGGCGGTGATCTTCCCCCGCTGGATGGCGAGATCCGGCGCCGACCAACCGTCGGCTAGTGGGGTTTCCCCCTAACCAGGACTCTCCCACCAGCGGGACACCGCCCCAGCCGGGACAAGCTCTAAGCTCCCGACCGGTCTCCCGGAATATGTGGTAGTGTGGTGCATGTTAGTGTAAGTGTGTGTAAGAGGAGAGGATAGGACGAGTCCTAGGGTCGAGTCCTGACGGCAAATCCTGCGGCAGGATTTTCGACACTAGCTTTTCAGCTATGTCTAATTCAGTCGCTGTCTGGAGGACAATTCTAGCGGCCGGCTGCTCTGATCGGTAGTTTTCCGTGGTTTCTCCGATCAACACCAGGCGAATGCCGGAGCAGTACCCTAGCAAATGGGCCACGGACCGCGCGCAATCTTTCTTCCTCTTTTTTTTTTTTGACCTACCCTCTGACCTATTCACACATACACACACGTACGTATTCTACCACATATGTTAGGAGACTTAGACGGGATCTGGGGAGATAGTCATCTTAGAAGTGATGTCACTCTGGGTGAAGTGAGGCGAAACAACTCTCAAGTTCATGTACTTACTGTTCAGCGTCGAAAGTCATTTTCCATTGGAGAAGGAGTAATATGAGAAACAACGAGAAATACTCGTGAAATGAGTAACTTGAAAAGGAAAGTATTTAAATAACATTGTAATTATAAAAATAATATAATGCAATAAAATTGCGATATGATGAAAATAGAGTGTGATAAAATATAAGGTTGTGAAAAAATAGTTTTAAAAGGGGAAAATAGGTATAATAAAACATGTTTGATAAAGAATGGTGTGATAAAATGTGATAAAATGGTATCGGATAAAGGTAGTGTGATAAAAGGAGGATATGATAAAATGGGATGTGGTAAAAATGGTGTGATAAAAATAAAAAATGGAAAAATTAAGGGTTCAAGAAAGAATAAAGTATGAGAAACAATAGTCTGCAAGAAAAAGTAGAGTTCGTAAAACAATAAGATTCGGTAAAAATTACGAATCCTTTCCCCGCGCTGTTGATATAGCTTAGCGAGAAACGAGAGAAGGATATGAACGATAATAACCCCAAGAACCGATTTTATACACTACCTCGCTCGATTTAATTCCATTCTTTTTATTAGTTTACCTATCCCTTCGCCTCGCAGCTCTCGAGGTAGTTGAGCGAGGAAGCGCCCGGAATCAGAGCCCCTGGCACGTGCCCGGAGTCGCCCCGGGCCCGGAACCTTCCAGAACCCCCACCGGCCATTCTGCCAGATCCTCGCTTCCGCACCCTCGCTCTTAATCGAGTGAGGCCACTCTCTTCCCAGAGTTCAAGCTCAGTTTTCGAGAAAAAAGGTAAGTTAACGGAAAACAAGGGAAGGGCGGTGGGAATAAAATGAAGTGGAGATAGCTCCTATAGAGGAAAATTAAAAACAAAAAGAAACTATTAGTAGTACAATGACATAATTTCTCCTATTATTTTTAACGGTTGCGTACAATTGTAACACTTCGCTATTAATGGAATGAAAGTGTTACATTCCGTTTTTGGAGAAAAATGAAGTTAACGGAAAACAAGGAAAGGATGGTGGGAATAAAATGAAGTAGAGATACCTCCTATAGAAGAAAATTAAAAAGAAAAAGAAACTATTAGTAGTACAATGACATAACTTTCTCCTATTACTTTTATCGGTTGCATACAATTGTAACTTCTCGCTCTTAATGGAATGAGAGTGTCACTTTCCAGTTTTGGGAGAAAAATGAAGTTAACGGAAAACAAGGATGGTTGGAATACAATTAAGTGTAGATAGCTCCAATTCGTGAAAATTAAAAACCATTGGTGGTGAAATGGCACATACTTTTTCCTAATATTTAGAAAGGTTGCGTAAATTATAACTATGTTCAACTCACAAGGGCTACCAACGCTCTTCGCAGAAATATTTGAGTGTAGAGATTCTAGCTTAGACGCATAGCTTCAGCAAGTAGCCACCTCAACCGGTAGGATTTTGGAGGGCGGCAGTTGTTTTAATGGCGGAACCGCTGTAGTGCCTAGGGAATCAAGTGATGTCATGCAGTGCCTCTGTCGGGAGCCTAGGGTTCGAGTCTGGATGGCGGCAGCTCTTTTGACACTAGGAACATATCTAGGTCGAATGCCTGGAGAATAATTATAGCGGCCGGCTGCTCTGATATTTTCTCCGATCAACACCAACCAGAGCAGTACCCTACCAAACGGGTCACGGACCGCGCGGAATCTGTCTTTCCCCTTCCTTGTCCTATCCTCTCCCCTTCCACACACACTTACACTAACATGCACTACACTACCACATATTCCGGGAGACCGGT
Source organism: Teleogryllus oceanicus (assembly GCA_964035755.1). NCBI lineage: Eukaryota > Metazoa > Arthropoda > Insecta > Orthoptera > Gryllidae > Teleogryllus > Teleogryllus oceanicus. Next base: position 51,396,079 of record CAXIVR010000013.1, read on the forward strand.
CGGGAGCTTAGAGCTTGTCCCGGCTGGGGCGGTGCCTGGCTGGTGGGAGAGTCCTGGTTAGGGGGAAACCCCACTAGCCGACGGTAGGTCGGTGCCGGATCTCGCCATCCAGTGGGGGAGGATCACCGTTAACTCCGGAGAAAGAACATGCACTACACTAACGGGACTAATGACCAGACAGTTGACGCGCCCGGAAACACGAAACAATCAATCAATCAACGAAATAAACAACCACCATCCCCATCGTTATTCAATTCTCGCTTCGCTTCCGCCCCTGTTTTCTCTCCACCCACACATTCCTACTTAATCGCTATGGAGTAGAGAGAAAGTTATTTTTATTGCGGCGCCAAAAAAAAGCGAATTTTTCGGCAGAAAAATTCTTATTGCCGGGGCTTGGTAACGAAAAAGTGCATAAATCCAATTGCTAAATTTAGAAAAAATCCTCTAACACGTGATGTAGCCGGGATTCATATTTTGAGGGTCTCTGATACCGAAAAATTTATTGAGGCAAAACGCCCGTTTGTCTGTCTGTTTGTCTGTCTGTTCGTCTGTTTGTCTGTCTGTCTGTTTGTCTATTTGCCTGTTTGCTTGTCTGTCTGTCTCTGTCTGTGAACAGCGCTAGCGGCTAAACCACTCAACTGATTATCTCCAACATTCATGTTTTTTAAATCAATTTGGCTGATGTTGCGGTTTATTGAATTTAAAACTGAAATTTTAATTTTTGGGGATATTTTACATGAAGCCCCTCGAACCATATTTTCAAAAGAATGGCGCTATTGTTTTTTTTTATTAAATTCTGGTGTCAACAACAGAACACTGAATCGTGCGAAGGACATTTAATTTTCCTTGAATGGCATAAGTCTCGTGTTCGTTGAGAACTCGAATTTTTCGAAAGTAGCAAACAGTCGACAACAAAAAAAAATGAAGATTTTTCGTACAACAAAGAAAATTCCAAGATTTTTTCCGTCATGATGTCTGTTCCTTAAAAATAGATTTTAACATAAGATGATTTTTCTAAAATTTGGGAACTATTCGCGTAATTTTGCTTGTATATTGTGGCGTCGCGAGGTACGGTGCGCTGCGGCGGGCGCTTCGGGGAACCCGCTCCTAAGCCGGAGGTGGAATGGGGGTGAAAGGCGGCGCGCCACGCCGGCCGGAATATCCCGGTACGCAAATAACTGGGAGAAATGGACGCGCGCGGGCGAGAGTCTCAGTGATTCGGTTGCAGCCCTGGAAGGGCTGGCCAGCGAGCCGAATGACGCCCGCCGCTTGTAGAGTGGGGGCGAGCCGGTGGATACTTAAGGCTGTGCCGACATGCGCCTCGCGGGATACGCAGTGTCGAAAGACGAGAAGCATCTCTAGTGCTATCTTTGCACGTGATCTTCAGGTTGAAGATCGATTTGGCGACAGGCCATGTAACTTCGGTAGTTACGGGACTCTATGTCCGACAGCTTCGCACCTCGCGTTGCTTTTTGCTGCTTCCGAGCAGTGGTTCTGGGCTAGGCCTAGGGACGGTCGCCGGCGGTTTCCCGACTAAGAGAATTCAAAGGTTGCCAAGGGGTAAATTTTGTATTATAATATTTATACATTAATTGTAGATATATTGTAAATATCGAACAGAAACAGTCGTCTGTGTTATTCTTTTCTAGTACGTCACAATATCTGGTGGGTGATAGTATGTGCTGGTTTTGCACCACTAGTTCTGTTTTTGTCGTTTCTCACTATCTATCTCACTGCTTCCCGCGCCTTCCTTTGCTTCCCCGCGTTTTCGGCAAGTCCTCACCGGACTCCTGCCGTCGACCGTGAGGCCTCTGTGGTGCCGAACTTTTAAAGCGTTTTCGAGGTTTTGAGGAGCGGTCGGACGATCGACGGCCCTCGGGGGAATCGACCGGGTGAGCTGGGCCTTGCGAGGCTGTGGACGCGGCGCCGCCAGTGTTGCCAAATTAGGCGATGAACACTTCCCCTCCAAATGGGGGAATGTACTGCTTCCGGGGATAACTTTGGCGGGAAAGGGAGAAAAATGACGAAAAAACAGGCATTTTGATAAAAAGATTCTAAATGAAAATGATCATAGGGTGCCAGATTCTAGACGGAGTAGCCAATACCTCCGTCGCAATTCTGTGCCCTTCTTCAGGGCTAATATAGCAATTGGATCAAAGGAGCAAGTTTGGGGGGAAATTGGTGAAACGTTTTGTAAACGAAACAGTGGATCTTGAGGTGGTTTGATTAATTAAAAAATACCAGAATGTAGACGGAGTGTCAACATTCCCGGCGACATAATGCAACCTACTCCAGGGCAGAAATTTTCACAAAATTCTCATAAAAAGAAATAAATATGTTGAAAAATTTCTATGAAGTTTTGTAACCAAAACATGGGATCTTAAGGTGGTTCTATTGTTTATAAGACGTCTAGACGGAATTGCTAACATTTTCGCCGATTGATTAGTTGATTGATTTTTTTGTTTCCGGGCACGTCAACTGATTTGCTTATTAGTCCCGTAAGTGTAGTATATGTTCTTTTATCGAGAGATGGCAATGATCTTCCCCCGCTGGATGGCGAGATCCGACGCCGACCTACCGTCGGCTAGTGGGGTTTCCCCCTAACCAGGACTCTCCCACCAGCGGGCCACCGCCCCAGCCGGGACAAGCTCTAAGCTCCCGACCGATCTCCCGGATATGTGGTTTGAATAAATCAATTTTAAAAAAACTCTTGTATGTAAAGAACAATTATTTTGTTTATATTTGACTTTATTATTAGGTATTCGTGATGACTAATTTTTGTTAACATATTTTATTTATTGCAATATTATATTAGAGTTTTTATTTGTTCTTGAGCAAGGCATGTAGTTCTTATTTCAAAATCGTTTACTATGATTTTGTTCAGCAGCATTTTTCATGCTGGAGGGTGTTATTTATAAAATTTCACGGAAAGAAAAATGTCAGATAATTAGATATTAAATCTATAATTGTCTATTGAAATAAAATATTTCCTAAAATATCGAAACATCTTTCCAATACCTAGAATCGTGAGAACGTGTCTACTCGGTCAACTGGTTAATTGTGAATGAGGACTATCGAATTGCCTCAAATCTCAATTAGCCATTTAAGCTCTTTATTTATTTATTTGTTTATTTATTTAAGGGGACACGCACAAACCATTTGGCACGTCTCACGCACTCTTTCTTCTGAGGAAACCTTATCCCGGAAATACGACAGCCATTTCCTTGACGGCGGTGGACTTATGCTGTTACTGTAAATAGTTATTGTAAATAGACACACATAGAGTGGATTGTCTTTTTAGAAATTTATTGTGACTGGCTGTTCTTTCACTTTGGCAATACTTAATATAAATTACCTTTATTTCCCAAATACTTCGGTTCGGAAGATTTCAGTTCGAAAGACCATCTCCAATGTAGGGTGTTTTTTTGCCGTGTACCACTTTAATAAACGTTTGTTAAATTAAAGATTAGTGTTTGTATTTTCAGTGGTTTAAACAATAGTCGATCCTGTCGATTAGTCAGAATCAACTAATAGATAAAGCAAACATCTCCATTTAAATTAACAAAAATATATTAAGTGGTGTATGGAGCAAAAGTTACCCTCCGTGATCTGAAGTCGACCGAAGGGACTATCCATGTGGTTGCAAGAAACTATTCATGTGCTCTTAATTATTTACTCCCTGTACCGCGATCAAGTTCCGTGTACAGGAAACAATTAGCAAACTTGACCATAATAGTCTATTTTACCCACTTGGAACATAAATAGCTATTAATGTTCTCTTTCTTACGGGTAAGATAAGTTACACTCCGAGCGTTCTTTCTCATTTTAATACCACATTTAGCTTCACTGACACCTCCATAAACCACACAGTATCTCCATGGTTTACCCCGTCAGCAATAGTCTGCTGTAGTCTTCCTCTGCCTGATTTTTTCCCACATATTTGCAAAATAAATCACATCATTTCATTTTTACCTCTTTCGTTTACAATTATTTTATCTTTTTTGGCTGTTAGATATGTCAACTACGCATGACGGCGTACTTGTTAAACCTACCATTCCTTCATCAATCAATGGTTTTATTTTTTTAGTCACCTTTTAATCTGAATAGAATGTCCGAAACGTTCTTAATTAAATAAAGCTATGTGAAGTTTAAATCTCGCAAGTCTATTATCTTCCAAAGCCAGGATACATGTTTTTAGCATTTTCTGCAAAAATATATTACCAAGGCCTGCAAGGTTGTTCAAGAACTCCATGGATGTTATTTTGACTTCGACTGTAGTTCAGTATTTATGATATTAATAATTACAGTTTTTTATTAATCTTGAATACTTAAATATTGGATCTTGTATTTTTAAATTTTATTGTCTGACTCACTTGTTCATATCGAGACATTCCTGCAAAACGAACCAGTACTCCATAAACATTCTTTCTTACCGAAGTATTCTTTTTTTTATTTAGCCCTGCAGGGGTTATAAACCGCTCTGCTGGAATTTCCCTCTCACTGTGGCTTTATCCCGTCTTCGCGCACGTAAGAAAATCTTACCGCGAGTGTACTGCATACACTTTGGTTTGCGTACTGTAACTCAGCTGTAACATAATTTTTTCGGTCTAAACCATTTAACGATTTAATTATGAACTATTTATATTCACTATGTATAATGCGTTATGTCACCCCATACATTGTTAGGCGGTAAACGTGATAAGATAACGAGATGAAATGATAGTAGTTATTTTCTTAATTATCAATAAATAGAGTAGAAGTTTTTCCTTATTTAAAATGAATAAATGTAATGAACCTTTTTTTTGCAAGTAAAAATCAAGAAATTTATTATAAAGGGTTGTAAAATCAAACATTTCCTTGCTTAAAAATAATTCAATATTGTTGGAGGGATGAGGGGATTTCTCTTTCCAGATATCACCCCCCCATCGCCCACGACGCACTCCCCTAACTAGGACAATCACTAAGCTCCAGACTCGTCTCCCGACATGTAAATAAGGTGAGACGATAGGACAAAGAAGAAGAAGGAAAGATCGCGCGCGGTCCGTGGCCCATTTGGTAGGGTACTGCTCCGGCATTCGCCTAGTATTAATCGGAGAAACCACATAAATCTACCGATCAGAGCAGCAGACCGCTAGAATTCTCATCCAGACAGTGGCTGAACTCGACCTGGCTGTGTAGTGTCGAAAACCCGCCATCGTCGTCACTCTTACCCTAGGACTTTCTGCTGAAAAGTCGCAGCATTGTCAACGGCATTGCTGGGATCTTACACTGGGGCTGCCAGCCGTCCTCCATTTGGGAGGACAGTCCTCAATTGACGTCAATTATCCTGACGTCCTCCTTTGTATTTTAAACGTCCTCCTTGTAGTAAAATTTTAACATTTGTTATCATTTATTTTATCACGTGACTAACATCTGCTACGTTGTATCGTTTCTTGTTTAATTTACAATCTAAAACATGATTATCCTTTTTTGAACGCTGATACGCGCACAGGACAAACACATACATGATAGTGTCTTTGCCTAGCAACTAAGATAAAAAAAAGACGCTCAGACCATCTTCTTCTGCATTTTATGAAAGAATCTTTTCACTTAATCGCAAATGAAGGGGGAAAAATAGAGCTGATGTTAGTCTAAATTAAATATTAATAAAAAGAAATGTGTTGATGCGTTTCTTTCCGGCTTATCGAGTGTCCTCCCTTTTACATGAACATTTTTGGCAATCACCCACTTTGCTAACTCAGCCGGTGTGAATTCGATGTTTTGTGTGTGTTTCAGTTAGTTGGTAGCAATGCGGGGGAGGGGGGCGGTACGCAAGCTCCGCCAGGAATGAAGTCAGGCTGACAGCTGTCAATAAGCGATTGAATGGAACGATCTTCTCCCAGCCTCTGTCACGAGACGAGAATCGTTTTCGCTTTTGTTTTGTGGAAACAAAACGCACGTGGGGAGAGGAAACATCTTCATCTGCTTGGGTGCTTGTTTCGCGCGCATTTTAAGGGAGAGAGCGACGGATTAAGAGAGAGGTGGGGAAAAGAGGACGACGGAGAAAACAGAGCGACGGATGAAGGAGAGCGACTGAGAAAAGAGAGCGACCGAGAAAAAAGAGCGACCGAGAAAAAGAGCGACGAGAAAAGAGAGGACGGAGAAAAGAGAGGACGGAGAAAAAGAAATACTGCTGTTATGAAAAAGAGCACATGAAATATATTTACAAGCACGAATTGGGTATGGATGGACAGAAGTCACACTCTGCTCATAATATTCAGAAAAGACGTAACAGCTGCTCCCGGGGGCGGTGAATGTTAGTGAAGTATTATCGTAAAGTGACATGACCTGTTGTTCATCGACTCTGCACCATCTTTGGCAAGAGGTCTAGGGTTCGATCCCCGACGAAGACGATTTTCGCCACTGACTACATTGCTTGGTTGAATTCAGCAGCTGTCTGGAATTTTACAGCAAATGCTTTGATCTAGTCTTCTGCGCTTTCTCCAGTCAATATCAAGTGATTGCCGGAGTTGTAAATTCACAAACGGTCCACAGACTGCGTGCGTTCTTTCCTTTTTCGCACAAACCTACATACAGATTCGCACACTTACTTCCACTGTCCTACAGCCGACTCCGGTTACAGTGAACTCGGATATAGTGAACCCTCGGTTATAACGAACTTAAGTCACTGGTCCCGTTTCATTACATACAAATAAGCATAAGAAGATTCTTTAGTGAACCCGAATCTCGGCTATAGTGAAAGTAGAAAAGAAGTCCTGGAAATTACTCGGATCTCTTGTGTCATTAGACGATTAAAAGGGCCTTCGGACAGTGCGATGGTACTCCAACAGTGCACGAGACATTGGAAGGTGTCAAGACTGCATTATAATACTTAGAGACAGAGGACAATGCTGAATCAAGTATGGAGAGAGCACGAATTCTAGAGAAAAATCTAATCAAAAATGTACGAAGCAAACAATTTCAAAATATCGATTGTTTTTCGTACGAATAAATTGATTGATTGATTTTTTCGTGTTTCCGGGCGCGTCAACTGCTTTGGTCATTAGTCTCGTTAGTGTAGTGCATGTTTCTTCTCGGGAGATGACGGTGATTTTCCCCTCGTTGGATGGCGAGATCCGGCACCGACCTACAGTCGGCTAGTGGGGTTTCCCCCTAATCAGGACTCTCCCAGCGGGGCACCGCCCCAGCCGGGACAAGTTCTAAACTCCGGACCGGTCTCCCGGAATATGTGGTAGTGTAGTGCATGTTACTGTGAGTAAGGGGAGAGGATAGGACAAGGAAGAGGAGGGAAAGATCGCGCGCTGTCCGTGGCCCGTTTGGTAGGGTACTACTCGGGCATTTGCCTGGTATTGATCGGAGAAACCACGGATAACTACCGATCAGAGCAGCCGGTCGCTAGAATTCTCCCCCAGACAGCGGCTGAATTCGACCTAGCTGAAAACTAGTGTCGAAAATCCTGTCGCCGTCAGGACTCGAACCTAGGACCTCCCGGTCAGAGGCACCAGTTGATGCACTGAGCTACCGCTCCCGGTGTACGAATGAAGATATTGAAATTTTCAGTTAGTGTTGTTAATGAATTTGGCGGAATATTAATAAAATCAAACATAGAAACTCCTTTTAATTTTAACGCCATCGGATATCGCGTAACTCTGATACATTGAACCAACATTACTAATGCACAGAAGTTCGCTGTAGCCGAAGTCGACTATACTATGCATCAGGAGACCAGTCGGAACTTGGTCCGTTGAGGAAGATTTCAGGCTGGGGGAGATATAATAGAAAACTCTGTTAGATGTTTATCTGATATTGACATTGAAACTCATTCAGAATAGCGTCTCGAGATCTTTAAACAATTTTCAAACTTGTTTATTTTAAATTTATTTATTTATAAAATAGTATTGCAACGGACATCAAGTGCACAAAATATAGCCAGCGCAAGAATTTTCAAACAAGAAAGAACAACATGTCCTTACATATATTTTATCATATTTGTTTAAAGGCATAGTACATGCATTTTGTTTAGAATTTCATAGAATTTTCTAATATAACAAAAAAACAAGACTTTTCAAACAAAAAGAACAACAACATGTACTTACATATATTTTATGATATTTGTTTAAAGGCATAATACATGCAATTTTGTGTAGAATTTCATAGAATTTTTTAATATATCAACGTTCTGAAAAAGTTAATAATATTTTGTAACTGGCCAGTGTTTTATACACCATTACTCTTCTATATTTGAGACGAGTTGATGCGACTAGAAGACGATTTGTTTGTAAAATATTGTTAAATTTTTTAAACGAACTTCAATTGTAACCCCGCGACCACCCGCGTTCCAATTTTGGGCGCGACAACTGAAGAATTTAGTCAGCGCTGGAAACGATTTGTAACCTGCACTACATGTTTAGCGGTTTGAAACCTGCACTACATGTTTAGAATTTATAACGTAAATAGTTGACCCGCCTGAAATCAATACCCAATCATATAATATTTTTCATTTTCATTGCAATTCTTAAATCTAAATTGTTTTGCAAGAATTTTTAAAATGACAATCAATAGTTGAGATTGCTGCTAGACCAATTGAATTAATACAAAGGTAATTCTTTCATTCTTTAGCGCCCGCCCACGATAATTAGAAACTTGTTCCATTGTTGCAGCAGGCTGTGAAATTTATTTGGTGTCGAAACTCTCTTGTCACGAGTTGGGAGCCTACGTCATGCAAAGTGCAAAGCGAGTGACAACCTGCGAACTTCACGAGCTCTGGAAGTCTGCAAATCGATAATGTTTGCGAGTCATAAATAACTCGACGAGAGCGTAAATTTCGAGCTGCGTTGTCAGTATGTTGTGCGTAAAGTTTTTTTTTACCAAACGTATTCATCTTTTCTTCTCTTCCTGTTTTGAGTTTTTGATTGTGATCGTGATATATTTTATGTGCTGTTCGTATTATTGTTATGAACTTGAATACTTGAGAGTTGGAGGATTAATCTCCATGTCATTGGCATCTATGAGAAATGCACGCGGATGGTGTTCGTACCCATGGAGACGTACAGTCATGTTGAAAGATTAATAGTTATTTTACTGTCCATTGCTACCCTGGGTCTCTTGAACACAGAGAAAAAAAAATTTTTCAAGGTTTATTATTACTGTACGCTCTTTAGATTTTCAGTAGCTTATTGTTTTTCGTGCTAATTCGTTCGTTCAGTTATTATGTTTACTGACATCTTATTCCGTGAGATGATCAATTTCCCTGATTTTTTTGTCTCGTAGACCCACTGTTGTTTTGGGATTAGTAATAATTACATGATCTTCATTCTAATACAATTATGTGTAATACCTTTGTTTTCGACGAACACGTAATATTAAAATAGGAAAGTGTAGCAAGATTATTTATTTTTATTTTTAGATATCTTGTAGCCACAGTGAACGAAAAGGAGCGTTTCAATAAGTTCTGAAATTATATAGCAAAGAGTTAAAAATAATACAATAATAACGAAAACAATTACGTTATTCATCTCAGTGTCCCAGTGGAACACCGCCCCAGCCGAGACAAGCTCCTAGCACTGAAAGCTTTAATTGATTGATTGATTTTTTCGTGTTTCCGGGCGCGTCAACTGCTTTGGTCATTATTCCCGTTAGTGTAGTTTTTTCTCGTGAGAGCTTTGCTTTTAGATTTATTCCGACTACCCGTGTATTTAACGAAACTATAAACACTTCTCCGGCCATGGGGCCGGAGCCTGCCTAATTTTTTTTTAAAATTCTGATTGATTATTTTTCACCGAGGCATCAACGGCTGAGGGCGTTAGTCCCATAAGTGTTGTCCATGTTTTTATCGTGGAAGGTGGAGGTGACTCCTGGATGGCGAGATCCGGCCCTGACTTTACAATCTGCTCGCGAATGTATCCTCAACCAGGGGTCATCCACCAGCGGGGCACCACCGAAAATCGGGACAACCTCTAACCTCCCGACTGGCCTACCGACATGTGCGGTGGTTTAAGTGAATGGAAGTGTAAGTATGCGTGAGTACGGGGTGGAGATAAGACAGAAGAGGAACGAAAGATTGCGCGCGGTTCGTGGCCCATTTGCTGGATTTGATTGAATAGTGATTCCGGGCGCGTCAATTACGGAGATCATTAGTCCCGTATGTGTAGTGCATGCTTGTTCATCGGGAGGTGGTGGTGGTGAACTTTCCCCAATAGATGGCGAGATTCGGCGTCGACCTACCGACGATTGGCGGGGTTTTCCCCAACCAGGTATCTCCCACCAGCGGGGCACCACCCCAGCCGGGACAAGTTCTAAGTCCTTGGCCGGTCTCCCGACATGTGTGGTAGTGTAGTGCATGTTAGTGTTAGTGTGTGAGGATAGAACAAGCAAGAGGAAGGAAAGATCGCGCACGAACCCTGTCCCGTTTGGTAGGGTACTGCTCCGGCATTCGCCTGGTGTTGATCGGAGAAACCACGGAAAACTACCGATCAGAGCAGCCGGCCGCTAGCATTCTCCTCCAGACAGCGACTGAATCCGACCTAGCTGAAAAGCTAGTGCCAAATATCCTGCCACGGTCGGGACTCAAACCTAGGATCTCCCGGTCAGTGACATCGGCGCTGCAGTGACATTAGTTGATGCACGAAGCCACCGCTCCCAGTCATTTATTGGGGGCACTGCCGCGCCTTGCACCTGCTGTAAATGGTACAAACGACACAAAAGCACCAATCAGAACGGTCTGCATCTAGAATCCTCCCGCGGACACCGGTTGACCTCGACCTAGCTATCGAGCTTTTTTAAAAATATTTTTTATTGATTTTGTTGGTTGTACATAGGTCAGTTTTTGTCTGAACTTTACATATGTTTGATAGGCTTACATGATAACTGATATTTAAAACTTATTTCTAAGACTTGAATCTAACATAAGGTTGGGATACCGTGTTGGGTCCTCTATTCTGGTTCAAATTTGGATGTTTCGAAGAATATATTGTAGAGATATTTTTTTTCCTAGGCCTTGTATCCCAGCCGACAGGCGGTTGCTCTTTACGTCCTGAAGGGACGCATATTCGACCATACACTAAACAAACATTTGCGGGCTCATCTGATCTGGGGTCAGCAGAACGCGAGGTCCTCCGCGACAACACATACAAAGTCATGGGACAAACAACCATGCTCAAGGCGGGACTCAAACCCGCGACCCTTCGGACCGAGGCGCTGAGTCGGTACTCGCTCTTAGCCACCTCGGCCATCCAGGTCCGCTATTGTAGAGATATCTGTTTTTTATTCTGGTGTAGTTCGTTTTTTTGCGAGTCTAAAGGTTGCAAGGGAAGGGATTTGATGTAAATAATAATAATAATAATAATAATAATAATAATAATAATAATAATAATAATAATAACAATAATAATAATAATAATAATAATAACAAAAAGTTGATGGCTAAATGTGTGATGTGATGTTCAATGAGTAATATGTTGAGTTTTTTATGAAGCTGATGATTGGTGAGCTATCTGGCTAGAGTCGCGAAAATCCTGCCACACCGTCGGGACTGAATACCCTAGTCTTCCAGGTCAAGGACACTGCAGCGACATCAATTAATGCCTTGAGTCATCCAAGCCGATTTCATTTTCGGCGTGGATCGGAAATTCGTAATAGAGGCAATGGAAAAAAACGCCAATAACGCTTAACCGATCGACAAGGACCATGTTTACTCATTATTCACTAGGGAAGCCATATGCGACTTTTTTTGTTGTTTTTTCCTGCTCATAAGGGGCGATCGTTTTTTTTGCAGTTCCCCCTCACGTGTTCCTGTATTGGCAGTTGACTTGATGGGTGACGGACACCGAAGCAATAACGTTGTCCACAGTGAAATATGGAACTTATTTCGAACGGTGAAATGCATTGAAGGGGTGCAGGCAGCTGACGGTAGGTTGCAAATTAAGAGGGGCGGCACATATGTTCAAACTATCACATACATTTTATATGTCCAAAATATCTTTTGAACGAAGAAAACTACAGCATGTAGTGTTCAACTGATTTGCATGCATCGGAATTTTAATCCTTGTCTATGACAAATTTGACGTTGATGACGGAAATTCAATTGTGCTCGCGCGAAATAGATCTTTTAAAAATATTTCCAGCAAAGAAAACAGTATTTATGAAATCAAATGGTAAGGGTCGATATTCTTAGCAGTTATTTGGAGGGACTCTACCGAAGAAAATTCTAATAGCAACCAGCTGTCCTACCCAATTCCCAATACTCTTCCCTTTCTATTTCTCTCTCATTCCCCCTTCACTCTTCTTCCTTCTTTCTCTGCCCCTCTTTCTCTTTTCCCCTCTCTCTTTCCGCTTTCATTCTTCCCCCTATCTTTCTCCCTGTCATTTTCTCCCCTCTGTTACTCTTTCTCCCTTTTCCCTCTTCTCTCTCTTTCCTCCTCTTTCTCTTTTTCCCTCTCTCTTTCCCTCTATTTCTTTCCCTCCCTTCTCTCTCCATCTTGCATTGCTGGTTTCTCCTGGCCTCCTGGGAGTCGTTCCGCGTCACACGGCAACGCCCAGCAATAATGAAGCTGGGTAATGATAAGGGCCTTTTTTTAAAACCTCATTTTATATCTTGTTTCTAAATTATTATCGTAATATTAATTTTATAAGCTTACTTTCATCAAAAATGCAATGCGATAAAACACACTGTCTTGTTTTCTTACGTACCGTAAATAATAATATAATAATAATAATAAAATAATGATAATGATAATAATTTTATTTATTATTAATATTATTACTCATTTTATTGGCTTACTCTCCACCACATCAAATAATGCTATGCGAAAAAGCATACAGGTCCTGTTTTGGCACGTACTGTAAATACCTACCTTCAAAATGTCAAAATGTCTCCCTAACTTCTGTTTTGTTCGTGCAATATGCTAAGCCACGCTTCATTTTACTCCTTCCACAATCCGAAAATTAATTTAGTAGTTTGCATTCTGAGGCTTTCAGCCCTATGTTTGACGAACCTATTACGTTAGTTCCCTCTTCCTACACAAGTTGCCACCAAGTTTCTGCAAATTTTCGCATGACTAAGGAAATGCGTAATTACTTGTACTTCTATAATCTAATTTTCGAACACTGCTATTTTGCTGGAGAACGCTGAATAAGAGCTGAGAACTAGTAAGTCTTGTTTTATGCTCAATTTCGTCGCGTGTCTTGGTATATGTGGGTATGTATCTGTGCTTGTGAGTGTGTTTGTGACAAGAGAATGGGGAAAAAGGATTCTGGATTTAAACAGTTCCAAGTATAATTTTTATGATTTTACAATGGCTAGAATATCGCAAGTTTATACGTAAAGAGGTATAAACACGAACAAGATTCGTGAGACTTTAGCATTCCAGGAAAGTATGTGTATCCATAACCTAGCAGAGAAAATTCATGAATGAAATCCGTTCATTTTCTTAAGACTCATGGTTATTCATGGTTAACCAAATTGTAAACGTTCGTGCACGTAGAACGGTAGACACAACCGACTAGAGATTGCTAAAGAAGAATACCTTCTCAAAAATGATGTGTATGATGTGTATACCTTCTCAAAAGTGTATATGTTGTGAATGGTAGATTATGTCGAAAAGTAACCATGTTTGTAGGTAAGATTTGGTATTAAATCCATTCTGTTATTTGCAATTGTTTGTTTTTATGAGCTATCGGAGGTAAAAAAAAACAGCCAGCCCTCGTACCTTCTTAAAAATGACGTGTGTATGTTACGAATTAATAATTTTATAGAATGAATAATTTTTAATAAAAAGCGACGTTCGACTGTCGTTGTAGACAGTACGGACATGACAGAGCAACGATAATTTTGATATATTCCATGATTCTTTATTGGCTAATACGTTGATATGCCAGCCTACATTTTGTCAAGAAACAATCCTAGGTATTCAGTAGCCGTTCCAAATAGTTATTTTACGCTTTTTTGGCTGTATGTAAAATCATTGGCGTTCTACGATTTCCGATTACCTTAATTTCATCTTCACGACATCCTGCGTTTTTCAACCGTATACGCGTCCATCTCAGCTACTGATATTATCTTGAAAATCTGATCCAGTTGAAACTCAAATGTAAGATCTTCCAGTCAGTGAAGCTTAATTCGCGCTTTCCTTACGATATATTCACTTATTTTATTTATTTATTTATTTATTTATTTATTTATTTATTTATTTATTTATTTATTTATTTATTTATTTATTTATTTATTTATTTATTTATTTATTTATTTATTTATTTATTTATTTATTTATTTATTTATTTATTTATTTATTTATTTATTTATTTATTTATTTATTTATTTATTTATTTATTTATTTATTTATTTATTACCATAATCAATTGATAAACATGTATTGTTTCATAGTCCAACAAACTTCCTGTTGAAATAATGATAGAGGTTTCAGATAATGATTGAATGTTCTCCGTGGTATTTCCTCTTCGATTTCGAAATTATCGCGATAACATTTAACCCGAGTGAACATTTTAATTTGGCTTTAAAGGGAATGAACGGCAAACAAGGAGGAGGATAGTTTTCATGAAATCCCAAGTAGACGGTACCTTTCCTCTTATTTTGAAGTAGAAAATTTAATTTAAGTTGAAATAAAACAGTAGATTTATGTCAAAAGCACCAACTGTCGTTCTTTAGATAAGAAAATAAATGATCTTACAAGAGTAGCCAGAATTAAGTCCGAAAAATACTCTTTCAGTGAAAACACCATCTGTTTATTTATACCAGATTTTATAGTTTCCACACGAAATATTATTTTTAACAGCCGTGCGCGAAACGCGGGTTGTCGTTTTCCGTGTGCGAAACTAGAGATTTTTTCACCGTGTGCGAAACATCGCGAAGCGTGTGAGAAACATCGCGGAGCGTGTAGGGAATGGCGAAGCGTGAAACGTGAAGCGTGTGCGAAACATCGCGAAGCGTGTGCGAAAGTGTCGTAAAGCGAGTGCGAAACATCGCAAAGCGTGTGCGAAACGTCGCGAAGCGTGTGCGAAACATTGAAACGATTCACAATTGGTGTCGTTTTGACGACGTGCCTATTTATTATTTACGAACAATAGTGTTACGACACTGACTGTTATCCATTTACTTTTGTAGATGGAAGGTAAAATAAAATTTATATTCCTTTACATGACGCATTGCCTTTCACTCAAGACATATTAAAAATATCGTACTATATGCAACACGGGCGCGAGGCGATTTTCGCACTCGTCTCTTTGTCGTCCTGGCTACGCCCAGACGCAAACTCAACTCGTACGTGAACACTTGTTTCGCGCTTTTTATGTGAACTACTATTCCTTGTGCTTTACGTCTTGGTAATTAACTTCAGAACCTGCAACGAAATCACTTTTGCAGCTGGCCTAAGACTCACCCAAGCGATAACTCAGCCACCGAAAACGTAACACCAATCACAAGCAAACTGTTTCATTGCTCCTGACAGCCCAGATTCGCCAACTTAACCCAATTCCTGCCGGGTGATAGAGTAGAAAACTTAGGTGGAACACGCGCTACCTACCAGCTGGAAACGTCTGGCAGTTCACCCGTGCCGAAGGGGGTTTGCGGTGGGGTTTCTTGTAATCAGGCTGGCTGTCGGCTGCAGGCTCGTTCTGGGCCGGGACGAGGAGGCCTTTGGACAGTGTTGCCACCCTGGAGGAAAATGATCGTTTTCGTAGGATCGTAGGAACATTTTTTTCTTGTTGGGTTACACGACAATGTCCGTGTGATAACACCGCTGGTTTTTTTTTCACGACTGGGGGGGGGCTGGGTTTTATTGTTAGCAAATGGGAGACTAAAGTGAAGCATTCCTTCCCTAGGGGGAAATTTACTCCCTCCGGATTAAATATTGTCTCCCTTGTTTACATTAGGACAATGAAAACAATCGACTCGTTTGAGAAAAAAAAAAAGAATTTGAACACAACGTGAAATGAAAGTTATTTGTTCTTCTTTGCTTCTTCCCCGAAATACGCCAGCACGACATTTTCACTTACATCTAACATTTATTTATATTTATACCAATCTTTAAGTTTGCTGCATCATGCATTAGCTTAGATATTTTGGCAATCAATTTCTAATAGCTTTATTAGCAGCATTAGATATTCATTAGATAACATGACCTCCATTAAACACGTAGTCTTTATTGATAGTTTCCATGGCATAAAAAACATTATAACAAACTGTAACAAACATTACTCGCGTATCACGAATTTTAAATTCCATAAATTAATATTTTTAAAACATTCTCTCAAACTATTATGGTCGTGAAAAAAATAGCATATACAACTCCGGAGAAATTATTTCTTCCTCTATATAATTGTAGTCGTCGGGCTAAAACTATTACACTTTGCGAAAAATAATGAATTTCTCTCCCTTGAAGTATAATCTACTATTGTTCGAAAATTTTTTGCCTTGGAAGGATATTTTAATGAAAATCTATAAACGTTCAATGAGAACGTGTCCGAGTTTGTGTTCCTTGTGTGAAATATTTACATCTTCTGACACTTATTTGCTTTTGTTGCCCCACGTTGAGCAAGTCATTTGTGAAATATCCGCTACTGATACACTTAATTTTACAAGAGAGCAAAAAACAACGTTTAAATTAATTAATTCAGGGATTAATGATATTCAAACGAAGGTAATATTTAAACAAAACTATTTTTGTGAAAGTTTTTTTTTAATATCATTAATTTCTTGTGTTTATAGCATTAGTTTAAAGGTGGTTTTTGCTCCCCTGCAAAATTAAGTTTTTTGACTTATCTTCTTATTCACCGGGGTCAAAGATATAAATAATAATAATAATAATAATAATAATAATAATAATATAATAATAAATAATAATAAATAAAATACTAAGAAATCTTTGTAATTTGTGAAGTAACACGAAATGATGAATCTCTCTACTTTTATAAATATTATTACTATCAGGCTTACTAACGTGCGGTATGGATATTCACATAATATTGATCTATAAATATGTATTCTTTTACTTGCCCTGCCATCCTCAAAAATTTGCCAGGTACTAAAAAGTTATCTCGATTCAATTTTTTTTTTTACTTATGACTTTCGACACACAACATGCTACTTTCTTACCTGTCGTATGTGGACGTACAATTCTATACAGAATTACGTTTTATAGATGTTCTGTTGATTGTAACTGGTTATTTGAATTGATGGGAATAGCGACAAATTATCCTCTTTTTTTTCAGAATTCAAAATTTATTGCTTATTTATCCTTGAAAATAGATTTTATTACATGGGAGTTTTTTTGTTGTTTTTTTCTCCCTTTCAAAATTCAAAATTTATTGCTTATTTATCCTTGAAAATAGATTTTATTACATGGGAGTTTTTTGTTTTTTTTCTCCCTTTCAAAATTCAAAATTTAAGTAGTATATGACTTAGTGTAGGGATCACAGAATTTTGAAAATGTGCACACAATTCACTTTTCCCATAGCACGTCATACGCAGTTTTTAACTGTTTTTTGACGTAAAATAAATAAATAAATAAATAAATAAATAAATAAATAAATAAATAAATAAATAAATAAATAAATAAATAAATAAATAAATAAATAAATAAATAAAAATAAAAAAAATAAATAAATAAATAAATAAATAAATAAATAAATAAAAATAAATAGATGTTAAGTTCGAATAACCAGAAATGGCGTGCGCTTGCGTTGTTTGCTTGCTCTATTTTGCTCATTTACGGGGACATTTGCCTTGAAAACAACGTTGTTGGAACCTCCATGATCGATTCAGGCTTGTGACCAGAAGCTTGAATTGCCCGAAAAAGTATGAGTAGACTGTATTCTGTCGAGGGTACAGCAATAAGGCTTCTTGAAACTCAGCGTATATTGCGGAGTGCGTTCAGTCGAGCGTGGACGTCGATCGGGTGATTGTGTTCTAAGTGTTACTCACAGGTATTTATAGTACACTATTGTAAACATTTTTGTGTCAACATGACATCAAGTTCCTCTGGTAAATTATCCACTAACTTTAGAGTGAATGTAACGTTTTGTAAGTAGAGAATTCATTTTCTAAAATATTAGGGAAGAAATGAAGATTTATAATTTTTATACGGAATTGATTTGAGTATAACAAAATTGTTACCCTTTGTAACATTACAGATATTTTACATAATGTAGAGTACTTATCTACCTTTACATTCACACTAATTTTAATGTGCTGAGACTGCATTAGTTTAATTTATTTCTCGGTAGGAGCGCCGCTGGGAGAGACGCGACTTCAATTGTATGAAATTCTTTCTCGCGACTCTGACCGGGAGGTCCTAGGTTCGAGTCCTGACGGCGGCAGGATTTTCGACACTAGCTTTTCAGCTAGGTCCAATTCAGTCGTTGTCTGGAGGAGAATTCTAGCGGCCGGCTGCTCTGATCGGTAGTTTTCCGTGGTTTCTCCGATCAACACCAGGCGAATGCCGGAGCAGTACCCTACCAAATGGGCCACGGACCGCGCGCGATCTGTCCTTCCTCTTCCTTGTCTTATCCTCTCTCCTTACACACTCACACTAACATGCACTATACTACCACATATTCCGGGAGACCGGTCGGGAGCTTAGAGCTTGTCCCGGCTGGAGCGGTGCCCCGCTAGTGGGAGAGTCCTGGTTAGGGGGAAACCCCACTAGCCGACGGTAGGTCGGCGCCGGATCTCGCCATCCAGCGGAGGAAGACCACCGCCATCTCCGGAGAAACAAAACATGCACTACACAAACGGGATTAATGACCAAAGCAGTTGACGCGCCCGGAAACACGAAAAAAAATCAATCAATCAATCAATATTTCTCGCGAAAGCGAGTACGAGTAGCGTATTTCTTCCGAAGCGAGTACAACACGTGTGAGGAAGCTTATTGTAGATTTCGTTTTATTAAGAATAAAAATATTCTAGACGAGTTTATTAACAGTAATATTAAATTATTTACTATTAATATTGTACATTATTGGAACGCAAGTGTAAGACACAAGAAACATTTTTTGAAACACAATAACAATTTGTTGAGAGAAGAAACGACTTTTCTTCCACAACATAAAAGTGACTTATCTATAACATATAAACCACAACGAGAATTTGACATAATAAGTTCTAGGACAAAGAGAAGCGTACCAAAACCTTAGTCGAGAGCCAGTTGAGAGCCAGCGTTTGCAACACAAACGGTTTTTACAAAACAAGGCAAACGAAATGTGTCACAAATTATACCAAAGGCTACGATTCTCAAGTCCTTGTTCTCTAAGAATAATGAAGCGCTTGCACGTTCCAAAGAAGAATGTTTAGCGTCTAGAAGAATGTGTAATATCTAGAAGAAGCCGTAGCATTGATTGTCGATGCAAAATTGAGCAAATCACTATATATTTGATTAAGAAAACGTGCGAAAGAGAGAAATTGTGACTTATACCCAGGTAATAACAAATTGTTAAAAGCGAAACACAGGGCTGCACCAAAGATAAAGTTATTTCGGAGACAGAAGCTGAAGTTACATTCAAAGTCTACTCGATCATACCGCACATCGTTTATGTTTAGTACAGAACGAAGTTTTCAGTACAGTTGTCCATAGGCACAAAAATTACAGTTGGGAAATCATATACAAATGATGTGTTGGTGGAAGTTCCTGAAACTCAAACTATGAAGAAAATTTTCTTGAAAGCACATATGCTACTGATTCTGATTTGTTGTTAACATCAATTGTTCCTTGAGAAAAAAAACAAATAATTTGGCAGAATCCTCGTTCTTTGTCAACACGATTTTGCATGAAAATAAAATTTCAGTTCATAAAAAAATCATGATATCATTGCTCAGGAGAATAATACATAGAAAGACAAATATTACACTGATTTTTGAAACATTTTATTACACTATTTAAATAGAGAATACTAAACGTATATTCTTATATGCAGACAATAATACTGATAAAAAATACATAATCTTGTATATGTTACCCAAAAGAGATATGAATGTTAAAATATTCAAAAGCACATAATTTAACAATGCAAGTATTATTTAGTTGATTTCAATTCCAAAAAAAAAACAATGTCCCCGGAAATGTTCAAATTGCACCACAGTGCGTCGATCCTAGAAAACACGACCCTGGACAGTGTTGCCAGACTGAACGAGAATCATCGTTTTGTAGAAATTGTTTGTTCTTCGTGGGATGTCAGTGAGATAATAATGCTCTTTTGCTATTGTTTATTATTTTAGTGAAAATCTATAAACATTTCACGGTAACGTTTAGAATACGTGTTAACAAAGTTTCACAGGGACATTACGTATAATGATTCCACAGATTCTTTCACTATCATGTTATCCTTGCCACTTTTGCACACTTGATTACTTCTCTCTCTCTCTCTCTCTCTCTCTCTCTCTCTGTTTGAAACTTAAGTACATGAGGAAAAAATCTAGTGTATTAAAGGTTGTCGAATACGCAATTACATTAAAAAATGAAATGTAGTTCCGCCAATTCAAAATATATTTTCTCTTTTATTTATTAATTAGTAAAATATGTTTTGATTTCTTATTAAATATAAACCAATGTAAATAATTAAAAGAATTGTCGAAGGGCGCGATTTCTCTAAGGTGATTTTTTATAAAATCTTCACCAAATATTCAAATGTAACAATAATATCTAACAAATGTGTATTTAGAAAAGTTAATTAAAATACAATTAATATTTTGACAAATATTTTCAGTTCTCAAGAAACACTTCCTGACTTCATAGACGATGAACCACTTTCATTTTTAATGGTCTACTAAAAATTTCTAATACTTCCCTAAACAATAAAGATTTTCAGTTATATCTCAGTAGTTTTTTCAGGTCAAAAATGTGAAATGTCTGTAATAAGTTCGTTCTTGCAAAACGGAACTCTGTCATTTGCGTATATTTCATTACTTGACTGCAGGATGTGGACGGAAATGCGTCTTTCCTAAAAAAAGAGATTGACTAAACATATATTTGATGTACAGAGAATAGAAAGAGGGAAAGTGGTTGCAGATATGAGAGTGTACTGGATTGAAATAAGATAAAGAGAAGGGACAAATAGTAAGAGGTCAAACACGCAGTTGTATATGAGAAGGGAGAGAGAGAGGAGAGTGGGAGAGAGAAGAGAGAGGGAGAGAGAGAGAGAGACAGAGAGAGGGAGACAGAGAGAGGGAGACAGAGAGAGGGAGACAGAGAGAGGGAGACAGAGAGAGGGAGACAGAGAGAGGGAGACAGAGAGAGGGAGACAGGGAGAGAGGGAGACAGAGAGAGGGAGACAGGGAGAGGGAGACAGGGAGAGGGAGACAGGAGAGGGAGACAGGAGAGGGAGACGGAGAGGGAGACAGGGAGAGGGAGACAGGGAGAGAGGGAGACAGGGAGATGGAGACAGGGAGATGGAGACAGGGAGAGGGAGACAGGAGAGGGAGACAGGGAGAGGGAGACAGGGAGAGGGAGACAGGAGAGAGAGAGAGACAGCGAGAGAGAGAGACAGCGAGAGAGAGAGACAGCGAGAGAGAGAGACAGCGAGAGAGAGAGAGAGCGAAAAAAGAGAGAGGAGAGAGGGGAGAGACAGCGAGAGAGAGAGACAGGAGAGGAGAAGAGAGGACAGCGAGAGAGAGGAGAGAAGAGAGACAGGAGAGAGACGGGAGAGGAGAGGAGACAGAGAGAGGGAGACAGGAGAGGGAGACAGGAGAGAGAGGAGACCAGAGAGAGAGAGAGACAGCGAGAGAGAGAGACAGCGAGAGAGAGAGACAGCGAGAGAGAGAGACAGCGAGAGAGAGAGACAGCGAGAGAGAGACAGCGAGCGAGAGAGAGAGAAGCGAGAGAGAGAGAGAGACAGCGGAGAGAGAGACAGCGAGAGAGAGAGCAGGAGAGAGAGAGACAGCGAGAGAGAGACAGCAGAGAGAGAGACAGCGAGAGCAAGAGAGAGACAGCGGAAAGGGCAGCAGAGAGAGACAGGAGAGAGAGACAGGGAGAGGAAGGGAAGGAGAAGAGAGACAGCGAGAGAGAGAGGCAATGAAATATGAATGGATATTATTGTATAAATATATTTATTCCGAGAAAAAACTCCACAAAAAGAATTATCTTGAAAATCACTAGCGTTATGTGGTCATTAAGTAAAAGATTTGAAGTAGTGGAATTATATTTGAAACTTTTATTTGCGGTAATAGAATGCATTTGTTATTGGACTAAATCATTCTCTCGATATTTAATGAGAATGTTGTATGCTCATATGTTTAAAACGATGAGCAATAACCCAACTGAATATAGAAATAAATGAACAAATAATAGTCTTCTCCTTACCGCAGACTACGAACATTTTCTATTATTTCTTTTCGCGCATCCTGAGAATGAGGCTCCAGTACCCCCCCTCCGGAGCTGCCAACCACGCAACACAAACCGCTCGCAAGGTGTCAGTGACATACCCGGAAGCACAATACACAAAAGTGTAATCGCGATCAAGAAATTGATAAAATCCTTCATGTTTCATTGTGGCCCAGAAGATGATCTCAGTGATGACTTCGATTACTCCGGTCATCCACAACATTTTGATGTAAAGTTTAATTCTGAAAGAAAAATGAGATATGCGTGAGATTAAATGTAAAACGTAAGCCATGACGAAGGTACAGGCTTCAAAATATAACAACGAATGTTTTGTAAAAAATACACTTCATATTATAAATAAAGAACCAGAAACATGTTTCGGGAATCTGGTCTCATTTTCAGTGGCACTATGGATCGAGGAAGTTCAGTCGCCATCTTATATAGAACTGTGCAGAGTACTGAAACTGACTTCTGATTGTATGTATTGGCGTTCTGGGTCGGTAGTAACTAGATATGCTCATTAACTGCATGAAAACTTGTTGATTATCTCTATGTGAAATTAAAATTCCACCGTGAAATTTCCGCCGTGAAAAATTCCGTACGCGAAAACTACTCGTTTTCTTTCCAAAAATCGACCGGAAGCGGTAGCTCAGTTCATCAACTGTTGTCACTGCAGCGCCTCTGACCGGGAGGTCCTAGGTTCGATTCCTGATGGCGGCAGAATTTTCGACACTAGCTTTTCAGCTAGGTCGAATTCAGTCGCTGTTTAGAGGAGAATTCTAGCGGCCGGCTGCTCAGATATGTATTTTTTCGTGGTTTCTCCGATCAACACCAGGCGAATGCCGGAGCAGTACCTTAACAAACGGCCACGGACCGCGCGCGTTATTTCCTTCCTCTTCCTTCTCCTATCCTCTCCCCTCACACACTCACACTTACACTAACATGCACTACACTACCACATATTCTGGGAGACCGGTCGGGAGCTTAGAGTTTGTCCCGGCAGGGGCGGTGCCACGCTGGTGGAAGAGTCCTGGTTAGGGAGAAACCCCACTAGCCGACGGTAGGTCGGCGCCGGATCTTGCCATCCAGCGGGGGAAGATCACCGCCAGCTTCCGAGAGAAAACATGCTCTACACTAACGGGACTGATGACCAAGGCAGTTGACGCGCCCGGAAATACGAAAATATCAATCAATCCAAAAACTGTAGCATCACTTGATACGTTATTAGGAAACGGCCATACGAGTTTTCTTTTCGAAAATTCGCCGTTTTTCCGCGCACGAATACAATACTTTCTCATTTTAAGAAGTAAGGACGAAAATATAAAACATTCTCAAGGGTCTCAAAGATGTATCGTACCAGTTAAGGGTTGAATTCACACTTACGTTTTCGTATCAACAGTTGTTTGCCTGCCACCTCCATTTCTGCCTTCCGTTGTTTTTCTGTTCCCGGCCTCAGTATTTACTGCTGGTGAGAGATTTCCCTTCGCCTGGCGGTGTCTCAAGGCAGCTTCGTCCTCTTCCCACCGAAGAACAGAGTTGCCTCGCCTGAGGTATTGCACTTTTCTAAAAGTGACGAAAAATGAGAAAAATATCAAATTTTATTTTTTAATATTGAAATAATGTATATATGTTTATGAACATTTTGACATATTATTTATTGAAAGATTGTTGTTTTTTGTTTTTTTATTGTGTTTTGGATGTGTATCAGCTCAGTCGGGCTAGCTTTTTAGCGTTCTGTGGTTTCACATAAACAAAATAGTTCGAAACTATTGACTTTTAAAGGCTGTGGTTTTCGCATTTTTTGTTCAGTTATCTTGTTTATCTGTGCAATATGTCGAGCTTGTAGTTTTTCTGTGTTTTTAAAGTTAAGTGCTATTTTATCTCTCTTGGGGTAAGCGGTAGGATAACCAGGTGTGTGAATGAAATGTCAACTCGTTCAAATCAAGTGACAAAACCGAAAGGTGTTTTTTAGAAAGCTTGTGAACAAAGTAAACATATTCAATCGTGAGGTTGACAGTTTGTGTAATGTGGAAAATACGTTTAGTAATGAAAACCCTGATTCATAACTTATCTAGTCAAGCCTTCCTCCTCAGATATCTCAGCTGAGAAAATGACCAAAGAGCGTAATCCACAATATGGAGCAGGTTGCTTTTAAGTAAAATAATACAACAAATATGATGCTGGGTAATTGCTTGCAAAACCTACAGAAACGATTTTCTCAAAACAGTTTTTCGTTATAAATGCCCCGTTTTTCATAAATTATTAAACCCAATTTATTTATCCTTGGGCGGATGGCTCTACTAAATAACCTAAAGTTGTGGATCTACATTTGCGAAGCTAGCATTATTTGTTTCATTTTTATAAATATATTGATCATTAAATTTTAAAAAAATAGATGTCTGGGGAAAAGTTATATTTCAGTTTCCTACCAAGCAATTCTGTTGTTGCAATGTTGATCAATACAACAACAAGAGTACAGATGATGTACAATAATAATTTCAAATCGGTATATTCAAAAGTTTATGGGTCATCAATATTAAGAATTTAACATGAGTAACATAGGAGGGATAATCTCACCTTAACGTGACCACGATGCAGATGAAGTTGATGAACACTAAGCATCCCACGGGGCCATAATAGAAGAGGATGGTTCCGCTTTTCACAGAAATATAACCTTTAGCTAAAAGTAAACAGAAATAAAATAGTTTTGATGTATGTGTGTATGCATGAATTTATATACGAATGTTCAGTCGACTTCGTTTATAGTGAACTTCTGGAGACTACATCGCTATATCAGAGGTTCACTTCATCCGAGAATGCCAAAATTAAAATAAAACTTTTCGAAACGATTGGTTTTATTAATGTAGAGATAAAGCGAAATACATTAACAGGACGAACTGAAAATATCAATAACTTTATTTGTCCTTAAATAAATAAAATTATTTTTAATTTTTGCTTCGTACTTTTTACCTTCTCGTATACGTACGTATATATGGAGTAATAAACGTAGTGTAGAGAAAGTTATGTAATGCTGCGCGAAAAAAACGGGAATTTTTGACACAAAAATTCATTCCCGGGACACAAAAACAAGAAACAGGATAAATATAGTTGCTAAATTAAGAAAAAAAGTCCCTAACACGTGGAGTAGCCAGAATCGCTGCTTTATGGGTCCTTGATGCCGAAAATACAATTGAAAGCAAAACGTTCATCTGTTCGTCCGTCTGTCGTATGTGAACAAACCTAGCGCCTAAATCACACGTACGATCTTTCCAAAGTAAAGAACCCCCCTGTCCACATGGCTCTAGCTGAAGCTTTGAAATTTTGAAACACATTCTTTAAAATTTGAGGGTACTTTACGTGAAGACTCCCACACATTTTCAAAGTTTTCTCAAGAACGGCTCCAAATTTGTAGTTGAGTAGATTAATTGGAATTTCGCTACTATATTTTGCGTTCATCATTGCATTTCATAATAGACAATAGTCGTTACGTATGGCTTTCCATACTTCAAAGTGTAATACTTGAAGTAAAGGCGAATTTAAATTTTTGTTCTCAAACCCACTCCAAACTTTTCTTTTAATTTTTTCCTCGGATAGATGAAAAATACACTTAAAAAACGGTCCATTTTCATTCAACTCTCTAATTCTTAAAATTTACAGGAGTTATAAATGAAGCGCAGAAAATGTTCTGTTGTAGCACCACAGGTTATATTCAGCAACTAGGGAACCAAAACATTAATAAATTGTGACAAATAATTTTTGATGTCGATATAAAACCAGCCGGGGGGAGAGATGGGGACAAAACCGAAAACCAGACGAAACATATTAGGAAACTAACTAGTACGAGAAAGTCTGTGCCATTCTGTAGCACCACTAGTTTACACATACGTTGTAGCTCGTTATTGTCTGTGATAAGGAGCTCGATAGACCCTGCATTACTTACCTGGATAGAAAGGATCGAGGTTACGAAGGAAGTATGAAAACTAGTAAACAGTACCAAAAAAAAGTTATAAATTGTAGACAATTGTTAAATATAAGTAGATAAATAAGTCAATAAAAATAAATATATTAACTTAAAATAATTAAAATAAGTTAAATAAATTAAAATTAAATTAAATTAAAATAAAATAAAATAAAAGGAAACGGTTAAAATAAAACACATTAGGGGGCGAAGGGAAGTGGGAATCGGAAATGTTAGGGCAGAGGCGTTGGTGCGGACGATTTTCTGTGGTGCTGTTTGTTTTCAGGTACGGAGGAGGCCAAACACTGGAAGGAGAATGCCTGACGCCCGCGCCAAATAAATAAATAAATAGTTTAAAAATCGGCTAGATTAGCATGTACTCGGCTTCTGACGGCAGGTTTTTCCCCCTTCAGGGGTTTTTTCCTCAGCCGTACCTTATGATTCTCGTTTCCGCGGCTTTGATGCGATGGACAGACCATTTGGGGTGAATACCAGAATGCGAAAGGTTAGAACGTGGTAGAATGTAGGTATTGTAATGGCTTAAAGGCCTTCCGCCAGCCAAATTGCATCAAGTTTTCTAATTTGGCTGTAATAATTACCTATTAAATAAAAATAAAAAATATATGAAAACTGTTGAATAATGCTACATGATCTGTTATGGACGGAATTATGAAAGGAAATTGTGGGAGGGAAATATGAAAAGACGAACCGAGTTCATTTAATATTAATTAATTAGTTAATAAGTAAATCTGAATCAATAAAATTAGGTAAAATTAAAATTATATATGTACTACGGGCGTTAAATGATGTTAATGATATCGGGCGCCAAAAATCCCTCGAACCATAGACCCTCGGACATTTTGTCACCGCTCTATCATTAGAACTCTTATTTCGCCCTTGGTTCGTAAATAACTATTTTATTTGTGTCGCTTCTTTTATAATCACCACTGATGTAGTATGGTTCCTTATAACACACTCTTGTCTCCATTAGCGTTGGCTTGTACCAAGGAATCTCCATTTTGAGCTCAATTTGATCTCGTGGAGTAAACAGCAGATAACATGATATAGTCATGATCATGGGTAGTCCCCATGCAAAGACTGAAAATACAAGAAATCTCTTCCTCCCGCTCCTCTTTGGGGCTGCTACCTGCAATCTGCAGAAACAGAAAATTTACGTATAGAATTTGATATTTGTATAATTATAAAAAATTGTGAATAATATTTAAAAGGGCTTTTGTTTAGACAGAAATTAGTGCTTTCTATTCAATCAAATTTCGAAATATTTAAAATGAAAAGTTGTGCCCTTAGATGCATTCCAGTTCTTATCAATGGTTTTATATAAAAACTTGTAATTTTTAATAAAGTATTAATGTTAAGGAATGAACGTTTTTCTGCCTTCTTTGTTTATTTAGTCTTTTCTAAAGAAAAGTACAATTTACAAGTTATTTGTAGTTATTACAAACTAAGTAATATGTTTAACTAGGACAATTTCCGGCGTTGCTTCTTCGTATTCAATCCTAGCGAATGAGGGAAAAGGTGTATTTTATACAAACCACGGTGTTTGAGATTATTATTTTTAACATAATTGGTTCAAATTTTAATAAAATATTATAATTTTCTTTCATTTTATATACATCACATTGCTATTAAAGGAAATTTTTATCTTATGCACCGCTACTGGTATCTAGCGATTAAATTAGATACCATTTTTGCTACAGCACTCAGGGTTCTGACAGAATGTATTAGAAAACACGTGCTTTTAGCGAGAGGCGAAAAATGGTGGCGGTGCATCTACAAACATTTTTTAAATTAATTATTTTGATATAGTGGAAACGTAATTCAGTTAATTATCATTCTCCATTTCTTTTGTTGAATCTTTGGTTATACTGAGTGGGCGAGAGTGTCTCAATACGAAAGCATACTTCATAAATAGAAATGATACATTAAAAAAACTGCTTACCTGAAACCCATTGACATGTTGACACAGAGGACGGTAATCCAAAACCAGGATGCCGTCAGAAGAAAGTACATAAAAAGTGCTGCAAAATAGAATACTAGTATTACTATTATCGAATATCGAGTCTTATATATCATAGAATACTAGTATTATTATCGTTAATTATAATAATTATAATAATAATATTGATAAATCCGTTAGTAAACTGTAACGTTGGTTTTTTTAATGTATTCACATTTTATCAAATTGCTTCGTTGAGACTATTCATTGATTCATCAGAACCAAGATAATTACATTTCTCATGCTCGAACTCTTATTGCCAAACATGATCCCGCGGAAATACACTATAACAACAACAATATCACAATTTGTGTGTGTATGAGTGTGTGTGAGCGAGTGCGCAACTGAGTGAGCGAGCGAGTGCTCAAGCGAGTGCGCGAGGGAGTGCGCAAGCGAGTGCGCGAGCGAGTGCACGTGTACGTGCTCATGCGAGTGCGCTAGCGATTTCGCAAGCTAGTGCGCAAGCAAGTGCGCTGGCGAGTGCGTGAGCGAGTGCGCTAGCGAGTGCGCTAGCAAGTGCGCTAGCGAGTGTGAAAGCGAATACGCAAGCACGTGCGCTAGCGAGTGTGAAAGCGAATACGCAATCACGTGCGCTAGCGAGTGCGCAAGCTAGTGCGCCAGCGAGTGCGCTAGCAACTGCGTGAGCGAGTGCGCTAGCGAGTGTGAAAGCGATGCAGCGATTGCGCAGGTGAGCGCGGCGGCTAGTGCTCAGGCCAGTGTGCATGCGAGGGTAATTCATTGTGAGGGGCAGCGTGTGCGCAAGCGAATGCGCAAGCGAATGCGTAAGCGATTGCGCAGGTGAGCGCGGCGGCTAGTGCTCAGGCCAGTGTGCATGCGAGGGTAGATTCATTGTGTATAAATTGTGGGTTATATGGGAGGAGCGATATGTTATAGAAGTAGCGCTAACATGGAGGTTCATGCATGTAATTATGATTTAAATCAAATAATATTTGTATTATTTACTGTCCGACTCAATACGTTATTTTCGACATCTGAAAGTAATGAATTTTCGTCAATGAGAATAAAAATAAAATATATATTTCACGCAGATTAACTTTATTTCGCGGGTACATATGCCCGTTGGTGATGGATTATGAATGGAAATTATCACATATATGCAACACAACATTGCCCAGACGATTGTATGAAGGCTGCCGGACTGTTCGTGGATGCGAAGATAAAGTTGCCTTTGTCTCGAAAACTACCCCATTATCCTTAAATTTCATTTAACTTACCAAACGGAGTGCATGTTTTTTGAAGACTAATCGGGATATCGAATCGCAATTCGTCTATGACATCACTGATTGTTAAGAAGTACACAAGCTGCCCCGTATTGAAACCAAGGAGGCAGGCAGCATGACAACCCAGACACCAGCCGTGGATCTTCCGCCGCATGTGTTTATCGCATACGACCGATATCAGCGACACAACCAACAGCAAACACGAAGCAATGCAAAGTGGTCGTAGTAGCCAATACACACCTCGCTCTACACGCGGATGTTCGCAGTAGAACAGACCTTCTTCCAAAGAGCCGTCAATGCGGTAATAGTCGAAGCAAGCGCTCCAAGTGGAGAAGAGAAATTCATGCTGTTCCTCGCGTGCCCAGGCAGCAGATCGGTACTCGGTTGGGGCCTTCTGAAGAGATTGGCAGTAGCTATTCCGAGAAATAGGAAACTCCGCATCGATATCTTTGGTGAAGGTAGAGTTAAATGGACTCCAAGGACTCCTATCATCCGATTCACAGTCCCATTTTCCTCCCACTAGCACATAATTGAGTCGGCAGCATTTCGTGATGCATTCCTCCTTGGAGCACTCAGTGTTGAAAACCAATACGTACGGGGCAAGTGGAGGCAACGCCGCATCAATGCAGAAGAAAGCTTGCCTGCTTCCCCCTCCGGGTTTTGGCCGTACTGCAAACTTGCCGTTAAAAATCGCCTGTGTTTTCCATCTGTCTTCAGGGGGAGACTGGTGTTTATTCCACAAAGATGATCTATTTACAGAAACAATGTTGTATCCTCCACGTAGAAGTATCCCTTCAGTAATTATAACTTCAGAAACACGTTCTAGTGCCACACCCGGTGGATACCATAACCGCATCCAATTCTCATCCAGTGGAGGTACGATGAAATTACTTCCGCTGTATCGAAAAGTGACGTTTTGAGGCCAATCAGTCTTCACACACGACTTACCGTCTCCCGATACCATCTGAAATTCACTACAACACTTTCTTACAATGATTGTTTCTCCTGCTTTGATCACACCCGCAACTGCCAACAGTAGCGTCAGATGTCGTGCTAGACTCGTCAGAAAACGCATGGTTGGTGAATGCAGACACACACACGTTGGATGAATTACTGCACACGAGTTTCCGTCGTACAAGAGTTCGGCTAATAGGCTGTTTTGCTTTCTCACGAAGTACAGTCGACTCCGGTTATAGTGAACTCGGATATAGTGAACCCTCGGTTATAACGAACTTAACTCACTGGTCCCGTTTCGCTTACATGACAAATAAACATAATGAGATTCGGTTATAGTGAACCTGAACCTTGGCTATAGTGAACGTAAGAAATAAGTCTTGGATGTTAATTGTATCTCGTATGTTATTAGGCGAGTGGAACGTCTTTCGGACGACAGTGGAAAAGGCATAGAAAAGTTTTAAGACTGCATTACGATACTTAGAAACAGGAAAATCCAGAATCAAGTATGAGAAAGCACGAACTCTGACTGGAGAAGGATCAAGATAAATTACTAATGAAAAATGTACGAAGCAAACAATTGAAAGTAATTAATTGTTTTTAATACCAAATGAATATATTGAAATGTTCAGTTCGTGCTGTTAATGAGTTTTGCTGGAACTTTATGTTAATAAAATCAATAATTGTTGAGAAATTCTATTTAATTTTGACATCATCATATATAGTGAACCAAACATGCGAGTCTCCAGAAGTTCACTATAACCGGAGTCATCTGTACTTACACTTTTCACGTTTGGTCAGTATCCTTTGTATTATGCTTAGTCACTATCTTCTGCTGGGGTTTTCTTGCGTGAAAATCCTTTGTAAGTAACTGCTGCCGAATATCTCCAGGAAGACCAGGAAAGTAGTATATGACTTAGTGTAGGGATCACAGAATTTTGAAAATGTGCACACAATTCACTTTTCCCCATAGCAGGTCATACGCAGTTTTTAACTGTTTTTTGACGTAAAATAAAAAAATGAGAGACTGAATTAGCGCACTTTTGCTTCTTTGACAAGACTTCGGCTCGGGGGCTATATTACATACACTACGTACCCCCTTTTCCGCTCAGTCAGCACGTGTTGTGACCAAGTACCCGTTTCTGCAAGTCAATAGTCTTGTAGAAACGCACTATGCGTGGCCAAGAACGTTCTAGGTGCGTTGGAATGCTGAAAAGAGCCGGAGTGGAAACATGCTGCGAGATTCAACGAAAGATGTCCACTTCATTGACTGACGGAGTGAAGATCTTGAGTGTAACCCTTTTCATAGATTTCAAAGTTACACGATGGAACCGGAAACATTCACCTTAGAGACCGACGAAGGGCTTGCGTCCAGGATAACTTGATCGACGCGAGCGTTAAACCGTTGGCGAATATGCCGTATGGACGACAGGGCAGGGCCGAGAGAGCAGAAGTAAAGGCACTAAGGTATAGGCGTCCGAGGCGAAGACTGTTCGACCGAAAGCGTCCTGTTTTGCAAACCCGTCCGCCACCTGTGACGAGGTCGAGTAGGGAATTCCAGGCAGCGATCTACGGAAGTGCAATTTTTCTTTGCGGTTTTTCTATATCATTGTGGATGTGTTTGCAACGTCAATTCAGATCCGTTTTGTATGACCACAAAAGTCTGGCGGGAATGCAAACTCGTACTTCCTGTACACAGAACAAAGAGGGATTAAAAATATTTTTTTCTTCTTCTCTTCGCATTTTCCCTTGGAGCTTGCTGTTTTCATCCTCCACAACTCCGATCCTCCCAATCTCGTGGTTTGAGGCCTCTATCCTTCATAACTTCCTGGACGTATTTTTCCCATTCTGAAACTGGTATTCCTCTTTTTCGTCTCTCAGGTGGTTGCCATTTTAAGATCTTGTGTGGTTATCTGTTTTCTGACATTCTCTGGACATGTCCATACCACTGTAGTGCTCTATTTTCCAAGGTCTTCGTAATAGAACAAATTATATTCATCCTTCTCCATATTTCTTCAATTCATACTCTGTCGCTGCAAGTTGTAGGCATCGTCTCATGTAGCCCATTTCCACTGCCTTATCTTTCTCTTATTTTTTGTGTTTTGGCTACATTTCCGCACCATATAGTACTATATTTTCTACTACACAATGGAATATCCTTCTTTTGATATCTTGGCGGATATTGTTATTCCATAATATGCCGTGTAAAGCTTTGGTTGCTTTCTTTCCCATAATCATTCTCGAGTTTATATCTGAGCACATGTACCCGAGTTGTTTATTAAAGATCCAAGATATTTGAAGGAACTGCTTTTAATTTTCTTATCATTTACGTCTATTATCTTGCGTCCATTGCTTATCCAATGCAATACATTCGGTTTTATTAAAATGTATTTCCAATCCCCATTTCTTATATTCTATTAGCTTTCTTCGGAAAACATAAAAATATCTATAAAAAATGTTATGAAAGTTTTTATGGCATGTACGAAAATACTAGTAGTCTACAGCAGCAAAAGCGCTGCTGAAAAAACCCTCACAAAATGGTTTTCCGAAATTAAAACGCACACTACGCCAGAACAACTAATAAATAATACTCTCATATATCACAGTAATACATTAAATATTAAAAAAAAAAACATTCCCCACAAATGCCCCAATGACATACTATACAGAGTCGGCACAAACGTTGTTGTCCAAAATGTTTGGTTTGTTTTTTCCGCGTTTCCGGGCGCGTCAACTGCTTTGGTCATTAGTCCCGTTAGTGTAGTGCATGTTTTTTATCTCTGGAGATGGCGGTGATCTTCCCCCGCTGGATGGCGAGATCCGGCGCCGACCTACCGTCGGCTAGTGGGGTTTCCCCCTAAACCGGACTCTCCCACCAGCGGGGCACGGCCTCAGCCGGGACAAGCTCCTGACTGTAACAATTATTGTACCGCAGCCTTTGGGTCAAAGACTCCCATCTCGATCAGGTTTTTCGTTCAGTTTCCCTGATCCTTTGAGTAAATACTGAGATGGCCCGTTGTTTTGCTTCTGGACATAAATGTAACTTCATGTTCTGAGAACGTCTTCTAGAAATCAGTAGGAAATACAGTTATTCAAATTATCGTGAAGCCATAGGCTTCCGCGACCAGAGTCATGTCAATGATCTTGGCTGTCCGGGTGACACCGCGTCGAAGGCTGTGTTGCCGACGTTTCGACAATCTTTTCGTGGTCTTCCTCAGGGCAGGCAGTGCAGACAGTCCAGCCTTGAGAAAGACCACGAAAGGATAGTTGAAACGTCGGCAACACAGCCATAGACGCGGTTTTACCCGGAAGACAACATCATTTATATTCAAATTATCATTTATAATCAAATTATTGTCGCATCAGGAAGTATTGTTCCTTGACGAAGTACATGATCAGGATTAAGAGCTCACGTTTATTGCTGATTTACCCTTGAAAATAGATTTTATTACACATTGGAGCGAATACTTTTTTTTTAACAAAAAACTGCCATTTGCTCCTCCTCGCAAAAACTCCTCGTAAACAACGCCCATTTTCTTTCTGTATTGAAAATTCAAGTAGTCAATGGCTTAGCATAGGGATCACAGAATTTTGAAAACGTGCACAGAATTCACTTCTCCCCGTAGCACCTCACACATATTTTTAACATTCCGTCACTCCCGCGGCTATTCGTAACACGAGTACTCACACGTTGCTGTCCGTCCAACTTAAATCCAGTGTCCAGTCCAGTGTTATAAGTAGGGCTGTGATTCACATGCATTTGCATATTTTTTATGTTAACTGAAACATCCCGTTTCAACAAATTGTATATGTTTTGAGGCTTGATTGATTCATTGATTGATTTGTTTCGTGTTTCCGGGCGCGTCAACTGCTTTGGTCATTAGTCCCGTTAGTGTAGTGCATGTTTTTTTCTCGGGAGATGGCAGTGATCTTCCCCCGCTGGATGGCGAGATCCGGCGCCGACCGGGAGGAGAGAGGGAGAGATTAGGACCAGGAAGAGGAAGGAAAGATCGCGCGCGGTCCGTGATCCGTTCGGTAGGGTACTGCTGCGGTATTCGCCTGGTGTTGATCGGAGAAACCACGGAAAACTCCCGATCAGAGCAACCGGCGGCTAGAATTCTCCTCCAGGCAGCGACTGAATTCGACCTAGCTGAAAAGCTAATGCCGAAAACCCTGCCGCCATCAGGACTCGAACCTAGGACCTCCCGGTCAGAGGCGCTGCAGTGATATCAGTTGATGCACTGAGCTACTGCTGCCGGTATGTTTTGAGGCATTTAGAATCAATTTAAGATATTTTTATTTCGCATATTTTCGCATGTATCTCCATAATTGCATATTTTTGCGTATTTGGGCTATATTTGCATATTTTTGTTGCATATTCACCCCTCATTGCAAGGTATTTCAATCAGTCAATGAGTGTTCTTTGGTTCTACTATTTCTGTCGGATGGTGCACCTTATATGTGAAAAGCAAGAGCTGCGATAAAAGTTTTTATCCTAAACTTCATCTAACTTGCCTTGTTCGTGATTTTCATCGTGCGATCGCAATTCCCAGATATTGATCAGTTGATATCAAATATCAAGAAAGTATTCTTGAAGTCATGTGCATATTGTTAAGATCTTCTCCTCCCCAACCGAGACCTTGATCTTCTCCTCCCCAACCAGCCACCACAAGGAGGGGTACTTGGCTGAAGGCAGCTGAGTATTATTCCAACTACATTGATCAAATAAAAGATGTACTAAGCTACTTGTTGATAGTTGATGTGGAGCGGGCACAACCGATTTAAGGCGATTTGGAGGTCAAATAGGCGTTCGTTTGAGTTTGAGAACTTGAAAAAGGTGGTAGTTTGCAGATGCAACAATTTTGCAAGTGATCGTGTTCACGGTATGCCCCAGTTTTTTCAATTTATTAACTTTTCCTTTTAACTAAATATTGTTGGCCTACAAGTGAAACTCAATAAGTCAAGATTTTCCAGTTTTGCGGTATTTGATTATTGGGTTCTAGATTTTATTACAATTGATGGAAAGTCATATTTTTGTTGCAATCCTATTTTTTATTTTGTGAAATATAGTACATTAACTGCATGTCCCATTATTATCCAAGAAATAGTTTTCTTCAAAATTAAGCCCTAAATGTGAATGTTTGTCGCTTGTAACATTATATATGATTTCTGTATCTTTTTTGCTGTAAACATATTTTCCAAATTATACTTTTAATTTAGTTTTACACTTACACAGTACATTACACTATTTCACATATTTTCCTTTTTTAATTACATATATTACCAAATACATTTACATATTTATGTGCATATTTTGCTGTTGCATATAAATCATAGCCCTAGTTACAACGAAACGTCCAGCATTTGTAATGATTGAGATTAATCATTCAAAAATGAAGAGAATCCTATTTCAACAGCTGAAAGAAGTTTTATTTTTGTTTCAGTGAGGTGCATTCACTAGCGGAGTGAGACAAAGAGAAAATATCCTTGTTCCAAACCATTTTCTTGTTCGTCTTTATTTGAAGTATTTTAAGTGTTTCTTTTTTTACATACACCACTTATTAATAATACAACTCAAAATACATATCGCCCAAACACGCCGATTTCACAAACCTACAAGTCAATAACCCAACTCAATACAACACAGTATTAAACAAACACAAAACAGATAATCATAAATGTTACGTTCCCCTAAACCAACATCCGAAACGTGTAAGAGCAAAGACGAGGTGCATGAAATAACATCACGAACCTTTCCGACGGGATTGCATGCCGAAGCTGGCAAGTTTTCGTATGAAATTCGGCAACATTGCGCATCATCCAGCGTTGCCAGGTGGTATCCACTCTCAAAACTCTCCAGCGTTTCGGAGCACCACACTCGGTTACCAAGTTTGCAGGAAAATATGTTGAATAATGGAGCAGGTATGGTAAAGTTTCGAGCAAAGGCCGCTTGGGGCGTGTGGTATCGACGGAACCACGACCGCTTCTTTGATATGCTATTCGATTTTAAAGAGAAAGTGAAATGAGCGGTTAAGACCCTTCTTTCAGCGCTCTCAGAATTTGAACGATACTTATAGACTGATTACCTCGGAGCTAGTATTGCTGCAGGCACTGCAGCGACCCTGGTCTGGTGGTACTAGGCATAGATTGCCGACGGCGGACACTACATATCTGGATGGTATTCGACCAGTCTGGAGGAGAATTCTACCCGTCGAACCGGGAGCGGTAGCTCAGTGCATCAACTGATGTTACTGCAGCGGCTCTGACCGGGAGCTTCTAGGTTCGAGTCCTGACGGCGGCAGGATTCTTGACACTAGCTTTTCAGCTAGGTCGAATTCAGTCGCAGTCTGGAGGAGAATTCTAGCGGTCGGCTGCTCTGATCGGTAGTTATTCCCTGGTTTCTCCGATCAACACCAGGCGAATGCCGGAGCAGTACCCTACCAAACGGGCCACGGACCGCGCGCGATCTTTCCTTCCTCTTCCTTGTCTTATCCTCTCCCCTTACACACACACTTACACTAACATGCACTACACTATCACATATTCCGGGAGACCGGTCGGGAGCTTACAGCTTGTCCCGGCTGGGGCGGTGCCCCGCTGGTGAGGAGAGTCCTGGTTAGGGGGAAACCCCACTAGCCGACGGTAGGTCGGCGCCGGATCTCACCATCCAGCGGGGGAAGATCACCGCCATCTCCCAAGAAAAAACATGCACTACACTAACGGGACTAATGACCGAAGCAATTGACGCGCCCGGAAACACGAAAAAATCAATCAATCAATCAATCAATCTAGCCGTCGGCTAGTCTGATCGGTAGTTCTCCATGCTGTCTCCGATCAATGTCAGAGAATGTCACAGAAATACCTTAACAAACGAGCCTTGGACTGCACATGATCTTTTCTTCCTCTTCCTTGTTCTATACTCACCCCTTACTCACACGCACTTACACTTACATGCATTACACTACTACAGATGTCACCGGGAGCGTTTGCTCAGTGCATCAACTCATGTCACTACAGCGCCTCAGAGAGGTCCTAGGTTCATGTCCTGACGGTCCTAGCTTTTTAGCTAGGTCGAATTCAGTCGCTGTCTGGAGGAGAATTCTAGCGGCCGGCTGCTCTGATCGGTAGTATTCCGTGGTTTCTCCGATCAACACCAGGCGAGTAGTACTCTACCAAACGGGCCACGGACCGCGCGCAATTTTCCCTTCCTCTGCCTTGTCCTATTCTCTCTCCTTACACACACACTTACGCTAACATGTACTACACTGCCACATAATCCGGGAGACCGGTCGGGAGCTTAGAGTTTGTCCCGGCTGGAGCGGTGCCCCGCTGGTGGGAGAGTCCTGGTTAGGGGGAAGCCCCACTAGCCGACGGTAGGTCGGCGCTGGATCTCGCCATCTAGCGGGGGAAGATCACCGCCATCTCCCGGGAAAAAACATACACTAAATTTACGGGACTAATGACCAAAGCCGTTGACGCGCCCGGAAACACGAAAAAATCAATCAACTACACGTCGGGAGCTTAGACCTTGTCCCAGCTGGTGCCCCGCTGGTGGGAGATACCGGTTTGGGAAAACCTTGAAATAAAATGAATCATTACGGAGAAATTCTGTATAATTTCGACATCATTGTATATTGCGGACCTAGTTTATAGTGGACCTAATGCGAGTCGATTATATATTGTGCGGCCAAAGTGTTTACTATAATTTATTTATTTATTTAACGGACAATTTGTCCTTGATTGTACAAAATCTATCAACAGATATTGCATGTTTAATACTTAAATGCTTATAAAATATATGCATATGTGCGTATGTGCTCATACATATGTGTTTATATTTTGTCGATATTTATGTAAAGAGTCTTAGTCTGTTTGGAAACTAAATGAATTCAAGAGATACTTCTTAATGTTTAGGACTCGGAGGAATGTATTATTACTGACTTAGGTTACAACGATATAAATGTATTAGATCGCGTTTCAGAATGCATTAGGGTTTCAATAACTTACCCAATTTTTAACCTTGTTTATCTCTTTATCTAGTTTAAATTTTTATAATTTTAATTTAATACTATAAGTCAATTGTTTTACAATTTTGTTCATATTACCCTTCATCTTTGATACGCGATATGAGGTTCTTTAGGTTTCCATCTTCATGGTTCAACTATGCATTAGATTTCGGCAGAAGATGCATTATATTTCGAGAATTAATACAATATATTAAGAAATTGTATATAAACATACGTGTAAGTGAATTTCAATTGCTATAAGGGAACCGCTTGGGAAATACGTAAATAATAAGTATTAACCATTCAAAAATGTACACCTCACAAATAACAGATGCATTGACTACAAAAGTCACCATGAAGGTTTTTAAATGTTACCCCGCCAATATTATTGTCCATTTTGGCAATAGTACGTTTAATTTTGCGGCAAAATGGACCTTTGCCGCAGTGCAATAGATACTGCAGTGCAATAGATACCGCAGTGCAATAGATACTGCAATAGGTATTGCAGCAGTGCAATAGATACTACGAGAGACTTATTCGTAGGTTCCATTGTCTGTGGACTTGTCACTCATCCTCAATTACAATATTCTAATCGTCATTTTTTGCGAGGTCTTTCCGTACATAGTAAAAAGAAAGTTCAAACAACTGTAACATCAGACCAGTTGAAGAGATGAAAACTTTTGTTCGGAATATTCCATCCTAACAACTCTCAAAGGGGTACTATTCCTCCTAAAACATACTGTATGTTGTAGAACATGCATATGCAAACTAATCCAATTTTGGAGATACGAACCATGGTGCTCATGAGTAGAAAGCAGGCACTCTCACATTATGGGTACTACCTCAAAGAGAAGAGTAAAGTGAGAAATTTTAGTACTAGCCGGGAACGAAATTACACGTTTATTTTCAAAAACCTGAGTGTCATGTAGCTGCCCAACACGACAGATTCTCTTTCTCTTTTCTTTCTCATTCTCTACCTTTCTGTATGCGTCTTTCTTCCCTTCTTTCTTTTCTTTATCTTTCTCTCTCTTTCAGACTTTATTTCTCTGTCATTCTCTTACTTTCCTATTGTCTTTCTCGTACTTTCTTTCTCTTCTGCATTTCTTTCGCTCATTGTTTTTCTTTTACGGTATTTCTCTCTTTTTCCTGTTTCTCTTTCTTTCTGTGTCTTTTTTTTTCCTCTTCCTTCTCTATCTCCCTATTTCTCTGTCTCTCGTTTTCTCTCTTGTGTTCGTTCCCCTTCGATAGCGCGAAAGATCGGCCTGATTAGGCTGGGGGCTAACCTTTGGATATCGCAGTGCTGTCAGAGTCAAACTATGTAGATCATTATATGAGTGCCCTTCGTTTTTAAGGGTGAGTTGAGGGCAGAACGGGGTAAGAGACACTCCATGGGAGTTATGGATCGTTGTGTTTTATTTTCTTTAATAGGTAATTATCACACATAAATTACATTACTTCATGCGATGTCACTATGCCGAATGCTTTTAAGCTGCTACAAAACCTGTAACGTTTCGAAATATGATACGCACAGCGGATGGTTACTTCATTGGCCAAATCCGCGGAAAATATACCATATGCTATGGCCAAGGTGAAAAAATCTGAAAGGGGAAAAACCGGTTTGTCAGAAGACGAGGACTAATTTACCAAACTATTTCTAAACTATTTATTGTTTATTTATTTCCTGCCGCGGATGGTACGAATTCTCCTTCCAGTCTTTGACCTCCTGAAATGAGAAGAAATAAAAGAGATCATCTTCGTCAACATATCAGCTTTATTAAGATAGCCGGCTTTCCATGGCTTTGCCGTCATCGTCAGTCTCGCTGCTGTCGGCAAAAGTCGAGCGACTGTGCCGACTTTTGCCGACAGCAGCGACACTGACGATGACGGCAAAGCCGTCGAAAGCCGGCTATCTTAATAAAGCTGATATGTTGACGAAGATGACCTCTTTTATTTCTTCTTATAAGAACGTCAACAACACCAAATCAGAATTCCCACAACTCCTGAAATGAAAGAGCACCACACCAGATTGTCCGTACTCTCGCCTTTGAGCTTACGAAAATTATCTCCCTTTCAACCCCTAATGTGCTCATCTAATTATTTAATGGTTTAATTATTTGTTTATTGACTTACATATATATTTAATTCTTTCTTAAAAACGTATTTACTTCTAAACTTAATTACCTATTAACGAATTGTTTAATTAACGCAAGACTAAACTTGAACTACAGCAGCCCACCAATCTTATCTACGATTCTACATTTCTTATTTATCGATATCTACAATTTTTATTTACTAGTTACTTTACTAGTTAGTTACTTTACTACTTTACTAGTTATTTTATTTACTAGTTACTTTACTAGCTAAAATTTTTGAAAAATTAATTCTCAGTCGCCTAGTTCATTTCTTAAACTCAAATGACACCATACCAAAAACACAATTTGGTTTCAAACCAAATCATTCAACAAATCACCCTCTATTACGTCTAGTCGAACATATAGCAAATAGTTTCCATTCAAAAGAGCACACAATAGCAGTCTTTTTAGACATAACTAAAGCATTTGACAGCATTTGGCATCAAGGTTTACTTTATAAAATTCACCAACTAGGTACTCCTGATTATCTTCAAAAAATTATTCACAGTTATCTTACAAATAGAACTTTTCAGGTCAAAGTAAACCACATTCTTTCCAACACACACAGCATTCTTGCAGGTGTCCTCAAGGATCTGTACTTGCTCCCATTCTTTTCAATATCTATACAGCAGATCATCCCACATCATCAGATTCTAACATAACCTTATATGCAGATGATACAGCATTATTCTCATCTCATCAAAACATTCTATTAGCATATGACCATATTCAATCCCACCTTCACACTCTCACCACCTGGTTCCATAAATGGCGACTCAAGATAAATCCCACAAAAACACAAACAAAGATTTTCACCCTCCGAAACCCAAAAACCCTCCACCTTTAAAATAAATAATTCACAACTCCCTGGTTAAACAATTCCACACCCACAAAATATCTGGGAGTACTAATAGATAGACGTTTAACATGGAAGCAACACATTAAAATTACTCCTCTACAAAAGTATTATCAGACCCACCTTGACATATGCCTGTCCAGCCCACTTATTAATTCCTCATCCACTTTAAAAGTTGAAACTAAATTGCTCCTCTACAAAAGTATTATCAGACCCACCTTGACATATGCCTGTCCAGCCTGGATAAACGTTGCACCCAGTAATATAAACGCTTTACAAACTTTCCAAAACAAATTTCTCAGAAGACTCATTAACGCATCATGGTTTATACCCAATAAACAAATTCATTATGAACTCCAAATACCATCAATCACTGATCATCTGATCAACTTATCCTCCAAATTTTTCAATCTCTTACCATCCTGCCCAAGTACAGCCCATTTTCAACTAGGACAACAAGCAAACTCCCCAAACCGAATCAAATCTAGATTTCCTAAAGACATTTTCAAACCGCCTTAAAAACAAAATCAACAAAATCTTTCAAACCTTTATACCTATACCAATCCTTACTCAAAAATCCTTCCACAGCTAATAAAAAAATAAAATCAAATTACAATATTATATATTACTTGCCGAGTAAGAACACTCGAAAAAACTTTAGGAAGTTTCCATAATGTTAATTAATAAATAATGTTCTCACTTCTGTAAGGCCATATGGTCGATCGGATAAAAAAAAAAATAAATTAAAAAAAAAAATTTTTATTTACGATATGATCGGCTTCGATTTAACTAGTTAGCTGGTATAAAATAATTCGCCATCGCCGGAACACGAAAATAGGATCTCTCGTGTTATATGTAATTACATGTATATTACAATGTACATTACAATTTACATTACAATGTACATTAGCAACTAAATACACAAGCACAACCGGATTTCATTACGCTAATCATGTTTGTATGTATTGCTTCACCTACAATCAAAGATTAATTACAATTCTTTATGTTCTCAAATTACATGCACGATCTACTTGTGCATGTCTACGTTTCTGTGTTTCTTAACAATATTATAATGTTTACTCACTCACAGTATGTGCCCTAAATGATGTAACGCATTTTTTTAGGGCCGCACCGTACGAAAATGTTTGTAGTTTCTCTTATCATATGTAATACTATGATTTTCACAAAGGGAAATATTCCACTGGTGCTGGTACCAAAATGTTTTGCCTATTGACATCTCCAATTAAGACTTATCTTTTCCAAAGACAAGAATTCGACCAGGACAAAAACAAACTATTTTGAATCCACGATTGATTAATTTCCGACTAGGTCAACTATTACGGTCATAAGTGCCGTTAGCATAGTGAATAATTTGTACCGAGAGATGCTCCTCCCCCCACTGGAGGGTGAGATCCGGCACCGATATTCACGTCGATTTGCAGGGGATTTGAACTCCCTTCTGGTCTCCCGACGTGTGTGTGAGAGTGAGACTGAGGGGAGAGGATACGACAAGGAAGATGAAGGAAATATTGTACGCGGTCCTTGGCCCGTTTGCTAGGATACTTCAGCATTCGCCTGGTTTTTATAGTAGAAAAAACTAGCGATT
Organism: Teleogryllus oceanicus; assembly: GCA_964035755.1. NCBI lineage: Eukaryota > Metazoa > Arthropoda > Insecta > Orthoptera > Gryllidae > Teleogryllus > Teleogryllus oceanicus. The sequence continues at coordinate 51,439,174 of CAXIVR010000013.1, forward strand.
GAAGTAGCCGGCCGCTCGTCATCTCACTTTAACAGTAGCAGTATTAGAATTACCTGTGTCAATAATTTTGGACATCCGCCACCGTCGGTACTCCAACCCCAAAACCCCGGCTTCAACTTTTTGAGCTAATCAGCCAGTTTTTGGCTCTGACCTAATTCAGCCAGTCGCACAAATGTCGCGCGGTTTTTCGAAATGCGAAAACCGCGCCGTGTATTCCATCCTATTTAGCTTAATGCTTCTGTTCCTTCAATCATTCTCTCTCTCTCTTTCTTTTTCTCTTTCTTTCTCCCTCTCTCTTCTTTTCGCTCTTTCACTTTCTTTTTCTGTTTCTTTTTCTCTTTCTTTTTCACTCTTTCTATTTCTTTCTCCCTTTTCCTCTCTTTTTTCTCTTTCTCTTTTTCTCTCTTTCTTTCTCCTTTTCTCTCTTTCTTTCTCTTTTTCTCTCTTCTTTCTCTTTTCTTTCTTTCTCTTTTTCTCTCTTTCTTTCTCTCTCTTCTTTTCTGTCTCTTTTTCTCTCTTTCTCTCCCTTTCTTTCTCCCTTTCTTTCTCCTTTCCTTTCTTTCTCCTTTCTTTCTCTCTTTCTTTCTGTCTCCATCTCTTTCTCTCTTCCTCTCTTTCTCTCTCCTCTCTTTCTCTCTCCTCTCTTTCTCTCTCCTCTCTTTCTCTCTCCTCTCTCTTCTCCCCTCTCTCCTCTCTTTCTCTCTCCTCTCTTTCTCTCTCTCTCTCTTTCTCTTTCCTCTTCTTTCTCTCTCCCTTTCTCTCTTTCTTCTTTCCTCTTTCTTTTTCTTTCTCTTTTCTCTCTTTCTTCTTCTCTTTCTCTTCTTTTCTCTTTTCTCCCTTCTTTCTCCTTTTCTCCTTCTTTCTCTTTCTCTCTTCTTCTCTTTCTCTCTTCTTCTCTCCTTTCTTCCCTCTTCTCTTTCTCTCTCTCACACACAAATATCTCTCGTTTCTCAGCAGAACACGCACGCTTCTCGCCTCCCCGCGCACAGCGAGCCGGGAGCCGGCCAACTACGAAACAAAAGGCTGCGGCGGCCACCGTGCCAGCCTGTTGGAGAAGGCAGAACACACGCCGCGCCGCGCCGTCGACGTATGGTAATACGACGACACATATAAAAGGCGCAGGCCATGCAAGCCGCGTCATAAATGTGTAAATGAGCAGATACCAACGGCCCTTTAGGCACGTGACGTTCTCTTGTTAACAGAAACAACAAAAATACGGCTTTTCCCCACGCGTGAGAACACAGCGCTGCTGCTACTCCGAGTATGTGAGGCATAATGTCACACGCGAGAGCGGGTCGCTGTTTACAAAATATGAGGTATGTCTTTTTGGATGAGGACCCAGCGCTGCTGCAAGGTATGAGTCGTCTCTGCATGGAAGAAACTTGGCGTTGTTGCAAAGTATGAGGCTGATGTACAAGGATGATCACCCAGCGCTGATGCGAAATTTGAGCGTCTAACATGGAAACCGGGAGCGGTTACTCAGTGCATCAACTGTTGTCACTGCAGCGCCTCTGACCGGGAGGTCCTAGGTTCCCACTCCCCACAGCGGCAGGATTTTCGACATTAGCTTTTCAGCTAGGTCCAATTCAGTCGCTGCCTGGAGGAGAATTCTAGCGGCCGGCTGCTGTTATCGGTAGTTCTCCGTGGTTTCTCCGATCAACACCAGGCGAATGCCAGAGCAGTACCGTACGAAACGGGCCACGGACTGCGCGCGATCTGTCCTTCCTCTTCCATGTCCTAGCCTCTCTCCTTACACACACACACACACACTTACACTAACATGCACTACACTACCACATATTCCGGGAGACCGGTCGGGAGCTTACAGCTTGTCCTGGCTGGGGAGGTGCCACACTGGTGGGAGAGTTCTGGTTAGGAGTAAACCCCACTAGCCGAAGTAGGTCGGCGCCGGATCTCGCCATCCAGCGGGGGAAGATAACCGCCATCTCCCGAGAAAAAAAACATGCACTACACTAACGGGACTAATGACCGAAGCAGTTGACGCGCCCGGAAACACGCGAAAACCAAACCAATTAACATGAAACATTGCGTTGTTGCAAAGTATGAGGTGTGACTTCATGGACGAGAACGCAGCGCTACTGCGATGTATGAGGCTGGGTGTATATGGATGAGTAGGCAGAGATGCTGCTAAGTATGAGGTGTGTCTACATGGAAGAATACCGAGCGATGCTGCGAGGTATGAAGTGTCTCTGCATAGAAGAAACTTGCGTTGTTGCAAAATATGAGATGTGTCTACAAGGAGAAACAACGTTGTTGCAAATATGTGGTGTCTCTACGTGGAAGAGTACCAGCCGATGCTAGGAAGTATGAGGCGAGCCTTCAGACAACACTCCTAGCTGTACACACATGACCCAAGTGTGTCCACTTTATACCCTCACTCACTCACTCACTCACACACACACACACACACACACACACGTGTAAATTATCATAAAGCCTTTCATATATAGAACTATTTTCCTAAGGATGAGCCAAAGTGAAAGTTCGCGAAAACAAGTGAACATCACATGTATTTTAGAGAAGTATCCCTCCGCCGTGACAGATGTTCAGCCACGCCCCTTCGAAAAGTGCTAATGGCTCCTGTGAAAACATCCCTATACAGAAGTCTAAGAGTTTCGCTGAGGTATATGCACGAGTTAAATTTGCTAGTGTTGCGAATAATGTTGATTCTGCAACTTAGCTTCCTCAGGTTCAATACCACAGGAAGGATTGACTGATGGTCTTGAATGAAACACACAAAGAAGTATAACGTCTTTTAATTTCAGAAAGACAGCTCTGTACAGGCCAGGTCTTGGCCGAAAGATGTTAACATTAACACGTCTGGTGAGCTTATGCGCTACCTTCCCTTCTCCACCTTGCGTATATATAGGGTATTTTACATTTGGATGTGTTTACAATATGCATCTGGAAGGTTCCTTCGGTATACTATAGATAATGTGATTACACTTCATATGTTTATATCTGGAAGGTTCCTTCAATGGAAAGAATATTGAATCATAACTCATGAGTAATCTACGGAAGGTTACTACAGTGGAATTATTTAGTAAACAGATAACAGCGGCTGGCTGTAGAAGCGGCGGTGTCTGGGGTTTACATATTGTTTCTCTAAATATGTAACATAGAAGGCATAAAACAGTTAAATTTGACATAATATTAAATACATTATATTGCTTCCATATACTCTGAGTAGGTATTATAGGTATTAGGTCTAATTTTAGTTTGTTTACATCAAGATGGGAATATTGGAAATGTATTTCTTTTTTGGTTCTAATGTGATTTCCATTGAGATATTGGACAAGCAAATTTGCTATATACTAAATGTGGACCTTGGATTTGAATAGAGTTTTGATTATTTGTACATATTTGTAATACAATTTCTTTGTCTTGAGAGAAGAACAGAATATTATTATTGTTAACCAATTGAAAAATATAATTTAATATTTTGTAACTTTGGCATAATCACAATATATGGGTTTTGTTAAATTACAAGAGGTAAGTCTTATGTTGTAATAAAGGCATACATATGTTAATGTTCCTTTTGTGCAAGTTTTGGTGGACCATTTTGGGTTTGGCCCTTGTAAATAGTAGTTTTCTGATGGTATTAATATAGTATTATTAACAGTAGGTATCGGAGTTATTGAGTATAATTGATAATTACTTCCATCAGTAGTTGGTACAGATAAAATAATTACTAAGCCTTTATTTAACATAATAACTTGAGTTTTGGTAAATTTTAAATTTTCGTACATATAATAAGGGTCGGTGGGAATGATACTTTTTGCAGGATATATAATGCGAAGGTGATTTATAATATTTGTTATGTCTTTCTCGAGAACATTTGTACGTTAGTTATATCACTAAAAGATAAACTTATAGTATTTTCTAGATTTGTTATTTGAAGATTTCTGAAGAATAATTTGTTGATGTGTTGTATTTCAGTACTATGATCTGTTTGTAATATTTTTATTTGATCTTCTAATTTATCATAGTCACTTTGATCTAAATTACCAGTAATGAATTTGATTATACTTCCGAGTCCATTGATGAGACCTCTCTTGTTTCTTTGTTTTGAAGGTAACAATTTTGAAAGGTCTTCTTTAGTATTTTCTAATGATTTTGATAGTTCATAAAATAAAAAGGGGAAAGAGTTGTTACTATGGCGTATTAAAGTGTTAGTAGTGTTTTCAATTAAATTATAAGAGTTTTCTAGATTAGTTATGTCGAAATGAAACATGAACTTATGATAACTATTCACGATAACTGCTGGGCCAAGGGGATCTGCGTAGAAGCCTCGAGTTTCAATGGGTTTGAATCCTAATCCTTCACTTCCGTTGGTAGGTCTGAAACAAAAGATCGTTTTGGTTTGACGTCGCGAAAATTCCTGACATGAATTTTTCCATTTTTCATTTTACAGTGAATTTTGTTTTCTTCGATTTTTACAATTTTGCCTTCACGATATAAATTTTTTGACTTCTTGTTTCGAGTTAAGGGTCTACAATGTAGACTATGTCATTCAATTGATATTTATGGGAAAAGGAGTTATTTCGTTTGTGGATTTTGAGAAGCTAAATTTTGAATTTGAGCTTCTTGTTAAAAGATATTCTTCTATATTGGATGTTGGTTTAAATAGGTGTTCTAAACTATTATAGTGGTTACCTATGGTAATCGAAAAGGTGTTCTCTTTGTGGTGGAATGGATTGAGGAATTATAAAAGGTGATTGCATCAATTATAAGGTGTTTTAATGGACTGTTTCTATCTTTGTTTCTGAGAATACGTAATTTTTCTAATAATGTAGAATTAAATCGTTCTACTGGAGAATTTGAAGAGGAGTTTAGGGGTGTTGTAGCATGATATAAGATATTGTAAGATTTGCAAAAATCTTCAATTAACTTATTTTGGAATTCAGTTCCTTGATCGTGAGTTATTTGAGATGGATATCCATGGTGAGAGAAATATCGTTTTAATTGCCATAATGCCGAATATCCTGTGCCGTCTTTTAGAACGTATGCCTGGCCGTATTTCGAGAATACATCTAAAATTGTTAGAATGCGTTCTCCTTCGAAATGGAAGGTGTCGATGTGGATTACTGAAAAGGGTGTTTGGGCCGTAATTGGTCCTTCGTTGGGTACATTGTTAGGGTGGCGTTCATATTTATTTCTTTGACATAATTCACAGTTGTTTATGTATTCACTAACTTGTGTTTGAAGATTTGGCCAGTTTGGTTGGTACTATGATATTGTGCTATCAGTTGTCGTTGTGTGTCTTTATCTTCTATATTTTCAAGTAGTTTGGTGGTACGTAATATGACTAATTCTGAAGTGAACAGTTTTTGGCATGTTTTTATGAAAGGAATTTCAATGGTCAGATCGTTAAAGTACACAGCATATTTTTCAGAGGGATTTATAATTTGGGGAAGAAGTAACTGTAAATCTTGTACTAAGTTGTTCTCCGTGACTCTAAGTTTGATAACTTTTTGTTTCTTGAATATTTTATGGACTGAATGTCCTGGAGTTTTTCCAAAAGTAACAAATATTTGATTCTTGTTTTGGTTTAGAGCTCTCTCTGACATTCTAAGGACAAAAATGGGGTCTTCTTTGTTAGAGTGTATAGTTTCGTTGTCAACGTCTTTTGGTAATTTTCATCGGGACTATTAGCAATAACAGATTCTTTATCTTCCGTATGTTCGTTTATGTCAATACGAGATAAGGCGTCAGCTACGTGATTGGTTTTGCCAGCTACTTGAACATTTTCAGTGGGTTCTACGTAAATGGGTTGGTCAAAATTTAGTGGAACATGTGGATTTATTGGATAATTTACACTGTAATTATTAGCGGTTATTATTGTATCTGAAAACATGCGATTTTCATGAGAGAATGAAGGAACATGTATGTCTCCTTCATTTACATTTACCGGAATTTGAATAAAATTTGGAATTTCCTCTCTTTTATAATTGATTTGTTTATTTCTGAATAGAAGTGAAAGGGAATTTCTTTATTTCCTAAAGTGACAGTGTTTTTATCATAGTTAATTTTTGCTCTCAATTTTGCAAAATCTGCTGAACCTATGAGTGCATCAAAATATTTGTGCCACTGCATGACTCTGAAATTTATTGGTATATTGAGACCGTGTTCTTCGAATATAGGATATCTTATGTTGTCATTTCCTATCGTTTCGGCATGTACGGATTGAATGCAGAATGTTTCTTTGAATATGAAATCGGCAAACATGGTGTAGGCGGGGTCTGGGTTAATTATTGAGTTACATGCTCCGGAGCCTATTAGAATTTTGAGTCCGCAAACTGTTATGAACGGTAATTGAGGTGTTTTTTAAGTCTTGGCGTTGATGATATGTCCTCGGAAAATCCTGATTATTTTGAGTAATTTCGGGATATTGCTCTTCTGGTATGTCATTAATTTGATCTGGACAGAAATAGTAATCATTTCCGTGAGGAGGTTCGTAGGAGAACTGATCATCATAATACGTATAGGTAAATTGATTATCATCTTCATTATGCATATTTACACCTGGTCTGATGGTGGATACACCTGCCATTTGGCGGAGTATGCAATCTTTGAATTTGGAAGGGATGAGGATATGGTCTTGTTGGAGTTGTGGGTCTAAATTGAGGCCTAGAAATAGGTGATCGATGCAAGTTTGATGGGCTATAATTTTGAGATTGAGGTATTTGTGGACGTGGGAATCTGTTCTGTTCTGGTTGATGTTGGATTGGTTGAAAACGACTATTGTTTGTAGGCATATTTAAGGTTGTAAAGGTGTCGGGCAATTGTTCCTAAAATTGAATATGGGTGGTTGGTTAGTTCTGAATGATTGATTGGGGTTTGAACTATTTGATTTTTGACTATTACGTAGACCGTCCATATAATTCTCATATGCACGCTCGTTATCATAATTACGACAGGCGCGAAGTGCTTGTGACAAATCTCCGAGTTGAGCATACCGTAAATATTCGCGGTAAGGATTTAGGATTCCGGCGCGGAAAGTGCTTAAAGCTTTTGAATCGGCTTCTTGTAGCTTCATTTCTAAGATTGGGGAAATATGATTTAATTTTAAACAACTTTTGTATTTAATAAGTAGTTGATTTAGTCTGTCATGGTATTCTGAATAATTTTCCTTATGAGTTTGGCAGCAGTTAGAAATTTCTCTGAAAAGAATATGTTCATCGCGTGCGTCACCAAATTTCCGGATTAATTTTCTTTTAGTTTTTCGAAACTGGAATTTGTTTCAATGTCTAAAATTGATTGTGCTTCGCCTTTGAGTTTGGATTTTACGACGTTGAATAGGAAAGTATTAATTAAATTTGCGTGAGGAGTTTCTGGAGACCTTTGAAAGTTGCGTAAAAATGTTTCGCATTGAACCAGGAAGTAATCTAAATTACTATTTGATTTTCCATCGAACACTGGTAATAAATCAATGTGTGCCATTTCCCATTTTGATAGAGGTTCAAAACCTTGTGCCATTGTTATGATAAATTAGATCTAGTTTTTCTTAAAATTAAAATTTGTCTAAAGAATTTTGAAAAAAAAATTAATTTTTGAAATGAATCGTGTATTTTTAAATTTGGTTAACAACTTTTGAAGTTACAGATTATGAAAGTAGTTTAGTTAAACTATTGCATTTAGTTTCTGTACTTCACAGAGCTTAGTATCTTAGTAAAACACAATGTAGCCAAAAATAGCTTACTTAACTACTGTAGCTGATTGTTGGTTTACTCTGACGTTATAATAAAGTTCACTCACAGTTCCGAAAGGATGCAAAGTAGTACTACGATGAAAACCAGCATCTTGCAGTAAAGGTGACTTGTCTCCTTGGTGTTTTCTTGATCAACCAGTCCTTTTAAAGTGGAATAGGCAGCGGAGCGCAACCAAAAGCAGTCTTGAAAACTTCTTAATTTGTGAAGAAGCTCTTACTTGCAGTTGATTGGCTGATGATGTCCTCTGCAGCAATGAAGAAGGACGCAATGCCTATCCCGGCTGAGCCCCCAGTTAAATTTGCTAGTGTTGCGAATAATGTTGATTCTGCAACTTAGCTTCCTCAGGTTCAATACCACAGGAAGGATTGACTGATGGTCTTGAATGAAACACACAAAGAAGTATAACGTCTTTTAATTTCAGAAAGACAGCTCTGTACAGGCCAGGTCTTGGCCGAAAGATGTTAACATTAACACGTCTGGTTTCCTTGCGTATATATAGGGTATTTTACATTTGGATGTGTTTACAATATGCATCTGGAAGGTTCCTTCGGTATACTATAGATAATGTGATTACACTTCATATGTTTATATCTGGAAGGTTCCTTCAATGGAAAGAATATTGAATCATAACTCATGAGTAATCTACGGAAGGTTACTACAGTGGAATTATTTAGTAAACAGATAACAGCGGCTGGCTGTAGAAGCGGCGGTGTCTGGTGGAAGATTTCTCATGGAGTCTTCTGTGGTGCTTTCCGTCGATGGTGGAGTGGGTGCATTACATAATTCACGTACGCGAGTTCGGAAAATATTCAAATTTAATTTCGTAAGTAAAAATTCTCTTAACATGCTCTCACGATCGGTATAAGAAAACTGCCACGAATGTAAGTAGAAAGAAAATGTTCTTAAGCCGGAAACACTGCACCGGTCGCATCTCGCATTAAGTCTCGGTTTTAAAATAAACATAATATTTATCACACAATAAAACAATGTAATGTTTATAGAAAAAAGAATTTTTACAGAAGAGCACATAACACTGCACTTCCTGATTTCAATTATTTCTCGTGGCGCACTATATTTTTGTCGGACTAGGACATCACAGAAGAAAGAGTCGAAGACATTTACAAGTTAGCCAACTACAAACGAACGAATGCGGGAAGGGAATCTAATGGGCTCAAGGGTATGAAGACTACAGAATCGTCAGTTATGTTGCCAGCACTAGTTGTCAGTTTGGCTCATTCTTAGGAAAATCGCTTTATACCTATAGCACTCAACAAGTAGATCTCAGAGCCATGGCCTCCCCATACAGTCACTATCGTATCCCTTGACACTGCATACGCTCCCACACGCACGCACACATACACAGACACACACCTCACAAACACACACTCAACACACACCTGGAGCGGTAGCTCAGTGCATCTACTGATGTCACTGCAGCGCCTCTGAACGGGAAATCCTAGGTTCGAGTCCTCACTGCGGCAGGATTTCCGACACTAGCTTTTCAGCTAGGTCGAAGTCAGTTGCTGTCTGGAGGAGGATTCTAGCGGCCGGCTGCTCTGATCGGTAGTTTTCCGTGGTTTCTCCGATCTACACCAGGCGAATACCGGAGCAGTACCCTAACAAACGGGCCACGGACCGAGCGTTCTGTCCTTCCTCTTCCTTGTTCTATCCTCTCCCTTACATACACACTTACACTAACATGCACTACACTACCACATATTCCGGGAGACCGGTCGGCAGCTTAGAGCTTGTCCCGGCAGGGGCGGTGCCCCGCTGGCGGGAGAGTCCTGGTTAGGGGGAAACCCCACTAGACGACGGTAGATCAGCGCCGGGTCTCGCCATCCAGCGGGGGAAGATCACTACCATCTCCCGAGAAAAAAACAAGCACCACACTAACGGGACTCATCACCAAAGCAGTTAACGCACCCGGAAATACGAAAAAATCAATCAATTAATCAATCTCAACACACACACATACAAGCAGGTGCGCGCGTGGAAGGATTACCACGTACTCACTTCACTTCACGCATGCTTTGGATAAACAAGTTATTGCCAATAATCACCATAATCAGACTATCGAACCACGAATAAAAAATAGAGACAAAAATATTCAGAAACAATTCCGTCAACAATTGGACTACTGGTAGATTGGTTGACATGGCTATTAAGACTATTAGTAGATATGAAAGTACGAACGATGGCAACACTGCGCCATGTTTCTTTGAAAATCCCAACATTTCTGCCAGAATTACGGGAATAAACGAGAATTTGTTCAAACAGTTTCACACAATCTTACAATTTATTTCTTTGGATTTTGAAATCCATTACGTATCAAGAATATTGTATAGAAACTGCTCGTAAATTTGTCGAATAATATCCGTGGTTTTATACGCCCAAAACCGTCCATAAATTGTTGATCGCCAGTGCACAAAATATTTACTCTTCGTTTGTGTCAATTGGAAAAATGCCCAAGGAAGCCTTGCAACAAACTAAAAAAAATACAGGCGAGGCTTTGCGTCAATACAGGTCGCACCGAAAAATTTGCAAGATGTTTCTTGCGACTTCTCGTATCGACAGATCTGCTAATATCTAGCGTACGTAAATTACTCCCAAGGAAATTCAAATCATTAAAACCTCAAGCAATTGAATTGCTGAAACAACCAAGCTTTAATTTACAAATTCAAATACTAATAAATGAATGCAGTGAGGATGGAATCGACGCTCTGATGATGAATATTAAGCTGTTTTTTGAATGACGCGTGTTTGTGCTGCATATTTTTGTACTTCTATTAACAAAAAAAAAACTGAGATTGATTCTCGGGAGATGACAGTGATCTTACCCCCGTGGATGGCGAGATCCGGCGCCGACCTACCATCGGCTAGTGATGTTTCCCCCTAACCAGGACTCTCCCACCAGCGGGACACCGCCCCAGCCGGGACAAGGTCTAAAGTCCCGACAGGTCTCCCGGAATATGTGGTAGTGTAGTGCATGTTAGTGTAAGTATGTGTATAAGGGGAGAGGACAGGACAAGAAAGAGGAAGGACAGATCGCGCGCGGTCCGTGGCCCGTTTGGAAGGGTACTGCTCCGGCATTCGCCTGGTGTTGATCGGAGAAACCACGGAAAACTACCGATCAGAGCAGCCGGCCGCTAGAATTCTCCTCTTACCACGTGTGTCATACACTATGTTTGGATGGTCTTACTGACTTTCAATTTATTTTCATGCGAATCACTTAATGATATATTTTGGCCAGTAATCGGTGATACGGCCAGGTGAAACACTTTTTTTTCTTTATTACTTTTATATATTTATCTGAACACTTGTAAATAGTCTTCCTAGTACTAAAATTTCAGCTTTTACTAGTGTCTGCCTAAAAATATATTGTGCATCTTGGTCATGTTGAATTGTTTTCTGGTTTCATAATATGATAATATTTCGGTTCTATTACGTTATGTTCCAGATTTAAAGCTATTCCTAATAACATTCACTTTCATTTAATGAATTAAAAATTCAATCTTGAAACGAGAAACATCCATTTCCTTATTAGTTACTCATTTACTGTAGCGCTAACATATTATCAGTCGAGTTTTATCAACTTCTCTGTGTGACTTACTACGCAGGCCGGACTCTACCCCGAACAAAACCTTTTCGCCGGAAATGTTTCGGCGGAGTTTCGAATTTTGCTTCGCTCTCCACGGCTCTCCGGGAACACAGTACCAACACGGCCAGCCAGATGACAGGAAAGGCGCTTCCTCTAGGCCATGGGTTGGGTCCGTGACACACTAATTATCTCGGACTTTCCGGGGACAACGGGTTGGGACTTTCGGGCGGTGTACTTGTAGTTTGCCGACGTATTTACATAAACATGCGGAAGTTTGGTCGTGTGGATCCCTTTTCAGCAGGCGGAAATTGGCGGATGATTCTCTCAGGCTGTTTCGTCGAGAGGAGGAGTGATCAGATAGAAAATATACCGGCAGCGGTAGCTCAGTGCATCAACTGATGTCACTGCAGAGTCTCTGACCGGGAGGTTCTAGATTCGAACGGCTGCTATTATCGGTAGTTTTCCGTGGTTTCTCCGATCAACAGGACGCGAATGCCGGAGGAGTACCCTACGAAACGGGCCACGGACCGCGCGCGATCTGTCCTTCCTCTTCCTTATCCTATCCTCTCCCCGTTACACACACACACTTACACTAACAACCACTACGCTGCCACAAATTACGGGAGACCGGTCGGGAGCTTAGAGCTTGCCCGGCTGGGGCGGTGCCCCGCCGGTGGGAGAGTCCTGGTTAGGGGGAAACCCCACTAACCGACGGTAGGTCTGCGCCGGATCTCGCCATCTAGCTGGGGAAGATCACCGCCATCTCCCGAGAAAAAATATGTACTACACTAATGGGTATAATGACCAAAGCAGTTGACGCGCCCGGAAACACGAAGAAAGCAAACCAAACCATACCAGAGAAAAAATAAATAAAACATTCAACCTGACAAACTTGAACATTTGTAAAGTTCAAATTCCAAACTTTGAAATGTGTAAGAATAGAGAAATGAATAGTGGATACGACTCACAAGTCAGCTGAATATCAAGTATAGATTCTTTATCGATTAGTATTCTCAAGCAATTTCAAACAAGAAAATAATATTCCTCTTTGTTCTCATTCAAACCTTTTTGAATGTATCCAAATATATTTTCCTTCGTCTCACAATTGTAAAGTTAGCTTTGAGATACTGAAACAAGATAAAAACTTCTGTTTTTTGAAATTATTACTTGTGGGTGGGGTAGTTGAAGTGAATTTGGGGTTTGAAAATATAGCAACACCACATGGGCGTAACTAAATTTATTTCGATTGACGGCTTTCTTGATTTTGTGTGGTGGCCAGAAATAAAAAAAATAACCGCAAGAGTTATATTTGTGTTCAGTTATAAGTGATTTGTTAATGTAGACGCTTTAAAATAGGGTTTATAGTTAATGGAAAGACTTGTGGTACTCCAGTTGTAATTTTATATTTTAACTATAAGGTATCATGTATTCTAATATCGAATGATCTGTTTAGCAAAAAGCTTTCAATTACATCTCCAAGGTTTTTGGAAATGCCTAGGTGGCAGATATTTTACTTCAATCATGTACGCGAAACTTGGTGAAAATCTTTTATTACATTTACAATTGGAACTGCCATACGCTTTTTCTAATGAAGGCCCTTAGCAATGGTTCTGTAACTCGTAACATTTAGGTAAAGATAGCAATAGTCTAATCGGCCTAAAATTCTATAGATGTGGTGTGTAATTATTTGGCTTTTTTGTTGGAATAATTATTGAATTTACCCAATTGGGAAATAACCTAGTCTAAACGCTGCATTTATGGAATTGTGCATTGAGGTAATTCTTGTAAAATTTGAGTAATTAGGTTGTGTACTGCATCTTTTCTGTTTCTTTTTTGCGTTTATATACTGTGTGGACATGAATTTGGTTCTCATATCAGCAAAGTTCATCTCAAGCTGTTAAAAATGTTCTCATTGAAAATATGGTTTATTAACGGATTAGGTTGAAACGTATTTTAAAAGTATTTTAAAAGAGAGAGGAAAGGAGAAAGTAGGAGATGAAGGTCAGAACAAAGTCTGCTGGGTTCCGCTAGTACAGAATAAAAATCAGTTCTGAAATGTAATAAGTGGATGGATTTCGAATACAAGCTTCTTTCCTTTGCGCTGCAAATCTTCCACCACCTAATTGACCGTGTAGCTGCGGCGATGGCGGGTTTTGGCAACAGCGCGTGGCGATATGGAGTGGGAAGGGTGGGGTCGCGGAGCTGCGCCAGGGTAATGGAGCTAAGCGGTGGAGGGGGGTAAGATTTAGGACTCCTGCAAGTTGGCCAGCGACCGCTAATACACCTGCAACGGCTACAGGAAGCCGCAAAACGGGTGTAATAGACCGCCCGCCCGCCCCGCCTTGCACCGCCCCTCCCCTCCCGCCCCTCCCCGACCCACCCCGCCCTCCCGCCCTCCCCGCCCTCCACGCCCCTCCAACCCCCTCCACGCCCCTCCACGCCCCTCCATGCCCCTCCACGCCACTCCACGCCCCTCCTCGCCCCTCCACGCACCACCCCGCCCCTCCACGCGTCTCCCACCCCTCCCCCACCCCACCCCTCCCCTCCCCGTCCCTCCCCGCCCCTCCACGCCCCTCCCCTCCCTCCCTCCCCGCCCCTCCACGCCCCACCCTGCCACTCCCCGCCCCTCACCGCCCCTCACCGCTCCTCACCGCCCCTCACCGCCCCTCACCGCCCCGCCCCTCACCGCCCCTCACCGCCCCTCACCGCCCCTCACCGCCCCTCACCGCCCCTCACCGCCCGCCCCCCTCACCACCACCTTTAATAAAAGAAAAAAAATTGCAGGAAAACGCTTCGTTTTTCCTGAGAAAGATTTCCATTCGCGTATATAAAAGCCTCTCTAATATTTTTGAGAAAACTGATAATCAGGAGAAATTGGACGGTGATTTTAAATTTAGCTTTTGTTCCCTTTTTTAAAAAGAGGCTTAATTTTTGTTGTTTTGAAAATATCTGGAAATATTCCTGTGCACAAGGAGAGAAAATGTGGGTTAATGGGTGTATAATGGCAGGTGCACACGTTTTTAATAAACAATCCGGAAATTCATCTAATCCAGACGAATATTTATTTTTTTAGTTTACTGACTATTCTGAGAATTTCGTTGGAAGAAGTTTCGGAAATAAACGTGCCGAATTTTATTTGAGAAACATATGATGTTGGGTTTTGTGGTTTTAGTCCCTTCGTGAGATCAACCGCAATTCTAGAATAATGTTAGTGGAAGAGCTTCGCAACTTTTTCTGGATTACTTGTTTCTCTTTCACCTATCTTTAAAACAACATTCTCTATGAAATATCGTGATGACGTGGTAGCATTTTTTACGATATTCCACATTGCTTTTGTTTTGTTTCTAGCGGTCAAAATATCCACATTATTTTTGCCTGAACTATTACGTTCCTTAAAATTCTTTTATATTCTCGGAAATAGACATGAAAACCGGGTGATACGCTATGATGTTTAGAAATAAAGTAGAGCGTACAATTGTTTTTACACGAATTGTTTCTGAACATTTCCCGATTTCCCTGGTATCTATCTAAACCATAGACACATCTCACATGACCAGAGGCTATGTGATTTTCTTTTAATTTCTGCACGCATTGAATATTAGTTATTTATTTCATATTTTTATTTTTACTTACATTATTATATTGTTAATATTTAGTTGTTAGTATTTCGATATTTTCAGAAAATGTCGATGTCTATTACTGTAACACTTGACGTACAAATCATATTCACCAGGTGACAGTATCAACAGCTCATTACAAAAAATGCACATACAATACATGTACATTATTTTACAACACTTTGCCAGATGATATTAAACCATTAAATTCAATAGAAAAGTTTAAACCAAAAAAGTTTCTGCTGCATAACTGTTTCTATACAATTAGAGACTATACTGAGCATCACAAGGAAAGTAACATTAATTTTAACAGTGATATTTAATGTATTATTTACCATTGGACTGTATAATTCTAAACAATATGTAACAAGTATTGTATCGCAGCTTCCGGGTCAATGACCCCCATCTCGATCAGGTTTTTGGTCCAGTTTCCCTGATCTATTGAGCAAATGCTGAGATGGCCCCTTGTTTTGCTTCTGGACATAAATGTAACTTTATTTTGTGTGCATGTCTTCTAGAATTCAGTGGGAAATGCAATTATTCAAATTATCGTTTCCATGTTGTCGCGACAGGAAGGAACAACCGGACAACATGGATAAGAGCACAAAATGTATTGTTTATTTATCCTTGAAAATATATTTTATTGCATGGGAACTTAAAACTTAACTTCTTTTTTTTAAATTCAAGTAGCATATGACTTAGTGTAGGGATCACAGAATTTTGAAAATGTGCACACAATTCACTTGTCCCCATAGCACGTCATACGCAGTTTTAACTGTTTTTTTTGACGTAACATAAATAAATAAATAGATTATTTTACTGAATTGTGGAATCTATTGCCGATAACGTCTACGAAATATTTGATAACGGAACGTCTACGAAATATTGAAATACGGAATTAAATGAAATATTGAAAAAATATTGCACGTATTATTTTAATGAGATTGTCGTTAAGAGAGTATACACAAATTAAACTTATATTTGTGTGCATAAATTGTATTTTTGTGTGAAAAAACTTTATCAGTAGTACTCTTATTTTTACCATACATTAAAACAATGGTTAATGTTCCTTCGAATAAGGAAATAATCATGTAAGCAATGTGGTGAAGTGTGTTCATAGCGTTACTAGTTTTTTCTAGCTATTTCCGAGTTTGGTATAAAACGGTTGTACGATACAAGTAACACGATTGCCCATTTCGAAGTTGGTTTCTGATCTTTAATATGGTAACTGAAATATAGAGCAGATTAATGGGTGTGTTTTCGGTATTCCCACACGGTGCTTCTTGCGGTCAGGATGTGGCAACGTGGTGGCAGTACACACGCGATAATTGCGCAATTCAGCCTAATCCCTTTATTAACTATCCAATTAACTTGCTCCCAGTCATTTAGTGAAAAGGTAGAGCATTCGACCGTGTTGAATGTTCTCCGGAAACCAGTTTACCCGTTTCCAATTCAAATTCGGAAGCTTCTCTGATATATAGAGCACGTTTAAGTCTGTATTAACAACACACGATAAAATTATCGTACAATGTTTGTACGTTATATTACCCGAAGGAATAGAGTTTACCCGAAGGAACAGAAGTTGTAATGTTAAGAAAATTCTTTTCAGTTTAGTTACTGTTTTGTATATAATTGGAATACATTAAGAGTATCAAAAACGAAAATAATATAAAGTATTTACATATAATATTAACACATATATTTTTCATTTTGAAAAATTTCAAGAGGATTTGAATGCCTGTTTACAGTTTTTAAAATTTTTCTAGGACTATGGCTTCAATTTTACTCTTCGTTAATCTGAAACAAGAGAGAAAGCTCTTAAACGATAGCCAGCTAGTTACGATTGCGTTGGTTAAGAGTTTAATCGCGTGCAATGAATCACATTATTTTGCTATATTTTTAGACAGGGTTTCCCAAATTTTTGTTTGGTCGCAGAACCATTCTGCTAAAATTACCGTAGCCCTTGGCTTCTCATAGTGATTTACTTTTATCTACTCCAAGTTAACTTTTGTATTATTATTTATTAAATAATTTAATAATAATAATAATAATAGTAATACAAATAATAATAAAAATGTGCTTTATTATTTTTATTTTAATTATATTTTTAATTTTTATAGCAAAGGATTCTATGGACTTCATATTATTATTGGTACAACATTCATTTCAGTATGATTTATACGCTATGTATAATATTCCGTTTTTCACGTAATCTCCATTTTGATTTGAAGCGGCAGCATGATATTGACATTTCGTTATATTTTATGATTGTTCTTTTATATTTCAATTTACTGATGGGTAGATATTTATTTAGTATATTTATACTTACTTGATTTCCAATCAAAAAGATTTTTTCTTTATTTATTAAGGTCACATAAACTTCTACGTCATGAGCGACCACATAGTTTGTACATAAAATTAACAATATTTGAAAAAAAACACGATATAATTAGAAAATGGTACAAGTCTTTTGGACAAATCTTTTTACATCAACATATGATCACAATATAATGATACAATTTCAGTTCATAAGAAAGAAACAAAAGAAACACTTGCCATAAACATAATATTCTTGGAATATTTGATGAATACTTTAATTAAATACAGCTTTTTACATTTTATTATTCTCAGCATTTTTTTCCTATTTGTGAGGCTATAATCAAATGTACATTTTATGAAAATTTCATATTTAGTCTTATTAGGATAACTGCTATTTAGTATCTTCGGCTAAGTATCATATCCATTATTAATTGTCATTTGTAATACACAGCTTTAATTAAACTACCATATGTATTTTAAAAATAAATAACTTCAGTTCATTGACATATAATTGAGTTTCTATCAAAATGCAAATATTGCTCTTTTCAGTAACGAGTAGGTAAAATAAATTGTATATGATATTTTTACAAAGAGAAGTATTGTTTCACATGATGTTACATACATTCAGTACACGTATGGTAGTCTCGATGCAGGATGCAAGTTAAATTGGTTTACTATGACAAAAAATGATTTAAAATCCCGTCTTCCAAAGTTCCACTTTCAATATTATAAAAAAAGTTTATTTACACCAATTCGAAGGGGAAATAAAAGGATTGATAATCAAAATAAATAATTTTAATTACCACCGTCATTATTTTTCAAAATTTAAAATTTAATTCAAAAATATAATATAATACGGCGAGATTCAGGTCATTAGGCCTGCCCATCTGACAAACCAAAATCATAATTACTGTAAAAAATATTTTACTAGATATAAAAACAATCAACCCAAATTTAAAATGGTCTCCAGGAGTGAAACACGGAATTTTGTTATAATACGATTGGTATTTATTATAATTACAAACTCTTAAATCTTGTTTACTTTTCAAGTTTTATAAACTTCCCATGAAATAATATTATGTAATTGTTTAAAATTGGCAAAGACATTGAATTTTCGTATTTCTTAGTACAGTGTTGCCTCCAGACTACTCTAGAGCCCATTGTTTGCTTTATACTGCATGGCATCTGTTCCAAAGTCCTTTTCTATTGAACGATTTTCCTAAGGATGAGCCAAAGTGACAGCTAGTGCTGGCAACATAACTGAAGGTTCTGTGGTCTTTGTGACCTCTACTCCTTTGGATTCCCTGCAGTCGTTCGTTTGCAGTTGGCTAACTTGTAAATGGCTTCGACGCTTCGTTTTGTGATGTCCTCATCCGACAAAAATATAGCGCGCCGCGAGAAATAATTGAAATCAGGAGGTGCAGTGTTATGTGCTCTTCTGTAAAAAGTCTTTTTTCTATTAACATTACATTGAATTTACTTTTTGTGTGATAAATATTATGTTTATTTTAAAACCGAGGTGCGAACTGGTGCACGTGTTTCCGGCTCTTGTGCTGTTGTGTGTCGAGCTGTGTCTGAGAGCTTTCTATTTACACTCGTGGCGGTTTTCTTGCACTGATTGTGAGAGCATGTTAAAGATTTTCCACATACGAATTAAATTTAAATATTTTCCGGACTCACGTACGTGCATATATTTAAGTGAAACTCTTGACGTCTGCATAGAGATGTTTTCACATGAGCCAAACTGTTTCTATACAATTAGAGACTATACTGATCGTCAAAAAGAAAAATAATGTTTTCTTTAACAAATCCAAGATATAGTATACTGAATTAGTTTATATTTGCATTGTATAATTAAAAAAAGACTTAAATGCCTGTAACTAGTAATGCACTTCAACTTCCGGGTCAATGACCCCATCTCGATCGGGTTTTTGTCCAGTTTCCCTGATCCATTGAGCAAATGCTGAGATGGCCCGTTGATTTTCTTCTGGACGTAAATGTAACCTCACTATGCGCATGTTTTCTTGAGCTTTCCTTTTGCTTGTAGTGGTAGTAGAGCTTAGGGTGAGTTTCTATTTTGTTAACAATACAGAAAAATCAAATTGTTCGTTTACCGTTACAAATAAATTTTCTATAATTCGGCAACGAAAATATATAGTTTTCAAAATGTTAATCTCTCCCATTTTTAAATTTATTATTATTATTATTATTATTATTATTATTATTATTGTTAATATTATTATTATTATTACTATTTTTTCATATTTCAACTAGTTATAGTTGAATTGTTGGGAAGGGATTCTGAAACTCAAGAAAGCATGCGCAGGTGATTTTCTCCCCCATACGTCACATACAGTTTTTGACTGTTTTTGACCAAATAAATAAATAAATAAACCATAACCTAACACGTTACGACAGCTGTCGCAGCGGAGGGATACTTCTCTGAATTACACGTGATGTTTACTTGTTACGCAAACTGTCGCTTTGGCTCTTCCTTAGGAAAACCCTTCTATATCTGTGGGATTTTCACTCCAGGACGCATTCGCAAAGAGGGCGGTGTGTTTGGCGTGCATATGCGTGCAAATGCGTGCGATTGCGTGTGCAGACATGCTTCGTTCGGGAGCGCCATCGCATATGGAGAAGCCAACTTCGTTTGGGGCGCTGGATGCTTCTGGCCGACGAAAAAAAGAGAAAAAAAATATAAATTTTAAAAAAACCGTTGGCGCGCCCGCGGTCATGGAAATCAGACAGCCAGGCTTTCCAGCCGCTCGTTGCTTTGTATACTCTTTTGCGACTGCGCGTGCGTGTGTGTGTGTATGCGATTTTGGAATTGCCTGGCTTAATTCTGTTTGTATTCCTCTTTTTTGTTGTTTTGTTTCTCTCTTTTTTGCCGTTTCTGCCCGTTTCATTCTCAGTTACTTTCGATATTTTTCTTCCTCTCTTTCTTCTTGTAATTTCGTATGTATTTGGGGTAATTTTTGTATTCGCTGGCTGAATGTTTAATTGTTTGGGCTCAATAAACTATTTTTCTTTGTTTAGGATCTATAAATGCATCTTTTTGGGGATATTTTCAATGATTCTGACTTCACTTTCTTGTTCTTTTCTTCTATCCCATTTTTGGACTCATTGACAGTTCCTTTCTGTGACTTTTCGTCTTTCGCTTTCCCTTTCTCTTTCTCCTCCGATTCTCATTTTTCTTGGTTATGATTCTCTTTGGAATGTATTCTTCTCTCTACTCTTCTCTGCCTCTCTCTCTTCCAATATCTCTGATACGTAATGCAATTTTCTTTGTCTTACACTATCACTTGTTTTGTAATAGATCACTCTTCTCTTTAGCTTTGGTTATTCTTCATTAATTTTTCCTTTCTCTTTTGTATCGACGCGCCATGTGGCCTACTATCATGATAAAGGAAAAAATAACCCAAAGGCTCAAAGAGAACTGTAAAATATAATGATGAATGCCATTGAAAGAAGGAAAAAGCTATGAACTCTCTTGTTTCTCCGTTTTACATTCTCATGTTTGTGTATGGTCATGTTGTATATTATTGTGTAATATTGGAAAAGTTACGTAATGTGGGAGGAAGACTTTTTTTGGCTTTTTGATACGAAAACTAGTAATAAAGGTCCCTGATAACAAACATTGGACTTTTTAAACTTCTATTCTTAGTATATTATTTCTTCTATATGTGACATGGTCAAAATCGACGTTTTGTGGGTATTTGATGTCAAACAATTTTGGATTAATGTTCATATCTGTTCGTCCGTCTGTACTAAAAAAATTCATTGGTGTTTAGTTCGATCCAGATGTACCCAACTTTGCTTATGTCTTCCAAAAATAATATGTGTGGCTTGAAATACAGGCATATAGACGCTAACGGAAGTTAGGAAGGCAATGATTCACGCAAAACCATAACTAATCTACGGAGAACACACCACCACGTTGGCAAACCCCCGTGTTTCGTCATGAATCTCGAAATCTACAATTTCAAAACATGAAAACCTCAAGTTCGAAATTTCAAGTATAAATCTCGATATTCAAAATCAGTGATCATACAGTCATCAATTTTGAAGTTCAAATATTGATCTCGGTATTCAAATTTTCTGTCTCAGAATTTGAAACTTCGAAATTCGATATTTTGAATTGCAATATAGAAATTCAAAATATCGATCTTGAAATACAAAATCGAGAAATCTTTTATATCAAAATCAACTGAAAATTGGTCTTCTCTTCTGTAGTGGATGTTGGTGGGCGTCCTCTAATTGAAATCGCACAAATGCACGATTATGATTTGTTGAAAACCTTCATGTAATTTCAACAATATTTGTAACATTTTAATCATCTACTCTTCATTTAAGGAGAAATAAAAGAGGTCATCTTCGTCAACATATTATGTTGGAACATATAATATGTTGACGAAGATGACCGCTTTTATTTCTTCTTATAAGAACGTCAACAACACCAAATCAGAATTCCCACTACTTTTCGTTTTACATATGATAGAGTAACAGCTGCAAAACATGGGTCAAAAACCTTTCTCGCCAACTTTCGTCATTTTTTTCTATCTTCTCTCTCACGAATTTCTATTTCTCCCTTCTTCATGAAGTCTTCATGTAGTCTCTTCTTTAATGCTCCTTTTTGTCGTTCAGTTTACTAAAATATTTTGACATTTTTTTTGCATTCATTCGGACACCGTAGTCGTACCGATATTAATTTTTTGGTTACTGAATGTTCTCTTAGAGATTTTTCCACTCCAGTGTGTGCCATAATGACCTCATAAGACTTTCAGAGCTTAATTTTACTTCACTTATTTTCCTTTCAAGTATAAGGTTTAAAATCCAATTTCGGTACCAACGTCATCATTACATTTCTGGCATGCTACAAAAAACGTTTAACATGATATCATTTGGAAACTTGTGAAGTTGCTATTCCAAAGTACTACATAGTGCGGAGACTGGGGTATTTTATTACCTTTGGTTGTTTTTAAACAAATATCTTCATCGTACATTCCAGTTGCATCAATCGGAGCCTCTAGTTATTTATATATTTTTCTCTCATAAAAAGTATTCCGCCCTCCTCCATCATAAAGTAGGCATTAAATATTTTCTTAATTATTTTAAGAAACAAAAATGTTGGAATGTTGTGTCCGTCGTGTTAACTCTTATTTTCTTCTTTCTTTATTTATCGCAACTATTCACGTCTGCAAAATAATTTTATGTTTGTTTATAATTTAGAGAATGTTGTTTTAAGTTTCTGGACATCGAAATTTTAATTTTGAGAATTTCGGATATTCAGCGTCATTTGTGATTTTATCTGTACTCTTATCCCTAAATACATTCATATTATTCATCTCGTTTTTACGAAATGTTTGTAGCGTTTAGAAACCAACCAAATAGAACAATACGAAAGGTCATGCATTGGTGTACATTTGAATGCGTAGATTGTGAAGTTTTGTTCACTTGTTTAGCTTTCTTTTTTTATCGCAAATGTGTTTTGAAATTTTGTGCACACTGGATGTGTTTATTCTACGAGTTTTTGGAAGAACAAATGTTAATTTTTTCGTGCTCGCACATAGCAACATGTTTTATCCACAGCTGAATCTATAACAAAAATCTGTTTAAATAAAATCGTCGGTTTTCCGCTGCCGGAGTGAGAATAAATTTGGCTATCCGGGTGACAGTGCATTCTAGGTGAAATTATCAACGTTCGACCGTAATACTGCGACCTTCCGCGGGGCCAAATGCGCGGAGATGGACCGGAGACGTTTTAACAGAAACCACTGCGGGGTCAATATGAATTTGTCTGGGAGACGCTGCATCTTTCGCATGGTTGCCCCCCGTTGGCATAATCGCCATTACCTTCAACACCCCATCACCACCACCACCACAACACCTCCAACATCACCACCATCACCACCACCATTACCACCACCACCACCACCATTCACCAAAAGCTCACATCACAACCATCACCATCACCACCACCACCACCATCACCACCACCACCACCATCACCACCGCCCCCACCACCACCACCACCGCCCCACCACCACCACCACCACCGCCCATCACCGCCCACCTATTCCCCCTCCCAACTCCCCCACTCTCCTCTAACGTTTCATTGGCGGATACTAAACCCCGCAGCGGGCCTCGCTTTGTGCAACAACTCTGCAAACACGTCGTAATATCGGAGGCGAGCGGCGCGTCTGGTTAAAAGCGCGACCGCGCGCGCGTGTTCGGAAGCGAACGCGCGCCCCTGCGCCCCCCCCACTCACCCACTCACCCAGTGCCAGCGACGGGCACGATTCCGCGTTTGGAGGTCGGCGGCGGGAAACTGACCGCAGAAGGATGGAGTAGTTTTTGGTGGAGGAGCTATACGTTCGACCAGTAGTTGCTGCTTCATTCCACCCTTTTGAAACTCTTGTCTTTTTTCTTTCTTTGTTTGTTCTTTATTTTTGGTTCGGTTTCATTCTTTTTTCCGTATTTTTCTTTGTTTTTATTTCTTTTTACTTTCCGTTTTTCCTTCTTTCTTATGTTTCCTCTAACTGTACTGAATACTTGAAGAAATGAAACCGTACAAAAGAGAGGAGGGAAAAGAAAAAGGAAAAGGAAAAGAAAAAAAAAAACTTTAAAGAAGAAGAAAAAAGGAAGAAATAAATCCAGAGAGGCAAGTATGAACCATCATGTGGAAATAGGAAGAAGGGAATGAACTAACAAAGGAACAGATAATCTTTCTTCACTTGTCTTCTTTCATTCTTACTACTTTATTTCTTCGGTCTTCATTGTTTCTGTTTCATTCTTTTTTCTTTATTTTTCTTAGTTGTTACTTTCTTTTTTCCTTCTTTCTTTCTTTATTACATTTGATCTAACTGTACTTGTCAAAATGAAAGCAATACAAAAGAGAGAAGTGAAATAGAAAAAGAAGCAGGAAGGAAATAAAGACAAAAATATCAAAAAGGCAAGTAAGAACCATCATGTGGAAATAAGAAGAAGGTAATAAACTAACAAAGGAACAGATAAACTTTCTTTCTTCCTTTGTCTTCTTTCATTCTTACTGTTACATGCATGACGGACTTAGAAGTTCGTGCGCGCAAGACCGCGTGCGATCTATATTGAAGCCGAGATGTCGGCACAGCATTATTCGCTCCAACAACTAGACGCGTCGGCGCGAGTCTAGGATAGCAGCGGCGACACATAACGGGTTGCCCGGCGCCCGACAAGTAGACGAGATTTAAACTGTGATTACAATAGAGATGAACTTATTACAATAAAAATTGACTTATTTATGCATGTGATATTAAACAAAACTAAGTCTCTTTTGTTCCAAATTTAATGGAATATATGTACAGTATTTTACATTAACTTTTACCCTTGAGTGGTCGCGTGGTTGACATATGTCACCCACTTCCTTTATTTTTCTCAGAACTCCCTCCCTCCCCTGAACTACACCTCGAGCAGGCCAGTATCTGTCCGTGCATGTCTGAACTTGAACGCCAGTCCATCAGAGCTCGCTCAGTGTGATTCTTCACCTTGAACCGGTAACATCTCTTGGCTGGTTGACAACTGTCCCCCATGCGACCATTCTTGTAACTTTTTAAGGTAAGTGTTTATTTACATTAACATTTTATTTTCTAGTTTTATTATTTTTTATTGATATCAAATTTTTAATTTTTATCTCAATTTTCAATTATGATTATATAACTGCACGGTTTTTTCTATAGATTGCAATGTCACAACAGAAAAGAATGAGAAGTGAATCTTCATCAGATCCCAAACTTTGGAAGCAGTGGCTCGATGAGTTATTGGATGAAGAGGAAGGAAGCACTTCCGAAGAATCTGATTCAGATGAGATTGATCACCTAACTGAAAGTGAGCATAATACTGATTCAGAGCAGTCAGCAGACGAAGACACCGACTCTGAGGGTGAGCCACAAAATTCATTTTATATCGGGAAAGATGGAAAAACAAAGTGGTTTACCAGTTTGCCTAAAAAAAATTGTAAAACCCGTGCAGAAAATATAATAAAGAAGCTTCCTGGTGCACAAGGAATAGCCTCGAAGATGAGCTCAGAAATAAAATTACATGAGCTCTTTTTTTGTAGTAATGACATAATTGTACGGTCCACAAATATTTACATAGACAATCTGAAATGTAAATATTCACGGGAAAGAGATGCCAGGCCTACAGATGAAACAGAACTTCGAGCTTTGTTTGGGCTTTTATATTTGATAGGGAGCTATGGAATGTCCAGGACAAATGTTCAAAAATTATGGGACAACTCCAAAGGCAATGGTTTAGAGTCTTGTTATCTTTCGATGAGTAAAAAAGATTTGCTTTTTTACTAAGATGTTTACGATTTGATAATATACACGACAGAGCTTCTCGTCGGGAAATTGACAACTATTAGCATTCAGAGGCAATTATTTTAAATATATTTCCTAAGTATTTCATTGCCAGTGAATATACCACTATAGATGAGCAACTATTAGCATTCAGAGGCAATTGCCCTTTCAGACAGTACATCCCAAATAAGCCTGCTAAGTACGGCATCAAAACATTTGCACTAGTAGATGCTAAAATGGTATATACTTTCAACTTAGAAACATATGTTGGTGTTCAGCCAGCAGGACCTTATCGTTTGAGTAATTCTCCAATGGACGTTGTGCTGAGGTTGGTTGAACCAATAAAAGGCTCGCACAGAAATGTAACAGGAGACAATTGGTTCAGCAGTATACCGTTGGTCAATACATTGTTAGAAACCAAAGGGCTCACTTACGTTGGTACCCTCCCGAAATTCCTAAGGATTTTCGGCCAAACAAACATCGCTCTCAGTTCTCGTCAATGTTTGGATTCCAAAAAGACTGCACACTTGTTTCTAACTGCCCGAAAAAAAATCGGGCAGTGATTCTTATATCATCCTTGCATCATACTAGTTGCATTGATGAAGAAACTGGAGGCAAATGTAAGCCTGAAATTGTAACTTTTTATAACCACACGAAAATTGGGGTTGATCTACTTGATCAGCTTATTGCTAAATACAATGTGGCGAGGAACACACGTCGATGGCCAATGGTTGTATTTTTCAACCTCTTGAATATTTCAGCCATCAACGCTCTTTGTATTTATAAATCAAACACAAAGAGTAAAGTGAGCAGAAACACGTTTTTACAAAATTTGGCATGGGAACTGATTAAACCTCAAATTCAACGGAGGTCCACAATATTACAGCTACCGATTGAATTGAGGCGACGAGCATGTATCCTACTTGGCACTTCAATACAAGAGCCAGCCTCCACAAAAGGAAGAGAAGGTGCTCGAGGAAGATGCTATGACTGTGGGCGACAACGAGATAAAACGACAAGGAAATGCTGTGAAAAATGTGAGAAATTCATGTGCAATGATCACTTGAAAAGTGTTTGCAAAAATTGTTTTTAGTATTGTAAGTTTTTTTCCTTTTCTTAGTCTGTTTTATTCTCAAGTAATTGTATGTTTGTTTTAATTTTTTTGCTGGATTTTACAATATATTTCTTTAACTATTTATGACTTTAATTTTATTAAAACCTTTCTAGACATCAAAATGGAGCACAAAGCTAATAATTAGGTAAGTATATTAATTTTAGAATGCTAAAAACAACCGAAGGTCTGTGGGTGACACTGGTCAACCACGCGACTCTCCATGTAATTATTAGACGCGCGACTACCGTAGGGTTTACAGCATTTAACAGAACTTTTGTTACAATAATATTACTCTGTTGAGGCTTCAAAATAGCTTCATCAGAGTTTTGGGAGACCCACAGAAGCTGAATTGGGTTGTCTACAAACGCCTTGCCACAGTTTCCAAGGTTGGCACCATGGAAAATTCTGAAAGACAATTACTTAAGAATTATTAGTTTACCTCAGCGTAAGAATTCTTGAATATTGAAGAAGTTGTAATGTAGAAACTCACCCTAAGCTCTACTACTACTACAAGCAAAAGGAAAGCTCTACAAAACGTGCGTATTGTGAAACTACATTTACAATTACAAGCTACATTTGATAGTGCTGTCTTTCTTTTCTGTCGTAATTTCCTTC
The DNA here is from genome assembly GCA_964035755.1 of Teleogryllus oceanicus. Taxonomy (NCBI): domain Eukaryota; kingdom Metazoa; phylum Arthropoda; class Insecta; order Orthoptera; family Gryllidae; genus Teleogryllus; species Teleogryllus oceanicus. The sequence goes on from CAXIVR010000013.1 coordinate 51,466,512, forward strand.
CTTTATTTACCTCTTGCATTCACATCTACTTTTCCGTCTTTATTTTGTACGTCTTTCATTTTTTCAAGTATTCAGTAGACTTACGGCTACACATCGGATGTTTAGGGAAATGCGAATTTTTTTCTAGAGAACTTATTAAAGGCTGATAATATCTGTGCACCAATCACGACAAATGACATATGACGAAGTTTTATAATGCTCATTTTTGCTTTTTTAAGCGAAATGCCTTTATTTGCATCAATACCTTGTTTTAGAATTATTGGATCTTTTTGCCTTTTAGTATTATTTTTATATAAAATGCTAATATATGAGAAATCGACAATAGTCCAACGTGACTGTTCATTATGAAATTTGCGATTCTCGTCTTTGCATTTGCTACCTAAACGTATACCAACAGATGTTTCTCCATTTCCCTACTTCATAAATACCAGCCATTATTCTGAGAACGTGGACGATACACCGAAGGCACCGAAATTTTAAGTGGAAGTAAATGTAAATTTCCGGAAGTTTGTTCATCAGTTAGTCACATCAATAGACGTTGAGAGATTCTTCCCCGCGTTCAAACAGATTTGACTCCCAATCGTCGCAAATTTAAAATTGTGATCCTTGAAAAGTTACTGGTAATATCTTGCAATGCAAACTGTTAAGACAAATTTAGAAATTTTTTACATTAAAATCTACATAGTACTGGTTTTGTGCATTTAAGTTTACAAAATTACAATTCTTAATTTTATTGTGTATGTAACTTATGACTAGGGAACGGACTTTATTGTAATAAAAAAAAGCAAAATATGTACATATATATGTACTTATTTTTTCAAAAAATATGTAAGAAAAAATAGGGAATATGTGAAATAAATATTCGTTATAAAGTTAACAATTACATTCTTCAAGCATTTTCCGAGCAGAGTACATTGAAGTTTTACATCTGCAGAAGCAATTATTTGCTAGTTTCATCCGAAACAATACTTTCGTATTATATACAATGTTGTTTACGAGGAGCCGGAGCTCAAGTGAATAGTACCATGTAGCCTGTGATAGAAGGAGGGGGGTAAAGGGAGCATACTCCCCCCTCAACTCCCGAAAAGGGATAAGACAATGATCAGAATTTTTATGGAGTTACGCATGGGGTATATGAAACATGAGTAATCACGTGGTGAAGTTCCTTCTGCTTCACATACTACATCCACTCATCGTTTATCCCGACTACTCTGTTTCCAAGAAGCAGATGGGGGCGGGGGGAGATAAGTTTGACAATTAATAGCGATTGTTCGGCGTTAATACAAACATTGTTTTTCATAAGTTTTATACCAAAATATGTAAAAATATGTAAATAAAATTGGTTCCAATTAGTTCAGAATGTCGTGTTAAGTGTAAAAAATATTACTGAATGCAGGTGTCTTGTCCCTGTGAAAATATGTATTTACATGAAAATTCGTTCCCTACTTATGACATTGCATTTTTTCTCCTTATTCCTGACATTTTGAGTGCATTTTTAGACGATATTTTAGTGCTTAAACATCCGATGTGTAGTTATGGCACATACGGGAAGCAAACATTAGCTCAGTAGCAACGGCGAACGTGCTGGTGGGCGAATTCTGGATGTACAAACATTCCTGCGTCATATTTCTGATGCCCCCTGTTCGATTTTCGCTTGTGCCGGATGATTGTCCGTTTTGAACAAGGCCAACTACTCCTCTGGTCAGAGGCGAGCACTAGCGTAACAAATTGAACATTGCGCTCTCCGCCATATTGTAGGCAAATGGGGGAGCGGTCATTTAAAATTGTGTCTTATCACTCTTTTCACGGGATATTACGGATTCAAAATTTCGAAAATCACATTGTTATTGTTCCTATACACGATGATAAATAAATTACGAAAAATTTAAATCCGTTTTAAAAATAATGCTATTGGAAGTAGCTCGAATCGTTTGACTTTCAATTCAGCGAAGATAATTTCATCATTCTTGCATCGGTTTGTTGCCCTCCGTAGCTAATGCATAGTTTCTTTATTTTGAAGAAGAGATTCAAATTTTTCTTTAAAGTGAAAATGATTTAAGTAAAGATTGGCACACAAAAATCTTCATTCTCAAGAATGCTAAGAAATTACCAAAACATGTCATTTTTCTTCTAAATTTTGCTTTCTCGTATACGTACGTATATACCGAGTAATCTACGTAGTATAGAGAAAGATATGTAATGCTGCGGCAAAAAAAGGTGATTTTTGGACCGAAAAACTCGTACTGTGGCGCCCGCAGAAAAGGTGGATAAATTCTGTTCTAAACTTAGAAATTACTCCATTTAACACGTTCTGTAGTCGATTTTTAATAATACGAACAAGTTTTCAAATTAATAATATACTTTGGGTACATAACGAATATATTTTCTTACTCCGTTGCAAGTCTGCTAGGACAAATTAAAGTATACGTTTCAATTAAATGAAAAATGCTCATGGTACTAAATGAAACGTTTTGGTGGTATCATTTGGGTTATTTAAAGTTGCTTCTTGTAACCCTAATGCTTCTTTATATTTGCCTTGAGGTCACAGGACCATGAAGCTCTCATTATATATTTTTATTGATGCGTAAATAATAATCGTCTCTAGTAAGATAAAAGCCTTTCAAAGTACTAATTTACAAGGGAAATACCTAGAACTCTCGTCGCGTACGGACACAACACGCCTGTCAGCACCTGCCAGGGAACTAGTTGCCTACAGTATGGTAGCCTTCAATTGGTAACGCTACACTAGCGCTACATGTGCATCTAGGTAATACTATCCAATATCTTTGGTTTTGAACTGAATTTCTATGGCGAAATTTAGAGCTTCGAATCATGTTAGCGGACTACATTTTGTAATATTATAGGATAGATGCATTATGTAAGACGTTTAATATTGATTATCCATTAATCATTGGTGCCTATGAAAAGGGCTTATCACTGTAAAAAAGATTCATTTTATAAGGGAGGAGATGTAAGAATGACCTAATGTCATCAGCCACTATTCAAAAATCGAAATATATTTTTTCCTATTCCCATTGTATAATTTTGCCATTTCATGGCTGCAACCCGTTGCATAATGAATTTTGCTTGTCAGTTTTAATTACTTTTATTATTAGGAATTTTGGTTTAAAAAGTATTGACAATTAATCATTGAGAATCGTTCTAGTAAATTTTCTTCGAATCTTTACATTAAAATTGCATTTAATATTGTATTTGTTGTCGTTTTAATTACTTTTATTATTAGGAATTTTTATGTAGAATATTATTTAAAATAAATTTGATCGTAATTTCACTTTGCTCTAATTTGACTAGCGCAGTGGTAATGGTAGAGAGAACATTTGACTGACGTTAAGATCAGAACGCAAGTGATTTTGTGATGTTGCTGCCGTGTGGTTGACCTTAAAAACCGGCCAATTCTTTAGTTTAAATATTCTCGTGAATCTGAAGTTGAATTGACACCATCAGAAATAAGAGAAAAAGCAAAAATGGTGACCTCAGAATTATTGCTGCAACTTTTGTACTCTTTCGCAGGCTGATTGGTAAACCAAAGCCACCTGCAACAGGGTAGAGTAGCTCATATGTGGCCTTGGCCGAACCCTGCATACGAACTGACACACAAAACAATTAATGTAAAAGTTTAGCTTAGAAAAGTTAGCATAAGTCGTAGACAAAGTACCGGATGAAACTCGATGTAATCGGTATTAATACACTCGTGTGAAGATTACGGTATCACTCGTATCGTTAATGATTGATTGATTCGTGATTCCCCAAGTGATGACTCCAAAAGTTTTGATTAAACTTTATTCTTTTTTTAGTAGCGTAAAGGACACTTAAAAGAAGGCGCGAACTCATTTTCGTTGGTCCGTGATTTTTTGAAAACCTTGTAGTTTTGGCAAAATTTCTGCAAGTTAATACAATTTATTAAAAAAATTTTCCGCAAAAATTGCTTTAAATTTTCTCTTCTTTTTTTACGGAGAATAAGAGATGCTTAAAAGAATGATGCAGGTCTCACTTTCAATGAACAATGAATTTTCGAAAATGCCAAAAGTTATAAGTAATGCGAAAAACTTTCCGCTGTTGTATCACCACTAGTTTACTTCAAGTCCAACTCTAGAGCATAACTTCCAACTCGCCGTTACCGTTTTATCGTATCCCCTTTACAACATATTTTTGATTTCACATTTAGCACAACTATGACTTTTGTTCATTATTCGCAGTGTTCCCGACCCGACGGACCAGCTGAATCCGACAGAACGCGCTAGACCATATTGCAAGCCATGTACAACATAGTGATTCCTACCCCCAGGGCTGCGGTTGGCTTTAATACTCGGTAGGGCTTCGCTGCGATTTTGAAATTTCACTGCTCGGCGAGTTTCGTCGGCTTAATGAGAACAGCACGACTCTCCAGCGAGTAGATTCGACCGGCTGCTTCTGGATACACGGTGGGTTTAATACGCGAACATATGACGCTTTCCGACAGAGCGTTAGCTACGGGATGGAAAGCGTCCCGGCTGATAGACAAGTTGAGCGCGGCGATGCTGTAGCAGCTGTATTTGGCGGTGTATTTGCTTCTGTTGGCGCCCGTCAGGGAAGTTGGGAACAATGAATAACCCCTGTATCCAGTGTTGCCAAATGCGGAGAAAATTTCCCTCGAAATGGGACGCCCCTTGGGGGTACAAATCTCGGAAATGTTTTGATGAGATTTGCATTTAAAAAAGACGTTATCAAACAATTAGATAGTTAATTTCCAAAATCAAACTTTTGAAGGGGTGTGTTTTGTATTTCTCTTAATACAACCGACATTCGGGGGAGAATTCCGACGAATACGTGTAGAAATTATTTTGGCCGTGTATTTGCATCTGTTGGTGCCCGTCAGGGAAGTTTGGGAACAATGAATAACCCCTGTATCCAGTGTTGCCAAATGCGGAGAAAATTTCCCCCGAAATGGGACGGCTCTTGGGAGTATAAATCTGAGAATATTTTTGAAGGTACTTGCATTGAAAAATGAAATTATCAAACAATTAGATAGTTCATTTCCAAAATGAAACTTTTAAAGGAATGTGTTTGGTATTTCACTAAATAAAACCCTCATTTGAGGAAAAGTGCGCGAAGTGCTTGAAGATATTATTTTGATATTGTATTTACTTCTGTTGCTGCCCGAGGGAGTTAGTAAACAATGAATAACCCTTGTAGACAGTGTTGCTAGAAGCGATGAAAATGTCTCCCTAAATTGAAAAATATAACATTTTGTGATGGTAAAATGGAGTAAAAGGAAAAAACGATGAAATTTATCTCAGAAGTTTTCTGAGAGTTCTCAAACAATGGAGTTATGGAGTTAGCAAACTGACGTGACCGCCCGCGCGCGGTTGAAAGACCCGCCGCCGAGCTACGTCAGCGGGGCGTCACCGCCCTCGGCCGGAGAGGAAGGCGACCGTTGCGGGCCGGCCGGGGCTGACCGCCGCGGCCGTCACGCCTAACAAGCGGGTAGGGACTCGCCCCCCCCCCGCCCCTACTCCGCAGCTAGTCGGCGGGCCGCTAGCCCCAACGGGCTATAAGAGGGCCCCGACCCGACGCCAGGGCAGACTGATAGCGATGGTGTTGGCAACGGTGTTCTGGCGAGTGGTGTACGGAGTGTAGAGTGGTGATTAGGATAACGACGACCTGTGCTACGGAAACGGAACTCTCTGGTGGATATTCTACGACTCGGCTGTGTATGGGACTTCTACTGGACTACGGTGAAACGGCTTCGCAATTGGCACATCTACTGGTTATTTGGAACTTTGGCTATTGTACTCGGAGATTCTCATTATTGTACCTGGATATTGAATAAAAACCATTTTATGAAGTTTTGCCATTGTTGGGATACTACACAAACAATAAGAGAGTATTGTAGTAGAGAGTACGTTTTGTATTTTTAGATATAAATGATTAGGGACGTACTAGCAAAATACCCGGCATTGCCCGAACTTTCTTCATGTGCAGACCTCATGAAAGAGGAAAAAGATCAAACTACGCCGTTTAAGATTATTTTTAATGTAATTAGTTCAAATTTTAATAAAACACTATAATAAAATTTCATTTTATTTTACAGTACATTGCTATTAGATTAAGAATTGTTATCTTAAGCACTGCTACTGACCTCTAGCGAATATATTAGATACCACTTCTGCCGCGCGCTGCTAGCCTATGGTGAATATATTAGGAACCAATCTTTTCTTAGCGACAGAAGAAAAACAATTCATCCTGGTGTATCTACCAACATTCACTTGTATTCAATTATTTATTTTCCTCATTTGTGTTGAATTAGTCTTTACAAACTTGCATGGACATTGCGGCAGTTCTGAAGAAGAGCTTGTTACAATTTCGTCTATTCATACACTACATTATGTGGTATCGATGGCGGTTACATGTCATTGTATTCACTTTTATTAGTGTATATGTGAGTGGAAATGAGATAATGACAATGTTCCCCATCCCGGTCTCCGGAGTATGTGGTAGTGTGGTGCATGTTAGTGTAAGTGTGTGTGTGTGTAAGGGGAGGGGATAGGACAAGGAAGAGGAAGGTCAGATCGCGGGCGATCCATGGCCCGTTTGTTAAGGTACTGCTCCGGCATTCGCCTGATGTTGATCGGAGAAACCACGGAATACTACCGATCAGAGCAGCCGGCCGCTAGAATTCTCCTCCAGACAACGACTAAATTCGACCTAGCTGAAAAGCTAGTGTCGATAATCCTGCCGCCGTCAGGACGCGAACCTAGGACCTCCCGGTCAGAGGCGCTGCAGTGTTTCCTACTTGGGATAGGGAGAGTAGCACTACCGCTATGACGTGGCGCGCCAGGTGAGTCGGCGCGGGTTGCGGATCGGCGGGGGAGGGGTCGTGGCGGAGCGCAAGAGGCGGAGGGTGGCGTCGGAAGCGGTGGGGAGGCGGGGTAATCGCAGGCAGTGGGGATATCGGGGGAGCAGAGATGGCGGGGGGACAGCGGGGTCAAAGGGAGTGGCGGGGGGGACATGCGCGGCTGGGGAGAGGGGTTTGCCAGGGCAGGGGCGGCGAGAGTGGTGGGGGCGGTGAAAGCGGCGGGGCGGCGAGGAGGGTTGGCGGCGGAGGGGCGGCGACAGTGGCAGGACGGCGGAGCGAAGGGGAGCGGCGGGGATAGTGGGGGCAGCGAGAGCCGTGGGGGTGTCGGGGGCGACGGCAGGGCAACGGATGGGCGGGGACGATGGAGGCAGAGGGGGTGGGGTAGGTGTCGGGGCGGCGGTGGGGGCGGCGACAGCGACGGGGCGACGGAGCGACAGGGACGATGGGGGCGGTGGGGTCTCGGGGCGGCGGGGCGGCGGGGCGGCGGGGCGGCGGGGCGGCGGGGCGGCGGGGCGGCGGGGCGGCGGGGCGGCGGGGCCGGCGGGGCGGCGGGCCGGCGGGGCCGGCGGGGCGGCGGGGCGGCGGGGCGGCGGGGCGGCGGGGGCGGTGGGGGCGGCGGGGCGGCGGGGGCGGCGGGGGCGGCGGGGGCGGCGGGAGGCGGCGGGAGGCGGCAGGGGGCGGCGGGGGCGGAGGTAGCAGCGGTGGGGGCGGCGCGTTGGCGGCTAAACAGCGTACTGGCGTGGCCCGTCGCGCGCACAAAGCCCGTGTACAATGCGTCGCCGCCGCCCTGACGTCGTCCGCCGCGCCGTGCCTCGCCTGCCCACTGGGGCGCAGCATCAGGCGCCGCGCGCTCCAGTGCGCCCTGCGAACGCCCAGGGGCGCAGTGGGAGGGAGCCTAGGTAGGCTCCTTTCAGCAATTAAACAGCTAAAATTGTACATCAATATTTCTTCCTCATTGTCAATATATGTTTGCAAATAAAAGTTCCAAAGTTGTGCAATTGCTGAAATAAATTATTGTCATTAAAAACTTTGGATACTTTTATTTCTAAAATTGTACATCATACAGGAGATAATTGCGACATAGGTGTATCGCGAGGTTCAATTCAGTCGCTGTCTGGAGGAGAATTCTAGCGGCCGGCTGCTCTGATCGGTAGTTCTCCGTGGTTTCTCCGATGAACTCCAGGCGAATGCCGGAGCAGTACCCTACCAAACGGGCCACAGACCGCGCGCGATATGTCCTTCCTTTTCCTTGTCCTATCCTCTCCCCTTACAGACACACACACACACACACACACAGTTACATGCACTAGTATTACACAAGGGGTGAAATAGGTCGGCAGTTTAGAGCTGGTCGTGGATGGGGCGGAAGATCACCGCCACCTCTCAAGAAAAACGCATGCACTATTCTTAGAAGACTAATGAACTTAGCCTTTGATGTGCCCGGAATCACTAATCAATCAATAAAAAACGTAGGTATAATAAGACATATTACAATACGAGATTGGAAAAATATTAAACGTTGCCGTTAGTCCAAGCTTCTTAGTCAATAGATTATTATTTATCAGTTATTTAATGTGCTGTTACGATACGAATATCATACGTTTTAGAGGTGTTAGCAGATATCTTGTGGGGTTTCATGGAATGAATTAAGAAATAATTGAACCGCAACAATTCAAAGTTTTGATACTTATTAAAGTTTATCAAAATGAACTTCCCCGAATACTTTTCCCATCTTCAGGGTGTTACCCAAGAAACGTGGATCGCACAAAAGGCAACAGCTAGAAATTGCTTTGTAAAAAAACCATTGCACTTAATTTTCGGTAAAGTATGACTGTTGTCCATCAAAACTTACAGATTGATGGTGGTAGATGTCAATTGCAGATCATGAATAATTAGAACACTGACATTGTAATGCACATATTACGCAACTGATCTCGGGTTTATTGAGTTTGGCATGAGATAAATTGATATGTTTGTGAAAATAATTTAAAAATCTAATGCTGAGAAACAGAGTATATTTAAAAAATATTTACCCTTAACAAAGTAGTTGTGGCAAAGAATTTTGCGTAAAAAACGTGCTAAGGCAAGCGCTTATGGTCACGATTTAACATAAAATTACGCCAAAAATGTTTGGTATTTTTAAGAATATTGTACATGACATTACTAAATATTTGATCTGGAAGAAGAGATATTATGAAAATATTTTTTATCTTAAACAATTCTGAAAAATTCAAAGAGAAAGAATTAATTATTGTAATTTTCAAAATTCCAGATATTTTAATGAAAATCAGATATAAGCCTATGTAATCACACTTTATTGTATCCCAGAAAGTAATTTAAAGAAATAATTGAGAGTTATTTTTGAGAACATTTTGAATAGATCGTAGGAATCTTGTGATAAGTCCTACAAAACTGGAAAGTAGATGTAATTTGAGTCTTTTTCATATTTTCTCCTTATTATCTTTGAGTTCGCCCTTTTTGCACTGTCATAGTCTCTTCTGCGCTCATTGGACTCAGAGACAAATGCTGAAATATCTGAAAAAATTGTTCGTGTTTCAGATAATAGTATTCATTCATGACCTAGAAAGTGACGTATGTTTATGCTGTATTCGAACATTTCAAATTTTTCAACATAAACTTGAAAGCATACCGGAAGAATTTTCTGTACTGGTACTGAAAATACAGTAGTTAAAAAACAAGAACGTACCAAGCCCGAACGGAAAAATACAAAGTATGATCTGATGATCGACAATTACGTTTGTGTATCACAGGGACAATTCTTAAAAAAATTGAATTCTCAAAAAAATATTGCACTTCACACGTGACTTTCCACATCACGACCTCGTTCCTAGACTGGCCTGTCGACTTTGCCCGCGAGCTGTCCTGTATAGTCATGTGGTCATGCACAGTCTTGCTTTGCGATGAGAATTGTTGTTCTCCATTCTTGGTGTTCAATCCACTGTGCGGCTAGATCCGCTCTCAGCTCCAACATCCGTCACCGCTGACATCCTCTTGTGTTGCTGTTGTGGGGGCGGGATTTAACCTGATATGACGCTGAACACGGCAGAATACAGTGAAACCTGACTTAAGAAGTCACTAATAGATGGGCTCAATAGAGCAAGGTAATTTTGTGAAATTTTTGTTAAATTAATGTATTAGCATTCAATAAAACATCAAATATTATTATTTTAGTGTAATCTGATATTTAAACCAGTAGGGACCGGGAGCGGTAGCTCAGTGCATCAATTGATGTCACTGCAGCGCCTCTGACCGGGAGGTCCTAGGTTCGACGGTGGCAGGATTTTCGACACTAGCTATATGAAATTTTATATATATACACACACATACACACACACACACACACACTAGTTGATCCGGCGAACTCTGTTCCGCTCTAACAGCCGGCCCCATCTTTAGCCATGTTTCGTATCCTTTTTGCATTACGGCTTTGTCGGGAAATATTCGATCGTTATGGTCGCGGTAGTGTTAATTATACATCACTTCACTTTTTAACACGCTTTTATTAGCATCATTTGTATCTTTGCGTGATTGCTTGCTTGTTCTCCGCTGCAGAACGCTTCTGCACATAAAACGTAGGCGAAAAAGCGCGAAAACATATGAAAACGCGTGAAAAGTGCGATAACGCATGAAAACGTGCGAAAACCCTGCGAAATCACGCGAAAACGTGCGAAAACGTGCAAAAACGTTCGTTCTCACACAGGAACGCTGTCGAACGGGATAAACAGTACCCTATGTCCGTCTCCTGGCTCTAAGCTTCCTGCTCACCAATTTTCAGCCAAATCGGTACAGCCGTTCTTGAGTTATAAATAGTGTAACTAACACGACTTTCTTTTATATATATATATATATATATATATATATATATATATATATATATATATATTGTAACCGTCACGTATCTACCTAACTATTTCGTAGTACGCCGAATTACAGAAGTAAATCTGTTATTTACTTGTTTTGTGACGTGTGATTACACCGTCACACAAACCTGGGAAGACCTCAAATTATGGATAATTCCCTATCGGTGGTGGGTTCGTCTTTGCTAACTAATATTCATTTAACAAACAAACACAATTTCATAGTTTTAAAGAACAAGTAACATATATTCTTTCCAATATGATCCTTCGTACACTCACGTTCACATATTCTCCTACGTGATTACTTTTCCTTTTGATTACACAATGGTAGCTAACTCCCTACCTAAACTGCAGTTTTCTGTAGAATAATAGTGACTCTGATCTACATTTACACGAAACAAACAGTAAATACATATGTACACTTCTCAAAACAAATTATCTCTTAATGAAACCCACAATTCACAATTTAAATAACCATCCTGTAAAAAAAAATACATACAAACAATATACCAAAATTCACTAATACCTTTTCAATCTTAAATAATACTACACTCAATATTTACACTTAATATTCAGCTTCTGCGTGACCTCGCAGTGCAAAATTCTGTTTTACAAAGTCTCTTGACTGTTCATGAAATAACGTTTTACCAGAAACAATTTAACAGCTTTCATTCATGTTCAAAACCTTTTTTACATAGACAATTCCTCTTAAATGATTTCAAATAACATCAAGTCAATTATGTATGAATTTAGATAAAGAATTATACACAAGGACGACTTTTATCAATAAACATAAAAATTATTTAGATCTGATTTCTCTTACGACTGCAAAAATAAATTTACTGGTTATCAAGACTAATATTTAGTAACACTTGTCCGATCAATGTCTGTTACTGAGGAAGCTCATCTTACAACGTTTTAATTTGTGCAATCATAACTCTATCTTGAAAGTTTTCCAAGCTGCAATTTCGCGAGTAGACGGCTGTCGAGCGACGTTCACGCCCCAAGGTCGTCGTTGTCCTGCGACGGTTCGTGCGCTGCCTACCGCGATGGAATCGGAGTATTTCCGTACGCCTTCTCCTCGTTGTACAGCCCAGTTAAACCACAGCTTACACGAAGGTGATGGTCGCGTTAGAATGCGAGTCCAAAACTCCAAATTATAACTTTGTTTTAGTGAAAGTTGAGCCAGTTGTTGAATAAACTATGCTTTTCGGAATTATCAAAATTCTCCAATAGAATTTTCGAAATGAAATCCCATAAATAAAATGAAATAGAATAAAAGTAGAATAAGTAACTGCTCAAAACTAAAACTGAAAAAGCTGTAACAAAGAAACAGAAACACGTCCTATGTTACAAAAAATCTCTTCTATATTCCAGCAACGAGAATGTAGCAACGTGGTTTTATAAATTCATTTTAGTCCACTACCACTGTTATTCTTACATTCGTTGCATTACTTTTTTAATATTTCTATCGAATTTTACGTAATCTTGACATATCACAGTGATTAATCCCATAAAAAATACTTAGATAATTACCTTTTAATAAAGCTTCATTTCTGGTATTTTCCACGTGTCCTCGTTGGTTGTGTGGTGGAATAGTACCCATCTAATCACTTCAGCGTCTCGATCCGGAAAGAAAGACAATCTCGTCCGAGTCAAGCCTCATGCCACATTCGCATTTCTCCAAAAGTTCTGATTGGCTAGGGCGAAAGTACGTTCAGAAATTTGTTTCTAGGTAACGCCATCTCTTCGCTACTCTAGGAACTATTTGTAGGGCAAGATGTCGGGTATTGTCACTTCAATATTTCTTTTGTCATGAGTGTAGCCGATGACAAGCGGTTACATATATATATATATATATATATATATATATATATATATATATATATATATATATATATACGCACACACACACACACACACACACACACACACACACTCGAGAAACCGAGGGCTCAATCACTCGGGAAGCGGCGCGTCATCTTCTTGAAAAGATAAAATAAATACCCGGTTTAACCCCGAAAGAAAGAGGACAATGGCCTCGGCCTCCTCGTTCTCGGATATAGGTACGAAACTCATCACTAGGATGGGGATTCATATGCACTAAAAAGTCTGAAAAGATGCAGCAAATATGCGGGGAAAACAGGAAAATATGCACTCAAAAAGAAATGTAAGCATACAGAAAAGAGCGTGCTTTAGTCTCTACAAAATAGTTCAATTTAAATGTTGAATGATACATACTGAATTTAATTTCATTTGCAAGAGGTTATAATACATTTTTTCCAATTTTCTGGGATGAATCTTTTTTTATACCCACAAGAACGTTCTTATACAAAAGTGCTTTCAACTTTGTGTAAGTTTAGGCGACAATACTTAAAAGCTTCAACTTCTTTAATTGTGTAATTTTCAACACCATGCGTTTCACCCTGTAAAATACCACGTACTTTTTCCGTTGTTATCAAACCACGATTTGTTTCTTGAACTTTCTTCATTTATTCTGTTAACACTCTTCTTATAGGTCCTGGCAATTGTTGAATGACATACTACAGAGTTCAGTCGGACATGTTTCATTCCCACGGACATGTTTGGGTCGACTTCCTGATGAACTGTACCGCTCTAGTCACACAGATATGATGCAAACTCGAAAACAATCTCAACGTTACTCAAATTTTATGAAGGAGCCAAAAATAATAAAATAAAAATGTAAAATATGCAAATATATGCTCTTATAATTAAAATATGCTCAATCGTCTTAAATATGCACTATAAGAACTTGTATATCGATCCCAAAAATAAGAAATGAATTTGTGTGCTTTAAGCATATCATTACGTTTAAGGAAAAAAACATACAAATATGCAAAATCCTCGGCATATTCATCACACCTTCAACTAACATCTAAAAACATATTTAAGGGAAATTGTTGAATTGAAGGGAAATTGTTTTAAATTGAAAGAGAAAGACTATTGAGAATTTGAGATCTAAAAGTGTACTTCATTGTGTTAACGCTACTTCAATTAACGGGATGTCATTTTTTCTTGCAGGTGAGCGTGTTTCAACCAATGTGATTGACATCAGGGTATGTACGGTATTTGGCTCTGTTATAATAACAATATAATTCTTTACATATTTCTAGATGTGATAACGTAATAAATATTACATATATTATGTCTGCAAAAGACTATTAGTTATATGCATTGAGAAGTACTTTACTTAAAAATAATTAGAACTTTAGAAAAGCATTGTCTTTGTGCACACTATTGCTGATCACCTTTAGCTAATCGTCGTGACTTGTAATGATAAGTAAGGCAACTAGAAGCAGCCTTGCGTCATGAGCTTGCTTACAACCTTCATCCCTCTCTTTCTCGTCTTCGCTCTCTTCCTTTACTATATTTTTTCCTTTTTTTTTTTTTTCGTTTTCTTGTTATCTTAATTCTTTCCTGAATCTTCTCTCGGTTTTCTTTCTCTTCTTCATCGTAAGGTGATACTATTTGCTTGAATCCCTAGCATGGCATCTCTCATCTCTCACTACTACCGGATCTAGATTTTCTAGGTGTAGTGAATTGTTCGCCAGGATCAAAAAGAAAAACAGACCCACGTCAAGTTTTAAGCATGGCAGAGGAGACAAAATGCAGAACGAAAGCGCATGCTGTCTGTAGTCAATTGCTTAAGATAAACGTTTCATCCAGTGTGTGACCAGGGAGCGGTAGCTCAGTGCATCAACTGATCAGCGCAGCGCCTCTGACAGGGAGGTCCTAGGTTCCCACTCCCCACGGCGGTAGGATTTTCGACACTGGCTTCTCAGCTAGGTCGAATACATTCGCTGTCTGGAGGAGAATACTAGAGGCCAGCTGCTCTGATCGGTAGTTTTCCGTGGTTTCTCCGATCAACACCAGGCGAATGCCCGAGCAGTACCCTACCAAACGGGTCACGGACCGCGCGCGATCTGTCCTTCCTTTTCCTTGTCCTATCCTCTCCCCTTACACACACACTTACACTAGCATGCACTACACTACCCCATATTCCGGGAGACCGGTCGGGAGCTTAGAACTTGTCCCGGCTGGGGCGGTGCCCTGCTGGTTGGAGAGTCCTGGTTGAGAGAAACCCTGCTAGTCGACAGTAGGTCGGCGCCGGATCTCGCCATCCAGCAGAGGAAGATCTCCGTCATCGTCAGCGAGAAACAACATGCACTACACTAACGGGACTAATGACCAACGTCGATGACGCGCGCGGAAACACGATAAAATCAATCAATGCAGTGTGTGGCTTTTGCTTCTATAGTAGATGGGGGAGCAGCCCATATTCTATCTCTGAGGATGGGATTGGGGACAGGAAGGAGAAGCAAGAATTGCGTGCGGTCTTTGGCTTGTTGCGTAAGGTATTGGCTTTTCAACCCGTATCTCTACCCTTGCTTGTTGTTGGGGGGGGGGGACAGCAGTCCTTCGTCCTACCTAAAGCATAGCATAACTTACGATCAGGAAGAAATGATTTTGCACGTCCTGATGCCCGTTGTTTTCGTTTCTTCTCCTGGAATTTCTGGTTGAAAACCTCGGAATTGCCGAATCAGCTGAAAACATCTCCAAACCAGAATA
Source organism: Teleogryllus oceanicus (assembly GCA_964035755.1). Taxonomy (NCBI): domain Eukaryota; kingdom Metazoa; phylum Arthropoda; class Insecta; order Orthoptera; family Gryllidae; genus Teleogryllus; species Teleogryllus oceanicus. Next base: position 51,481,836 of record CAXIVR010000013.1, read on the forward strand.
TGAGCCAGAGTCCAAAGACATTGCCATCGTCGAAGGTTCGTTGGTTGTCAATGATTCCGGGCGCGTCAAATACAGAGGTTATTACTTCCTTAAGTGCAGTACATTTTTCTCCTCGAGAGTTGACAGTCATCTTACAGCGCTGGATGACGAGATCCGGCGCCGGCCTACCGACGGCTAGTGGGGTTTCCCCTATCCAGGATTCTCCCACCAGCGGAGCACCACCCCGACAGGGACAAGCTCTACGCTCCCGACCGGTCTCCCGGAATATGTGGTTGTGTAGTGCATGTTAGTGTAAGTATGTGTGTAAGGGGAGAGTATAGGACAAGGAAGAGGTATGAAAGATCGCGCGCGGTGCGTGGTCCTTTTGGTTAGGGGTTCTGCTCGGGCATTCGCCTGGTGTTGATCACAGAAACCACGGAAAACTACCGATCATAGCAGCCAGCCGCTAGAATTCTCCTCCAGACAGCGACTGAATTCGCCCTATCTGACAAACTAGTGTCGAAAATCTTAGCACAGTCGGGATTTGAGTCTAGGACCTCCCGGTCAGAGGCGCTGTAGTGAGCTCCCGTCGCTGTCTAGAACTGTACCAGTTTCCGAAACTTCTCTTGCGTCTCCATACGCACGCACCAGCTGACCCCGAACCTGGGTCTTCGGCGAAGTGACGCCTTGAGACGTGGCTGCAACTGCGCCCAGCGCGTTGAGCCGAGGCCGTCGGCAGGCTGGGCAGCGCAGCTCCGTCTGCTGTCAGAACGCGGTAATTTATGATCCCCGGGAGAGCGGGCCGAGGCGGGGCGGCCGGGCGCGGCCGGTGACCCAGGGGGCGCTGGGAGACTCCCAGACGGCCCTGCTCCCGGCCACCTGCATCTGCCAGCACGCCTGCCCGCACAGTTGTCTCCTCGGGTACCCGTGGCCGTATTATAGAAGATTTTCCCAAGGCCGGTGGTACACTGTGAAATATCTTTGTCAAGATCTTTTATAAAAGAAATATGACAGGAAATACCAATATTTTTCGAATCTCTTTTAACAGTGATATTTAATGTAATTTTAATTGGACTGTATAATTCTAAACAATATGTAACAGTATTGTATCGCAGCTTCTGGGTTAATGACCCCCATCTCGATCACGTTTTTCGTCCAGTTTCCCTGATTCTTTGAGCAAATGCTGAGATGGCCCCTTGTTTGCTTCTGGACATAAATGTAACTTCATTTTCTGTGCACGTCTTCTAGAATTTAGTGGGAAATATAGTTATTCAAATTATCGTTTCTATGTTGTCGCGGCAGGAAGTATTTTCCTTGACGAATGATATCATGGTTAAGAGCCCAAAATTTATTGCTGATTTATCTTTGAAAATAGATGTTATTACACGAGAGCTGTTTTTTTTAAATTCAAAATTCATGTACTATATGACTAAGTGTAGGGATCACAGAATTTTGAAAATGTGCATAGACTTTACTTCTCCCCATAGCATGCCATACGCAGTTTTAACTGTTTTTTTCACGTAAAATAAATTAAGAAATAAAAGAATCACAGGACTCGAATCCCAGGTCCTCCTGGTTAGGGGCGCTGCAGTGACGTCAGTTGATGTCCTGAGCCACCTCTCTCGGTACAGTGTCTTGTCTGGCCCAGCTTTTCAAACAACGTGCCCGCGTGATTCGTGGCGTAACTGGCATTGCGCAGAACGAGCAAAAATCGATACTTCGGAGCAGCACACCCATCTCTTTGCACCATGAGCCGGTATTACACTGTTAAAGATCTTTGTCAAAGATATTTCATAATAGAAATCTGACAGTGTAATAGCCAGTATTTTATAAAAGGCTTCTTTTATAAAATTTCTCGGATAAAATGTAGTCTGATGCGTCCAAGCTTTATCATACATGTGGTAACATGGCATCCGATATAGTGGTATTGCTTCCAACACAGTTTTAATTGCAGAGTGCGAGCAATTAGAATTTTTATATAATACTGTCCATCCGGACTACAAAAGTAAAACCAAACGAATTGAACGAACGAAAACAACGAAGACCAACAACTCGGTCTTTCTCTGTATCGAAGTAATGTTCCTCGCAGTCTTGTGTATGAAATATAATTATGGTAAAGTTGGCAATCAATTCAAATTAGTTATCCGTTATTTTTTTATTGGTTGGTGCAAAAGTTTTCAACATTATAAATATATTGAATATCATGTTGACATGGTGTATCATTTATACAAGTATAATACATATAATATACAGTATACATATAAGCAAAAATAAATAGTTATTCAAGTAATACAGTTATTCGTGTCCATATTGTCGGGGAAGGAAGTATTATTCCGAAGGACAACATGGATAAGAGCCCAAAATTTATTGCTTATTTATCCTTGAAAATAGATTTTATTACATGGGAGCTTTTTTAAACTTCAAAATTCAAGTAGTATATTATGACTCAGTGTGGGGATCACTGAATTTTGAAAATGTGCACACAATTCACTTTTCCCCATAACACGTCATAAGCAGTTTTAACTATTTTTTGACGTAAAATGAAATAAATAAATAAATAAATAAATAAATAAATAAATAAATAAATAAATAAATAAATAAATAAATAAATAAATAAATAAATAAATAAATAAATAAATAAATAAATAAATAAATAAATAAATAAATAAATAAATAAATAAATAAATAAATAAATAAATAAATAAATAAATAAATAAATAAATAAATAAATAAATAAATAAATAAATAAATAAATAAATAAATAAATAAATAAATAAATAAATAAATAATAATTTTTTCTGTCGAAAACTCATGTTTTTACCCGCAACATTGTAATACTTTCTTTACGACGTAATTGGATATTAAGGCGAGAAAGTTGAAAGAACAAGAAGAATAATCAAAAGAAAAAGCAGAGAGAACGTAATCAACAGAGTAACGGAAATCTATCCAGCTGCACTCAACTCCACGAGGACCTCCCTGGAGCACCAGCGCTCCTAGCGGAAGTTCGGGAACCCAGCCAAAACTACGAAGCCACAGGCACTTAGGGCTTGCTCTTCTCTTCCATTATCCAAGCACCGTGCTTGGTTCTATGCCATGCCACTCCAATACGGGGATGAGATACTCTTTATCACGAGCAGTTGCATTAATTTAGCTGCAATTGGGTGCAATAAAAACAGACGTGTTCTCTCGAAACGATGTAATTCTAAAACAAATAAAATGTCTGTTACAGTCATTAATTTTTGAATTTCCGTTTCTTTACGAATTGAAGTTTTCGCGTAATTTTCTGTGAAATATAGGCAATTTTTAATCAATTATTTGTAAACACGGGACCAATTTTTTTAAAAAATTTCTGCACGTTTGAATTAAAGAACGATGAAAAGAAACTGGCACTAGTCTCATTATCAAAGTACCCTGCTTGGTTCTATGCCATGCCTTATCACAAGCAGTTGCATTAAGTTAGCTGCAATCGGGTGAAATAAAAACAGACGTGATCTCTCGATACGAATTCTAAAACAAGTTAAAAAAACTGGTATGCCTTGTTACAGTCATTAATTTTTGAATTTCCGTTTCTTCACGAATTGAAGTTTTCGCGTAATTTTCTGTGAAATATAGTCAATTCTTTATCAATTATTTGTAGAAACGGGACCAATTTTTTTCTTTAAATTTTCTGCACGTTTGAATTAAAGAACGGTGAGAAAGAACTGAAACTAGTCCCATTTTTGGCGAACTTTCTGCGTTTTTGAGAATTGTAAAATATGTCATGCGAGAATGTATGTGCTGTTGTAGCTCTACTAGTTACTGCTTGATGAGAAGTGGAGTGTTGTGACAGAAATGTACGTATAATATATTATCAAAATTATCACTTGCAACTATAATTAGATATTAATATTATTTATTTTAATTGTAATCATAATGCATGCGACCGTGCGCTATTAGATCAAACAAACCCTTACAAATGTTACCAGTAAGGCCAATCTAACCTTACGAGAAAAAGGAAATTTGTTTGCGACTGAACATATATAACACTTTTTCAAAACTTTTGGTTTATGCGTGTCATTTCTCGTGAACGCTTCAAAAACTATTCACAATTGAAAGGCACCTCCACTCTCGTATTAAGGATGCCTGCCAATTAAACGTCTATAAAATTAATTATACTCTCCCTCGGCCAACCCTCTAATGCCTCTAATGCCATCAAACAATAATGCAAATCTAAGTTCATGAGATAAAGGACAATTTATAACCATCGAATATTTATGACCATCGAATATTACTTTTCCATGACTTTTCGTTAATGTGCGTGATTCTCGTGAACGCATCAAACACTATTCCAATTTGAAGAGACATCCACTCCAGTATTAAGGATGGACGGCAATTGAACGAATATTGAATTCAGTTTATTCGCCCTCGCCCCCCCCCCTTCCTCTTCGTTTAACAATGTATGCCACTGACCACTGGATCAAATCAAACCCTTAACTATATTAATAATAAAGCTAATCTAACGTCATGAGGAAAAGGACAATTTATAGAGAGCAAACATTTATAACAATTTTTATTTCCATGACTTTTCGGTAATGCGCGTGATATCTCGCGAATTCTTCGAAAACTATTCCCAATTGAAGAGACACATCCACTCCAGTATTAAGGCTGGCCGCCAATTGAACAAATATTGAATTAATTATATTCGCTTTCGCTCCACCCTCTTCTTCGTCTAACAATGAATACCACTGACCACTAGATCAAATCAAACCCTTAATAATATTAACGATAAAGATAATGTAACTTTATGAGAAAAAGGACAATTTATAGAGAGCAAACATTTATAACACTTTTCCATGACTTTTCGTTAATGCGCGTGATCTCTCGCGAATGCTTCGAAAACTATTCCCAATTGAAGAGACACATGCACTCCAGTATTAAGGATGGGCGCCAATTAAACGTATATTGAATTAACTATATCCCCGTCCTCACCCTCGGTCGTGTAATCAGAGGAGCCAGCTGCAGAGTGTGTCGAGGGCGGTGGGCGGGGACGGAGTTTGGGAACCACGCCAGGACAACGAGCGCGCCACTTACGGTCGCTTCTTCCCCCCCAGGTCCCCCCCTGCCGTCCTCCCACCCTGTCGCTCCCGCGCCGCTCGCGCTCGAATGGGCGACCCACCCCGCCTCTTTCTGTGCAGTTGGGGCCGTAAGGGACGACGGTTCGCCTCCCGACTAGTATGGCTCTACCATTACCTCGCCCTTCCGACTGTCCCCTCCCGCCAGTCCTCAGTTATGCCTCGTTAACCCTTTCACATCTACCGTCACGTCCAGTTTTTTCACGTCATATCAAGTCTTCCTCTGCACATACCCGTTCAGTTATTCCCTTAGATTTTTCTCGTCTATCTAACATTCTGCTCTTCCCATACTGTGAGTTATGGCATGTTATGTTCAATCTCTCCCCTTCACCTTCCGACTAGTCTGGCTCTACCATTACCTCGCCCTCGACTGTACCCTCCCGCCAGTCCTCAGTTATGCCTCGTTAACTTTTTCACGTTTTTTCACGTCCATCAAGTTGCCTCTCCACATACTCATCCTCCCGAGTGTTCAGTTATTCCACTTTAGATTTTTCTCGTCTTCCTGACACGCCAGTTTTGGCGCTTCCCGTCCAGTTGTGCCTGTAGTTTTGTACTGTTATCTTACATTCTCCTCTTCCCATACTGTTGAGTTATGGCATGTTCTGTTCAATCTCTCCCCCTTCACCTTCCGACTAGTCTGGCTCTACCATTACCTCGCCGGTCTACTGTACCCTCCCGCCGGTCCTCAGTTATGCCTCGTTAACTTTTTCACGTGCACCGTCACGTCGAGTTATGTCACGTCCCATCAGGTCTTGCATCTCCTCATAGTCATCCTCCCGACATGTTCAGTTATTCCACTTGAGATATTTCTCGTCTCCCTGACACGCTAGTAGTGGCGCTTCCCCTCCAGTTGTGCCTGGTAGTTTTTGTCTGTTATCTAACATTCTGCTCTTCCTGTACTGGTGAGTTATGTCATGTTCTGTTCAATCTCTCCCCCTTCACCTTCCGACTAGTCTGGATCTACCATTACCTCGCCCTCCCGACTGTACCCTCCCGCCAGTCCTCAGTTATGCCTCGTTAACTTTTTCACGTCTACCGTCACGTCCAGTTTTTTCACGTCTATCAGCCTTGTCTCTCCACATAGTCATCCTCCCGACATGTTCAGTTATTCCACTTAGATTTTCTCGTCTCCCTGACACGCCAGTAGTGGCGCTTCCCCTCCAGTTGTGCCTGGTAGTTTTTGTCTGTTATCTAACATTCTGCTCTTCCTATACTGGTGAGTTATGTCATGTTGTGTTCAATCTCTCCCCCTTCACCTTCCGACTAGTCTGGCTCTGCCATTACCTCACCCTCCCGCCAGTCCTCAGTTATGCCTCGTTAACCTTTCACGTCTACTCACGTCTACCGTCAAGCCCAGTTTTGTCAAGTCCCGTTAAGTCTTGCCTCTTCACATTAGGGAGGGGCACGGATGGGCGGAGTTGGGTAGGTAGGGGATGTTGTGGGACAAGGAGGGGCTGGGACGGGTGTGGAGATCAGGGAGTGGCTGGGAGGGAAAGGGTTGGGAAGGGAGGGGATATGGTGGGGAAGGGGACGGGACGGGGGAGGGGCCGAGAGGGGATGGGAGGGGTCTGAGCGGCAGGGAGGAGATGAGAAGGGAGATAGGGACGGTGATGGGGGGGAGGGCTGAGGGGGGCAGGGATGGTCGGGGTTGGGCAGGGGGGGGGGGGGAAGGGGCAGGTCGGGACTGGGAGGGGCGTGGAGGGGAAAGGAAGACAAAGGGCGGCGCGGTGCGCGGGCCGCTGCTCCACTGCTCCACTGTGCAGGGCCCGACCCCGCCCCGCAAAAGCGCCACTGGGCCACGCAGGATCAATGAGCACAACCGGCCGCCGGGGCAGGGAAGCCAACGGGCGGGGAAGGAAGGGGGAAGCAAAGTTAAGGGAAAAGACGAGCAGGGACGAACAGGACGCAAAAGAAACAGAGGGGGAAGAACGGCAAAGGATTCGGAAGTAGATTGGGAAAGAAGAGGATTAGCAAGGGATGTACGAGTAAAGTTAGGGGAAAGATGAGGACGACCAGAATCGAAAAAAACAACTGAAAAAGACGGGAAATTTCAGCAAAGGTTCGAAAGAGGAGCATTCGAAAGGGGGAAGACAAGTGGGGACGTGGCCGTAGGGAAACGGTCAGGAAGGGTCGAGAGTGATGGGGAAGCGCCAGGAAAGGACTGAAGGCAACGGAATGAAAAGGATTGGAAACGGACGGAACGTTCGGAGAAGACGAGAAGAGAAGACAAGGATCAAATAGATCGATCGAGAATGGTTTGGAACAGACGGGAGTGTTGTAGGGTCCGGAAAAGACGAAAGGGAACAAAAATTGAAGGGGTGCGAAAAGACGAAAAGTTCAGAAAAAGAGAACTAGGAAAGAGATGGTTGGTTGGTTGTTAGTGATTCCGAGTGCGACGAATACTAGGATCACTAGTTCCGTAAGTGTAGTGCATATTTTTCTCGGCTCAGAGATGACGATGATCTTCCTCCCTGGATGGAGAGATCCAGCGCCGATCTACCGCCGGCTAGCGGGGTTTCCCCCTAACCAAGACTCTCCCACCAGCTGGGCACCGCCCCAGCCGGGACAAGCTCTAAGCTGTCGACTGGTCACCCGGAATATGTGGTAGTGTAGTGCATGTTAGTCTAAGTGTATGTGTGTAAGGGGAGAGGATAGGACAAGGAAGAGGAAGGAAAGATCGCGCGTGGTCCGTTGCCCGTTTGTTAGGGTACTGCCCGGGCATTTACCTAGTGTTGATCGGAGAAACCACGGAAAATTACTGATCAGAGCAGCCGGCCGCAAGACTTCTCCTCCAGACAGCGACTGAATTCGACCTAGCTGAAAAGCTAGTGCCGAAAATCCTGCCGCCGTCAGGACTCGAACCTAGAACCTCCCAGTAAGAGGAGCTTCATTGACATCAGTTGATGAACTGAACCACTTCTCTCGGTAGAACGAACAGGAAGAGATGGAAGAAATCGAGATGGATTTGCAACGGGAAAGAAGAAACAGGAGTGATGGGGGAGGTTCGGGAAAGGACCAAAGGGATCGGGAAAAGAAGGGTTGGAGGAAAAGACGAGAATGATCGGGAAAGGACAAAAGGGAATGTCGGCAAGTACGAAAGATGGGAATTTACGGGAAAAGACAAGAAGGGACCGAGCATTCGATAAGCGGCGATAAATAAGACCAAGGAAACAAAGATTGATGAGTGGAATTCTTTCGCATTAGATTCCGTTAGAAACGCTACGAGTTTTGGTTTAGAGAAGAATAGAGCATTCTACTCATCCAAATTTCATGTTTTTTTAAATGAAAGATAGTGATCTTCAAATATGTTAACGTTTGCTTCTCATAACTGGTTTTATAGTACAAACAATGTATTTTAATAAAAAATTAACATTAATAGAATGGACGCTTACCCGACGCTACTTGTTCAATACGTCATATCAAAGAACAACTACATATTTTACAAACAGTTTATTCGGTCTTGGTCGTTTCGTTGTATGGGTTGTAATCGATTAACCAAAGGCGATCGATGTTTCGTTGCGTGAGCAAGAGAATGTTATACTTAACGAAGCGAAGAGAAGAAATTTGTTTACGTTCAAAGATGAGTGGTTTTGAATGCAAAGATTAGCCAGTGTTTTTATACGCAATGTGCAATAGTCCTATTGTTTAGCCAAACATGTTCAGTGGTCATAATTATTTATGGTACTTTATGTTTTTAATTTAACTTGGATAGCCTGATTTCCTTAGGATCATCCAATTTGTGACACTCCAGTTGCGGGGGAATTCCACCAAATGCATTCACTACGGATAAATGTTGCTGAATGTTAAGTGTAAAACCTTTTCTACAAAATATTTTGTTTGGGAAGAATTTCAATAAAAATGCAGAAACATTTTTTCATCTTTAAAGAGATACTAAACTACTGAATTAATGAATCTCTAGAATTATTTTATTGCTGCTCACATTATACTTTTTTTCATTATATTTTTATCTTTCTTTTCTACAGTTGATGTTTCATCCTTGTGAATTTTTACGATGTTTTTCACTGTGACCTACTTGAAATATATTTTATTGGCAAGTAGATTTTTTCTTATATTAAAATTTCTTCCTCTTCCGAACAGTAATTACTTGTGGTTTCACATTATTCTTACTTGTTGTCATGAAAACGCCAGTTCGTTGACATGTTATACGTGGTCTCATTTATTCCATTCTAAATTCTTCTCGTTCGTTTTTTAAACCTTCTTTATTCGCGCTCGAAATCTGTTAGCTTTCACATCAGCGTTCCCTCGTAAGATTTTCCTCGTCCTATCAAACCTTAACCGCTTATGACCTATTTTTTCTTTCACCTTCTTTCCCCTGCGGTCATTTCCCTACTCCCTTATCGGCTACCAGCATCAACCATCACATCCAGCTCCCCTCAAATCTCCTCATATCCATTTATCTCCCTCTCCTTTTCGCCCACCGACTTCCACCTTCTCCCCTTCGCCCGTCGACTCCGTTTTCTCCTCTCGGCGAGAAAGCAGTTAACATAGAAAGTGACTGAAGTCGTTCCACGGCCTTCTCCTGCCGTCTCAGCGGAATACCCAACACACACACACACACACACACACACACACACACACACTCACCCTAGCGGGCAACCGAGAAACTGCTGCCGGAGCAATACCTGCCCTCCGGGGGTAGGCCTCGGTATGCGGCAGGGGGGAAAGGAGGCCATGGAATTTTCGGGATGTGCTTCTGGGGTTTTTTTCTTTCGCAAAACTGCGCGTCTTTAAAAAAAATAAAGGAAGAGCTGGGAAAGAAAAGGGCAACGACGAAAGAAAAGCATGGCAGTAAACAAGGCATTCCTGTGGCATTTTTCTTTTATTAATAACTGTTTAGTTCTTCTCTGCAGAATAAAAAATATGGGCGAGATACGCAGGCGGGCCGGTTCTTCGCGTGAGAAGCAGGGATAATCATTCATCTTGCGAAAAGGAAGGAATAAGCTGGGAGATGCGATATATGTTGGAGTGGTGCGTCTCGAGAGGAACAATTTTGAGGTTGTATGGTAGTGAATAAAGCGTTTCGTGTCTTTATTACGGGAAAAGGATGCACAGAATGTTAAAGATGGAGTGTTCTTATGAAACCAGCACGACTACTTGATTCAATATTGCGCGGTGAAGACGTGTAATAGATTCATACGAAATAAGTGGGAGAAGGGGTGTTTTGTTTTCCCAGTAAGAATGTTGTGGCACAGGGCCTTCAAGCTGATCCTGCGGTCAAAATGAAGTGACTTCTGGAACATACGCTGGCTGAATTAGTCATGCAAGAGCGATACTATATTTCTACATCACGAAACTAGAGCGAAAAGGATATTACATGTAATTCATGAAGGTGCAGAAGTGATTTAACACAAGAAAGCCTGATATTATCTGCCAAACGAAGTCATTTTCCGATGTTTGTTACATTGAAAACGGAATATTTTTTAACTGTTTAATATTACATTCTTAACCATCTCCATAATTAAGTATATTTGTAAACATTTGAAGAAGAACATGTGTGTTTATGAACAAACAGGTATATTTGTGAACATAAGAATGCGTTTGTTGTTGTCCGTACATAATGTTCGTAAACAATTTGTTAAACAATCGACAGAAAAGTTATCACATACCTAGCCCCCTGTCTGAAAAGTCTACTTCACTATCAGGTGGAACGTCTGACCGGGAGGTCATAGAGTTCGATCCCCGACAGTAGCAGACTTCTCGACCCAGCCTAGATATCCGGAGTTGAATCCAGGTGCTGTCTGGAAGGAGAATTCTAGCAGCCGGCTGCCCTGGTCGGTAGTTTTCCGTGGGTTCTTCGATGAACTCCAGGTGAATGCTGGAGCTGTACACTAACAAAAGGGACAACAGACCGTGCGCGATCTTTCCTTCCTGTTCCATATCCTACATGCACTCCTTACTTACACACTTACCTGCACTACAGTCCATTACAACTACAGTTAACTCTCGTGAGAGCAGTCGGAATTTTAGGGACGAGCCGATGACACGTCGGTGGGAGATACCTGGATGGGGAAACATCGCAAGATGACGTGTAGGCTGGCGCCAAATCTCCTCATCCAGCAGAACAAGAACAAGAACAAGTACAAGAACAAGGAGTTAACGCTTCCAAGAACACAAAATAATCAATCAATCATCGTAGAATCCGTTATCATTGTAGTTTTCTTCAGGACCTTCCGAATCATCTGAAATACGCACAAAAGTGAAAGAATAACAACAGACCTATAATCTTTGAGACACTTAAGTTAAGAAATTCATCATCGTAATAAATAAATATCCCATCCTAGTCGGCTATCACTCTTTTAGACACGAGAGGTGCTGTTGAACCAACTTACAAGCAACACGAAAAACGAGTATGTTTTTAGACAGTCATAAGTAGGGGGCGGATTTTAATGAAACTTCATTTGTTTCTTTTCACTTGATAACAATGCCGTTTAGTATAGAAATTCATTTTAAGTTTGAATAGAGGAAATTAGCCGTTTTTATAAGTCTTTTTTTCTTTCATTTTTTGTTGTTTCGATAAGTCATTTTTTAATCTCTTCCGGAATTTTTAATGCATTTTTCGATATTTCATCGACATAATTTTAATGGTACTTCCTTGAAATAATATTTTGAGATGGATGAAATGTTCTCATCAGAATTCTTGATAGTCTTTTAGATTTCGGCGCTCGTAAAGTGTAATGTCAGCCGTTGTGATTATGTAATCTAAGGTGCCTGAGGCACCTAATAATCACCGCCATTGTCGGATCGGGTGATTCGGGACAACTGAAGACAGAGATTTCCTGGTAAAGAACAGTTCTCTCCAAACGTTCGCGAGCTGAGTTCACTTGAACGAATGGAAGAAGCGTCGATTACATCAGTATCAGATCCAACAGCTTGATGTGTCCATCGGAATTGGTTTTCATCACTTTTTTACGTCATTTTTCCTCTTTGGGGGGGGGCATTTTAAGAGCATTTTATTGATCATTTGTGACGACGTTTTAGATCATCAAAATCCGTCCTTTGCTATCAGTGTAATTTTTAGCACTAGTACTAAATATCAGATGGTGCTCAAGTGTTCAGATAAATCTGTGAATGCAACAAAGAAAACAAAATACTTTCGCCTGAGCGCATTATCTACTACTGGTCTCAATGTACCCTAGTGATTTGTATACTTGAATAAAAATAAAATGAATGCTAGTGATGTTGTCTAAAAATGGGTATGACACACGTGGTAAGGGTGATTTTATTTAGCCCGTAGGATTGCGGCACAAGGTCTGTCGGCCTAGTGGCCCAACCTAAGAGCAAAATTAAATGTTAAATTTTCCACTCGGATCATTAACAACTATTTTTTCTTGGATATGGAAAATAATACGGAGTGATAAGTACATATTTGTGAAACTATAAGAGTCGTATACCACTGTAGGAAGTCTCGAAATAACGTATTAATGGAACTCTTAAGAATATGGTACAGACCTCAGGCGAACTCTCTTATGGATGTCTACACATTTTACATACCCAAGGCCGAGGTATGTAAAATGTTGAAAACCAATTCGTTCATACTTGTGGTGAATGTCACAGTTTAATTGGCGAGTAGGAAAATTTCTACACGAGGTTTAAACTATCCTAAGTGGCGTTTTGTGGCGCAATCCCAAGAGCAAATAAAAATCACTTTGAGCACGCGTGTCATACACCATTTTTAGGCAGACTACTTACATTTCGTTCTATTTTATTTAAGCATCAAACGTTCAGATCAAACTGTGAAAGCAACAAAGAAAACTAAATACGTTCGTCTGACGTCATCGGCTACTCCTGACCTTAATGCATCATTAAGGAAATGTTGCGATACAATTACCTTCATATGGAATTCGTGGTATTGCTCTAGATTGGTTATGTTCGTACCTTAAACAACGATCTCAGAGAGTTGAAATACCTTACTGGAATGATGGAACATTACGTACGCACCTTTCCGACTCTTTGCCCGTTGCATGGGAGTTCCTCAGGATCGATTTTAGGCCCTACTCTGTTCCTACTTTACGTAAACGATATGCCCTCGACGATTCGAATGGAAGAAGGTTCTCTTTGCGGATGATACGAACATCTTTGCAATAAAGAAACCGTAAGTAGTACAATATCAGATGTTTCAAATTGGTTCCGAAATAACAAATTAATAGTAAACGAAAAGAAAACGGTTTTAATGCAGTTTTCTATTTCAAATAAACAATTCTGTGCTCCATTGAAAATGAACAGTGTACCATTGACTGATGTTAAGGTAACAAAATTTTTAGGTCTCTCAATTCAGTCAAACCTTAAATGGAACGTCCATTTAAATGAATTGAACACAAAATTAAGTTCATTATGCTACGCGTTCAGAATTCTTGCAAATTCAGTCAGCCTTCATACTGCTCGTTGTGTATACTTCGAATGTTCATTCCGCCTGAGATATGGCATAATATTCCGGGAAATACATCTTATAGCTCCCAGACTTTTAGATTACAAAACGAATTGTACGAATAATAACCAAATCCCACCCACGTGATTCATGTAAGCCTCTTCATTAATCTAGGAATTTTACCATTACCGTGTCTTTTTATTTACGAATCAGTGGTTTTTGTAAAAAATGACTTGCTCAAGGGCGGGAATATATTTTCAGAAAATGCCGAAGTCTATTACTATAACACTCGACGTAGAAATCATATTCATCAGGTGACAGTATCAACAGCTCATTACAAAAAATTCACATACAATACATGTACATTATTTTACAACACTTTGCCAGATGACATTAAACGATTAAATTCAATAGGAAAGTTTAAATCCCAAGTGAAATCGTTTCTGCTGCATAACTGTTTCTATACAATTAGAGAATATACTGAGCATCACAAGAAAAGGAACATTAATTTTAACAATGATACATAATGCATTATTTACCATTTGGACTGTATAAATGAGTATAAACAACCTGTAACAACTATTGTACTACAGCTTCCGTCAATGACCCCATCTCGATCAGGTTTTTCGTCCAGTTTCCCTGATCCATTGAGCAAATGCTGAGATGGCCCCTTGTTTTGCTTCTGGACATAAATGTAACTTCATTTCTGTGCACGTCTTCTAGAATTCAGTGGGAAATACATTTATTCAAATTATCGTTTCCATGTTGTCGCGGCAGGAAGTAATAAGAGCCAAATTTATTGCTTATTTTCTTTGAAAATAGATTTTATTACATGGGAGTTTTTTGTTTTTTTTTCTCCCTTTCAAAATTCAAAATTTATTGCTTTTTACCTTAATCAAAATTTATTGCTTGTTTATCCTTGAAAATAGGTTTTATTACATGGGAGTTTTTTTGTTTTTTTTTCTCCCTTTCAAAAATTAAAAATTTAAGTAGTATATGACTTGGTGTAGAGATCGCAGAATTTTGAAAATGTGCACACAATTCACTTTTCCCCATAGCACGTCATACGCAGTTTTTAACTGTTTTTTTGACGCAAATAAATAAATAAATAAATAAATAAAATAAATAGGTCAGGAGTGGCCTGTGATGTCAGACGAATGAATTTAGTTTTCTTTGTTGCGTTTACAGTTTGATCTGACCATTGGAGCATCGTCTCAAACTTGGCTCTAGTACAAAAGATCTAACTTTCCGCACTCTATGAATGAACTAAAAGTAACAGCTTGTATAAGTGGCAGTGTAAAAACGGGAAAATAATAGGAAATGCTTGCAAACCTCCAAACTCAGAAACATTTCGAGTGCGGAGAGTTCTATATTCCCAATACACGTACAGTAGTCTGTCCACACATAGGATGAGATGAGCGCACTGGGGCAGATTAACAAGACTGGCTCATGGATCGATAAGTCCCACGGTCTCCTGCAGATCTACTTCAACTCAGCGCAGGCTCGTCTGTTTAGGGCGGGGTCATGTTGAACTGAACAGTTACAACGAAAACGTTCGTTTTTGGATTAGGAACAGGAAGGCGGCTATTAGTATCGACTCTGCTGTATACATACAATTTAACGTAATATCAAGTCTAAGTTCAAGCTCGTCAGAGATTTTTGAGGGGTCGATAAATCCCCTTGTTCGCTGAACTTAAGTTACGGAAAACATGAAATGTCAAATCACTTCCACCAAGACAAATTACGACACTGTGAATCTATGAGAAATTAAAATTTTAACTTGATTTCTTTATATCATAACGGTAACATTTACGAAATAAAATTATTAATATTAATATCACCGAGAAAATGTTTTACCTGGTCAAAACTAGTGATACTCCACATGTCTCAAACTTTCTCGTATTAGTGACGATTACATGAAGTTAATACATTTATACATTACGACTTACACTTCATTATTTTGCCATCTTTTGCAAAACTCACACCGAACTGCTACGATTACAGCATATTTACTAATGTCTGTGTACTAATGTCTAAAGGTATATTTACATTTACATGCAAGTATTATACTTAGGTTTTTGTAACGTGGCGCGTGAGGGGTTTGTTTCACAATGGAATATGGCAAAGCATTTTCTTGGTCGTGTCGCTTGATGTTGCTTGATCTGCAGCACTGCGTAATGCGGTCGCGATCATGAGACATCTAGCGACACGACCGAGAAAGACGAAAAAACCGTGCCATATTCCATCGTCCAGGAAAGCTGCCGAACAGTATTGCTTTCCTTCCAAGGTCCTGTTGATAACATCCACCACTCTATGGACTTGTTCGACTGTGGAATGCATTTTTCGAAAGTAAAACTGGTGATCAGGAATCCACTTTTCAGTTAAGGGTTGTAGTTTAGCAAGGAGTAATTTTTCAAATGCTTTAGAGAGTATAGGTAATAACTAATTGGTCTGTAGGATGATGTTTCGTGTGGTGGTTTGCCAGGCTTTAGGATGAGGATAATCTGTGCGTGTTTCCATGATCTTGCGAAGTGTCCTAGTCGAATTATTGCATTGAATATTGAAGTAATAAGTGATATTGCTTTTCTAGGCAGATTTTGAAGAGTTTTTCCACTTATTAAATCATGACCAGGAGCTTTGTTGGGATGAAGATTTTTCAGAGTCGCTCTAACAAAATCCACGTTACAAAATTCCAAGTATAGTACAAGTATCACTACTTTTGTGTCAATGGCGGTCGGGGGATTTGCACGAGTCTGTATTGTCTAAGGGGTCATTTACACCTGCGATTTGCATCTATTGACTTTGGTCAGAGTTCTCTTAATTCGGGCATTTCCGAGAAATGTCAGAAATTCATTTTATTAAGAGTTGCACATTATTATTATTATTATTATTTATTCATTCACAGTTCACTGGTACATAGATTGTAGTCATACAGATACAATACATCAAAGCATGACAACAATAAAAATCAATAGTAATAGACTGATAAAAATTTAACATTTATAATATTCATAAAGTCTAATGTGATTAAAATAGCAACTAAACACACTCATTACTCCCCAAGAATTTTCGGACCAATGTACACGTACAAAGTATGACACATTTCTGGATATTTATTATGGTATTTTTGTTTATTTTCAGCGTTTCTAGTGAATTCTTTAAAGTCTTCGGATGACGCCCGTTGCTGAAAGAACCACGGGAACGGTTTTGATCTCCGAGATGTTCCATTGCTCCTTCACGACATGTGCCAATTCTTTGTACTTCTGGATCTTCGTATGATATGCTGTAGCGAGATTGCTGGTGTCCACAACTGCCATGTCTACAAACCATACTTTCTTCTCTTTTTTATTCCAGAGTGTTATATCCGGTCTGTTATGATGTACTGTACGGTCCGTCAAAATACTACGATCCCAGTACAATTTATAGTTATTGTTTTCTAGTACATTCTTTGGGATATACTTGTAGTATGGTGTATCATGGCATGGTACTAAACCACAGATCTTGACGAGTTGGGCGTGGATAATCGACCCACCATATCATGCCTGTTCTTATACTCCGTTGGGGCGAGTACACTGCATCCTGCTGTAATATGTTGAATTGTCTCGCCGCGTTGGCCACAGGCCCGGCAGTTATCAGAGGTCATCTCTGGATCTTTGATGACATATTTGAGATAGTTTCTGGTTGCAATGACTTGATCTTGAATGGCAACCATGAACCCCTCAGTTTCTGGGTAGAGATATCCAATGCTGAGCCATTTGTACGACATGTCTACGTCTACATTTGGATTGGCTATTTCCCGCTGGGTATCTCCATGGATTGCTTTGTGCTTCCAGAGATCTATCTCTTGTTGGAAAGAGGGCTGTTGAAGTTCTATATTAGCTTGATTGAGACTCAGAGGTGTATAATTGTAGTCCGCTTCAAGTACCACTTTGTGTAGTTGAGAAGATAACGCTTTCTTCCTGAAGTATTCTCTCATACTGGTAATCTGTTTGAATTGAGATTACTTATTTTCAGGATACCACGACCTCCCATCTTCCTTGGAAGCGTTACCCTTTGAATTGAGTTTTTGGGTGGTGGTATTGGGAACGGCTCATTTGGACTCTAATAGCCTTTCCAAGGATTCAATATCCGTCCTGGACCATTTAATGATGCCCAGTGAGAAAGTTATTACTGGTATTACATACATGTTAACCGCTGTAGTTAGGTTTCGTGAATTGAGGAAGGTTTTGAATAAACCTTTCATTCTCTTCTCGAATTCCACCTGCAGCTTTTCTTTAATTTCACTGTGGATTATCAGCTTGTTTTGTTGAATTCCCAGGTATTTATAAAGTTCATTTTCTTCCAGAGCTGTTATAGTCTCCTTGTCAGCGTTTCATGTTCTACCTCGCTGATGAGTTTACCCTTCCTTATACTTTGATTTTGCATTTTCGATACCAAATTGCATTCCTATGTCGGTTGAGAATCTTTCGGTGACATGAAGGAGCTTCTTCAGTCCCTGTAATGTTCCTGAGTACAGTTTGATATCGTCTATGTATGCTAGATGACTCACATTATGTTTGCTCTGACCTTTCAGCTCATATCCAACTCCCATGCTTTCCAGCAAGGAGGAAAGGGATTCATAGCAAGGCAGAACCAGTAAGGGCTGAGACTGTCGCCTTGGAATATACCTCTGCGGATTTTCAGTGTCTTAGTGACAATTCTTTCACTACTTGAGGACATATGTATTGTTGTTTGCCAGTGATTGATTACGTTCGTAAGAAATCTTACGATTGCATGGTTAACACGATATAGCTTTAGAACATAGATCAGCCAGTCATGCGGACCATGTCAAATGCCTTTCTGTAGTCGATGAAGCAAGTATACAGATCTCGTTTTTGTTGGGTGCCTGAGACATGATGACACTGTCGATTACAAGCTGTTCTTTGCACCCAATGAACCCTTGCAACATCCTTTCTGGTACTCTGAAAGAATATTGTTTTGTTTACAATGTTGTTCTATCACTGTTTTAAACAACTAGTGATGATTTTATATAGCCCGTTGAGGCGTGATGGGTCGGAATTGTCCGGGATCTGTGGCATTGTTAGATTTCGGCTTCATGAAAGTGATCCCCTCGCACAGGGCCGTCGGTAGTTCTTCAGGGTGTTTCAGAAAATGATTAATGAGAGTCAGAATTATTTCATGTATACAGGTGAATCTTTTAAACCAGAAGTTATGAAGTCCATCTGGTCCAGGGCATTTCCAGTTTTTGAGTTTGTTAATAGCTGTCTTTAGAACATCCATTGATATATCGAAACTTCCATTTCCTGGTCTTGCTTGATACGCTCGACACTTCTGTCAGCCATAATGCGGGACTGGAAATGACTTTCTGTTGACCATACCGTGGTCCAGTGATCTTCACAGTTGATTTCTCCGGTAACTTTCCTGAATGGATTTCTCTTTCAGATTCTCATAGAACCTCTTCTGGTTTTTAATAAAATCCTGATTGTCTTTTTTCCTTTTCAAGCTTTTGGTGTAGCGGCGTATTCTTTGCGAATAGACACTAAGTTGTTGTTTGAGAGTATCTATTACTTCAAATGTATTTTGGTTTTCGTTGTATTGCGCATGTTTGCAGTATTTCCTTCTGATTCTCGATACTTTCCTTCTGATGCGCGTCTTTTGCTTCCTTTCTGAAAGGCTTCGATAATGGCAATGTCAGATCTGAGTTGTTTTATTCTTCCTCCAGCCGTCTCTTCCAAGGTGGTGTGAAGTCTTTCGATGGCTATATGGCTGTTGGATTCTAGGATTTTCCCCACTTAACTTCACAATTGCTAGCGATGTGCAGTAGATAATTGAGTCTAGTTGCTCATAGGTCGTAATTTGTCTGACTTCATTGACAAGTATTTCTTCATTTGCTAACTTAGTTAAGGTGGCCAGTTTTTTTGAATTGTGTTGCCTAGGTATTTTAGGTCTAAAATGAGGAGCAGATCCCAGTATCTGGCTTTTCATGCTCATATTGTTGTTTAGTTGGTTAGCTAAGTTGGTTAAAGACCTATCTGATTTCTGTGTCACTACGCTGGGTTCCAGATCTTGTATTGGTGGTTCAGAGGTTGCTCTAGCTAATTCTGGAGTTTCTGAAATCTCATGCTGTTGTATTTCTGAGTGAACTTCAGCCTCAATTTCCGTATTCGACTGTGAGACATATTTTCCTGACCTATAGATTAATGCTTTTCGGTCGGCTATGTTTTGTTCCGTAAGATGGGAGAGATGTGGGAATTGTTGCAAAAAGTTTCTGTAAAGTTCCTGCCGGTAACCTACACAATTTGTTCCGCAACGGGTAACACGGAGATAAATTCTGACTATTGTTTCATTCATGTCAGCTGTCCATTGTATCCTCCGTCGAGGCAGGCCTGCTTGAGTGGTCCCGAGTATTGTCCGGGAAGCACTGTCGGCAGGTGCAGCTAGTTGTTCTTGATTGCTGCGTTCATTGGCTGTAGTGCTTTCGGAACCCGGTGTACCCGCCTATTCAGTAACACACCACCAGTGACTTGCATGCTGTCACGGTCAGCACTGGCTCCAACCGCGCCCTGACGATCCCCAGGCAGCGACTCATTTTCCGAGGCTCTATGACTAGAATTTTGCATCTCCATTTTCTATGGGTTTGGTTGGTGATGGGCTGCCACCTCTAAGCCTCCAACCTTGCTTTCCTATGTACTACCCCGTAGGGAGGGCCCAACTGTAGCCTTGCTTACTCAGGCTTTGGAAGCCGCTGTTGACCCTCAGAGTGGTTCTTCCACCGCCTTCCTAGGTCCAGATCCAGTTGAGTGATCAGTACCATCCTGATAGGCCTTTTCTGGAATTACCTTCTAGTAGCCCCATCAGAACCTCCATCTCTCATCAGTTCGGCAGGCCACTCCGCCGAAGGGGCTGGTTACCACAACCTTGGAGTGGGAATCCGCCTTAACAGGGCTCCCCGCGAGAAGGGTGAGAGTGGAGTTGGGTGCGAGAGGTTTTTGTCTGACACATCGCATCCCTTGAGCCCCTTATTATTATTATTATTATTATTATTATTATTATTATTATTATAATATTATTTTGCATGGTCACATATCGGTTCAGAGGAAGACCTGGTTTCAAAACACAAGTATTTATTTACCATTATTTTGATTAATCATCTGCTTGTAGACATTTTGGGACAATGTGGCACGTATTCAGAATAACAAACTTGTAAATAAATTTCAAATGCGTTGGGAGGATATAAATTTTCTCTGACGTATGTTTTTTCGAGGCTGGTATTTAAATAATGATTGGATGAATGAATACACGATTCTCCTACCATTGTTCTTTAATTTTATATTATTAATGGAATATATATTGTTTTTATAATAATAATAATAATAATTATTATTATTATTTATTATTTGTTATCGTACTTCAATGATTGAATTGATACTACTCAAACTTAGCCCCACATACGTTTCACTACTGGCAACGAACATATCTGAACATTAGCAAACCAGGCTGAACACTATGTGGAAACAAGCATTTCTCTAGAAAACACCTCTGGCGTCTATAATCCAAACATTGTTTAACATAGTTTGTTGCCATGATATGATAACGCGTTTCACTCGCAACCGAATTAATTACCCATTACCCCCCCCCAAAAAAATTGCCTGAATGTACTACCTAACTTTACACAAAATATGTCACAATATTTAGAGAGAATTTCAGTTAAGGCGAATGTTTACTTTTCGTTATCGTATTATGGATGATGTAATAGTCTGACGATATCGTTCTAACAAAGGTGCCATGAAGTTCGAAAGTAGAAGCTGAGGTCATGTTCCTTGCTTCCGCTGTGGTCAGAGTTTGTTTCCCGGCAGACACAAATGGTATTTGAGACGGGAAAAAAGCGTGTTTCCGGGAGGTTTACTCAGGATTACCTCTTTTCCCCTGATACTCAGAACGGCAGAGATGGCTCTGGGCATCATGTCACTGCAGCGTTTCTCACCGGGAGTTCCTAGTTTCGAGTCCCGAAGGTGTCAGAATTTCCGTCACTACGTGGGTAGTAGCTAGGTTGAGTTCTGTTGCTGTCTGGAGGAGACTTTTAGCGGCCGGCTGTTCTGATCGGTAGTTTTCCGTGGTTCCTGTGAACCACGGAACACCACGTGAAAGCCACTGTTCAACACCACACAACACCACTGTTCAACACCACGTGAAAGCCGCTGATTCCTAACAAACGGGCACGGACTGAACGGGAGTACCATAACGAAGAATCATTCCTTCCTCTTCCTTGTATCTCCACCTCTTACGTTATCAGTAGAGACCGGATTTTTATGTAATTACATATCTTTTGTCTTTCTATTACCGCTCTCAAAATTATAATCTTGCGAATCGTCCCTATCCTAACAAATATCCAATTTTTTGTTCCATATTTTTACATATTTACATGCTTTACATTTACATTTTACATTTATAATATTACATATTTTACATATTACATTATTTTACATTTTACATATTTTCTGTTTTCACTACATATTTTTATTTTGTCAATTTTCTTACCTATTTTTTATGAAAATAAATATTTTTTAAATATCATTTTTCCGATATTATTACTACGGGCTGTCTAGGTCTACTCCAGGTACGCTACGCGAAGCACGCTTCAGTTATCTGAGTGGAGGAGTGTCAGCGTCCGAGATCATGCATTTAGGTGCGACAGGTATAACTGACGCCGCGTTTCGTGACCTTTGACCTTAATTTCCGAGAAACGTTGGCGATCACCGACGTGTAACACTGTGATGAGAATAGTGCACGCTGCAGTGATTGTTTGCTGATCGTAGATACCGCCAGTTTGTACGATGGCTTCTACTGCGTCTAGTCCGGGTACTAAACTACAGTCCTGGACAGCAATAAATGAAGCTTTTACTACCAACGAGAAAGTTGTATGGAGCAAAGAGTGCATCAACGTTTGCTCTCCAATTGATTTTTAAAACGTTGGTACTAGTTTTAAAATTTGTTTAGGAATTTTTAAAAAATGTAATTTTGTAAATGTGTTTTATAATTAGTGTATTTTAATATTACATATTATATCCGATTTGACATATTCGTTAAATATTCGTACTATTTTTATTACATATTTATGTACATATTTTGACGTTTCATACTGCATACTTTTCCGGACTCCAGTTATCAGACACTTTACACGCTCATCACTAGCAGAGACGTAGGGAGCTTAACACTAGCCCCAAATGGCGCGTTCCATTGTTTGTGGGAGAACCCTGCTAGGAGAAACGCCCGCAAGAGGTCGCGAAGATAGGTCCCGGAACTCGTTATCCACTAGGGGAATTCCGGGAGAGGTGGCTCAGAGAATCAAATAATGTCACTGCAGTTTCTCTGCCCCGGGAGATCTAGGGTTCCAGCCAGGACAAGCTTTCAGTTCCCGTGCGTGTTATTGTTAGTGTAAGTAAGGGGAGAGGATAGGAAAAGAATGAGAAAGAGAAGATCGCGCGCGGTCCGTTTGTTAGGGTACTGCTCCGCCATGGTTGAGTGTTAGTGATTCCGAGCGCGTCAACTAATATGGTCATTAGTTCCGTACGTGTAGTGCGTGTTTTTGCTCGGGAAGTAGCGGTGGTCTTCACCCGCTGTATGGCGAGATCCGGCGGCGACCTAGTGGGGTTTTCCTGAACCAGGACTCTCCCACCAGCGGGGCATTGCCCCTACCAGAACATGTTCTCAACTCCCGACCGGTCTCCCGGAATATGTGGTAGTGTAATGCATGTTAGTGTATGTGTCTAAGAGGTGGAGGACAGGACAAGGGAGAGGAAAGAAAGATCGCGCGCGGTGCGTGGCCCGTTTGTTAGGGTACTTCTCCGGCATTCGCCTAGTGAAGACGAAAGAAGAAATACCGTCGAAGAAAGGACGGTAAACTACCGACCAGAGCATCCGTCCGTTAGAATTCTCCTCCAGGCAGCTAGTGAATTCGACCTACCTGGAAAGCTAGTGTCGAAAATCTTGCCACCGTCGGGACTCGAACCTAGGACCTCCAGGTCGGAGGCACTGCAGTGACATCAGTTGATGCACTGAGCTACCACTCCTGGTAATTTAATGTTAATTCTCTGGTGTAGACATTACATTTACTGATTATTGTGAATATGCAAATGTTGTAAATTTTCTTTTATGACAGTAAATAAATTAAGAAGATCATTACAATTGTCACTGAATTATGCTAAAGCGTAATTTAGATGACAGTGCTCATTCAGGATTCAGATGTATTGAATATGGATTTAGACAGATGTAATATTTTTTGGATGGACTTATGGATTTAGACATGTTTATCACCTACGGGTTTTACTTTTTTCTAATCGAGACCGTCTGGAAAGTTAAGCATACTTATACAATATTCGGACATCAAAGTTTAGGTTTTTCCAGCATCAGCCTGAAAAAATCTCGAAATTACTAGTACCAAAAGAACCTAGGACTTCCAGGTCGGAGGCACTGCAGTGACATCAGTTGATACCCTGAGCTATCTCTCCCAATCACTGTGATTGTCAACGCGCCCAACAGCCCGCTTGCCTTCTTCCGATCACACCCACTGTGTGTGGCCGCGGTGCCGGGCACGTGTGGCGTGGCGTGGCGTGGCGCGGCGTGGCGTGGCGGGGGCGGGCGGGCGGGCGTCAGGTGTGTCTGGCGGCGGGGCGTGCGCGCATCGCTTATGCATGCAAAACGCCTGCGGGGCCGCCAGCCGGGGAGGGGGCAGGCGCGGTCCGGAAGAAGGAAGCGGTTGGGGACGGTGGCAGAGCGCGCAGCTTCCTCACGAGCCAAGGGTGGGGGAGGGGAAGGGGAAGGGGAAGTTCAGCGCCCGGCGCCATGAACAGGACTTTGCAAAGCAGCGGCTCCGGACGTTAAATGCTCTTCAATCAATCTCTTTCAAATTTACGACAACAATAATGATAATGATAATAATGATAATAAAAGTAATGATAATAATAATAATCTCCGGTGATGGCTATATGGAAAAATACGCCAGAGAAAACCTTCAAACACTTCATACCTCTCCAAGGCTTTTAAAATTAATATCCACGTCTGTTATCTTAAGTACTTTCCGTATTGTCCGCAACTTTCATAATTCAGATTCTTAAATAAATAGCAAATTACACACTTGGCGAAAAACTCCTTTCGTATTTGAGAACCAGGTTTTCCTGCGAACCAGCAATGTGTAAACATTAGTAGTAATAATAATAATAATAATAATAATAATAATAATACCCATAGTCATATTGTCAGCCACCGGCGTCGTCCCGAAGGTCACCATCGAGGCGCTGGAGGGTCTGAACATCAACAAAAACATTTAAAAATGATTAATATTCAGAAATCGGTACTGATCAATACCTGCTCTCTGGTCAGAAAATACACGGGTGAAAATATGAGATAATCATTTTCTATAATTGATGATTAAGTAATAATTATCTGGTTGATACCTGTGTGATTGTACAATACCAGGAAACTGTGAATAAAGAAAATAATAATAATAATAATAATAATAATAATAATAATAATAATGATAATAGTAATAGTAATAATAATGATAATAATAATAATAATAATAATAAGAAGAAGAAGAAGAAGAAGAAGAAGATTGAAGGCTGGTTCGGTTCATGAGTGCCAGTGTATATCCGATATCAGGACTATAATGTACAGGTAAACAAACTTGTTAATTAAGCCCACTCCTTCTCATGCAATTACTGTAAAAACATGGAACTAAACAATAAAATGTAAGAACAATACCTTGGAGACATTCACACCCACCCACCCACACACACACACACACACACACATCTCTCTCTCTCTCTCTCTCTCTCTCTCACACACACACACACATCAGAAAAAGATCTCGAGCTACATAATCTTCCGGGTGATATGGTCCAGTTCTATTCCATTTCCATGATTTTTTTGTGAACATGAAAATATCCTGGATATTGTTATTGGAGATTTGGAGAAAAAAATCTTGACTTCTTGTAGTTGTGCCTTGCGCCCAAAACGTCATAATCTACGAGGCAAATGTGTCTTACGTATAAACGTTTGCAAACCGACGTCAGCCAGGATTTGGGGCGTAATAACAGCAGTTATACAAATAGTTATCTGAGCTCTGGGATTTTTCCGCGAAATTTGAGTAAGAACTAAAAAATCCGCAGATCATTGAAACGACTTGGAAGTACAACATATTGCGTTATTGAAAACAATCCATATTTTTCCTGAATATTTCTAGAACCAATCACTAAATTTTCTCCTGGAGAAAGATGATGTAAACTTGGAGTTGAATGTAATTTAACTCCCATTTAGCATCTTTACTCGTGAACCTTGAAATAACCATTATATGGAAAATAAAAAGTCGCAGTCAATAGAGAAATTAGGGGAATAAACAAAAAGGAAGTTTATTCATAGGTATCCCTTCAACTGGTTACGGAAGTCTTCCATCAACACGCTAACACTCGCTTCATTGGAATTCAAACAGCGAGTCTGTGACCTTAGAACCAAGCTCAACGCTGGTTGCCTCTTCCAGGTTATCAACACCTTAGCAGTGTCGATTATCATACGTAATATCACAGCACTTTGAATTAGTGTGATATTAATAAATTAAAAAAAATTCAGCTCCAAGATATCACGCCTCCTGGAATAACTTATAATCAAGTAAAATATGAATAACAGTTTAATGCAGAAAATGATTTCAAATATGTTTCGAGAGTAATTACTAATAAAACTATAAAAAAACAATTGTAACAAAGCTACTTGCGATAACATTTATTAAAAACGTAATTATTAAAGTTGTGGGAAGTGGAATTTTCCATGTCTTGGTATTCCATGGACGTATTTGAAACGGAAGATGTGCAAGCTGAATTAGTAGAGGGATTCGTCAGTTTCGAATGAATTGAACACACTTGTGTACTCATTAAAGTATTTTTCGGAATAATTTTGGTTCTAACATTCCACATAGCTTTAAAAGCATATGCTTCGTACTCTTCAACATCTAATCTTTCCGTATTAACTGCCTAAAATACGCATAATTTCTTCGTTTGTAGTTTGTGCTGTCCATTTGTATTTTCTTTGTGAAATTGCTTCCACACTCTTTCTTGGTTTCATTTGTCGTTTTCTCCCCTGGATCTTAAATAATAGATTCAATTTCAGAGTTTTCTAATTCATTACCAGAACGACACATTACTTTTTATGACACTTTATATTGATACTTACAAGGTATTATGAACCTACAACAATTATTATCTTATCTTAAAAAGGTAAACAAAGTTATTACAGCGAAGTGCAAAAGGTAAACGAAGTGATAAGCACATGACAATAGACATCTGGGATTGGTTGAATGCGAATATATTTTGGCTTAGCTTTTTTTTTCGTCCACAACTTGACGCAACGCGTCTCCAAGCGCCTGGGGTGTTGAGTGCTTTGCGCTGGGGAGTAATCCTTCATTAATGTGCGCGATTTTGGAGTAAT
Organism: Teleogryllus oceanicus; assembly: GCA_964035755.1. Lineage (NCBI taxonomy): Eukaryota > Metazoa > Arthropoda > Insecta > Orthoptera > Gryllidae > Teleogryllus > Teleogryllus oceanicus. The sequence continues at coordinate 51,508,788 of CAXIVR010000013.1, forward strand.
CCTTCATTACTAATGTGTCATGTCACGTCACGTCGCATTCAGTTGTCAAGAGAACCGCCAGGTAGCATCTCCGCGTACGCGCCTCCTGCTACGCGCTCCGCAGCGGGAAAGTTTAGAAGACAAAGATTAAAAAGAAATAATGAATACATAAAGAAAATTACAAAAGGGAATTTGAGCGGTTAATAACAAGAAATTTCTGTAAATTGAGCCACTATATCCAATCAAAGTTACCAAAACATCCCCTCCCGATCCTTTCACCTTCAATTCATTAAGTGTGACAAGATTCTTTGAAATTTTGGTGCGAAATCGAGGCGTCACAGCTGCTTTTACAAAACGCTCAGTTACGCATACTACAGAGAGTTATAGACCAGTCATTATGTGCTCAGAAACACTATGCTAAAACAAATCGTAGTGTTACTTTTATTTTCGCTTTTATTTATTTTTGGACGCTGAATACGAATCTAATGTTTGACAGAAAAAAATTCCGGAAATTTTTAAAATAACATTTTCGTCTGCTTTTTGCCTTTATCTAAGAAGCTATCGAATTTAGACAAAACGTACCGGATATGAAAATAATCCGCATAAAATTTCCTACAATTTAGTTCCTTACAACATACGTTACAAACGAGCACCGTTTAGGTGTAATTTTGACAAATATTTAGCTAATTTGCCATTAGCAATACTTGGGTTTTTGTAACGTGGCGCGTGAGCAGATTGTTTTCAGGATGGAATATGGCACGGGTTTTTGCGTCTTTCTCGGTCATGTCGCCAGATGTCGCAAGATCCCGCCCTATCAAGCAATGCTACCGATCAAGCGACATCAAGCGGCCCGACCGAGAAAGACGCGAAAAGTCGCTCTATATCGTGAAGACAAGGCTCTCACGCGCCACGTTACAAAAACGCAAGTAGAGGCTACTGTAGCGTCATGCGGTGGCAATAAACTCAGATGAGAAGAGGTTTAAATTATTGCTGGTTTATAAAATACTAAGATCCGCCACCGTAATAAACCATAAATACAATAGTTAAATTGACGAACTAAAACACATATAGAAGGATTTTCCTAAGAATGAGCCGAAGTGACGGTTCACTAAACAAGTGAACATCACATGTATACAAGGATTTACCTAAGAATGAGCCAAAGTGACGATTCGAGTAACAAGTGAACATCACATGTAATTTAGAGAAGTATCCCTCCGCCGCGACAGCTGTTCAGCCACGCCTCTTAGTAAAGTGTTAGGTTATGGCTCTAGTGAAAACATCCCTACGCAAAATTCTAAGAATTTTGCTGAGGTGTATGCACGTCCGCGAGTCCGGGACATATTTAAATTTAATTACGTATGTGAAAAATCTCTTAACATGCTCTCACAATCAGTAAAAGAAAACTGCCACGAATGTAAATAGAAATGAATATGATTTTAAGCCGGAAACAGTGCACCGGTGCGTATCTCGCATTCAAATCGCGGTTTTAAAATAACATAATATTTATCACACAAGAAAATAATGTAATGTTCATAGAAAAAATAATTTTTACAGAAGAGCACATAACACTGCACTTCCTGATTTCAATTATTTCTCGCGGCGCACTATATTTTTTTTTGGACAATGACACCACAAAAGGAAGCGTCGAAGCCATTTACAAGTTAGTCAACTGCAAACGAATGAATGCAGGAAGGGAGTCCAATGGGCTCAAGGGCACGACGACCACAGAACCTTCAGTTATGTTGCCAGCGCTACTTGTCACTTTGGCTCATCCTTAGGAAAATCGTTCTATACACTGTAAAATATATTTTATATATATAATATATATATATAATATATATATATATATATATATATATATATATATATATATATATACATATATACATTCGTGACGATCTTAGACATAAACTTGTACTCTCTTCAACAAATACGGATTGCCAACGAAGTGAATATCTTTTTATCGAAGTCGGACTTTTAGGAAAAAAATGTCTCTTGGTTGTCATATATTTACCTCCTAAGTCAGGCAGCATAGATATGTTGGACGAAACCTTTGCACCTGTGATCCATTCTTATGCAACATATTATTGTAATGGGTGACTTTAACCATAACTTATTAAAAGCCTCCTTCTGCAGAGCAGTTTACGCGCTTTTTCGACAGCATGTGCCTCGAAATTTTACCTCTAGCACCTACACACCACTCAAAGAGCACGGAAACTTGGATCGATCACATAATAGTGTCTAATAAAAACAAAGTTCGAAATCACGGTCAATTTCCAGTTCCCGGGATTTCAAACACGATCTAATTTATCTCGTTTACAATCTGAAATGTCCTAAATACACACCGCACTTAATCAAATACCGCGATTTTTCAAAATTCGATAAACAAGCATTTAATGTAGATGGATTGACACTTCATGGCACCTTGTCCACGAAGAAGAATCGCTGGAAGCTAAAGTAGCGATTTTCAGTAACTTAATAATACAACTCTATGACCGGCACGCGCCTTTAAAAATATCACGCGTAACTCGTCCTCCTGCACCATGGTTAACTGATGAAATTCGGAATTTAATGAAAGAACGAGATGCAGTGCATGCTATTTTCCGGAAAACTAAATGCGAACTACTTAAAAAACAGTACAAAATGCTCAGAAATTTAGTTACGCAGAAATGCCGCAACGCTAAAATAAAATATTACCACACCACCCTTGGCAGAGTCCGCGACTCGAAACGATTTGGAAAAATTTGAAAAATCTAGGAATAGGTAAAGCTCCTCCCAAATTGAAATGAATATTCCCCTAGAATCTCTAAATCATAATTTTGTAAGTAACGTTCCTTCATTTGACTGTAACTTGAAGAGTCAATCCCTCGCGCTTCTCCAAAACTCAGAAACAAAATTCAACGACGAATTTTTCTTTTCATCCGTGGAAATGAGGATATAATAAAATAGTTCAAAGTCTCAAATCTAATGCTTCAGGTACCGATGATATAAATGCCAAACTGCTAAAAATAGCCTAGATGTGACCTATCCAATCATTACCGAAATAGTAAATTTCTCTCTAATGAGCGGACAATATCCTTTATTTTGGGAAAAGTGCGCTCGTGCATCCTATTCCCAAGACAGCATCAACCAGAAACCCTATTGAATACGCCCAATTAGCATCCGTCCGACTATTTCTAAAGTACTCGAAAAAGTCGTCCGTAAGCAAACTGAACTGTATCTCCAAAACCAATCACTTTTAAACGATCAGCAATCAGGTTTCCGTTCCGGCAGGAATACTGGTACTGCGCTACTGAATGTTATTGAAGATGCGAGAACAGCTATAGATCACAGTAATATAACTATGTTAATTCTTCTGGATTTCAGCAAGCGTTCGACTCAGTAGATCACGACATCTTACTTGCAAAACTAAAATCATGGATTTGACAGCCTACGCGTACATGGTTTCTTAACTATTTAACTTCCAGAACCCAAAGAGTGGTGTCCGGTAGTCGCAGCTCAAGGGCCTTAAAACTTAACGGAGTTGCCCAGGCACTGTATTAGGACCACTAGTGTTCTTAATGTATGTAAACGATGTGGGAAATGCACTTAAATATTGCAGTCATCAAATGTACGCGGATGATCTTCAGATATATCTAAGTGGCCACCCGTCTGAACTCTTCTCACTCGCGCATAAAATTAACGAAGATTTGATAACCTTAAACAAATGGGCAGCGTCATTAGGCCTACAATTAAACCCAAAAAAATCACAGTGCATGATTATCAGTTCAAAAGCACTGTGAATAAAATATCATCTTCTACCTTGCCTAAAATTTATATAAATGACACTGCTCTACCTTGGTGTTCCGAAGTCAAGAACCTAGGAGTGTTTATTGACAACACCCTCAGCTGGAACTCGCAAGTAGATTCAACATGCCGTAAAGTTTTGCCGCAATGCATTGCTGAAACGCCTGCGAACGCTTTTACCAATTAGTACATGTGAGACACTCATTAAATCACTTATTATGCCACATTTTGACTATTGCGACTTTCTCCTGACAAACATGACATCTAAATTATAACGTAAACTTCAAGTAGCACAGAACGCATGCGTACGGTTTATTTTTGATCTAAGAAAATACGACCATGTATCGCACTTTTTTGACTCACTTCGTATGCTTACTCTAGACAAAAGACAGTTACTTCACTCTACTTCTTCTCTATAAAATTTTACACGTTCTCATGTAACACGTCTAAAAAGTATTTCAATCATCTGAAATTAAACCGAGCTCGTAGTTCAGCTCTGCTCTGTGTACCACGTCACAGCACGACTTCTTTCAGTAAATCTTTCACCATTACAGCTATCCGAGCCTGGAATAAACTACCAGCGAGTCTAAAACATTCGAATACTTTCCGTAAATTCAAAACGAATTAAATACTTGGGTAGTATAACGACATATAGATTGGTATTAATGTCCTCTTCATCCTCCAGACTTTTCCCACTACCAAGTACCCGGTCACCGCCCCTAAACGCCGCACTTTCCTCACTCTTTAAATTCAAAATTCCACCCCATACCTCACTACTCTATTCTCATTTTTCACTCCCTCTCACTCCATCTAAATGATTAACAACCCATATTTTCTGTGCATCCTAATAAAACTGTTCAAATAAATATTTAAAAGAGATTAGCCACGCTCCAAATAAATGCTAAAATACTTACAGCTATTTTTGTACTCTCATCATTGTCATATCTACAATATATAGGTCTTAATAATAATTACAATTGATGTTTATATCCCATTGTACTTTTACATTGTTTCTTAATACTGTCAATATTATATTATAAATGGTACTATTAACTTAGAGCCTATTGTGCTTCTCTGCTGTTACAAATGTTTGTATATTTATGTCAAGTGCTAATGTATACGAAACGTAACATTTCTGTACTGCTTCTGGATAAATTTTACTTTTCCACCTACTTCTTCCTCCTTTTCTTCGCTATTTCTTCCTTCCTTTTCCTCCACAGTCTTCCCCATTTATGTCATTACGACTCTTTCCCCTAAACGCCTCATCTCTTCACCTTCACTACTATCCATACCATATTCTTCTATATTAATGTTCGGCCATAAGCCGCCATCCTGATTGAGGTTTTTCTGGGTTTACTCAATTGCTTAAGGCGTACGCCGGATGGCCTGCTTTGCACTCCCAGTCATAAATGTACAGTTTGTCCCCTTTAGTCTCTCTCCTTTCTTCTTCTCGTTCGTATTTTCTACTTCATTTTCATTTATGATTCCTTCTCTCATTTTCTCTTCTCTTCCATTTCTATATCATAATGCTGTTCGGCCCTAAGCCGCCATCCTGATTGAGGTTTTCTGGGTTTACTCAATCGCTTAAGGCGTATGCCGGGATGGTCCCTAGTTTTGCACTCCCAGACGTAAATGTACAGATTTCCTCCTCTTATATGTTACTACTCTGTATAATATTTGATGAAGACTGATTGAAGATTTGATGATTTGATGAATATTTGATTTATATATTTGATATATATAATCAAAATCTTTGACAAAGAAATTTGACGAACTATTACATTTCGCCCTTTCGCCCAATATTTTATGTACATTTGCTCCCGATTTACGATGGATAAGGCACAAATAATCGTGTTTCCGGTACTTAATGTTTTATAAATCGATTTTATTAATCGATGTTGTATAATGCTGACGAAGTAAAAGGTAAAGAAGAAATGTTTGAGGGTGAGGCCATAGAACAACGCCATAGTATTCATCCATGGTGAGGCCATGGGTCGTACATTGAGAAGCATTAATTAAAGAACTTCGAAATGAAGAATTATTTGAGGATGAATGAGGAACCATTCAATTTTCTTTGAGGCTACGCCATCGGAGTTTCCTCTATCGTCACCTCCTACTCCCACCTTAACCAAAGCTGGCACCTGGACAGCCTAAACGTCTCTCCGCCCTCTTGAAAAATCTGTTTGTACGCATGAGTCTACACTACGTAGAGACAAAGGTAAGAATAAAGCGAGGAGGCAGTGTTGGACGGGGCTCGTTGAAAACCTCATTGTAAAACTTCGCTTCCCGAACCGCCGCTTCGTCAGCGGAATCGACTGCACCATTAGCGAACGATATTCTTCCATTTTCCGATTGCGGGTTCTTTTTCTTCGTGGTATGTTAAGCAGAGAGAGCAGCCCGCCCCTACTTCACGCCTGCAAGTGGGATCGGTAGCTCAGTGCAGGGAGGTCCGAGGTTCGAGTCCTGACGGCGGCAGGATTTTCGACACTAGCTTTCCAGCTAGGTCGAATTCAGTCGCAGTGTGGAGGGGAATTCTAGCGGCCGGCTGCTCTGATCGGTAGTTTTCTGTGGTCTCTCCGATCAACACCAGGTAAATGCCGGAGCAGTACCTTAACAAACGGGCCACGGACCGCGCATGATCTTTCCTTCCTCTTCCTTGTCCTATCCTCTCCCCATACACACACACTTACCATAACATGCACTACAGTAACACATATTCCGGAAGACCGGTTGGACTTAGAGCTTCTCCCGGCTGGGGTCCCGACCGGTAGGTAAGTGTGTATGTAAGGGGAGAGGATAGAAAAAGAAAGAGGAAGGAAAGATCGCGCATGGCCGGTGGCCCGTTTGTTAAGGTACTGCTCCGACATTGGCCTGGAATTCATCGGAGAAACAACGTAAAACTATCGATCAGAGCAGCCGGCCGCTAGAATTCTCCTCCAGACTGAGACTGTATGCGAGTACCTGATAAGCTAGTGTCGACAACCCTGCCACCGCCGGAACATTAACCTACAACCTCCCGGTCCCGACAATGTCGTTCTCTTTACCCATACAACCCCTGGCGTGTCCAGAATCGTCGTCGCCCTCAATGTCCCAACGCTACTGCATCCACTACCGACACCAGCGACCGGTTGGGATGGCTTAGAGCATCAGTATGTTACATCAGTGCTTCTGATGGGGAGGTCCTAGAGTTCCACTACAAACCGTGGCAGAATTTGCCTTACTATCTTATCACCCGAATTCAGCCGCTCAGACATAGCTATACAATTAAGCTCATACCTAGGTATTGAGATATAGCTATACAACAAATGTCGAAAATCCTGCTACGGTCAGGACGCAAATCCTAGGATCACACGGTTAGGGTTCTGGAGTGACAGGCGTTTTGCTGATTGAACCACGCCGCTCCAACGAATTTCCACTGCTGGCAAAGCTCTCCGTCTGAGCCACTTTTATCATATTCCACCGCCGTCGGCTCCACCACTGCAAGCGAACGTTGGGATCGGAACGATCCCTTGAAATTTTGATGGAACTTCATACCACTCTGCTGCAACTCAAACCTTTGTTTCAAGTTCTGCACAAAGCGATGTGCGGTCGACTCAAGACAAAACGGTCTTAATTCATTTACAAAAATTGCTCTTCTACAAAACCGATACCGCAAAACATATTGAAAATTTAAATATATTTAACACGTTAATTGATTGATTGATTGATTTTGTCGTGTTTCCGAGCTCGTCAACTGCTTTGATCATTAGTCCTGGGAGTGTAGTGCATGTTCTTTTCTCGGAAGATGGTGGTGATCTCCCGCTGGATGGCGAGATCCAGTGCCGCCCTACCGTCGGCTAGTGGGGTTTCCCCCTAACCAGGACTCTCCCACTAGCGGGGCACCGCCCCAGCCGGGACAAGCTCTAAGCTCCCGACCGGTCTCCCGGGATGTGTGATGGTGTAGTGCATGTTACTGTAAGTGTGTGTATAAGGGGAGAGGATAGGACAAGGAAGAGGAAGGACCGATCGGCGCGGTCCGTGGCCCGTTTGGTAGGGTACTCTCCGGCATCGCCTAGTGTTGATCGGAGAAACCAGGAAAACTACCGATCAGAGCAGCGGGCGCTAGAATTCTCCACCAGACAGCGACTGAATTCGACCTAGCTGAAAAGCTAGTGTCGAAAATCCTACTGCCGCGCCGTCAGGACTCAAACCTAGGACCTTCCGGTCAGAGGCGCTGCAGTGACATCAGGTGATGCAGTGAGGTACAGCTCCCGGTTAACACGTTAAAATATCAGCATTTGTTATTAAAGCGGTTCAAATGAAAGTAGTAAATTATATGGAAATATTGTATATTACGGTCCAGATACTGGAAATATTTTAGTGATAAGTTCTCTGCAAGTCATATTTTGTGTTGATATTTCTTTACAATATTTACCTATTACGTATTACTCTCCGCAATCATCGCTACAGAAGACGTGTTCAATTATAGACTCATATATTGACTTACCTATTTATAGCGGATATGAAAAGCAAAACTACATTGTATTCGTGCTCATCACCACTAAAACTTACTTGAACATTTTTGTTTCTTTTGATAGAAAACACATAATTTACATATACTATTTATGACTTGAGGTAAAACCAGGAAGTTATACATTTGTACATAATTCTAGTACAACTCCGCAGCTAGTCGGCCGCGGCAAATTATCATAATCTTGGTACGAATTATTACCTCAGGCACATATTAAGCGATTGATTATCGTTCACGTCCTTCCTAGTCTACACTTTCGTCCTTTGTATCCATGCACACCGTAATATTATCTACCTATGCTTGAAGAGCTTTAGGGCTTAGTGCGCGTTCTTGGTCTGTTAGCTATTGATCGTCTTCTTAAAGAAGCAATCCAGCTTTCATCCTCAGATGACAGCGCTAGCCACCATCCTTTCTTTCTGTTTCGAAACTGTACGTCGAGCAGCTGGCCATACCAATTCATTCAGCGTACCTGTTCAGTTTTCTATCACTGCACAGTAAAGAGTCCGATGCATTGACAATGCCGATAGTAGTCGTTTACAGTTTATTCAGTTCTAGTTGTAGTTTATTATCCATTACTATTGACTATTTCACTCATGTCTGTCCGTTCCGTATGTAACAAGGGCTCGCTCGTGGCTCGTAGTCGCGTAGTAGTCGCGAAGTAGCGAAGTCGCTTGCCTTTACCACTAAGGTCCGGGGTCGATTCCCGTCGAATCTCATATGAAATTTGTTCCAGAAATCGAGTGTGGCTGCTTCACAAGGGATAGTGCAACCCCTCTGAAGTGTCCTAAACCCTACCCCTATCCTTATTTCTTCCCAATTCTGGCCGCTGGGTAGTGCCAGGAAAACTGGACGAAAAACCTGATCGAGATGGGGGTCATTGACCGGAGGCTGTAGTACAATACTTGTTACAGGTTGTTTATACACATTTAGGCAGTCCAAATGGTAAATAATGCATTTTTATCATTGTTGAAATTAATGTTACTTTTCTTGTGATACTCAGTATAGTCTCTAATTTATAGAAAATTATGCAGCAGAAACGATTTCACTTTGGATGTAAAATTTTCTATTGCATTTAATTGTTTAATGTCATCTGGTAAAGTGTTGTAAAATAATGTAAAATAATGTAATGTACATAAAATACATATTTTCTAAATGTAACACGTATTCAAGAACAACAAATAAATTCGTCTCGTATAACACTGCAATAAATTACTTTTTTTGATATAATTCGTCTTCAATAATGCTGGTATAACGTAGTACAGTATATTTGGAAACAAAGTGTATCAGTTTCTATGTACCAATACTATTAACCAGTGGTTCTTCAGCGACTTACTCATTCTCTCATTTTTTGTTATGGCTACACAATACTATACTAATATAATGAACCTGCAAAATGTTTCAACCAACAAAACAAATGTTTTTATTTGTTTTGTTTGGGAGAAAAATTATTTCCGAAGCAATGAAAACACCGTGCTAAAGAACACGAATAGAATTGAAGCGCGACATCGTAAATGATTGTATATTCCACGTATTATTTCCACGTTTTAGCTGTGAGCGTTGATCTTCATTTTCATGTTATCTTTTAGAGTTAATTTAGAAACAATTCAAGTTTTTCACCTTTCTCGTTTCCTAATCATCGGAATCACAGTAAATTATATTCAGTGTCATCGCAGAGAAACTGTTTTGTGGCGAGAGAGATCTCAGAAACACATCAAAGACGCTTTGTCAAGATTGATGTTATTTCTGCTAGTTCCCAGTGGTGCGCTCTAGGGTGTCATTTGCAAACCAGTGTTATGTAGACGTGAAAACGTACTCCATACGTGAGAGCACACACACACACACACACACACACACACACACACACACACACACACACACACAAGCGTACCTACTCAGCTCGAGCACATAACTCAAACTTCCATTAAAGAAATGAAGTGTTCTTTGTCAGCCACCAGAGAACCCTACGGTCGCAAACAATACCCTGCGTGTGTTTGTGTTGAACGAGAGTCTTTTGCAGGTCACAGAACTGGTTCTTTATCCTCTTGAGCACAATCCTGCACTTCTTTCTTTGCACGGTCGAAAGTCTCCATTGTTTCAGAATTGCTGATGGAGGCTGGCAAATTTGTTTACACTTGTATGCTTGGAGGAAGGATAAACTTTCACGAATGAATGTAATAGTGTTACTCTATAATGTCGTAGAGTATTTTATCTCTTACACTAAGTAAACAAAGGCGAAAAGTATAAAAAGGACATGATATATTGCGTGTATACTCAAACACATTCTTCATTGTTTTAATGATATTCTCAGGAGATTCAAGTGAATCCAGACTGAATGCAAAATAATTAATCCGGAAATCGACAATCATATTTCGAAATGCATTAACAGATTTAGCAGTGAATAATATTCTTAACGTTTATTTATAATGCTTATTTCACTAAACATTTACATTTAAGGAATTAATGATAAAATATTCTTAATTTATCTCCTATTTAAGTACTTATTATTATTATTATTATTATTATTATTATTATTATTATTATTATCTCCTAGTTATTGATAATTCTCTTTTTTGCAGTATGCTTTATTATCTAGTTTGACGGAGTGAATTTCAACCAGTTTTCAGGTAAAAATATTCAGTTCTTGAATTGCTAATTATGTAATACAAGATAATTTAGAAATATGGTTACAATGGAAAATGTGTGAGAATTTAATTAAGACATTTGAAATTAGATAATGGTAAGCCCCTAAGATAGTTTTATAGATGATGCCAAGAATTATTTTGTAAAATGGAATATCAACATGAAAAGCATATTAATTGCAATAAAAGTCATTGCTTACATTACTTCAACTGTATTCCACTACCTCGTCGGTGGTTTGTCAATCTCTAGCAGAAGTAGAAAAGGTAACTATTGCAATTTTGATTGTTGGAAGGCTTGCCATTGTTTAATCCCAAACGTCTTAATTTTGCTGGGTATTTAGTCAGGGTACTTTTATATTTTTCTATTTAGCAAGTCATTTATTACAAATTACACAAATACACTTCCTGATATTTTAGGAGTTGGATGAAATCATTTAAGTCATTACGATTCTTACATCTTAAAGAATTCTGACCAATAGAATCCTGTTTTTCACCCTCTCCATCGCATCAGAGCTTTGGAAAAGAGACCGTTTGATATAACAAAGAATTTTCTCAAGGTTTTCCCTGAAAATCACTGAAGGGATGTTTTGCATATAATGAGCGTAACATGACAGGCTGAGCATTTTGTGTTATTGGGAAAATTTTCCCTCTCTTACTGTGTTTCAAAATGAAACTTGAGCTTAGGAAGCTAGTCTTGCAACTGAGACAACGTCGAAATCAAATGTATTACCACTCACTGCATTAATTCACTTCAATAAACTAAAGAGATTGCGCTAACGATGTTTCTTAATATTTCGCAGAATTTGCCAGTAACCTGTGGTAAAACCTCCTTTTCAGATGAAGTTCTCGTTATATACTGTTAAAATCCGTTATGAGCGAAATCGTTAAAATATTTTATTACCTTTGATACAGCCGAATTAATTGCCTGAATTGTTTCGGTATGAAATCTAGTGGAACATATTTTATAGGTCCATAATCAAAGCCAGGGTACCTTTAACAGCATAATTAAATACGCTTACTTTTTTACGCTCAAAAATGGGTCTTTCTTTGTCGATGACAAAGTGAGATTAATTGCAGCATATGTTCATGTGACCGTGTCAGACTCTGCAATAAAGAGTATCACATTTTATCTCGTTAAAATTATTTATGCGCACGAAATTAATATTTATCAGCCCCGTAACAATAATTATGATTATAGAAAAAGCATTGGCAGCTGCAAATATATAATTTACGAAAATAATGATTTAAAGTATGTCCGTTGTTGGCATTTACAATTTATTTGCCGCCATTTATTTGCGGTAATTTTACTTTCTAGAGATAATGACAATGGTGCGTTTATAAAATGTATTGGAACATGGTTTTGCTATGAGAGATGTATGTAGTTTTTAAAAAAATGAAGACTGCAGTTTAATACATTTGACTAAATCTTTCATTGGTAAATTTTTCGTTTTATCCTTATAAATAAATTAACACGAACATTGAAACTACTATTGATAGTGAGGTATCAATAGTATTGGTCACAGCAAGCGGTTTATGAGTAATTATGATTTATGAAAAAAATTGAGAAAAAAAGTTCTGAAAATTGAGGGGCACAAATTGAGAGAGTGAGACGAAAATTAAAAAGTCAAGAAAGGAATACGAATCATTTGGTCTTTACTCTGTAAACACGATATTCAAACGATGAGTTGTAGGTGTTTTCAAAAGATACTAAGCGATGAACTTATGAGTAGATTGGTCAACCTCTGGAGATCTCCTATGTAGGTTCGTAGAAGAGCATTAGAAAGTAAAACATGGTATAGAATAAAAACTAAATAGTAAATACAATACTGTGATTTATAATATACACAATATTTCGAATTTATCTCCATATCAAGTGTATATAAAACCGTTTTATATTGATTTTTTACTTAATAATTTTTATTAAAAATGTCAAAAAAGATTACAGTACTATTATGGCACTCCGACGTAATTAACATAAAAGTTTATTCGATTTCATATTTATTAGAGTACTAATTTGATCTGGAGCTTTCAAAATTATTACATAACATTTGGAAATAGTGACTCCTAAAAATATGACGATATCATAGAAAACCTTCACTTACTGTTTGAAATTTTCATGAATAAAAGAAAGAACAGAAAATAAGATTTTGCTAAAAGAACCACTGGCACTTCCGAAACACATGTCACGCATAAAATTAAAACTTCACAATGTAAAGATAAAAATTAATTGTATATCATAGAAACCAATAATATGCTATTATTATTCTGAAATTAATATCATAATCTCATGTGTCAATACTAATTACACAATATTTGAAGTTTGGTTTAAGTTGTTACAGGATTTCACCATCTACTGTTATATTCTCTAAGGTTCAGTAAACACGCAAACTTGGTTTTACTAACATTTATATCCAATCCCCATTTTTATAATCTTCTTTAAGTTTCCTTGCGACTCATTGGCCTCTTCATCTTGAGCAATTTAGATTTGATAATCAACGTTCAGGAGAAAGTGGAGGTTGTCGTCCCCAATTTCAATTTCCCATGTTCAAACACTTTTTGCATAGCTTTATAAAGAAACGCTGATAGGGCAAATCGTTGCTTTAAGACCTTTGCTTACAAACAGTTTGAGTTACTTCTTTCATTCTTATTTTCGCTTCTGGGTTTTTATATAATTTCTTGGCAATTAAATTCAATGATGCATTTACTTTACGTGGTGAGACTCAACCCAACACGCCTGCTCTTCCGTCTGACCACGCAAATTTCGCTACACTCCTTTCGCCATTTAGCGGAGAAAGAAGGCATTACTCGGGCGATGAAACAGGTGTTTTAAATTGAGCTCACAGGTTTATTTTGAGCTTGAAGATATTTTACATGCAGTAAATCTATAACATGAGGCAGCCAGCTTTACTTCTCTTCCGAAAGAATGGTTACCAAGGATATTTGTGCCCTAAATATCCACGGCTTCGATCGGGTTTGAACCTGCAAACCTGATTCATTAACCTTTATACCACCGAATTCGTCATAAAGGCTGAACATTGTCAGGAAACGCGTTTTTTTGAAAATGTGTCAGTGTGTCTTAAAATTATTCCAACATAATTCCAAAGAGCGCTGATTCGCGTGACGTTGCATATAACCGAAAAAAAGAATCACTGGGTGGGGTCGGCCAACGTTTCCAAGCGTCACAGAACAAGATCGAGAAGAAAAGGTGAATGGTGGGAGGGGGGCGGGTTGAGGGGGAGGGGGGTAACAGAAAGCACGGGCGTCCGGAGAACGCAACCGCTAATGGAATCTCCGGTGCTGCCAACCTCACGGAATTTCCTTTTAGGGACCCCACCCAAGGTGGAGTGCCCGGTCGTTTGCCGGGCACTTGGAGCTGTCCTGAGACCTAGATGGATCAGCCTGCAAGGAGGGGGAGGACGGGCTTTGAGCACAATGGGGCTGCAGGGACATTCGCTTTGTCAATTAAGGGACAAAGAAGATAAACGAGGGAGTAAGTGGGACTTCTTTTTTTTTAGAGAAGCGGATACACGGTTTTAGGGAGATAACAGCGCAATTTGTAGCCGTTGCCTGGAAGCTGTGTACACACGTCATCAGGTGAAGAGGTCGAGAATTTTAAACACGAACCAATTTGCGGAGTCGTTATTTTTATATCTTACATACTACGTTATTTAGAGTGTATCCCAATGCTGCAAAACATCGCTTAGCGATTTAAACGGAATAAAATTTAAAATAAATTGTATATTTCTTAACCTTCTGCCAAAAACCTCACAGACTAACGCATTCAATAAAAAGAATTAAGGGACAAAGAATATGAACGTGGGAGTAAGTGAGACTCCTTTTTAGAGGTGCTGATACACGATTTTAGGAAGATAACAGTGCCATTTGTAGCCGTTGCTTGGAAGTTGAAGCTGTGTACAGCACGTCATCAGGTGAAGAAGTCGAGAGTTTAACAAACGGACCACTTTGCAGAATCGTTATTTTTATTTCTCATTTACGTTATTACCCTTTGGAGGACCCTAATGCAAAGATGCTTCTGTTCGTCTGCCTGTCAAAATTGCATAAAATACATTTTTCATGAATGGGAGACGGAGATTTTTCACCCAAATGACTCACTGTGCGTGTATATAATGAGTTATGGAAAATGGAAAATATTTTATATTAAAAAATCTATTATTGAAGTATTAATAATACTAGAAAAAAGTAAGAAAGTAATATAAATTTTAACAATGATATTTAATATTACCATTTAAATAGTACAAACCAGTAACAAGTTTTGTATCTCAGCTTCTGGGTCAATGCCCTCATCTCTATAAGGTTTTCGGACCAGTTTCCTCATGCTTTGAGGGAATTCTGAGATGGCACCCTTGTTATGTTTCAGCCATGTAATTTCACTATATGTGCACGTTTTCTAGAGTTAATAGGGAAATACAGGTATTTCATTTTACATTCTCCTCCCCACAGGGGATCACGATGGCGTAGGTTGTCGTGGTCTCTGGTGGAGTGTCGTAGACGACCACCCGGACCCTGAGTCTCGCGGCGTCGCTCACGTCGTTAACCCGAAGGTGCAGGCGGTGAGCAGGCGATGCTAAGCTCCGTGATGCCGCGTTCGCCCGATAACCAACAAGTGGGGGCCCTGACGCATTGACCTTTGGGCAGGCTTGAGCGAAGGGCGTCTTAGGAATGACCCGGATCGCACACTTAAAAGTCCAGTCGGGGACCACGAACCACCCTGTCAGGTTGCATAGGTTCTGGCGGTACTCACGTCGATAGCCCCTGCAGGGGGGATCACGATGGCGTAGGTTGTCGTGGCCTCTGCAGGAGTGTCGTAGACGACCACCCAGACCTTGAGTCTCACGGCGTTACACACGTCGTTAGCTTGAAGGGGCAGGCAGTGAGAAGGCGATGCTAAGCTCCTGGTGGTCGGGTTCGCCCGGCTACCCACCAGTTAGGCCTATGGCGCGTCGACCTTTAGTTAGTTAGTTAATGCCTTATTTTACGTGGCGAGACTCGGGCCATCAGGTCCGCTCTTCCGTCTAACCACGCAAATTTCGTTACGCTCCTTTCACCTCGTAGCGGAGAAAGGAGGTATTATCTTGGGCGACGAAACAGGCGGATCAATTTTGCTTAGAGGCTTCTTTTAGGCTTGAGGATCTTTTACATGCAGTAAATATAGAAGTCCGGTGGGAAAACGGATACCATCCGTCAGGTTGCCCAGATTCCGGCGATACCTACGTCAATAGCAGCGTTGCGGGCAGTGAGGAGACGGGATGGGGATTCCGAACCGCCTAGACCTTAGTTCAGGTGGCCCCCAGTTGAGCTCTCGGCTTCGCTGTGGAGTGGCCCGAAACTCTGGGCAAAGAGAAGGGAACTTGTTCCCAGCGCATGTGATTAGCGCATTGGTGTGACTCCGGTAGAAGCCTGAATAGCTGGGAGTTCTGAGATAGCAGAGCGGCCCGACCAAGGCGTTGTATGGAGAGGTTACCGTGAGAGTCAACTGCGTTCAGGAGGGACCCAGATACCAGCCCAAAGGCGTACTTGTGTGCCTGCAGGGGGTGAGGATAAGAGGCTAGCACCTAGATGCACACTCCGAGGTTAATTCCCCCTAGTAAAACGAAGTGCGTGTTAGGCGCACGATAGACACACACACCCATTAACATTCTCCTTGTTCTCACGGCAATATATCGATTCCTTCAAAATGTACCATAAGTGATGATAACCAAAATCTCTGACTGATTTGCCTTTGAAAATATTTCCTGTTACATAGCAGTTTATTTGTATGCATTCTTGCTTAAAACCCTATTTTCCACCTGCATTCAGAATTCAACTTATAAACAGATTAAGTTTCCACAATTTAAGAGGGTTAGGGTAAGGTTTCCAGAATTTAAGAGGGTTAGGATAAGGTTTCCAGAATTTAAGAGGGCTAGGGTAAGGTTTCCAGAATTTATGAGGGTTAGGGTAAGGTTTCTAGAATTTAAGAGGGTTAGAGTAAGGTTTCCAGAAATTTAGGAAACATGTCAAAAATACACTTCTCTCCATAGCACGTCAATCACAATTTTTTCACTGTTTTGATGTTAAATGAATAAGTAAAGAAAGTAATAAAGAAACCTTCACTATTTATTATATGGGAAGGAAAATAAAATGGGCTAATTAGTATTTATAAATATATTCCCACAAAATTTTCTGTAAAGTGATTTAAAAAATGTTTGAATTACGTAATTTACAATTTATATTAATTATATTTTCCTATAACCGTTTTGAAATATCTTGAAGCATGACTAGTTCAGGATATAATGTGGCAATGTCGGATTGATCACCTGAAGACTTTTGATGAGTTCATAAAGAACTGAAAATTACAAAGGAAAAGATAAAAATAACCTAAAGCCTTTTGCCTGTTAAATTCTGCGGGAACCCTGGGTTGTATAATTCTTGTAACTGCGTTTCTGGCGCTCTTTCATACGTTTATTTTTCTTCGATTGTTTTCATAGTTGCCGAAAGCAATTTGAAATCCTGTGAAAATGTTTTAAAACTGTGTATTGATTTGCTTTTCGTAGAAAATACTATTGAAAAAGGGTGGCATAAGTATTTTAAGAGTAGAATTTTGCAATGCAATCAGAATAATGGATTTTTTGTACTTGATACATTGAAATAATATTTCGATACATTCATGTGACGAAATGTGAGATACAATTCGTATTCCACATATTTTTGATTCTACAGCGACATGCTTTTCATATAGAATGAGGTTTTTAAATGTTAGAAGCTATAGCTAAACTGTCGTTCGGATTATGCTGACAAGCTCAGTTATTTCAACAACTACAGTATATGGTCGGATGGTGCGCAAGTCCCTCAACTGATTTTTTCAGTTTTCCCATTAAACTCATCAAGATGATTGGATTTCAAGTATTGATCAGTGTGGTTCGAACCCTTTCGAACAACCATGCTTAGTAGCATCAGTGAACAGTTGTTATTAATGATTGTAGATGTCTCATGGTGCTGATATGAGTGTGCAACGTTCTGAAGATGGACAAAAATGTCGATCCATTCTTTAATAATATGTTTCAAGATCAGTTTTTAAATAAAATTTTGCATAAAATAATATTTTCCTTAATCAAATCTGTTGTTCAAAGACTGATCATAAAATTAAGCCAAGAACATGTGTTCGACAATAAGAGTATTTTTCGAGTAACTTTGCGTGAAGCAAGCAATTCTTGAACAATTCTTTTCTCAAAAACAGCGCCAATTTTTTTCTTTAAAATTTCTCTCCAGATTTCTATCTGAGGATGAATCAAAGAGTTGATGGTTCATTAGTTTGTTATTGATTTCTTAATTTTTTTCAAGTAAACTGACTGGAAGTTGATAATCGTAAGAAGATAAGACAATAGATCATTCAAATTAATGAAATATTTGTGTACAAATATTACATAATAGCATGTAAAAAAAATAAACAAGACATTTTGAAATATGTTCCTTTAATCCATTTATGCTCGAATTAATTTTGCATATCGTCCGAACTCGGAGACATTTCATTCACATCACCAACTATTTATTGAACACATTTTCAATAACTAGTTGGTTTTCTTTATTAATTTCGATAATAATTATTGAAATCAGAAAACATACACCAAAAATTATATTGGGTGTATTTCTCAAGTCAGTTTGACTAATGCGGCGAGTTGTAATGATATTTTAAACAATTTTATTGGTTCTGACGTTGGCATCTGAGAATTAATTAATTTAGTTTATTTTTAATATTTAAAAATTTCCGTTTTTGAATTCTACTAGCTTTACACTTTTGATGAATGACCTATTAAACATTGTACTGGTAAACGTGGGAATATTCATTTTACTAAAGTCTACTCTTCTGGAAGAAATATGTAAAAAAATTAAAAATTCCATTTTTGTCACGCATAAGTTTAAAATTAAATTCATTTTTTTCCAACTCGTAGCCTAATGACCATAGTGCGGATATTGTGAATTGCTTCTCTGCGTACCCCGGCTATTTCGTCCTTGTGCTGCTGTATTGTTATAGTTTAAAGCCCACAAATCAGAGCAGGAGAGAAAAAATCCAATTAAAAATATAACTAGCGCATGGGTGATTCGGGATAGAGACTGTAAATTCGCTGCCGCGGTGCAGGCAGGCTATATACGCTGGGCAAAACAGTAAAACCTGCGCTCCACTGTGCGTTGTTAATTCACGACATACGTTTCTTAGTTGATTTTAGTGCCCGGTATGAAAACAACTGCGCTCTACCTGGTTGCTTTCGGCGAAACTGCCGCTATCGACAGAGAGGATTTTCCGATTTTGTGTTTGTTTGGCATGTGCTCTGGCACGCAGTAGAAAACTGGAGAGTAAAAAAATAGAAGCAAAACTCGGAAATGTACGCAGGGGTTAACAAAGTTGTTACCTTTGTAAAGTGTACCTTGAATTGTACACTTTGTCGACGACAGAATTAACTTGCTAATTTACTTATTATTTTATTTGTTCTCATTATATTATTCAGTTTACATGAACTGTTTTAGATGTATTGCCTTGTGTGAATTAAACATTATGCGCTTAAAACTGTGCCTCAAATACTGAATTAAAATTATTTTAAAAACACAGGTCCGTGAACGTAGTCGATTATTTCTTATGATTATTTCATGGTTCTCATTGACAAATTCTATTCTTACCACTCTCATAATTTACGCTTTATCCTCAGAGTATGTCCTGAAGCAGGTCCCAACCACAGTTCTGAGTTTCCGGTTGGTATTCCGGCATGTGTGGTAGTGTAGTGCATGAAAGCGTATGGATGTGAAAGGAAAGACGATAGGACAAGGAAGGTTACAAGAAAGATCGCATGCGGTCTATTCTTTTTTGTTAAGGCACTGCTCCAGCATTTATCTAGTGCTAACCGAAGAAACCATAGAGAACTATTGATGTCAGCAGCCGGTCCCGAGAATTATTCTCCAGACAGCAAATGATTTCGAACCAACTATGTAGCTAGTGTCCAAAATCCTTCAGGCACAAAAACGCAGGTGAAAGTCACTGCAGTGGCCCCTGAAATAGAAGCTGCACTAAGGAATATCAATATACTGAAATAGTTGTATCTCGCACACACTTCTCCATGAACATCGATTCTAAGCCTTAGCCGGAAGGTACACAAAAGTGTAAAGGAACTAAGGGCCATATTCATAGTCGTCACTTGTAGGATAAGAAAATAATTAAGCTATGAGAAGTTACTTTTGATAGGGAAATGCTTATACACATTTGGTATTCATACACGATCCTTATAATAAGTACGCTGCTACCAGTGTCTCGTGTGGCAACAGTGTATTGGTTGCTTCACAGCCTCTTGAATCCTGCCAGAAGCGTTCCATCAAACTGGCAGTGAACTACAATATGCAAGTGCCCGTGAGGTAACTTAACCTACACAGTTTCTTAAATAGTGCCAGTATCTTAAACAAAGACTTAAACGTGGTGAAATCAGTAAATATCTAGTTAGTTAGAGGTGGTTTTAGCCACCAATGTTACCAAAAAGTGTACAACAAAAGTCGTAGTAAAACGATATTTTTTCTTAAATTTTTGATCGTTGTGCATTTTCAAAGGGTTTTGCATGTCACGTAAATATCGCTTGTTGCTACAAAGAAAGATGCCACTGTAAAAACCCTTATAATATTTGAAATAGTCGTCCATTTCATTTCTTTCAAATTACAACAATTTTCAACGCATCAAGAGAGGCTTCACTTATAAATATAAGTGAAAGTTGGACCTTCTTTATAGCTAAAAGGATTTTCTTATGTGGATGGATAAGTTGCTACTATGAATTGGAAATTGTTATAAGGGACTCCTTAAGGTTTTC
The DNA here is from genome assembly GCA_964035755.1 of Teleogryllus oceanicus. NCBI lineage: Eukaryota > Metazoa > Arthropoda > Insecta > Orthoptera > Gryllidae > Teleogryllus > Teleogryllus oceanicus. Next base: position 51,529,541 of record CAXIVR010000013.1, read on the forward strand.
CTTATTATAAGTCACGACTATGAATATGGCCCTATGATGCGTTAATTTTTCTTTCTCCTCTCTATTCTGATTCTTTCTCTTTCTAATTTGTTCTTTCGATTTCTCTCTCTCGTTGTCATTCTCTTCCATTCCCTCCTCTTGCTCCCTCCTCTCGCTTCTTCCTCTCACTCGTTCCACTCGCTTCTCTCTCTCGCTCCCTCCTCTCTCCTTTCACTTTCGCTCTTTCCTTCACCTTTACACTCTCTCTTTTTTGCACTCAACTTGTTTTTACACTTTCTCTTAATTATGCTTTTCCATTCCCCTCTGGCTCCCCTCGAGCTCTGTCGCGGTTCTTCCTCTGGGCAATCATGAAGTTGGAATGGTGCTCAGGTTCGCCTTTTAAATGTTCTTCTCCCGCTGAGATTTCCCGCCTTTTCTTTTTTTTTCCATTGGACGAGGGGCATTTCCTTTGGCTGGCGGAATCAAACGACTATCCTCGCGGATTTAATGAATTTCCCCTCCACGGTTCCCTCTTGCTCTGGGTGGCGAGAAGGCTGCGGGGAAGATTTCGTGAATGAGCGTCATTGATTGGGTTCTTGCGTGATGACGTTTACAATTGTTTGAAACGCCTCTGGTTGTTAAATGAAGCTAGTGGTACTCGCGGGCTATGAGGGCTCAGTGGATGCATTGCCTTAGCCGCTGCAACGTCACTCATTGAGAACCCCTAAGGGTCTCTAGACAGTGGAGAGTTTTCTACACTAGCTATACCGCTGTGTCAAATTCAACCAATCTCTGCAGGAGAATTTTAGCGGCCGGCTGCTCTGATCGGTGGTTTTCCGGGGTTTCTTTGGTCAATCAGACGAATGTCGGAGCAATACCCTAACAAAAGGACCACGGACTGTGCGTGATCTTGCCTTCATTTTCTTTGTCCTATCCTTAACCCTTACACTAACATGCAATACACTATCACATTCCCGGGAGACCGGCTGGAAGCTTGGAGCTTGTCCCACCTGGGGCGGTGTCCCGCTGGTGGTTGGAAAATTCCCACCCCTCATCCGACAGTAGATCGGCGCCAGATTTCGCCATCCAGTGGGGGAAGCTCACTGCCATCTCCCGAGGAAAACACACGCACTACACTTTCTGGACCAATGACTTCAGTAGTTGACGCGCATGGAATCACTAATAACTTACCAACCAAACTCCATTAGATGTACAGCTATGTCAAATTCAACCAATGTCTGGAGGAAAATTCCAGCGGATGGCTGCTCTGATCAGTCGTTTTCCCGTTTTCCGTTTCTCCAATCAATATGTAGCGAAATCCCAAGAAGTTTTACCGGGAGCGATAGCTTAGTGCATCAATTGATGTCACTGCAGCGCCTCTGACCGGGAGCTCCTAGGTTCGAGTCCAGACGGCGGCAGCATTTTCGACACTAGCTCTTTAGCTATGTCGAATTCAGTCGCTGTCTCGAGGAGAATGCTAGCGGCCGGCTACTCTGATCGGTAGTTTTCCGTTGTTTCTCCGATCTACATCAGGCGAATGCCGGAGCTGTACCAAAGGGGCCACGAACCGCGCGGGATCTGCCCTTCCTCTTCCTTGTTCTATCCTCTCCCTTACACACACACTTACACTAACATGCACCACACTATCACATATTCCGGGAGACCGGTCGGGAGCTTAGAGCTTGTCCCGGCTGGGGCGGTGCCCCGCTGGTGGGAGAGTCCTGGTTAGGGGGAAACCCCACTAGCCGACGGTAGGTCGACGCCGGATCTTGCCATCCAGCGGGGGAGATCACCGCCATCTCCGGAAAAAAATGCCTAACGGGACTAACCAATTGACGTGCCCGGAAAAAAAAAAAATCAATCAATCAATAAATCAATACACTACCACGGAAGCCAGGAAACCAGTTATGAGCCTAGAGCTAGTTCCAGTTGGTGCAGTGTCCCGCAGGGAGCGGGAACTGAACGCGGAACAATTTGCAAGCCTTCTTGAAGTTCTCACGTTCCAACAGGGGAAGATCACCGCCACCTGCCGTAATATAACATGTACAACACTTACCGGAAAAATGATCAAAGTGTTTTGACGTGCCCAGGATGGTACTTAGTCGCTCTCTCATGTTTGGCACTCTGATTGCAATGCAATGATTGGCACGCAATGATGCTACAGCGCAGGTTAAGCTCCCATCTCACATCCATGGGTTTGCTCTGTAGCCTTTCTAGGTAAATTTACTTCAGTTTTTATTTTACTATTTATTGTCAAACTGTTTTTAAAAAATGTGCATGGCGTACTATTGGGAGAAGTGCATTCTTTCCATGTTTTCTTGAGTTCTGGGATTTCTGCCTCAACTTATGTATGGAAATTGAATAATTAATACAGAAGGAAACGAGCGTTTTTGGCAAGAATTGAGGAGAAAATATTAGCTCACGTGTAATAAATATTTGCGAGGACAAATCAGGTACAGATTTTGGAGTTTGTCCCTTACCATGGACTTTTATCCCTTTATCTCCTATCCGTTTGTCCCTTATATTGGAATAGACTGGAAGAAGAGGAGGGACCAATTTAGTTTTTGTTTATCCTTTTTCATTAAATATCTTTTTATTTACACGTGACATATTTCACTTGAATATAAATAAACCATTCTGAAAATAGGATAAAATTAAAATTTTAATGATACTATTAATATGCACATTTGATTTTTCATGAACCACTTACGAGGTTGTCAGATGCCTTGAAGAGCCTCTTCCCCAAATGCCATTTGAGAATTTTCAAAACTATCAGGTTAAAGAGAGAAAAATCAGACTTTGAACTATTTACGACTGAACGTATTGCATTTACGATTTTTTTAAAAGTTGGTTATTTAAGGTCGCATCAACATCTTAGGTCATTAGCGACCACTATTGCTGTTAACGGTATGACAACTATGAGGATAAAACAATATGGTGGTGATAAAGAGTGAAAGGACGAACACAAATACAACCATGCCCGAGGTGTTAAATTTCAAAAGTAACTTTTCCAAAATGCATCCTCTCATCGATATCTGAGAAGTCATCTGTGCATCCGAGAAGAATCTCTTATTGTATTGTAGTTAGTTTTGTAATTTAAGTTAACTGTTATACTGGTACATGTCATATTTTTATGATAAAATGGGAAAAAAACCATCTTAATATATATAGTTAGTTGAGTTATTTGGGTCTAAAGGAAAATTAAAAAATTATGATGTAAAAATTTCATATTATAAAACAGGTTTTCATTTATTGTAAACAATACAGATTTTTAGCCATGCAGGCTAATAAAATATGAAATTTACATAAAATTTGTGATATTTTAGACACCTTGTTTGGCCTCATAGCCTTAGAATTAAAAAATTATTAACAAAATAAAAATTTATTTGTATGCAGGTATATAGTTCGCCTGTCGCCCGCTAGATAGGGCTAGTACTTATCGATTTCTAAGAATGTTTATTATGAGTGCCTAACAAGCTGCTTGCCCATTTGCTCTTTGTACTACGATCGATTTGTGACTCGTCACATCTCGATGCATGTTGTTCCCTCTCCCCTCGGGGAGAAGCTATTTAAGCGCCTGCGAGCGCTGCCTCTACCGCTTCTTCGCGCTTCTTTTGACAGGTCTTGGTCCATTTGCCTCGGCGCGTAGACCCCGCCCGACCGCGCGTCGGTTTTTATCGGCTTCGGCCGACAGGGTAACATGGTAACGGGTGTCATTAGTTGTAACTCTACTTTATGTTGTAATGAATTTTTGTAGCGGCATTTATGCCGTATTTGTGATGGAATTGGATTGGTGTACAATGTTTAGAATTATGCATATTTTGTAAGTTTCTTGTTTGATGTTGCGCATGTGCTGATTTTTGCCTTTGGATTTGTCATGACTGTTTCGCGTCGAGCCATTGTTTGTTGGCGGCGACTCAGTTCATTTAATAGTTGTGTATCTGTACTTGCCATATTTCGGCAGTCAGAATTTTGTATACGCATGCCGTGTCGAGTCTATTGTTACAGGCGGCGGTATTGCGTGTGATTGCGTGTCTAGGCACAGTGCGGCGCAATCACTTGTTTGTTATATAGTGTGTGCACATTATCTAAATTGTTTGTGTTGATATGTTGCAGCATCACTACTAGCTTCACGTCCTTAGTAAGACGCTGGACGCTTGGGACCTCTGGAGCACTTGTTTGTCGACGGAGCTAGGGCCCGTATGGTGTATCCGTGGCTCATTTGCACGTTCCGTCCTTGGCCCCGTGAGCTTGCTTGTTGTACGCAGCTCGGGCAACAAGCTGCTGTCGGCATTTGGCCGGCCGTTGGTTCAGCAGCTTTGTGTGGTAAAAATCAGCACAACACACACATGTGTGAGGTATTGAGTGTAAGCGCATCAAAAATCCAATCCAATTCCATCAAAGTGTTAAGTGTGACACCCTGAAAGTTGCCATGTATGTTTTGTTCCCTGTTTTTTGTCAGTTTAAATGGGCATTTATTACATTAGGTTTTTTCATTGTTGTCTCCAGCTCAAACGAGCTTTTAAAGTTTGTAATTCAGTTTAATGCCTTCTTGTTTGTATTCTGAAGGTATATTTCCATGTTTGTTACAGTGTGCCATTCAAATTGTTTAAATTTTTGTAATTGAAAGGCTCTTATGTGAAGGCCTTTGTCATTTTTGATAATGTACGTAAGTCGTCGGCATTCCTAAAGTGGATATTTTGTTCGACGCCGTTTGTAATTCTGTGTTATTCCTCAATTACAGATGTGTTTTCCTGTTCGAGGAATATTATAAGATTGTTATTTATTGTAATAAAAGTGTTGGTTAATGTACTTTGATTGTTTCCTCTTAGTAATCATTAACCTTTCTTTCCCTGGCAATTCAATGTTTATTCGATAGCTTCGAATCTGTAAAGCGTACTCCCTATTGGAATATACGCACTTCATTTTGCGAAGTCATCGCCTTAGGAGTTTTTCTGTGTTAACTCCGCTGAACCTTAGGCTCAACTAAACGTGGTCAGCCGGCATATTTGTTGTTAAATTGCTTTAAAAGTAAAGTAATTTGTTTGTTCCTGATTATATCAGGTGGCGACCGTGAATTCATTTGTATTCGCAGACTTTGCGATTTGTTTGTGTCCACAACGTCTGTTGTGTTTGATATGCCGGACCTGATAATGTGAGTAATATGTACTTACCTTATCAACAAAAGTAACACGAGGCGGGACTCGAACCCGCGACCCTTCGGTCTGAGATCACTACGACACTACTGCCTTAGCGATCTCGGCCACCGGGCCGACTACGATAATTTATTGAAATATTATTAGTTATTATTATATTACGTAATACAACGGGGCAACTTTCAAAATTTTTCGGTAAGGCACACACCGCCATGTCACTATGCATCCTACCACTCTGGCCCTCTGAGCACCTACCTTTGCAGACTCCACAACCACAATACGCCAATCAAATCGCCCGATCAAATCAAATACCCTGGTTGTTCAACCCGCCACCAATCACGGAGGTTACGTTCGGTTACCTCAAGTTAGCTCTGCTGCCGATCGAGTTAATCGGTTTACACCCTGCGTACACCTCCCTCTTTTCTCCCCCCTCTCACCCAGCCCCCCAACCGGTTTCCCACCCTGGTCACCCGCCCGAACGCAGAAAATCGGATCGGCATTCATCTCTCGTGTGAGAGACACGTTGGCCGCCCTAAATAATGCAACGCGCTGAGTTATATTATACGCACTCTTACGCTATTTACCAAACGTTGTTAATTGATGACCACCCAGCACAAAGCCTCCCGTTCCAAATGGATTACCACTAAAACGATGTAGCGCGATGCCATTCTGTTGCATTACGATCGGCTGTGAAAATCACTTTAATTGTACTCTATGCGTTTGCCGTACTTATTCCTCGCGGCCGCTACCATTTTGGTGTTTTCGGCTAATGATGACAGCGGTGAAAAAGAAATAGGTTGGATTCGAGAGGATTTTTTACCCGACTTTTCTAAGAGCCCATTGAAGTCCAACTGGTGTAATTTTATTTAATTGTACTCTACTCGCGGCCGCTACAATTTGGGAGTAGGCGGTGTTAGTTCGGCTATTGACTTGACTAGCGATGAAAAAGAAATAGTTTGGATTCGAGAGGGATTTTTTAACCCGATTTATATAAGAGCCTACTGAAGTCCTACTGATGTAACGTTTTCCCCCTAAGCTTATCTTTCCAACATTGATTTAAACTTTGGAGTTCTTGATGCAATAAGTCAATAGTTTAAATGAATGTTGTCAGTAAATAGATAATATCACTTCGTATGACTGTCGTATCAATATCACGGTCGCATTATGCATTTAATGTAGGATCTTGTTTCAAAATTGTCTATAAACTTTAGATTTTTGCTCCAAGAATATGTAAATTCAGTGTTAAGTCCATTACATATTTTGTTGAAGATAATATCCTTTACTTTTTCATATCACAAGTGGTGTAACTCCACTTAAGTCCTCATGCCAAGACTATAACTGCACAAAATTGTCAATATGACAATATCAAAACCTTTCTAAACACACTTAAAGTAAATAAAATAATGTACTGTTGAATACACACACTTACACTAACATGCACTACACTACCACATATTCCGGGAGACTGGTCGGGAGCTTAGAACTTGTCCCGGCTGGGGTGGTGCCCCGCTGGTAGGAGAGTCCTGGTTAGGGGGAAACCCCACTAACCGACGGTAGGTCGGCGCCGGATCTCGCCATCCAGCGGGGGGAAGATCACCGCCATTTCCCGAGAAAATACCATGCACTACACTAACGGGAATAATGTCCGAAGCAGTTGACGCGCCGGAAACCCGAAAAAATCAATCAATCGAATATACTGCGGTTTTTTCAGAGTTGCCTCACAAGACCATTCGAGACCCGTCACCACGGTGGCATTATGGCACGGTTTGATTAAGCATGACGGCCTGATAAGCAATCCGATATTGGCTTGAAAAAGTTATTTCTTGGCAAACATTTACACTGTAGAAGCATAGAAACACTCCAGAAACATGCACTTTCTTATTATTTACAAAAAATGCGTATATTTGTTCAGAAAGAAAACTTAACTGAAAAATAAAAATGCACTCAATTGACACAATTTGACTGCGTTTTTATTTTTGGTCTATTTTCAAATTTTCATCATTTCCTCCCTGTGTTTTGTATAAGGGTGATGGAACAAGGTAAGGAAATATAGCACGCGGTCCGTGCCCCAATTGTTCCGACTTTGGCCAAGTTTTTTTTTCAAGAATTCATGGAAAGCTACCGATCAGAGCATTCGGGCACTAGAATTCTCCTCAGAGAGCGGCTGAATTCGACCTAGCTGTGTAGCTAGTGTGGCGTCATACGGGTGTAATCAGTACACAGACGAGATTGGGTTGTAATAACAGCAGGTTTATTCACAATTTAGACCGTAGTCACAAATAACCAATGCTCTGTATATAATTAACTAACTAAATAGACCCCACTGCTAGGAGAGATATTTACAACGGCTACCACACCGCAACATACTACCTAAAATACTACCAACATACTACATGTCTCACTAGTCACGACAATAACTGCCGGCTCCTTGCGTCCACGTTCGCACCTCTCACGGACGACCTATGCTGCCACTGCTGCCAGGACCAAGAAGGAAGAGCTATTGTTCTCACGGCCCTTAAATGGCCCTCGCGACGCTGCCCGCCGCCTCCATTCCTCCGCTCTAGCAGTGCGCACGCCCAGTCAGAAAAACCCCGTACGTCATCGCTTCTGCCTTTGTCTAACATCCGGTGCACACCACGCCGAATGCCCATGCTGGTTTTAGCGACAGGACGCTAGACTAGTAACGAAAATCCGCAAACGTTGGGATTCGAACCCTAGGACGTTCCGGTCAGTCTCTGAAGTTTGCGACCACTCTGGAGTACAGTCTATCCTAAACTAGAACATCTCGGTTTACAAAGTCTGCCTATTCATCAAGCTACCGTGGACTTCTGAACACAAATTTCGACTCTGTCTCTCGAATCAGAAATCTTTTCTGCGTCCTGACTGCCATTTCCGTTAAAAGACACCTCGCTCACTCCCGAGAGCATTGTTCGAATCACAGAAGCTGCTTGCGTTTGCTTGTCTCGAAGCGATTCTGCAAAAGACCGACTCAGTCCCTCCGCTTTCGCCGTCTCTACTCATCCCATTCAAAGCGACGGACCCCTCCAGAATCAGCCGTCCTCGTCGTCGTATTGGTATTCATGAGTCCATTTGCCTAAGATTTCGTTTCTCTTTAGCATGGCTTCGCTCTCGCGTCCATCCCTTCCCCGAGCAGTGTTGCCAAATCGAGAATACAATACCGCTCGAATTAATTCGGACACCCTGATCGAACTAAAATATCTTTATTTGCGACACAGCACAGAGGAACAATGGAACATGAAAATGGAATATACCCTCCTTTGTTTTTTGATCTACGACAGGAAACGTTCAAGAAGAGGTCATCTGATGCTCTTTAAACTGAAACATCTAAGTAAAAAGCTCCTTCATTTTGATTCGAGATTGCACAGGGTTTTTTTTCTTGTGATTGCTTGTTTATTACCCAAAGATTACATATCGGGTTTAAACATGTGCATTTTCTTGCGACGGTATCACAATCATCATTTTACATGTGTTTGAAAAAGAGCAATATAGTTCTCAAACTTTCTCTTTCAATTTCACTATTTCAAAAGTCACAACCAATTCGGCTAGAAAAACAAACAGTAGTCGTCTCTGATTGAGAACAGTGGATTTTGAACTCCATATAAACCAAAATCATCAACAATGGAAATATACTTAAGAACTCAGTATAAGTTTGATTGATTGATTGATTTTTTCGTGTTTCCGGGCGCGTCAACTGCTTCGGTTATTAATCCCGTTAGTGTAGTGCGTGTTTTTCTCTCGGGAGATGGCGGTGATCTTCGCCCGCTGGATGGCGAGATCCGGCGCCGTCCTACCGTCGGCTTGTGGGGTTTCCCCCTAAACAGGACTCTCCCACCAGCGGGGCACCGCCCCAGCCCAGACAAGCTCTAAGCTCCCGACCGGTCTCCCGGAATATGTGGTAGTGTACTGCATGTTAGTGTAAGTGTGTGTGTAAGGGGAGAGGATAGGACAAGGAAGAGGAAGGAAAGATCGCGCACGGTCCGTGGCCCGTTTGGTAGGGTCCGGCATTCGCCTGGAATTGATCGGAGAAACCACGGAAAACTACCGATCAGAGCAGCCGGCCACTAGAATTCTTCTCCAGACAGCAGCTGAATTCGACCTAGCTGAAAAGCTAGTGTCAAAAATCCTGCCGCCGTGGGGAGTGGGAACCTAGGACCTCCCGGTTAGAGGCGCTGCAGTGACATCAGTTGATGCACTGAGCTACCGCTCCCGGTCCAGTTTCAGATGGCATTACACTTTTGTTGCTATTAGGTTGATCCGTACTAGTTTAGAGAGCAAATTTGTAAGTACGAAGATGATTTTTTGTTTTACAATTGCGGATTTTGTGTTAACCGTTAGAAGAAGATTTTAGTCACCTAAATATTTCGAGTTTTACTTTTTAGATCAACAGAGCGATCTCCTATTACAAACTACTCCGAAAATCTCGTATAAAAACGAAAAAGGCTAATTACTTGCGCTTTTCTCAACTGTAAATCGTGTACGTCAACAGTTGCTAATAAATCTTCTATCAATCGCGAACGTACGGAACTAACTCCTAATTAACAGTCACTTATTTCACAAGAAAGATCCCCTTATTCTTTAAAATACGACCTTCAATTCGGCCTTTAACACTTATAGCTAGCATGAACGCAAAACCTTCTAGCGCTGAACTCTTTAATTATTATTTTCATTTGCGAAATATTTGCATATGCAAATTAGAACTAGGTCAAGTTTGTTTTTACATTTGAATGCATAGTGTTGTTTCGAACTACGTAACCCATTTAGAGATAGAGAAACCAGACATGTAGATATTGCACGAGTGTAAAACGCACATGAGCCAGGGGTTGGCAAACTTTCATTTTTTATAAGGTATTCAAAAGCAAAGTACGAGAGGTGGGTCCACGGGGGAACGAGAGCATTATTTCTTTGTTTAAAAGTGCGTGGTGGTGGAATTTATAGCATTAACATTCCGAAAAGTTGCATACAGATTCTTTTAAAGTAATTGTAGAACTTGGTCAATATGTCTCTTTGTAAGTCATTCTTTTAAATAAATTCTTTCAATTTCGTTTTTGTGTTTTTTGTTACAAACTGTAAATTTCTTGGCCAAAATTTCCTTTTTTATTTATTTTAAGTCAGATACAGTTAAAAGTTGTGTGTGACGTGCTATGGAGAGAAGAGAGTTCTGTGTACGTTTTCATAATTGTTTCGTAACCCTAAGCCATATACTACTTGAATTTTGAATACAGAAAGAAATAAGCGCTTCTCTCTCTCTCTCTCTCTCTCTTATATATATATATATATATATATATATATATATATATATATTGGCATGAAACCGTTGAAAATTGTGGGTTGGCCACATTCAAGGATATTTTATGTTAATAGCTTAGACGGGATACTCGTCTTGAAATCACTCACGCCTACCGAAGCTTTACCGCAGTCTTAAAAGTGTAAGGTACGACGGTATTTACCGTCGGCGGTATTTACCGTCGTATTACCGACAAAGTTAGCTCATCAGCGCAAGCGGATCTGCAGCGTATTTGATCGGGAGGACCTAAGTTCGAGTCCCGAAGGTGGCTGGATTTTCTACTCTAGCTTGGTCGAATTCAGTCGCTGTCTGGAGGAGAATTCTAGCGGCCGGCTGTTGTCATCGGTTGTTTTCTGTGTTATTTTTCGATCAACACCAGGCGAATGCCGGAGCAGTACCCTATCAAACGGGCCACGGACAACACGCGATCTGTTCTTCCTCTTGGTGATCCTATCATCACCTCTTATTTACACCTATTTACACTCACATGGACTACCACCCATGCCAAAAGACCAGTTGGAAACTTAGAGCTTGTTCCGTCTGGGGGGGTGACAGGATGGGGGCAGATTCCAGGTGGTCGGGCGGTCCTTCGCGAAGCCTTCGAATAGTGCATCAATTGATGTAACCAGCTCCTTCAGCCCTGCTCCAGCGGTGGCGGTCCTGATGTGACCCATAGATGTCCCTTTCCATGGCCCTGCTCCAGGGTAAGGGACGGTTGGGCAGTCCTTTGCAATACCTTCGAATCGTGCATCAATTGATGTTAACCGCATGCTTCCCTTCCCAGGACCCTGCTTCTGGCCTTCGCGGAGCCTTCGAATCATGCATCAATTAGTGTGATCCGTGTAGGCGTTTCGTCCCATGGGCCCCGCTCCAGATGGTCGGGCAGACCTTTGCGAAGCCTTCGAATCGTGCATCAATTGATGTGAACCATAGGCTTCCCTTCCCATAAGCCCTGCTCCAGGCGGGCAGGCGGCTGTGGCCCGCGGGTCCCCACTTGGCCACCCCTGGCGCCGAGCGAATACGCGGGCCGCTGCGCCTCTGTTTCTCGCGCGAATGTGTGCATGAAGCGAGCGTTAGCCCTCGGCTCCAGATATCCGCGCGAGAGGCGCCTCCCGCAGGACGGCAGATTGCTTCCAACCGACGCCCTCGGTAGAACTGATCCGCGCCGCATCCAGTGCTGCCAACTTCGCCGCCAGGGACCAGGATCAGTGGTTCACGAACCGTTGTGGCTGGCGAGAACCTGTGTCGTCATGAAGTTCGTCACGTTATCCGCAGGCGTAATAAATAAAAACGGTCTGGGAACAAATGTCCAATAAATACAACCCTAAAATGCCAAATACGAACATGTATTGTCAAAGTACTTTTTAATTGATTTGAAATATTGACTGATTAGTGATTCCGGGAGCGTCAACGAATAAAGTCATTACTCCAGTAAGTGTAGTGCATGTTTTATTGCGAGAAGTGGTGGTGATAATCCCCGCTGGATGGTGAGATTCGGCGCCAACGTACCGTCGGTTAGGGGTCCCTTCAACCGGGTATCTCCTACGAACGGGGCACCGCCTCAGCCGAGACAAGCTCTGAGTTCCCGACCTGTCTCCCGGAATGTGGTAGTGTAGTGCATGTTAGCGTGAGTGTGTGTGTAAGGGGAGAGGATAGGACACTGCAGAGGAAGGAAAGATCGCGCACGGTCCGTGGCCCGTTTGGTAGGGTACTGCTCCGGCATTCGCCTGGTGTTGATAGGAGAAACCACGGAAAAATAACCGATCAGAGCAGCCGGCCGCTACAATTCTCCTCGAGATAGCGACTGAATTCGACCTAGCTGAAAAGCTAGTGTCGAAAATCCTGCCACCGTCAGAACTCGAACCTAGGACCTACCAGTCAGAGGCGCTGCAGTGAGATCAGTTGATGCACTGAGCTACCGCTCTCTGTATGTGTGGTGCATATTAGTGTGATTGTGTGTAAGTAAGGGATGAGACTAGGACAAGGAAGAGGAAGGACAGATCGCGCGTGGTCCATGGCTCGTTCCTTAGGCTTCTGCTCCGGCATTCGTCTGGTGTTGATGAGAGAAACCAAGGAAAACTATTGATCACAGCCTCTAGAATTCTCCTTCAGACAGGGGCTGAACTCGATCCAGCTCGTAATCAGAGGCCCTGCGTATCATCAGTTGATGCTCTTAGCTACCCCTTCAGGTGCAAGGTACTTTTAATTTATAAGTTTGTCACACAACTTTGCAGCCTTAGTTGTTAAACGTTAATAAATACAAATTCTAAAATATTAATTATATCATTTCTGTTTTGTGCCCGCATATTTTTTGCAGTTATAAAACAATTATATTGACGTCGTTTTTAATTGACGTCAATGCAAGGCGTCGAATTGCTTTCGTTTACTGAGAATCTCTACGGTCTGTCTGAGGTTTACTTTACGGAACAGGGTATTTTACAGAATACGAGTGAGTATTTACCGTTTTCAGGCGTGTCAACCTCATAAATATTTTTATCCATACTAGCATAAGAGACGTACTGACAAATATTTTTTTATTTTGTTCAGAAGATTAAAAGCGCTATTTAATTGTTAATACGTTACTAAAATACATCATCAATACATGAAGAATAAAATACTTCATTTTAGATTGTTATTAAAAAATCTTTCGGGTTACGTATCTCAAGTGATTCTCTACGAAACCTTTCAGAAAACAACTTCACTTCTAAGAAGATAAGGATTTCTTACAATTTGGACAAAAGTAAATCAAAGGTGAAGGTCGTCAATTAAAAATATAAGTTCCGGTAATATTTAAAAAAAAAAGTTTTGTGTTCATATATTTAATTTCGTACACTAGAATACACACTAGAATAGTACATCTGTTATTAGTACTTCTTCTTCAACATCGAGGATTAGGCCTGTAGGCCAAATTCCGTCTTTCCCACGTTGACCCGGCAGTCTTCGAGGATTGTCAGTAGTTCATCAATGTCCCCTGCGTTACGAGCGCTGCGCAGGTTATTAGTACTCTATTCAAAATTGTATTTATATGTTCATTTTATATACCAATTTTCTATTTCACTTAAATTCTAATTTTATTCATGTAGCGTCACGTTGGCGGCCGTGGGTGGGAGGACGAGTGGAAGTATCGCATACCTGCGGGCATGAATAGCTTGGCGCCCGGCGCTGGGATACATGTAGACAAAGAGGACGCCAGCTTGACCGGGAAGGTCACGTGGTAGACGCGAGCCTCCCTCCCACACCTAGGACGGTCACGTGACGGCTGCAATCTGCTATAAAATCGAGCCGACGAGCTCACACGGGGGTTTTATTTCTGGAAACCTCGCGCGATGCGCAAAACTTTACGCCCAGGCTGCAGCGTGTCGTGCCTAGTGCACGGGTGACGAGGTCACAGTAGTGGCGCGGTAGTAGCGTCAGAGGAGGCGGGGCCTTCCTAGCTATGTGGGATATCCACAGGGAAATATTCACAAGTGTGTAGTTTCGGAGCAGAAGCTGGTTATTGTACATACATGTAAATAAACTTGTACATACTTGTAAATGTCTGTGTGTTTTTCTCCATGACGCCACAATTCATAATTATATCTTACTCTAAACATGTAATTTAGTATATTAATGTTATTATTATTATTATTATTATTATTATTATTTTATTATTATTATTATTATTATTATTATTTGTAGCACTTAAGATGACCTCAATGTGGCCGAAAAAGCTTTCTGCTGAAATAAACAAACACGACAAAACAACGCCTCAATTTCACTTCGAAGAAAAAGATTACTTCGGGGATGTGTTTGTGACTGAAACACATACTGGCTACAAAGAGTAACAAGATTTTTTTTTAAATTGCCGTCTTTTGCAAAACTTGATTTTGTTTATACGTAGGTAACCTGTCAATAAATTGAAATCAATATCCATTAAATAACATCATTTATCATTGCTACCACCGCCACTGATCCCGCCCGTACTAGTACTATCACCATCTCCGACCCCATGGACCCCCCTCCCTTTGTGGGTAAACCTTCAACTGCAGGTGCTTCTGCACCTGCCATGGGCCAGGAGTGTCATATGAACCCACGCTCCTGCTGCGCTGCCTGGCACTGATACTTGGCCCTGCAACGAATGATAAAATGACCACATTGCGGTAATTTTGAGATGAAAACATCTTTAAAAACCTTATCATTAGGGATTCCCTTTGTCACAGTTAGCTCTTGTTGACCGAAAATATTTCATTAAATCTCATGGTCAAGAAATTTAATGCATTCTGAAAGTGAATAAACGGTATTTGGAATATTATAATATTTGGAATGATACTGATATCTGGTCATTTTGAAATTCGAATGTACAATATCGAAAAATATATATTCGTATTAACGGAAGTCCATTGTGGTTTTTCAAAGTAAGTCTTGACTTGTTTCTTCTCATCACGTTTGTTTTATCCCGTTTCTTGGCTTTATGTTATCTCAAAAGTAGCTTCCCAGACCTGTCATACACTGCGTTGCTTTTGTCTGTGACAAAGAGCTAAAGCAACACTTTTAAGAGGAATAGACTATTTTTATTTTGGATGATCTAAATATGAATGAACTATGTGGTACACGATCTACATATTTTCAGAAGGGTATTGTGTTTTTTTATTTATCGAAATATACCTGTAAAAATTCTGCTCAAAATCTCTTAAGCCCGGTATACACGATACAGTTTTCGAGCAGATTTCTCTTACAGTTTTTATTTTTTTATTTTATGGTAAAATTCCTAGATTAATGAAGAGAGACTTACAAGAATCACGTGGGTGGGATTTGGTTATTATTCGTACAATTCATTTTGTAATTTGAAAGTCTGGGAGCTATCCGATGTATTTCCCCAGAATATTATGCCATATATCAGGCCGGAATGAACATTGGCGAAATATACACAACGAGCAGTATGAAGGCCCACTGAATTCTAAAGAATTCTGAACGCGTAGCATAATGAACTTAATTTTGTGTTCACTTCATTTAAATGGACGTTCCATTTAAGGTTTGACTGAATTGAGAGATCTAAAGCATCAATGGTACACCTTTCATTTTCAAAGGAGCACAGAATGCTTTATGTGAAATTGAAAACTACGTTACAACCGTTTTCTTTTCGTTTACTATTAATTTGTTATTTCGGAACCAATTTGAAACATCTGATAATGTACTATTTACGGTTTCTTTATTGCAAAGGATGTTCGTATCATCCGCAAAGAGAACCGTTCTTCCGTTTCGAATCGTCAAGGGCATATCGTTTACGTAAAGTAGGAACAGAATAGGGCCTAAAATCGATCCTTGAGGAACTCCACGTGCAATGGGCAAAGTCTCGGAAAGGTGCGTACGTAATGTTCCATCATTACAGTAAGGTATTTCCACTCTCTGAGATCGTTTTTTAAGGTTCAAACATCACCAATCTAGAGCAATACCACGGATTCCATATGAAGGTAATTTTGGAATTAAAATGTCATGATCAATGACGTCGAACCGATAGCGGTAGCACAGTGCATCAACTCATGTCACTGCAGCGCCTCTGACTGGGAGGTCCTAGGTTCGAGTCCTGACGGCGGCAGGGTTTTCGACACTAGCTTTTTGAGCTAGGTCGAATTCAGTCGCTGTCTGGAGGAGAATTCTAGCGGCCGGCTGCTCTGATCGGTAGTTTTCCGTGTTTTTTCCGACCAACACCAGGCGAATGCCGGAGCAGTACCCTACCAAACGGGCCACGGACCGCGCGCGATCTGTCCTTCCTCTTCCTTGTCCTATCCTCTCCCCTTACACACACACTTACACTAACATGCTCTACACTACCACTTATTCCGGGAGACCAGTTAGGAGCTTAGAGCTTGTCCCGGCTGGGGCGGTGACCCGCTGGTTTGGGAGTCCCGGTTAGGGGGAAACCCCACTAGCCGACGGTAGGTCGGTGCCGGATCTCGCCATCCAGTGGGAGAAGACCACCGCCGTCTCCGGAGGAAAAAGAACATGCACTACACTAATGGCCGAACTAATGACCGAAGCAGTTGCCGCGCCCACGAAAAAATCAATCAATCAATGACGACAAATGCTTTTGAGAGATCTAAAAAGAATGCAATAAATAGGTGCCTCGTTTTGATCCAATGATGAGGCGACATCTTTAAGAAAAGAAAATATGGATGTTTTCTATACAGAAACGTCAAGATCCCAAACTAGAAGTGCAAGAGTCGTGCATACACTGTCTACACGTTTTCTGCACGAATCGCTACACGCCGCCGCTAGGTAGTCTAGGGAGAAACAATTGAATTGTGCCGTCCGAGTACTTTGAGTGGTGGTATTTCTTTGAGGAACCATGAGGAGCACAGAGAATAAAAATAGGAAGTCATGAATTGAGAAAAAGAATTATCACCTTATCACTTCACACAATCGCGCGTCGACACACCTAACCACAAAATCAAAATGGCCGTTTATCATTAGTGTATTATTCTGCCATTAGAGGTTCTTGAATCAAACTGTAGGCTTCCGCATGAAAAAATATGACACGTTCATATAGAAAACGGCAGTCTAAACTGCACGTTTTCTTTACATGCAATCTGCACCGTGTACACCGGGCTTTACAGTTGTGTTCAATGGTAAGGAAAACAAATTTTCTCCCATAACTCATAATTTAAAATTTATCAATAAGTCCAGTTATAAGTTAGTTGGAATTTTATAGTAATCGAAATATTATAAAAATTCGAATTTCAGGTATTCAAATTTTGCAGATGTTAAAATTACGCGACAATTCGCGTAATTGGAATTATTATGATTTTGGACTTTCTTGTGAGATCGAATTTTTCATTAATTTTACTTATATAGAATTTGTAGTCTTTCATTTTTCGTCAATTTGAGTTATAAAGTAGGCCAAGTTACTCAGCCACTCGATTTAAAGGTAAATCATAGTATTCTGTAATTCTAATTATACAGCATCGAAATGTATGCATTCATATTAAGGGAAGTTCACATTGTCTCATAAAAACTTTTTGTTCTGTCCAAATGCGTTGCATCTTGTTTCTTGCCTAAATGCTATTTCCAAAGGAGCTTTCTAAATGCAACGCGAACAGCGGACGGAACTAATTTTCGCGCCCGAGCTCCCATTTCTGCTACGGCTCTTGCTTATGTCTGCAGCAGAACTGCAAGGGAGATGTTTAAGGGAGCAGAAGGTTTTGTTTTGAATGATCCAAAATAGAATACTACTTTTCGTCATCTCAACTACGTACTCCTAAAACGGTCGTATCTTTTTTAGTTATCTAACTTTGCCTGCGAAAGTATTCCTTAAAATCCTTGCCATTCATTAATTGCAGTTTTAATGAAAACAAGTTTCTTTCCAAAAATAATAATTCGAATTTATTAATATTTCCAAGCATTCGTTCCTTGGAATTGTAGGTAATTCGAACATTGTAGTAATTCGAATTGAATGATAAATCAAATGTAGTAATTCAATTATTCTATTATTCAAATTCTTATCAAATGGAATTTTATAATAATTTCATTTATACGTAATTCTAGTTAACGGAATTTTGTGTAACGATTTACAGTTAAAATATCAAAGAACAGGCACTATGGGTTCAACATTTTAAGCACATTAACTCAAGATTCGCTGTGCGTTTTGTTTCCCCTTCTCACGTGTGTTGCTCCCTAGTTGTCGCCTAAATGTTATCTCGAAAAGGAGCCTCCTTGTCCCAAATGTAACGTATCTGGAGCGAGCAGCAGACGCGGCTAATTTTCGCACAGACATTTCACGGCGTGCTAAAGTCTAGTGCAGATCTTCAAGGAAGAATTTTAAGGGGAGGGAATGGTTTTCCTTTATGCATGATCCGAAGTTGAATAATTAATTATATCTTCTTAGTTATCTAAATATGTCTGCAAAAACTATCCTTAGAATTTCTTTCTGTAGTGTTCAATGGTAATTTTAAGGACAACAAGTTTTTTTCAAAACAAACAATAATTCGAATTTATCAATATTTTCAAGCATTCGTTTATTGAAAGTATAGTTCATTCGAACATTGTAGTAATTCGAATTGAATAATAAATCATACGTAGGAATTGGAATTATTATGATTTTGGACTTTCTTGTGAGATCGAATTTTTCATTAATTTTACTTATACAAAATTTGTAGCTTACGGTAATTCGTGCTCTGAAGTACAGCTACAGTCACGGTTGCCAACCGTCCTCTCTTGGGGAGGGTAATCCATTGACGTCAGTTGTCCTGTCGTCACCTTTGTGTTTAAAATGTTCTCCTTTTAGTAAATGTTTAACACTTATTGTCATTTATTTTATCGCATGACTAACGGCTGCTACGTTGTATCATGTATTTAATTTAGACCATAAACATTAATATCGTTTTTCCGAACGCGGGTACATGCATGCAGGGTAGTGTCTCTGTCTAGCGGCTAAAATAAAAAAGACGCTCAGACCATCTTCATCTCCATTTTGTGAACGAATCTTTTCACACGAATCCCAAATGGGGGGACGAAAGAAATAGAGCCATACGTTAGTTTAATAAACATTGTTGGCAACCCTAGTTTTTTATATGTTTTTCTTTTTTTTTATTTTTTTCTTATCTGTTCCACCTTTTTCCCTTTTTTTTTTTATGTTTACAGATCATACATAGTTCAGTACATATAACACTTTACATATGTATTGATGGCTTACATTCTAAATTACCTAAAATTAAACAAAAACTAATTCGGGTGAGGAAATCTTTTCCAGACACCTCTATAACAACCTATTTCGACAAATTTGGTTAGGAATGCCTGGTATGGATATCTACTTTTTAATCTGGTTCTATGAAGAGTTTTCCCGAGTCTGAAATTGTCTAGGTGTGGATTTGAGGTATGGAGTGATAGAACTGGGTTGAGAGATATGTCATATGGTGTCGTATGGAGTCAATTTGAAATTCTTTGTGGAGCTTCGAGTTTGAGACAAACCAAGGAGCATTTGTGATAGTTCTAAGAAACTGTTTTTGGACCATTTGGAGCTTGTTTAGGTTTGTTCTTGCAGCGGAGACCCAAACTGGACAGGCGAAAAGGAGGAGTGGTCTAATGATACTTTTATAGATGGATATGGCGGTTGGGAATGGATCGATTAATGATGGATTTTAGTTGGTGTATCTTATTTTTTGCTTGCAGTATTTTACTATTTATGTGTTGGTTCCACTTCAGTTTAGTATCCATGTTTAGACCGAGATATTTGACGGTACTATTTGGAGGGAGTCAGTTCATGGGTTCATTATTTATTGTGAGCGGTGCTGGAGGTGTATAGGTCTTAAAGGGAATATTTTAATAGCTGGTTTGATAGGATTCAGTTTTATTTTTAAATATTCTGCCCAACTGTCTATTAGATTGAGGTACAACTGAAGACAATTTCTGATATTTACTAATGAATTACCGACTAGGAAAATTGCAGTGTCATCCGCGAATTGGGCTGTTTGTCTGTTGTCTAATGTCGGGAGGTCGGCAACCCTAGGTACAGAACCTATCGAAA
The DNA here is from genome assembly GCA_964035755.1 of Teleogryllus oceanicus. Classification (NCBI taxonomy): domain Eukaryota; kingdom Metazoa; phylum Arthropoda; class Insecta; order Orthoptera; family Gryllidae; genus Teleogryllus; species Teleogryllus oceanicus. The sequence continues at coordinate 51,549,480 of CAXIVR010000013.1, forward strand.
AATATGCACTAGGCATTGAAACTTTTCAGTATTAACAGAAGTTAGGTAATAACAGAAAGTCGCTCTGCGACTTATCAAAACATGTCTTCGTTTCTCCACGTATGTTGTGTCCCGCCTTAATGCCATCTCGAAACGAGCCGCCTCCTGCTCCCGAACGTATCGTATCTGGAGCGAGCAGCAGACGCGACTAATTTTCGCGCGGGCGTGAGGCAGAGCTCCCGCCCCTGCCACGGGCTGTTTCGCGCCTGTCGCCGACAGCGGCTCAGGGCGTCTAGTCTCTGCGAGGGCGGGGGCGGTGTCGTCTTCGGCTGTTTACCGCGCGCCCCCCCTCTGCCGGTGGCGGCTCTATCTGCCGCCATTGTCTCTCGAGAGGGCGGCTTCGCGCGCTTGCGGCTCTCCCGCCAGATCGCGCCCCCGCCCCGGCGCGGAGCAGTGCTTCCGAATCGACCCCGTAGCCCAATTTAGATGGGTAGTACGTAGGTAGTTGCATAGGTACGTAAATGGATGGGTAGGTAGATGATACATAGGTACGTAAATGGATGGGTAGGTAGATGATACATAGGTAGATGATACATAGGTAGATGATACATAGGTAGATGATACATAGGTAGATGATACATAGGTAGATGATACATAGGTAGATGATACACAGGTAGATGATACATAGGTAGATGGTACGTAGGTAGATGACACATAGGTAGATGATACATATGTACATGATACATAGGTAGATGATACATAGGTAGATGATACATAGGTAGATGATACATAGGTAGATGATACATAGGTAGATGATACATAGGTAGATGATACATAGGTAGATGATACATAGGTAGATGATACATAGGTAGATGATACATAGGTAGATGATACATGGTAGATGATACATAGGTAGATGATACATTGGTAGATGATACATAGGTAGATGAACTGTAAATGGATGAACTGGGCACGTAGATAGATTCTGTGGCGTAGCTAGGGGGAGGGACAGAGGGTGCACCCCGAGTGACACCATGTTAGGAGTGACATCAGTTATAGCATTTTGTAGTCCGAATTATATAATTTTAATGATTTATTTAAAAATTATATGTATACAAATTAATTTAATAGTTATACAATTCATTCATGTATACCAAGAAAGAAAAAAATTATGCTAAGTAAAACATGAACATACAAGCAGTGAGCCCCAATTCTTCAGTGGCTAAATTGCTATAGTGGGCACGTAACTTTTACTTCAACCAATGCAAAGTGTCTTTATATTTCTTCGCGTATAAGTGCCACATAGAGACGCCGGATATCAGTAAACGTAAGGCGAAAGCGCATAAATGAAATGCACTTAACCGGTCGCGCTATTACAATCAAGTAAGAGATTAATTCATTCCGCATACTACTTCACTCGGATACAGTATCATACAACTTATGAATGAACATAAACCTGTATTTTATTTTATTTATTTTGTCAATGATCTGTAAAAACTGTATGTGACGAATGGGGAAAAACAATCTGCTCTCATGTTCATGAGCTCTGGAATACCATTCTCACTTTTTAACACTAAATGATTGAACGATGAATACAAGAAGAACCAACGAAGCAAGGTTAGTAGCATCTGAAAATGACTTGACACGTAAATCAATGTCTGGAGGGTTCAGGAGTGAACTGAAAAAAAAAAAACATACGATCCTTTGAACATTTTTTTCTGAAATTGTACATGATTGGCGAAAAGCAGTATAGACCTCCTATAGAACACTGAAGAAAGAGGGTGAGAAAGTATACTCTACGGGCAGACAGGCGACGTGAAAGCTAACATGTTAAGGAAACATGATTATCCACCAACGCAAACACGATTTTCTTTAAGCAATAAAGTGAAGTCCGTCGCTGGAAAGAGAAAGGAAGCAAAAGAAAATGAAAATGACGTTGTCGGAGATAGGCCCTAATCTATTTTAGTTTCCGTTCCTGACACCTGGGTATACCCTCTGCATACAAAACACGATAAAGAAAATTTTTGCCAAGCAGCATTAGGGGATTATGCCAAAAACGTAATCAATCGCATCAAACGATAATTGCATGGACTATTTTGCTCCTGACTTGATTGACCAGTGAAGTAGTCACTTAAATTTTAAAAATTCCAGAATCTTCGGCGAAAAATTCAATTTTTATCGCTGTCATGGACGAGTTAAATAATCTCTTGAACAATAAAATAAGCGGATTCCGTTAACTTTTCTTGAGAACAGATATCCGTAATATAGAATATCATCCTGAGTATCACTCCAGGATCTGAATTTTGTACATGAATTCCCTCGCAGCTAGACGGGACATGAATTTGCCAATTGGCTCAAGGCATTTCTTGATTCGCATGTCGTGTCCATTGTAATTTTTTTAACAGTTTGAAGCAAATAATCATTCTAGTGGCGGCCAGTACTGAAATTTAGCTGTGTCTGTTCCTTAGCAGCGACATAGCTAGCTTTTCCAACGCCCGAGGGGAAAATTCTAATCTTCCCCTCCAAGCTTGTTTTGAAATAATTAAGCAATATTATTATGTTTATTATATTATATATATTTACTATATATATTAATATTTATGCACCTGGGGCGTTGAATTCTAATAATTGAGCGGCGATATAGAGCCTGAGGACTTTTGGTCCAAAAACCTTCATGGGCACAATCTCCCGAATTTTGTCACACACGAGTCTGCAGCACCTTCGCTTCGAGTCCTGAAGGCAGCAGGATTTTCGACACTAGCGTTTCAGCTAGGTCGAATTCAGTCGCTGTCTGGAGGGGAATTCTAGCGGCCGCTCTGATCGGTAGTTTTCCGTGATTAATCCGATCGACACCAGGCGAAAGCCGGAGTGGTACCCTATCAAACGAGCCACGGACCGCGCACGATGTCCTTCCTCTTCCTTGCACACACACTTACACTAACATGCACTACACTACCACATATCCCGGGAGACCGGTCGGGAGCTTAGAGCTTGTTTTCGGCTGGGGCGGTGCCCCGCTGGTGGGAGAGTCCTGGTTAGTGGGAAACCCCGTTAGCCGGCGGTAGGTCTGCGCCAAATCTCACCATCCAGCGGAGGAAGATCACAGCTATCGCAGAAAAAACATGCACTACACTTACGAGACTAATGACCTAAGCTGTTGACGCTCTCGGAATCACCAACCAACCGAACTAATTGGGGTGTAGTCTGATCGGATTCGGAAATCTTCGGAATCCTTTTTAAAACAAGGCGAGCGACTGAATTCGACCCAGCTGAAAATCTAATATCGAAACTCCTGCCGCCGTCAGGACTCGCACCTAGGACCACCTGATCAGAGGCACTGCTGTGACATCACTTGATGCACTGTCCTAATTAGTTCTGAATACCGGTGTTGTAGTGTACTATTATGTAGCCTAGTGGAATAGTTTCTTCATGGGTCCGTTGGGGAAAGCCGTCCGCGGGCGGGCGGGGCGTTTGCCACCCCTGCGGCTTCGCCAGCAGGCGCTCCCTTGGCGTCGGCGCCCGCCCGGCTACTCATCACAGCCACCAGCCGCCGCGACGAGAGGCGACGCGCGAAATTTCCATAATCCGGCCTCTTTCGCGAAATTACTGCCGCCGCCGCTGGCCCCTCCGCCCGCGCCCGCCGCTGCTTCGTCCTGCTTTGCCCCGCCCCGCCCTGCTCCTCCCCGCCGCTCCCTGCTCCGCCCCGCCCTGTCCCGCCCCGTTCCACCCCTCCCCGTGTCACCCTTCCTCTCCCCATCCCTCCCCGCCCCCCCATCCTCGCCGCCCATCCTCACTCTCCCCGCTCCTCCCCATCCTTACCCGCCCCCCCTACACCTCTCCGCTCATCCCCGCCTTTCCCTTCCTTCCCCGCACGCCAGCACTCCCCGCCCCTCCCCACCCTTCTCCTCCCTACCCACCCTGCCCCGTCCTGCCCGCTTGTTCTGCCCCTCCCCGTTCCGCCCCACTCCAGCTCATCCTCCGTCCTCCGGCTGAGTTTGCTCACAGCCAGGGTTGCCGCTGACTCTGACCGGGAGGTCCTAGTGTTCGAGTTCCGACGCTGGCAGCCCGATATCTATATGGAGTTCAGTCTGGAGGAGTGTTGTAGCGGTCGGTTGTTCTGATCGGTAGTTTTCTGTGGTTTCTCCGATCAACACCAGGCGAATGCCGGAGCGGTACCCTACCAAACGGGCCACGGACCGCGCGCGATCTTTCCTTCCACTTCTTATCCTATCCTCTCCCCTTACACACACACACTTACACTAACATGCACTACATTACCACATATTCCGGGAGACCGTTTGGAATCTTAGAGCTTGTCCCGGCTGGGGCGGTGTCCCGCTAGTGGAAGACACATGCAGCGCAATCTTCTCAAGTTAACTTGTAGGTTGGCGCTGAATCACGCTATCTATCGGTGAATAACTCCGCAATCTTCCGCAAAAATCATTCAGTACAGAAATACACACACACACACACACACACACACACACACACATATATATATATATATATATATATATATATATATATATATATATATTGGGACTGAGAACTTTATGTAATATGAGATAAATGCGAGTCCATATGATATTTCTCATGAAACATTCTTGTGTGTTCCTAAAAAAAATCATGTTCTTGTTGCAGGTAAGGATTACGTTTGACAGAAATTATTAGGAACGATTTCTTCTGCATTCCCTGCATATTTGAAGAAATGAATTGGAGTATTCTACAGGTCTTCTCGTTCGTGGAATATGTTTATATACATTTACAATGAATGTCTCAGTTTGGCGAAATATTTGATTCCCTCCATTTCATACCGTTCTGCCGGAACTGGACATTCGGCCGTGTTTGACAGAAATTTTTGAAGACTTTTGATACTTTCTCTCTACTGATGTTAAAAATATTCAGTCGTAAACGGCCGTATTTGCTCAAACGTCGATTCGGCAAAACATGGATCCAGGTGAGAGATATGGGTGAACAAATTGAAAACGTGTTTCGACTGTACCCGGGGGAGGACATCCTTTGAAAGCCCTGGCACCAGAGACAGACCGCAGACGTCCTGTACCTTATGATTGGATTCGCCGGATAGAAAAGACATCTAGAGAAAAAAACCATATCTGATCCACAAATTCACTCCAGCTATTTCGTCAGTTCCCAGAATGTTACTTCTACTTCCAGAGCGTTCGGCATTCGTAATGTATGTTTCCTGGGAAAGGTTCTATTGGAGCTGCATTAGCGTAGTAAATAGTGATGCTAATGGACTTAATTTGGAGAATATAATGATTAATGTGATTAATCTAATAAAATATCCTCTCCTATACCTGCACTAACTACTACCCGGTCGGGAACTTGCAGCTTGTCCCTGCTGGGGCGGTGCCCTGCTGGTGGGAGAATCCTGGTTAGGGAGAAACCCCACTAGCCGACGGTAGGTCGGTGCCGGATCTCGCCATCCAGAGGGGGAAGATCACCGCCATCTCCCAAGAAAAAAACAATCACTACACTAACGGGACTAAGGACCGAAGCAATTGACGCGTCCGGAAACATGAAAAAATCAATCAAATGAAGCAGGGCATTTTGCGAGTGAGTTATAAGTCAAGCTTCCGTCCGATAGATTCCTTAGAAGGCAGGTGCAAAAAGCGTGCATCACGTTCACACGTGTTTGTTTAATATTTTAAGGGCCTAAAAATGAAGTGAATGGACTATAGACATCTCCAACGAAGACCTTGGAAAAGAGAGTACTACAGTGATATGGACATGTTCAGAGAATGTCAGAAAACAGATGGCAACACAAGATCTTAAAATGGCAGCCACCTGAGAGGCGAAAAAGAGGAAGATCAGTTTTAGAATGGGAAAAATACATCCAGGAAGTTATTAAGGTTGAGCCTCAAACCACGAGAATGGTAGGATCAAGAGTTGTGGAAGGTGAAAACGGCAAGCTCCTAAGGGGAAAATGCCGAAGAAGAAAAATTAAGTGCAGGTTAACCCTCTGTAGCCCACGTGCCCTAACCCTCAGATGACAGAGTTAGTTTTCCGTTGATAGCATCTTATACAAATTTCTCAAAACACAGTTCTTCTCTGTATCTCTTTATTGTAGTTCACAGATATCATAAATTCGTGGTCAATAGACTTTATGCTGTCGTCATCAGAGGAGTCTCAACCAAACCGTACCCGGCACAGCTTACGAGGGAAGAGAGCGTGCAAAGAAGTTTGCAACAGATAAAACTTTTAACTTTTACCTTGTTTTTATGTTCATAAACATTGTAATTTATTAAAGTTTTAAAATTTCGGTATCAGAAAATGTGTTTATTGTGCGTTTTTTTTTGCCTTGTGAGGCAAGATCTGCTCATATTGTGCGAGGCAAGATTTGCTAAAACGAAGATAATGCATCTAAGAGATCACTGTGTGTACTCCAACAACTTTTACTAGCGCGTGTACTGCAGGATTAAGTGCCAACGTTACAAAGATGTGGCTACTGGTACATCTAACTTCATAATAAAACGTTATTTGCAAAGAGAAATAATCAACACGTAAGGCTAGGGTTGCCAACAATTTTCAGGTACAAGGGAGAACAATCGATATGCAAAAAAAGACAACCGCATTATCAGTTTTCTTTATATAATTCGGACCAACATAGGATCTATTTATTTCTTCTCTCCATTTGTGATTCAAGTGAAAAGATTCGTTCACAAAATGCAGGTGAAGATGGTTGGAGCGTTTATTTTTTATCTCTAAACAGAGACGCAATCATGCATGCGTATGTCACTGTACAGACAAAAGGATTTTCATCTATTCTATTCTAAATTAAACAATAAACGATACAACGTAGCAGATGTGAATCATGTGATAAATTAAATGACAACAAATGTTAAAAATCTACGAAAAGGAGGACATTTAATAAATAAAGTAGGATGAAGGGATAATCGATGTCAATGAAGGAGTGTCTTCCCAAATGAAGGAGAATTGGCAACCCTACGTAAGGCTTCCTTCTTGTTCCACTTCGGCAAGTAAGAAATGAGAGAGTAAATGTAGTGTGTCTTTCATTAACGAAGCTAAACAAAGATTTTTATACAGTCATTTTTATACAGTTGAATAGTGTAGAATCTTCCGCAAAAACTGACAATAGCATGCATAAATAAATAGATGAAATCGGTATATCACTCGACAAATTTTCCGAGCAACTGGCAGACAGTGTCAAGAAGAGCGAAAGTAAAGGCGAGAGACAGGCTTTTCACTTCATCCACCAATCAGATTAGCTCGTAGGGTGGCCTTAACAAGCTGTAAAGTCCACCCTAGGCGTGCCGAGAGATAATAAACATTGTATACGTCTCCTCCGAAAGGAGTTTTTGGGCTAAAGTACTTTACGTTTGGAGGTTCTAATCTCATCTATTTATTTATTTAGTTAAAAACAGTCAAAAACTGTATATGACATATGGGGGAGCAAATCATCTGCGCACACTTTCTTGAGTTTCAGAATCCCTTCCCAACAATTACAACTATTAATAGTTTCAAGACGAAATAATAATAATAATAATAATAATAATAATAATAATAATAATAATAATAATAATAATGAATTAAAAAAGCGAGAGATTAACATTTCAAAATCTATTTTCGGTTCCGAATTATAGAAAACTTATTTGTAACGATAAACGAACGAACAGATTTGATTTTTCTGAATTGTTAACAAAATAGAAACTCACCCTAAGCTCTACTACCACTACAAGCGAAAGGAAAGCTCAACAAAACGTGCGCATAGTGAAGCTACATTTACGTCCAGAAGCAAATCAAGGGCCCATCTCAGCATTTGCTCAATGGATCAGGGAAACTGGACAAAAACCCGATCGAGATGGGGGTTGCAAATTCCTGTATGATTTCAACCTGCTACAATGAGTTCATCTGATACGAATCCATCAGTTTCTACAAAAACACAAAAGTATAGCAAAGCATAGATTCCTTTATTATTGTTACGCTTATTATGTTATTGTTATATTGTCTAAATAATGGAATATTTAAATGATGTTATTTGTTGGATTATTCTAGAGTAGTATTAGTTAGGTGCTAGAAATTATTTCAGTCAATTTATTTCAGTCTAATTTTGAAGTTGTGTCAGGTCCCCTCCACCATTGTAGAAGTTTCTCGAGGAAAACACAGGAAAATACTCCAAGATCAAATAAAGTGTTGGAATTTATGAGAACCGTTCCTTACTAGTCTTCCTCGGTTCACACTTCCACGAACGAAAATCACCCTTTTAGCGAAAACAAAAGTGACAAGTTAATTTGCGCGACGAAAGAAACAAGCGAGCGAAGGCTTTCGAAGATATGAACCCCTCTTGCTCCTTTCATCTTTCTTTCGAAACATCGTTCGTGGTGGAAGACTTGATGGTGCCAAACAGAGGAAGTCTTAAATAAGAAATAAATACCTTTCGGGGATTAGAAACACAGCGAAATAAAACGTGTCCCAGAAGAAAACAACGTGACAAAGCATTTTAACAGTCAGTTAAGCGTTTTCCTCTTAAAATGCAAAATTTCTCTCGGAGTAATTATTTTTTAAAAGAGTCTCCGAGGCCTTTAAACTGCTTTTGTTCCCGGAGGCTTCCAAGGGGCCGACGGAACGAGCGCGTGGTGCTCCTGCTGAGGGAGAGGAGCAGGGAACGGACTAGGGGGGTGCGAGACGCAGTGGGTACTTATCTATTCTTGCATGATGTCATTTCTAAATTGGGTGATTGAAGGTCGTTATTTCGAAACTCGATATTTCGAAAACCTTGTTAATTCGAAAACCTCGATAATTCGAAAACCTCGATAATTCAAAAATATCGATAATTCGAAAACCTCAATAATTTGAAACTTTTGACTTCGAAAACCTTTATAATACAAAAACCTGGACACTTCGATAACCTTGTCAATTCGAAAACCTCGACATTTTGAAATTTTGACTATTCGAAAACCTAACTAATCGAAAGCCTCAACGATTCGAAATCTATTATAATTTGAAAATTCGACAATTCAAAAACGTTCATTAATCGATAACTTCATAATTCGAAGAACTTGTGAATTCGAACTTTCATAATTAAAAAAATCAGGACCATTCGAATACCTAGACATTTCAGTCAAAAAGAAGGAAACGATTAAAAAGACACAAAGTTTAATGTCATCTTTTACCTACCTCACTATGACTTATCGTCGTACAGAGTATTTATTGCATGGAAAACTTGTATTATGGGAGCCTTGGCTTGAGACTCTTGTTCCAAAGTTTTGTTTGAAAAAAAAATGGTCTGGCTTGATGAATAAGAAAAACAGATATGTAGTTAATGCCTTATTTTACGTGGCGAGACTCGGGCCATCAGGCTCGCTCTTCCGTCTTACAACGCAAATTTCGCTACGCTCCTTTCACCATCTACCGGAGAAATGAGGTATTATCTTGGGCGACAAACAGACGGATGAAAATTTATTGACCTCGACTACGATAGATCCAATAATATTTCATTGTAAAATTTTCAGTACTATACAGTTTTCAGTACTATTTCAGTATTATTGTATATTGTACACTATCAGTATCAGTATTTGACTATCAGTACAATTTCAGTACTAAAATGATTCATGAATTCTCCAGCTGATCAAATAAACCAAGACTAGCTGAACTGTTTCGATTACCTCGCACAAAACGAAGAACTTGAAAAGTTACTAACGGGAAAATACTAAATACGCACTACACAAAAAATGGAAATATAGGAATAGCCAATTTTAAAAACAGGTAATCTTCGAACTTAAAACGCTCGCATATTTCCTTCGCAAACTATAATCTCACGGGCCAAAGAGATCCATATATTTTATTGTGTCTTGAAAATGAAGTAATGACAACTGACGGCAGATTCATTAAATTATTTTTAGCATTTTATTAAAATTTATTTTAAAACCTGTTAAAAATAGCAATCTGTACCACATCTGCGGCCCTCTACCTTTCATTTAAAGCAGAAACCACGAAATTGTAGATTAGATTAGATTTATTACTAATACTGCAAATAAGTTTGAGAACTTGGTGGCAGAATGCACTAACTTAACATTACAGAACTTAACAAATATACAAAATCCATGTACGTTACTTTACAACGCATTGCCAGATGAAATTAAACAAGTGAAAATGGTTCACAAATTTAAGTTAAAAGCAAAATATTTTGTGCTGCATAACTGTTTCTATACAATTAGAGACTATACTGATCGTCTAAAAGAAAAAATAATGTTTACTAAAACAAAACAATAATATAGTATAATGAATTAGTTTACATTTGTATTGTGTAATTTTTTTTAAAAACACAATATGCCCGTAACAAGAAATGTACTTCTGGGTCAATGACCCTCATTTCGATCGGGTTTTTGTCCAGTTTCCCTGATCCATTGAGCAAATGCTGAGATGGCTCCTTGATTAGCTTCTGGATGTAAATGTAGCTTCACTATGCGCACGTTTTGTTGAACTTTCCTTTCGCTTGTAGTGGTAGTAGAGCTTAGGGTGAGTTTCTATTTTATGAGCTATACACAAAATTCAAATCTGCAATTCATTTACCGTTACAAATAATTTTTCTATAACTCGGAAGCGAAAATTTAGTTTTTGAAATTTTAATCTCTCGCTTTTTTAAAATTTATTATTATTATTATTATTATTATTATTATTATTATTATTATTATTATTATTATTATTATTACTGTTATTTTTACTTCTTTCAATAATTAATAGTTAAATTGTTAGGAAGGAATTCTGAAACTCAAGGAAGCGTGCGCAGATGATTTTCTCCCCATACATAACATACAGTTTTTGACTAAAAAAATCTAAATAAATATTTAAAATCTTACAAAACTTACAAACTTTACAAATTAACATGAACATTTCACCATGCAAGCTCTCACAGCACTCCACCTCACCACACTTCACTTCACCACACTGAGTTTATTTATGAGTTTATTTGGTTCATTAGAGGTCTCAAATTGCTTCCTCAACGAAAACCTTTAGTATTTTAAATTTAAAGTTTCCCACCCACTGCCGGAGCCCTCTTAGCCCTTAGGAAACAGGGCCGAGGAGGCCCTTCCTCCCGCCGATGTCGTTTCCCCACGCGTGCAGCGTTAACAAGATGGCGGAGTTGCGTCTTTGTCCGCCGGCCGACATGGCGACGGTAAACAGATGAAGACCGCCGGCCGCTGGGGGTCCGACGGGAAAGCGAGTGTTCTCCCGGAGGGATTACGCGGGCAACGACGAGAGGGACGACAGAGAGAGAGAGAGGGAGAGGGAGGGAATGAGAGGGAACGCGTAAAGAGTACAGGGCGAGGGTTGGGCTAAGCCAGAGGGAGATGTAATTACATAACTCAAATTCTGCTCGTCGTGGCGTTAGACGTCGTTGCCAGGGATTTATAAAGTTCGCCTTCATCCCGCACTCGTCGCAGCGCGGTCGACGGGTGAGAGAGAGAGAGAGAGAGAGAGAGAGAGAGAGAGAGAGAGAGAGAGAGAGAGAGAAGGGGAGAGAAAATAGTTTGGGACAGCGAGCGAATTTTAGTGACTACTGGCTCACTATGACTGTTATATGCACCAATCTTGTTGTGTTCAGAGGTCGATTCAGAATTTTTTTTTTTTTTTAAGGATGGAGGTCAAATTTAGCTTGGTACATCCATTCGTATGTTTTAATTATTCTTTTTATAATTGTTGTTTTTAAGAGAAACTGTATTTAATTTTATTATTTTATAAATCTGTACAATAATTTAAAATTAGTAATTGAAATCAGGATAAAGAATAAACATATTTTAAAACAAATAACTGAAACAATATAGAAAGAGGAATTTCCACATCAAAATTCTCACAATATGGAAAGAGATTAATGATATAAATTATTATAATTGTCTTCAAGATGAAATTTTTCTATAATGTTTTTGAAAACTTTGGAAGATATATATTGTTGAAACTGTATCGTGATGTGTTAAATACTGCAATTATATTCATGTTTTCAATTCCAATTTTGGAAGTCATCGTATGTTGTACCTTCTCATAGAACGTGATAAGTATTTACGTCAGTTTTTCAAAAATACATTTTATTGAGTCAATAATGTAGGAATGTAGTTTGAAATTACAGTTGCCATGCCCTTTCATCTAAAGAATTCTAAAAAAGTCGACATGAGAAAGAAAATAATATACACTCGAAAAGTCGACATGAGAAAGAAAATAATATACACTCGAATGTCACCCTTTTAAAGCAGAATTCCATCTCTCCAGCTTTGAAATAATAATATAGTGAAGTGACGCTGCTTTTGTAGAAAAGTAATTCAAAGAATTAGTGATGAGCGAGAGAGACACAGAGAGAGAGAGAGAGAGAGAGAGAGAGAGAGGGAGAGAGAGGGAGAGAGAGGGAGAGAGAGATGGGGGTGGAAGGAGAAAATGGACCAGAGGTGTGAGACAAATTTTGTGTCTACGGGTTTGCTGTGACCACTATAATATACATAAATATACTTGCTGTATGTTGAGTGGCGGATTCAGAAACATTTTTTAAGGAATTTGGTTCCGTTTTAGCTGAGTACCCCGTTAAATACTTTACTAATTATTTTTTTTACTACTAACTTTATACTACTAATTATTTTTTTTAATTGTTCCCACGAAATAATCTATATATTAATAATTAGAAAACGTTGTGGCGAGATTATTGTGTGGTTTTTGCTTGGAATAAATTGAGTAAAATTGCAAAAAGAATCTATTTGCCTGGAAGGGAGAAATATTGACAGTAATAATCCGCACTTTTGAATCTCTGCTGTTTGTGCTTGACTTTTTAGACGAACGGGAGTTACACTTTATATAAAGACAAGTTGCGACGTCAGATTCTTCATTTAGAGAATTCAAGAAATAGGTAAATATTGTGTGTGGTGTATCGAGCAGATCTACAATCTACCTACGTTTTCTAGACTCTTAAAAACCTCTCCTCACCCTTCAACATATTCAGGTGAGTTATGATGAAAGATTACAAGGAGTGATTTGGGCAAAATTTGATGACAGGAAATATTCGTTCTCGTATATTAAAAATTATTTGAGCTAAATATTTTCGTTGCTTACCTACGTATATGTCGTGTCCACAACCAAAGTAATCGATTCAATATCACGAGAACGGTGAACGATTGTAATGGCATTGAAGACGAAATAACTAAATTCCCCACTAGCACCCTACAGAGCTGAAGACGTGTTTCATTTATGCCCACAAGCGAAAACAGAGGACTCCTTGTTCTTTTGACTTCCGACTTAAATATTCCTAATTTTCACTATTATTTACTTTGTAATTCAAGCTGTGTAAACCATCATTTATTTCGTTGCTCTTGGGATTATAAACAATGATTAAATCTTTCAGTGAATTAAAAAACCTGAATTTGCTGCTAACATGTTATTCTCGGTCTTAAATAATTTATGTATATCCAGCAATTCAATTTGTTCGAATTTTTTACAGGAATGTTATTATAACAATGAAACTTTCTTTTTTCGTTTAAGTACACGAGACTAATGTTTGGCTATTTTATTTAATTTTCCTTTTATTCATTTACCTTGTGATAATGTATAAAGGAACATATTGCGCTTGATATTAAAAAAAAATCATTCGTGAGATTTAGCTTTTAACGAGCCTCTCAAGCTAAACTAAAGCATTCGCTGAATAAAAAGCTATTTCCTTTCTAGGGAAGCACTGATGCGTACTGCTAACTTAACTCACACGTTAATAATTCAAATTGTTCAAATACATTTTTAAAGAAAAGTTTTCATGAAGAAAAATGTGTGTATCTATTTGACATTTTAGGGTCAAATTAATCTGATTTTTGTCACCTATCGGTGATCCAGACCTGAGCTCTGTTTTTATTTATTATCCACGCCGTAAAGAAAAATAAAACACGAAAATATTGGTGTAAAGCGTGATTTTATTAACAAACAATTTATCGTATGTACAGATTTTGTTTAAATTGATTTTTTATGAGCAGTGAGGATTCGAGTTGTAAGCAAAGGCTGTGTATGAATTACTACAGAGCAAAAGCGGTAAATCACGGCAACACTCTCAAACACGACACAATTGTCAAGCGTGAAGAAGTTTGGTTCGTGATATAGATTTTCTCTGTCGTGGGGCTGTAGAGGAGGGGGTGTTGAAGGGAGAGCAAAGGGATAGAATAAAAGGATTAGTGAGCGTCTGCGAGAGAAGGGAAATTAGGTTTGTTACGGATCTTGTGTTGTAATTGAAATGCGTTAAGGGGTTTGGGATGAAGTGTTTCGAAACTTTTTAATATGGAGGTATTAGATGCGGATGAAATGTTGGGCGACTGGAGAGAGATTTGTCATCAACATGATGTAGTGGCGAGAAGCTGCTCGAGATAGTTGATTTGGCAGAGTGAGTGAGACAGAAAAAGAAGAGAGAACAAGAGGAAGAAAAAGTGAGAAGGAAAGAGAAACAGAGAAAGAAAAAAGAAAGAAACTGTGAAAGAAACAGAGAATTTTCTCATTCCCTTAAGCTCACACTTTCGTTTTCTCTTTCGTTTCGGCATTCTCTTCCTTTCCACTGCACTCCCTCTCTCTCTCCCACTCTCCCCCTCTAGGTCTATTCATCTCGCTCTCTTCCTTCTCTCTTCTCGCCCTCTTCAACTCGCTTTCTTTCTCTCCCCACTTCCTCTCGTTCTCTTCCTCTTGCTCTCCCTCTCATTCTCTCCTTTCGCTCTGCTCGTTTCCTCTCGCTCTCTTCGTCTCACTCTCTTCATATCTCTCCCTCTCGTTCTCTCCTTCTCACTCTCTTCCTTTCACTCTCTTCATCTCGCTCCCTTAATCTCGCTCTCATCATCTCACTCTTCTCTCACTAGGGTTGAAACTTCGCCTCAGTGGGAACTCGTACCCTAAGAGGTCTGAGATGCTGCAGCGGCAACAATTGCTTCCCCGAGCCATCGTGTCTTTTGTTTTTTTGTTTTATTTTGTGTGTGTGTGTGTTACCGTTCGTGCATTTAAGTTTTAATAGTCGTTTGTATACTTCAGTCTTTCGGCCGCGTGAGATCGAGGTTTCGGCCCTGTGCGAGCCGCAGAAACGAGGCCCCAATTAGTCGTGGTCGGACGACGTGGACGCCGTCCAAGGGACGCGTCCAGCCGCGACGACTTCAGACGACCACAACCACCTCGCCAATTCCCACCTCATCTGGTCTCGCCGCCGCCGCCTCTGTCTCACAAAACAGAAAGCAAGCGCGCAGGACATCAAACCGGACAAACACTGACAAGGAAACGGAGCAGCAAACCTTTGGAGTAGGAGGTTGTTCTCAAAGAGGTCCCTGCGACACACCAACTAGAAGTGACAAGTGTGCCGTTCTGTGACGAAAAAAACACGTGCGCTTTTAATAGCTTCGTTTGGGTGTGCATAGTTTGATGTGTATATGGGAAAATTAAAAGGTAGAGAAAATGTAGGAAATATTTAATTTTTATAGTTTTCGGATTTCTTGCTGCCGGGTGGCAAAATGCTATGATTTAGTTAATCTTCTTCACTTCACGGATTAGGGAAATTCCCTGTTCCGGCTTCGTTACACCATGTCTGTCGTGGACGGCCAATGTTCCTTCTGCCTCGTGGTCTGTACAGAAAGGCATGTCGGGGGATTTCGTGTGACATTCTTCCTAAGTGCTGTACCCACCGTGATCTGTATTCATTTACTTTTTCATTGATAGAAAATATATTAAGCTCCTTTCTTATATCGAATTGAATTGAATTGAATTGGCCTTATTTTACGTGGCGAGACTCAGGCCATGAGGCCTGCTCTTCCGTCTGACCACGCAAATTCCGCTACGCTCCTTTCACCAACCATGGGCGAAAGAAGGTATTACTTGGGCGACGAAACAGGCGATTTGAATTTAGCTCAGAGGCATCTTTTAGGCTTGAGGATCTTTTACATGCAGTAAATGTACTAACATGGGACAGCCGGCTTTACTTCCCCTCCGAAGGAAGGCGTACGAAGGATTTTTTCGCCCTTAAAAATCCACGGCTTCGATCGGGTTCGAACCCGCAAACTTGGGTATAGCAGTTCGATACGCTAACCGCTACACCATCGCCGCCGCATATCTTCGTTTTTTTAGTTAATACTAAGGTAAATTCATCCTTAGATGTTATTGAAAGTGATAATATTATGTAAATAAGGAGGAACGAGTAATAAATACCACCTTATTAATAAATTTATTTTGTGTCGTTATAACAGCATTCATTAAACTACATTTATTTTGGAAATAAATTACAAAGACAAAAACAATATGATTGCTGGGACAATTTGTGTCAGGAAGTATATCGGCCAAATAATGACCAGAAAATCGAGCAGAAAACCTTTGGGGTAGAAGGTTGTGTGCTCAAAGCTGTTCCTACTGCATATCACCTACGAGTGACAAGAGTGTCGTTTTATGATGATGATGATGATGATGAAGAAGAAGAAGAAGAAGAAGAAGAAGAAGAAAGATCCTGTGTATCTTGAAGGACTTGTTTGATAGGTCGATGTTTTTATAGGACAATCAAAAGGTGGAAAAAATATAGGAAATATTTAATTTCGGGTTTTCGGTTTCCTGTTTTCTTGCTGCCAGCTGACGGAATACTATACGTATAAGGCGTTGGTTACCCTTTTTAATTAACTCTCAAATAGTTGTATATGCTGACGATACTGCACTTTTCGCCAAACTTCACATGTTACAATCAGCCGTTAATTACCTTCAGAATGATCTCAGTCTATTCACAGAGTGGGTGGATTAGTAAAATATCAAAATGAACTAGAATAAAACACAACGCTACTCACTACGCCAAAGTAAATCGCACACACAATTCAAAATAAATAATATTCCTATCGAATGGGAGGACAATTCCCTATCTGTTAAATATCAGGTGTACTTCGTGATACTAAACTCAATGGAATTAACATTTATCATCCACATTCAACAAAACTAAAGCAAAAATGGAACAACTTGATCAATACAAAACTGATCAATAAAAAATCTAATCTAAATTTTGATACTGGAAAATTAATTTGTACTTCTATTATACGAGCAACACTTGTCCAATTTGGAGAACATTGTGAAAACTAATCTGAATAATTTAAAATTACACAAAATAAAATCTTACGAAAAATAGTAAGCGCACCAAGGTTCATTTCAAATACGCAAATACATGATTAATTTAATAATTGGCTTTATAACAAATCAAGCTAAAAATGTTTTCGGTTTTCTTCCATAAGCAACTAGGATCAAAGATTTCAATCTAGGTCAAACCGGAGAGTTACGAATTCGAATTAAATCAAAATTTCCAAAAGACTGGTTTCATTAGCCATAGTTGTGAATTGTGTAATTATATTAAATTAATAGTTATTTATATCAACATTTCTAAAATACTCTACTGTCTTTACAACAGTCTATCAAAACTAATTTTTTTAGTTTCCAGATGGAAACCCGCAGACAGGTTAATCACCCAATGTTAATGAACAATAAAATATTAACTTCTCTAAAAAACATGTATTGTTGAAGAGACAGAAAATAAATTTAAAAAAGGAGACAAGTTTATCTTACTCTATGTAACTATGTGTGTTTACATACTTTCATCGACTTTTCACAGATTTTCGAGACAAAAGGTTAATTAGTCTTCAAAAAGATTGTTTGTGTATTCATAATATCATTATGTCACTTAATATATATATATATATATATATATATATATATATATATGCATTATAACAAAACATGATGCATCACTTAGACAAGCAAAGCCTGTAAGTTCCTCAGACCATGAAATTATCAAGTAATGATTTACATTGAATCGCAGATTTGACTTTGATTTTCCATAAGTTAGTTTTGTGTGAACAATTCCAGTGGCCGATTTTGTAGCCAATACCCCTCTCTACAAACATTTCTCCGAGCCATCGGTCAATAAAGTTGCCTAGGTATTGTCAAGTGTTCTTGGTAAGAGACTTGGAGCCAATCAGCAGGTGCGCTGATAAAACGATATGAAAGGTACGAGGAGGTATCACTCAAAAAAACATTTCTATGCAACTTTATTATAGAGAATAAACATCCATACGCGGTTTTCGGGATTAATTAATCCCATCTTCAGTGGCTCCAAATATCATGTGCGCGTCAACTGCATCGGTCATTAGTCCCGTTAGTGTAGTGCATGTTTTTCTCGGGAAATGGCGGTGATCTTCCCCCGCTGGATGGCGGGATCCGGCACTGACCTACTGTCGGCTAGCGGGGTTTCCCCCTAACCAGGACTCTCCCACCAACGGGGCACCGCCCCAGTCAGGACAATCTCTAAGCTCCCGACCGATCTCCCGGAATATGTGGTAGTGTAGTGCATGTCAGTGTAAGTGTGTGTGTAACGGGAGAGGATAGGACAAGAAAGAGGAAGGACAGATCGCGGGCGGTCCTTGGCCCGTTTGGTAGGGTACTGCTCCGGCATTTACCTGGTGTTGATCGGAGAAACCACGGAAAACTACCGACCAGGGCAGCCGGCCGCTAGAATTCTCCTCCAGACAGCGACTGAATTCGACCTAGCTGAAAAGCTAGAGTCGAAAATCCTGCCGCCGTCAGGAGTGAGAACCTAGGACCTCCCGGTCAGAGGCGCTGCAGTGACATCAGTTGATGCACTGACCTAGCGCTACCGGTCCCCTTGTTGGATGCACTTACACTTGGAAATATGTTCCGCAGTCTTGAGGAAATCCGATTTGTGACCATGAATGAACAATAAATTATAATTATTAAATTTGATTGTAGTATGGCTAAATTTGATTGTAGTAAAGGCTCGTATGAATCGGAAATTTTAAGCGCGGTTTGGAAGACAAAGTGCTGCTGGCTGTGACATTGTGCCACATATGAGAAGAAAAGTGAATTAAAAAAAAAGACTTCATGAATATCAAGTTTTGCTATGTATAGAAATTTTGGTTAATTTTGAAGATAACAATTCACAAATTCTCAATGAACGTCATGTATTACTTGTGTGAACGAAAAAAAATGTTTGTATGTAATGTATGATTATAATCATAATAGGTTTGTATTTATTATTTTGTTGTTGTTAGTCTATTAATAAGAGCGTTGTAGTGAACGATAATTTATAATGAAATGTTTCATGAGTACTAAATATTTCCTTTTGGTGAAACAGTGGTTTCATGTCTAAATTAAATTGCTGTGTTGTTTTTCTTTGTTAAATATTTGCCGTCAAAGCCATTTTAATTTATGAAGACTTGAGACCCTGAAGATGCAGAAGCTTTGAGCACACCAAAAATATAAATTTCTACGAAGTAAGCTAAGTGAACGAGTCAACATTTATACATTATACATTCAATTAATGTAGTAAAAGAGCAAGATAAATAGACGGTTTGCAATATATTATAATCAAAGATATTTATAGTTAACTTTAACCGGGAGTGGTAGCTCAGAGCATCAACTGATGTCACTGCAGCGCCTCTGACCAGGAGGTCCTAGGTTCGAGTCCTGACGGGGCAGGATTTTCGACACTACCTTTCCAGCTAGGTCGAATTTAGTCGCTGTCTGGAGGAGAATTCTAGCGGCCGACTGCTCTGGTCGGTAGTTTTCCGTGGTTTCTCCGATCAACACCAGGCGAATGCCGGAGCAGTACCCTACCAAACGGCCACGGACCGCCCGCGATCTGTCCTTCCTCTTTCTTGTCCTATCCTCTCCCGTTGCACACACACCTTACACTAACATGCACTACACTACCACATATTCCGGAAGACCGGTCGGGAACTTAGAGCTTGTCCCGACTGGGGCGGTGCCCCGCTTGTGGGAGTGTCCTGGTTAGGGGGAAACCCCACTAGCCGACGGTAGGTCGGTGCCGGATCTCGCCATCCAGCGGGAGAAGATCACCGCCATCTCCGGAGGAAAAACGTGCACTACACTACCGGGACTAATGACAAAGCAGTTGACGTGCCCGGAAACACGAAAAACCATCAATCCAAAAAACCAACAAAAGTGGGAAACAGGAGCTTTATGAGACATAGGTTTTGGGAACGGATTAAACAAGGCAGAAACCTCTCCTGAATTCAATCACATGGGACAAGAATACAAGTGAAAGAACAAAACTAATGATATGTAGAGCAATAATCCAAAATTTGTACTGAGATATGGCAAGTCTCAGAACGAATGAGAACAAATTTGAGGGTCATGGAAATGGACTTTCTTAGAAGATCCGCTGGCATCTCAAGAAGAGAGAAAATACGAAATGGAAGAATTAAAGAAATTATGATCCTGAAGCCGGATATACTGCACGAAATTCAAAGGAAACAACTGTTATGGTTTGGACACGCGCAGAGGATGCAGAGCAATACACTTTGCAAGAAGCTTTTGGATTGGCAACTGCAAGAAAGGAGGAAAAGAACCCGGCCGCGACCTGGTTGGGGAGAACTAGGTAGAGAAGACAATGGCTGGATGGTAGATACTTCCTGCAACTTTGGACAATAGAGAAAAGTGGAAGAAGAAGTTAGGTGCCTTAATATCGACCTGAGGGCCAACCAAACAGCTAAGAAGAAGAAGGAGAAGGAGAAGAAGGAAAAGGAGAAGAAGGAGGCGAAGCTACTTTTGATTAATTATTTCCAAGTGTTGCATTTGTTACTAATCTCAAGTGCAGTCATTTTAACGTACGTCAGCAGTGATAGTTACATTAAATAATTACTCGTAATACTGTGAAAATAAAATAAGATTAGAGTATCTGATGAATAGGTAAAGAAACTTTAATAATCATTATTTGGGTACCAAAAAATTATATTAATATTTTCCAGTAAAATGGTATAATTTGCATAATAATGGTATAATCTTCTTATAAACATATCCAACAATGTTTCGTTGTATACAGAAACACGAAGAAGATATTTTGTAGAGTCGACTGATTTCTAGTTGGAGTGAGTGAGTGAAAGAGTTAAGAGGAAGCGAGAGACAGAGTTGGGGAAAGCTAGTTGTAGGAAGAGAGACAAACGATATAGAAAATTCTGAGAGATGATGCAAAGCATAAAGAAAGCAACGAAAGCAAAGTTTTAATATTAAACAGATGAACTCGAGCAGAACCCAAATGTATACACAGTACAAGCAACACCGCAACGCAAACCCTTCATCCGTCCTTGATTGTACATCGCAAAACTGCAAATTTAATACATTCGAACGTAAAGAAAACATGAAATCGCCCAGATTAAATTATGCATGTACCCATCTTCCGACGTACAAACGCAAGGACGAAATCTCAACTTTGCCCAGCCTTAGCCTTTTCCCATCCGACTGGAAAAGCCCTTTCAAGACACACACACACACACACACACACACACACACACACACACACACACACACACACACAAAGCCGACGCTTGCCTGCCCGATGGAACGAACGGAAAGGGAGAGAAGACGACCAAGGCCAAGAAATAGCAGTAGCGACAGAGAGAAGAACACGAAATGACGGGGCGCAGCGCGGGACAAAAGCCCCGAACACACACCGGCGCCAGTGTTTTGTTTGGGCAGCTGACGTCACTTCCAGTGCCGGCCCCGGCGGCGGCAGCGGCGTCCCAGCTCGGCGTCGCTGCGACTTTGTTTTCCTTTTCGATCGCAGCCTCCTGCGAGTCGCCGGGAAGGGGGTATAGGCGGCCGTGGACGTTGTGGGGAAAGGGGGAAGGGGGAAGAAAGGGTCGTCTGCATATCGGAAACCGCAGCGCGCGAGGAAAATATGAACGTAAACTTGTAGGCCGTGCCTCGCCCCAAAGACGAGGAGCGCTGGGCGCCCCAGTGGAGAAAGTTCTGTTGCGGCGAATTCGTGTACGCGCAAGCATTGTTGAAACCAAGGGCGGCTCGTAGCGGTTGTTGTATCTTGAATGAATGAATGCTCTATTTTACATGGCGAGACTCAGGCCATGAGGCCTGCTCTTCCGTCTGACCACGCAAATTTTGTTACGCTCCTTTCACCTACTAGGAGGGAAAGAAGGTATTACTTGGGCGACGAAACAGGCAATTTGAATTTAGTTCAGAGGTTTCATTTAGGCTTGAGGATCTTTTACATGCAGTAAATCTACTAACATGGGATAGCCGGCTTTACTTCCCCTCCGAAGGAAGGCATAAGAAGAATTTTTTCGCCCTTAAAAATCCACGGCTTCGATCGGGTTGAACCCGCAAACTTCGGTATAACAGCCCGATAGCTAACGTTACAACACAGCCACCGCCGTATCTTGCGCTACAACCAAAAAATGTCCGTACTCGCTTAGGTGGCTCTGGGCATCGATGGCTGTCAGTGCAGTGCCACATACGGGAGGACTAAGGGCTCGAGTCCCGACAGTGTCAGGATTTTCGGTACTACGCACAAACCTAGTACCGGGAGCGGTAGCTCAGTGCATCAACTGATGTCACTGCAGCGTGTCTGACCGAGAGGTCCTAGGTTCCCACTCCCCACGGCGGCAGGAGTTTCGACACTAGCCTTTCAGCTAGGTTGAATTCAGTCGCTGCCTGGAGGAGAATTCTAGCGGCCGGCTGCTCTGATTGGTAGTTTTACGTGGTTTCTCCGATCAACACCAGGCAAATGCCGTAGCAATACCCTTCCAAACGGGCCACGGACCACGGACCCGGAATTACATATTCCGGGAGACCGGTCGGGAACTTAGAGCTTGTCCCGGCTGGGGCGGTGCCCTGCTGGTGGGAGAGTCCTGGTTACGGGGAAACCCCACTAGCCGACGGTAGGTCGGCGCCGGATCTCGCCATCCAGAAGGGGAAGATTATTGCCATCTCACAAGAAAAAAACATGCAGTACACTCACGGGACTAATGACCAAAGCACTTGACGCGCCCGGAAACACGAAAAAATCAATTAATCAATCAAAAGAAGCGGAAATAAAAGATAGAAGAAATAAACAAATGGGAAGAGAAAGACCGAGGAAGAGGACGAACGTGACGACGAAGAAAGCGAACAAGTGAAGGGAGAACTTCAATTTGTTTGAGCACAGAGAACTTGTTGGTATTTTATTAATTGAAATGTTATAAATTACGTTTTCTTAGAGTCAAATTGCGTTGGGAGAGAAACTTTGCAAATGTCAATCATTTTACAAGTGTTGTTCATTCTACAAAATTTTATAAAAACAAATATTTTACGTTCTCCTTAGAAGATTGAGTCTCTTATGATCTGTTACACTGTAAGGAAGCTGTTGGGTGCTTTCAAGCATACGCAGAGATTGCAGGCTCAATTACCTAATGGATCTAACTAGGCGAGCCTACACCTTTTTAACCACTTCAAAAAAATCATGAACCGTCATCTGCTAGTTGACAGTGAAATAAATACTCAAGGACATAATGGCAAATATTAGAATAAGCTACAAGTCTTACTTAACTTCTTAAATTAAGATTTATTTTTGTCAATTTATTATGTTTTACACTAAATGACTATTTATCGTAATTCGTTTATAAATTTAATGTGTTGGATATGCAGAGTCCCTTGTGCAATATAATCTAGATGCAAAATACACACAAAATTAATATACTCTGATTTATATAAATATATTGTATTTTAAGTTTACTTAAGGATAAGAATGTGGGGGTTGTTTTGCCGTATTTTTTTTTTTTTAATTTAAATTGGATAAATAAAATATTTGGTTATTGAATTCTATCACATTAAATTCAAATTCTTTTCAACCTTTTATTTACACTTCTTATTGGAAAACAGGGCCTAAAAGTAGTCCCAGTTAGTTATGTTGACATTTCAATGGAAAACCTTGAAAAAAGGACGCTAACATTGTGCATTGGAATGCATACTTCACATATTCATTTGTAATGTAGGTTAGCGGTGTTCCAAATGTATTTGTAACCCATTTTATCGAAAGCTGATATTAGTATTTACCTCTGACGATAACCATTCTCCCCCTTTTATAAACATTTGTGGTATTTTTGATAGATTTATTGATTAATGATTCTAGGCAAATCAATTTCTGTGAATTGTGGAAATTCTGATGCGGTATTGTTGACGTAATTACATGAAGAAATAATGGTAGTCATCTCCATTAATCTCTCCCTCTAATATGAAGTACATTAATTCAACTTATTGTATTTATTTAGAGAGCCAGCTTTCGACGGCTTTACTGTCATCATCAGTCTACAAATTAAACAAAATAAAATATAAATACAACAAAGTAAAAAAAATATTAGGGGGATTAATATCAACAATAAATACATTTAAAATTATAATAATTACAGACCAATAGCACATGTAATTACAAAATATGAAATGCAAGAGGGGGGTTCTTCCATTATTTCTTTATCAATTTTCGTGGTCATTAGTAGCGTAAGTGTAGTGCATGTTATTCCTAGGGGATGGCGGTGTATCTCCTCCACCTCAACATGAAATTTGGCGCTGTCTTACACATTGGTTTAATCCTGCAGTGGTAACGTGGGATCTACCAGGCGCAGTTTAAATTTTTTTCCTCACATATCTTCAAATGGAATCTCCACATTATTGAATTTTCGTCTATCATTCAAAATAATGATTTTATTTAGAATTATAGCCAGTACTATATTTAATTGTTAGTGGTTGGATATGGTGCACGGGATCGGTCAATTAATGAAATACATTGGTTTGCCAACGTTTCGGAATATGTAATTCCTTCACCATGCACCCTTCAACATGCACCACACTATCACATATTCCGAGAGACCGGTCGGGAATTTGGAGCTTGTCCCGGCTGGGGTGGTACCCCGCTGGTGGGAGAGTCCTGGTTAGGGGGAAACCCCACGAGCCGACGGCAGATCGGTGCCGGATATCGCCATCCAGCGGGGGAAGATCACCACCATCTCCCGAGAAAAAAACATGCACTACACTAACGGGACTAATGACCGAAGCAGTTGACGCGCCCGGAAACACGAAAGAATCAAATAATCTAGCGACCGGCTGTTTTCATGACCGAATGTTTTCCGTGATATTTTCGAACAATTCCACGCAATTCCTGGAGCACTAAACTAACAGACTAGCTTTGAACCGCAGACGATATTTCCTCCCTATTTTATGTCCTATCCTCATCCCTTACAGACACTTACGCTGTACTACACTTACCACTCACGTCGGGGAACTAGTCGAGGGCTTAGAGGCAGTGAGAGCTGGAGGCGGTGCCCTGCTGGTGGGAGATACCTGGTTGGAGAAAATCTCGCTACTCGACGGTAGGTCGGCGACGGATCTCGCCATCCAGTGGGGAATGAGCACCATCTTCCGTGACAAAATATGCACTTCACTTACGGGACTATTTAATATAGCTGTTGACACGCCCGAAAGCAGTGAATAATCTATCAATCGTGTATGTGTGTGTAAGAAAAGAGGAACGGTCTGTAAAGATGAGGAATGAAATATGCCGCACGATGTTCCTGGCATGTTTGTCGTGATTCATTTCGTAATTTCGCAACAAATTTCGCAAATTCTAATGATGTTTGTATGTGCTCGGCGATGGTGTAGCGGTTAGCGTACCGGACTGTTGTACCTGAGTTTGCTGGTTCAAACCCGATCGAAGCCGTGGATTTTTAAGGGCGAAAAAATCCTTCGTACGCCTTCCTTCGGAGGGGAAGTAAAGCCGGCTGTTCCATGTTAGTACATTTACTGCATGTAAAAGATCCTCAAGCCTAAATGACGCCTCTGAGCTAAATTCAAATCGCCTGTTTCGTCGCCCAAGTAATACCTTCTTTCTCCCATGATAGGTGAAAGGAGTGTAATGAAATTTGCGTTGTCAGACGGAAGAGCAGGCCTCATGGCCTGAGTCTCGCCACGTAAAATAAGGCAAATTCAATTCAATTCAATTAGAGTCAGATTAATCTGACCTTTGTCTGCTAGTTGTTTTCTCATGCTTGGGTCCTGTTTTTGGGAATGCATGTGGCGAGAATCATATCGAGCATCGTACCCCCTGAACTTATTATTTTATCACACGTGGTCGTTTTACACACACACACACAGGCTGAGCAGCTTAACCAACCGTGCTTCTTTATCTAAAGCAACAAAAGTTAATTTAAAGTTTAGGATGAAAATAATGTACTATATTGAAAAAAAAATACTTTTCGGTATTAATGACCATCAGAAAGTTTTTTTTCGTACAAAATAGACACATTTTACAGCAGTGTTATAGAGAATACATAATTTCTTCTTCAGAATATTGTAAGGAGTAGGCCAGAAAGTAAAAGGTGGAGCATAATGTGTCTGCCAGTGATACGTAGGGTTCATATGACGGTTCATATGACGTAGGTTTGTCGGAGAGTGCTGGTCGTGCTTGGTCTGGGAGAACGGATGAACTACGCAAGTTGCTATTATGATTGTTATATGAACATATTGTTTTAGCAAATGTTAGTGGAGTGGACGTAGCCAGTAGCCTCAAACATACATACCGCGTTAGACTGAATAGATTAAGTTTACCTGTTGAAGGACTGCTGCAATGGTGCGGTGTTGCAGACCGGAATGTAAAGATAATAAAATACAGCCTTGCAATTGGAAGGTGCTAAAGTCGTAGGCATACTTGCTGTGAAAAATTGCACGTAATGTGAATACTGAGTTTTGAGTCTATATACGTCTTTGAGCAACTTTGCACAAATGAACCGTGCTGTGGTGCCATCTGTAAACAACACCAAGCAGAGTGAAAAAAGCATTGAAGTGCGTAAGAAGAAAAAGCAGCAAAGGAATACTGGTAGGCAGTTCCCAACGATTAAAATTTCTAACTAAATATTTTAAATTACTACTAAACGTTTTTTGTCGGATAGAAAAAATTTACTTATTTTGTTTATTTTTTGTATTTCATGAGGTTATTTCAATATTTTGATAAAACCTTCTTTGCTCCATTCGTAGTTTGAGCCAATGCTTGATGAATAGGTTACATATTATAATTCTCTCTAGTAAAAGTAATAATACTCATATTCTTTTATTGACCTAAAGATGTATAAAGAGCCAAAAATCTCACTCAGAAGATAAAATATTAATGAACATTACAATTGGCTAATTAAAGAAAACAGTAAATTATATAATGAATAAAGAACACAAACATATTTACTCTAAAATATAATTAACAATCATATGCTTTTTTGTTCTATTCTTATATAGATTATTTCTTTAAAATATCCTTTTTTCTTGAATGAAAATTGAAGTAAACACGAAAATGCCTATGCTTGGAATTGTGAGCTGCAGATTTTGAACACAGCTAATACTAAAATTCCTACGACGATTGTTTTTATGGCCGAGAACGTTCGTACCAGGCGAATGTCGGACCAGTACCCTAACAAACGTGCCACGGACTGGGCAGTCTCTTTAATTCCTCTACCTTGTTCTATCCTCACCTCTTACTGCCACACCTACACGCACTTCACTACCACACATGTCGGGAGACCAGTCAGGAGAATAGATTGATTGATTGATTTTTTCGTGTTTACGGGCGCGTCAACAGCTTTGGTCATTAGTCCCGTAAGTGTAGTGCATGCTTTTTTCGGGAGATGGCGGCGATGTTCCCCCGCTGGATGGCGAGATCCGGCGCCGACCTACCGTCGGCTAGTGGGGTTTTCTCCTAACCAGGACTCTCCCACCAGCGGGGCACCGCCCCAGCCAGGATAAGCTCTAAGCTCCCGACCGGTCTCCCGATATATGTGGTAGTGTAGTGCATGTTAGTGTAAATGTGTGTGTGTAAGGGGGGAGGATAGGACAAGGAAGAGGAAGGAAAGATCGCGCGCGGTCCGTAGCCTGTTTTTAGGGTACTACCCCGGCATTCGCCTGGTGTTGATCAGAGAAACCACGGAAAACTACCAATCAGAGCAGCTGGCCGCTAGAATTCTCCTCCAGACAGCGACTGAATTCGACCTAGCTGAAAAGCTGGTGTCGAAAATCGTGCGGCCGTCAGGACCCGAACCTAGGACCTTCCCGTCAGAGGCGCTGCAGTGACATCAGTTGATGCACTGAACTACCGTTCCCGGTCAGGAGAATAGAGATTGCCCCGGCTAAAGCGGTGCCCCGTTGGTGGGAGATACCTGCTTGAAGAAAGACCCGGCTAGGCGCGGTTTAGGGGCGGTCCACCCAACTGGGGGAGAAGTTCACTGCCCCTCCCGCAATAAAAACACTCACTTCACTTACACGACTAGACTTTATCAATTAACGCGTCCAGAATCACCAATCAATCCATCAATGAATCGAGTAGGTACGATCATATTTAATTATCCATTCGCCAGAGATATCAGGTTCCGCTAAGTGTAACAACAATTTCTGCAGTCTTGATCCACCACAGTCTGTCATACGCATAGTTTTACCTTACATGCCATTGAAGTTGCAGCCTCCTGTTTCTGAGACATGCCGGCATCCACGCCTAACCGCGACGTTCTCTTGTTTGTTCCCGCAGACAGGTGAGTCACGACCTGCGACGGCGCCTGCCGTAACCCGGGGAGAAACGGCGCCATTGTGCCTGTCTGCAGCCTCCGCTTCCAGCGCCCCCTGTGTCGCCAGCCGAAGCACGAGGAAGCCGCATTTGTGAGTCAATATCGCCGCTCCGTAACACGGGGACTTCTGCGCCCACGCACGGAAAGAAAGGGAACTAGCGAGCCCGCGCGAGAATATTCTCGCATGTAGAGGACCGAACTCTTTTCCCAACATATTCGTATGAAAGGAAAAATATGCTAACGAGCCGTGTTTTTTTTTTTTTTTTTTGTAAGTAACTAGCGGACCGGTACTGCTTTTTTTAATTAAAAAAAATTCAAGTTCAACTCATTTTATTAACGTATTAACTACTTAACGAAAAAAAAAAACTCATTTTATTCAATGAAGATTACGTATTAACTGCGCGAAATTAATTAAAAGCGTAACGAAATTTGCGTGGTTAGACGGAAGAGCTGGCCTGATGGCCCGAGTCTCGCCACGTAAAATAAGGCATTAACTAACTAACAGACTTATACACTCCTTGTATTTAAATATAGTGAAACGTAACCCACTCCATACGGAGTGGACACCATTTTGGAAACGTCTATATTATTTAATTACTAATAATAAATGTCAATCGTAACCAATTTCCAAATTTATAAACAATTTGGGTGCCAGAAAAAGGTTACACTTGAATTACTAATTATCGATTACTGTCTTCAGATGTATTACAAATAAATGCAAATCCCCCTTGCTCGGTCATCGGGTTCTTATAAAATAATTGTTGCTACTTACTCCGCAACCAATTACTCAATCTGCCATCCATGCGGAGTGGCGAGGAATCTGAAAGTAATTCTAAAATGTGTACTTTAGGATTGCACGTAATGGCAAATGAAAATGAGCTTTCCTTCAAACTATGAACTACAATTTATTATGCATGCCAAAAGTTGTTAACTATTATCAATTATTACAAGTTACTGTTAGGTCATGACCATTTTCTCGTTATTGCAATAACAGCGTTATAGAACTTTTTATCCTTTCTTTCCTCTTCGCGCGCACGTTGCTCGATGTTGCCACGTAGAATAATCCAATCTTCCTTCTTGTCGAAGTTCACCATGATCAGCGACTAAGTCGAAACTTCCTCGAACCACTTTACAAACACTGCCTATACTCTTTATCTTAAGCCTCAGGTGGGCACCTATTTCAAACTGATTATTTTTCCAAGTCGGAATAATATACTTTTAATATTATTTTCGATCACCTAACCTGACAATTCACAATTCGCTGCTAAAATTTCCAAGTCGAGTCTCGTAACTTCACCGCAATATATTCTAAGTTCACTTTCCAGTTCACTCATGAAAATATTACAAGTTCGTTTCCAATGGTACAACTCGTGAAGTTTACAAGTTCCAGTTGCACACCTAATGCGGAAATATAGTAAGTTCAAGTTCAATGTTCACTCTCACGAAATATTACAAGTCCCAATTTGATAATTAATCTCCGGAAAAACCGCACAAGCGATCCGCTCACCACCACGACACGAGTCGGAATGCCCTAATTCCCAACCTGATCCACCC
Source organism: Teleogryllus oceanicus (assembly GCA_964035755.1). Lineage (NCBI taxonomy): Eukaryota > Metazoa > Arthropoda > Insecta > Orthoptera > Gryllidae > Teleogryllus > Teleogryllus oceanicus. Next base: position 51,579,407 of record CAXIVR010000013.1, read on the forward strand.
TTCAAAGCTCGCTGTGTTTTCCTCTCTCTTGTTTTTTTCGCGTTGCTATGGTGTACACTCTGCATATCTGCACCATAGAAACCCACGTTTCAGGACGAACTCGCGTTGCTATGGTGTCATCTGCGTATCTGCACCATAGAAACCTATGTCTTTTGCAATATCTACTACATTTTAATAAATTGTGCAAAATATGTACATTTGTAATGTTTGTAATAAAGAATGCAAAATATGTACATACATTTGTATTGTTTTTCAAAACATGTAAGATTGATCGATTTTTTCGTGTCCGAGCGCGTCAACTGCTTCGGTCATTAGTCCCGTTAGTGTAGTGCATGTTTTTTCTCGGGAGATGGCGGTGATCTTCCCCCGCTGGATGGCGAGATCCGGCGCCGACCTACCGTCGGCTAGTGGGGTTTCCCCCTAACCAGGACTCTCCCACCAGCGGGGTACCGCCTCAACCGGGACAAGCTCTAAGCTCCCGACCGGTCTCTCGAAATATGTGATAGCATGTTAGTGTGTGTGTGTGTGTGTGTGTGTGTGTGTGTGAAAGGAGAGAGGATATGACAAGGAAGAGGAAGGACAGATCGCGCGCGGTCCGTGGCCCGTTTGGTAGGGTACTGCACCGGCATTCGCCTGGTGTTGAGTGGAGAAACCACGGAAAAAATGTAAGAAATAATAGAAAATTTGTAAAATAAAAAATCATTATTGTGTGTAAAATTGTTCTCTACAAGCATTTTCCGGGCTTAGAACGTCGCCAATCAGTTCTTAACAAGCATTCGGTGCGGCTGAAAGTTGGTTCTAAACTCTACAGAAATAATTCTACACTAGATTTCACCACACATAAGAATTTTATTCGAAATACAAAATACGTTCTTAGTATATATTACAATGTTTACGAGAAGGCAGTGTTCCAATGAATAGTAGTATCGAGTAGCCAGTGATGGAATGCGGGGTAGTGGGTTAAAGGGAATCCCCTCCAACAATGCGTAAGACAATTTTCTGTAAAACAAATGTGTTAGTTTTCGATCGAGTAGCGAATGTGCTGTTTGACACATGAGAAAAATCGTAATTGAAATTACTTTCGTTGGCAGAAATCCGTTCATTCTTGACTCCGAGTACGTAGTAACCGGGTGGGGAGGTGACAATTATGGCGAAGATACGGTGGTCATAGAATTCCAGCAACATAACATTTGATTTTTAAGAAAGAGTTTCCGTAACATACAATGCAAACGCGCATATGAATTGTTCCGTTTCACGTATAAATATATTAAAATATACGAAATACGAAGTAGTAGGTAAAATATGTAAAAATATGTAAAATAAAAATAGTTCCAATTCACTCAGTATGTCTTGTTAACTCTAAAAAATATTATTGAATGCAGGTATCTAGTTCCTGTAAAAACATCTAATAACATGGAAATCCGTTCCCTAGTTATGATTGTGGGGAGTACACAATTTACGGTATCATTTTTTTCAAGCTGCTGAATTCGTGCTTCCAACGTATTTTCTATTGCCAGCACTCTGACCAGCCACTGCGTCCACTTCGGAGAGACTTACCGGGCGCTTTGTATTTGGTAGTTAGTTATAGTACCTGTAGTTGGTTTCTCTACTTTTAAATATTTTATTTATATATTTTATAATATCATTTTATAATGTCTGTTATTTGTTTCCGTACTTTTATTATTATTATTATTATTATTATTATTATTATTATTATTATTAAGCGAGTATTTTACAGTTCTAATGACCGTTTCTCGCACTCTACGTGCCAATGTGTTTTATTCCGCCAAGTATTTTTTCTTCCTCTTTGCGTCTTCCTCTATTCTTCTTCTCTTCATTGTCGAGTCGATGACGGACTTCCAAGATTTCTTGGCTTTCTTCGTTTTTTTCGTTCGAAAGGGATCCACTCAAAGACAATTTTTGGTATTTGTCAGCATGCATTATCATTAGATGGCCATACTCCTTATGGAGTTGTTTGGATTTCCGTACTTTTTAATTGTTGAATTAATATAGTATTAGACGCTAACAGAATCTAAGTTGTTAATTTCGCCCAACGCATTTGAATATCCAAGGAATGTTTTTGTCTTTGTCTTTTTCAAATAAAGTTCTTTGGTATATCACGGATCCCATCGTTTTAAAATGCAGTGTTCGTAAAGAGCACACATTGCTCTGTGTCTTTGAAATAATTGTATTATTAATGTTAAAAGCGCGTAAAAAATGTTATATAGGACATCCGTGCGGAAAATCCAAATCACCAGGCCCCTGAAGTACCGAAGTCCGCCACTTGCTCTTTCGAGTCTCGCTTACAACAGGGCTCCTGATCTCCTTTTGAAGCTCCGCTCGCTTACTTCACCGCAGAATATCCGATATTCACGTGCGGCGAGTTTCTTGAACTAACAATAAGTTTCCTTCGAGTTTCTGTGAAGAATCGGCTCAAGATTCCTGCGGCCAAAGGCGGAAACCTTAAAGCGACTCGCTTTATGCTGTAGGTGGGACGGATTCTACGTTCTCTGGAATACAAATCCGTGTACCCGAAAGTCCTCGAATGTTCTTATTGTGGAATTTCGAATCTCATTTAATTTAAATAATAATATCACCGTATTAGGATAAGGTTTCCAATTATATGAAAGAAATTAATTTCCTTATACTATTATGAATATGTTATTTTTATTTTCCTTGTGAAGGAATGGATATTTAAGAAGTAGGCAAGTGAACAGAAGAATGTTAGTTATATGGTTGTTTAGATTCTTCGCTCGAAATCTTCAATATAAATCAACCATCTTGATGGTTATTACGATGTATCATACAGGGAAAGAACGAGATTGACCCCCTCATTTTTCCAATTTTCTCAACAAGGCGATTACAGTAGTGGTTTGTAATTGGCTCGCACTATTTGAAGGATGACAGGGAGATTAAGAAAGGTGAATGATGAAGATGGATTAATTATCAAAAATTATTGTTATTCTTTAAAATTACGTTATTCTTTAATATTTTGAAAATATCCCAGGGGCTTCATGTAAAGAATCCACAAATTTTAAAGAATATTTTTCAAAATCGGAAAACTTTGACTCGAGTCAGATTGGCCGGGGAGTATCCATTTTGAAAAAAAACTACGTATGGTTTAGGCGTTAGTGATCTCAGACTGACGGACGGACAGACGGACAGACGGACGGACGTTCTGAGAAAAAAACAACACTTCTTTGGTATCAGATGAGCCCAAAACGTGTATTTCTCTTGAAATCAATTTGCCGATTACATAACTTTCTCTATATCTCTCCGTGTTCGAGAAAGTAAAAATAAATACTCGGTTCTTCTTATCACCGTTTTTCGAAAAACGTAAAGGAAATTTACGTGATATTGCTGAAATGTTTTTGGGAAATTAAAGCGGATCATTTAAAACATATTTTGCGATATTAAGGCAAAAAAAATATTAATGCAAAAAATGCAAATATTAACGCAAATAAAAACGCAAATATTAACGCAAAGTTACACCTTCCTTGCCTTTTAACTCCACGAATCGACACTTTAAATCGATACTCCAGTCATTTCGATCCGTTTCGACTCCTCGTTGAACCATTTACCCGCAGCCCGCGTCACTGCCCATGTAATTTTTGTAACTACTCTTTTATAATAAGTTTAAAAATAAATTTTATAAATGCTCTATGTTTCTTTGATTTTTGGAAAAAAAAATTGAAACAAAATTAACGCAGAACTGCTGACCCTTTGTTTTTTGTTGAGTAATTAACGTGAAACTTCTAAAACTTTTTTGAGAAATTAACACAAGAATAATAGTGCCTCCAGGTATTGTCAACTCGAATGCAATATCTTCAAAGTTGCCAACGAACTGCGCGTATCGACACTTCAAATCGATACTCACTTCGTTTCGACCCCCGAGGCTCTTCTCCCCCGTTCGACCATTTCCCTCCACTTCTTGTCGCGCTCCAAGTAATTCTTGTAACTACTCTTTGGTAATTATGGTTAAAAAATTAATGTAATAAATGCTCTGGGTTACTTATCATTGATTTTCGAAAAAATATTTGAACAAAATTAACGCGAAACTGCTGATCCATTTTTCCGAAATTAACGCAAAACTTCTAAAACATAGTTGAAAAATTAACACGAAAAAAAAATTAACGCATAAAATAATACTGACTCCAGGTATTGTCAACTCGATTGCAATATGCCCCCCGCAGTTGCCTACCAACTCCGCGTATCGACTCTTCAAATCGATACTCTCTTCGTTTCGACCCCCGAGGCTCTTCTTCCCCCGTTGGACCATTTCCCTCTAGCGCTCGTCGCTTTTCAAGTTTCTGGAACCAACTCGCGACCGCGCGAGTGCCCACGATAAGCGTTGCTGCGGCGGCAGGAGAAGCTTCGAGAACGCGCCCGGCGCGCGCCGCCAGCAGCGCTCCCCGCGGCGAGCGCGCGCAACTTGGCGCATCAAGTTAAAAACTTGGCGCCCCGAGAAGAGAAATTCGCGTGGCGACCGTTTTCTGCCGCTGGGCGATACGCACCCAGCAGCCCAGCGGGTTTTCCGTAATGAACGTTGATAGTCCGTAGTTTTTAACGCGAGGTTCTCTTCGCAGGTCACGACTCGGAGCTTGGTGAAGTTTGCGAAGAAAAGGAGGAAATGTTTAGCAAAGATACGAAGTATAGAGTAAATACTTTATCTAAGGATCAAGCGTCATACGCAGTTTTTGCGTCATACGCAGTTTTTAAGTGTTTTTCTGACGTAAAAAAAAAATGAGATAACATAACATGAAACGAAATATTGACATTCGCCTCTAAGCATTGCAGCTATTTATTTATATATTTATACGTTAATTTTATTTATTATTTATTTGTTTAAAAAAACTGAAGTTCAGAATGTTTAGTTGATTGTTGTATGTACATTAAGCGAACGTTGATAAACTAGGTTCAATGTAAACTATAAAATCCTGAGTTTCAGATACCTGACGATTATTTTTCAATCCAAAGATATTTCACGAAAACATGGAACAACCTTAAAAATGCAAATGCGTGTTGTTTGTGTCATCTTCGATAAAAAAGAATGACAATTTTACTTGTTCAGAAGTTTCAATGCTTATTCATTCTAAACTAAGAGTAACACGAAAGGAGGTTCACGAAATCTGAAGCTGACAAATTTATTCATTTGAAAGCTGAAGATCTTGAGAATAGAAGGAAATGAAACTAAATGTTTAACTTATAATGTTTATTGTAGGTTAAGCACAATTTTTTAACATAAACGAGGGGGACAAATTTATCAGGCTAAGGACTAAAAATAGTGTTTAAAGAATTTTTTAAAATTTTAAGTGAAGTTTATACATAGTCCAACAGAAGAAGAGAAGAAATCAAGCTCAGAAAAGGGAATTGATTGATAAATACGGATAATGTAACCCGCCGTTTCCAGATGGGGAAGAGTTTGGACCCCGCCTCAATCCACTCAATATTTCACACAACTCAATGTTCTTTCGAGTAAATAATTTTCTTACATTTTCATATTTGTTGTTCCAAAAGTATAATTTCGGTTCATTAGGTAAACACTAGGAGATTTTTTAGCGCAGATATATTGAAATATTTTCATTCTAGGTGAGGCCAAGATTTTTCGAAAACATCAACAAGAAGAGAAGAGGTTTAGATAAGAGAGTTGAATAAAAATATCAAGAAATGATTTTTATTTTACTACATTATGTATGGCACAATTGTTTAGTCAGGACCCACTGTTTTCACGGAAGTTTTCACCCACTGTTTCCACAAAATTAACCAACATTTGTATGGCCATATTACCACCAAGGGGTAAATAATTGTGTTGTATGAGAAGCGCAGTGAATTATTAAACAAAAGAGGAAAACAATTTTATTTCAGGATTATATTACCGTTCTAGGTCAAGTTAAGATTTATCGAGCGCAAAAGAAGAGAAAAAGCAACCCGAAGAAACTAATTGAGTGATAAACGAGAAGAAACTGTTTTTTTATTGCATAATTGTTCAACACGACTCCACCGTTTCCACAAAAGAAAGTTTTTGAATCACCTCCTAAACCACCCAACGTTTCACCGGGAATTTTACTACCACGGAGTAAATAATTTCGGATCCTTCGCTGCTACGAGTTCATTCTCAGCTGGAGGTCCCCCCTCCCTGCCCCTTTCCCCGCATTCACCCCCTCCCTTCCCGCAATTCCGCGTGGAAAACGCTGCGAAACTTTTCCGCGCATTTAGTCCGGAAGTTACGTCCGAGATTGTCACGGACTTCCGTTTCGCCGAGCTGAATAGGAGGGAAATTCTGGAGGGGTACTAGAGGATCAACGGTAGAATCTGGCAACTTAAAGAAGATACTGCTCGATCAGCTACCTGGAACCATCAGGACGATATTTCTTTTCACTCCAGAGAACTTGTTTTTGTTGTTTCTCAGATACATTGGACTCAAGTAAAATAAAATGTATCTAGAACTGCTATATCTGCGAATAGTTCAAGTGATTCTTTGGAAACCAATTTAATTTGACAGACGGAGGAGTGCAGTTCGATGTTTTGCGAAGCTGAATTGGAGAAAAATTCTGAAGGAGTACTAGAGGATCAACGGTAGAATCTGGCAACTTAAGTTACCGCTCGACCGGGAGCGGTAGCTCAGTGCATTAACTGATATCTCTGCAGCACTTCTGACTGGGAGGTCTTAGGTTCGAGTGCTGACGACGGCAGGATTCGAATTTTCGACACTAGCTTTTCAGCTAGGTCGAATTCAGTCGCTGTCTGGAGGAGAATTCTAGCGGCCGGCTGCTCTGATCGTTAGTTTTTCGTGGTTTCTCCGATCAACACCAGGCGAATGCCAGAGCAGTACCCTAAAAAACAGGCCTCGGACCGCGCGCGATCTTACCTTCCTCTTCCTTGTCCTATCCTCTCCCCTTACACACACACACACACACACACACACACACTAACATGCACTACGCTACCACATATTCCGGGAGACCGGTCGTGAGTTTAGAGCTTGTCCCGGCTGGGGCGGTGCCTCGCTGGTGGGAGAGTCCTGGTTAGGGGGAAACACCACTAGCCGACGGTAGGTCGGTGCCGGATCTCGCCATCCGGCGGGGGAATATCACGGCCATCTCCCGAGAAAAAAAAAGAATGCACAAAACTTACGGGACTAATGACCAAAGCAGTTGACTCGCCCACAAATACGAAACAATCAATGAATCAAGTTACCGCTCGACCAAATTCCAGAAACCTTCACAACAATATGTTTTGACCACGGTGAACTTAATTTTGTTGTTTTTCTTAGATTACACTCAGGTAAAATAATATGTATGTGCAACAGTACACGCAATTTGTTCTGAAATTGAATCGCCGCATACCAATGACCGACGAGGCAACGAACGAGCACAATTCAGTGTTTTGCAAAGCTGGATAGGAGAGAAATTCTGAAAGGGTACTAGAGAATCAGTGGTAGAATATAGCAACTTAACGAAGACACCATTCGTCCCGCTACATGGTTATATCTTTTGACCCCAGTGAACTGCCTGTATAAAATAAATAGTTATTTGCGTAACCAGTTTTGAAATTGGCTCTTCGGAGTACAAATGAAATTTGACAGACGAGGCATCGAAGGGAACAGTGCCCGCATTGTAAATGAGAATATCAAGGACAATTTCACCTGAGTTGCATACATTTCTTTAGTTTCAATTTATGGAAACTTACAAGAATACCTACACTATTGAGATCAATCTCAATATGCCAGATAGTACTTACGTTAATTCAAGTGACCACAGAGTTTTATTTAGTTTGCATTACGAGCCTTGTACACTGCTACTTTGCGTGTATCATAATGTACTAATTTCCAATCAATAACCAGAAAGAAGTATTAAACAACTTATTTCCCTGCTAATTTATACGGTCATAGGAAGCACCAAGAGACATTCTGAGTTTACCGATAAATTCAAGCCCCATAGCGGCGAGAGAATTTATCTGGGAAAAACTCAAAACTCGCGAGGTATTTATGACGACTGTTACACGAGTAAAGTGAGGACTGAATAATAAAAGATTATGCAGGATTACAGTTTTTTTTTAATTTCATAAAATGAATGACCCATGTACCAATGTCACAGCAACACGATAAGATTCCGTTATTCTGTTTTATTATTCGGATTCTGTGAAAAAGTAAGTCACGTCAGTTAGGCGTTTAGAATAAGTAGTCGTTATAAACGACATTTTATTGCGAGGCTCAGTAAAGAGGTGGTAAGAAATATTGAAAAACGTCATTTTCCAGAAAGAATAAGTTGTGAGCGTCTCATACGAAAAGAACACTTGAATGACTTTAACCAAAATCACTTGAGTCAAATAGGCTAAGATTTGCTCTACACTACCTTCCTGAGATCTTAGATTAGTGATCGTTCCATCTGAGATTGAGTCGTATAGGAGAAAATATCTTGAGTGGGAAACTCCGCAAACTGACCTGTAGATCGGCACAGAATCTGTTTCAGTGGAGATGGAATACCATTACCGCTCCGGTTATAACATGCACTACACTTAAGGAGACAATGATCTACGTAACTTTTATTATATTTTATTATTATTTTTTGTTTTATTGGTATTGTTATTAGCAGTATTGTGATACTCCTACTAAATGTGTTGCTTTATTAAATATATAATTATATTAAAAGAGTTATGTGTAGTTTTGAGTTAAAGTGAAATGAAAAGTGAAGTGAAGTGCAGTATAATTATAAGTAGTGTACTTAATAGTTAAAAATAATTGTCTGATCACCATAAAATGTAGAGTTAATTCTATTATTGTTATTATTGCCTATACTATTATTGTTAGCAATATTATATTATTATTATAAATATTATAATAATTATTATTATTGTTCTTTTAAAATAATTTATTGTTAAACATTATTTATATTTCTTATTGTAATATGTAAATTATAGTGTTCTGTCACCAGGTTGTAAAAATCTACCTGTAGAAATAATACATATCTATCTATCTTATCTATCTTATCTACTATCTATCTATCTATCTATCTATCTATCTATCTATCTATCTATCCATCTATCTATCTATCTATCTACCTAATGGCGCCCTCGCAGACAATATTCACTCACCCTATCCTACCACGGTAAATAAGTAAAGCGTCATTGTAGGGCATCAGCTGATGGCACTGCTGTGCTTTTGACCGGGATATCCTAGAGTTCGAGACCCGACAGTGGGAGAATTATCGCACTTGCTATCTAACTAGTGTCCTTCAGTCCAGAACTGGACCTAGCATCTAAATTCAGTTCTGTATTGGAAGCAATTCTAACGGCCGGCTGCTCTGATCGGTAGTTTTCCGTGGTTTCTCCGATCAACACCAGGCGAATGCCGGAGCAGTACCCTAACAAACGGGCCACGGACCGCGCGCGATCTTTCCTTCCTCTTCCTTATTCTATCCTCTCCCCTTACAACACACACTAACATGCACTACACAACCACATATTCCGGGAGACCGATCGGGAGCTTAGAGCTTCCTAGGCCCGGAAGGGGCTGTGCTTTGCTGTTGGGAGATACCGAGTTGGGGGAAAACCCCGCTACGCGATGGGTAGGTCGGCGCTGAATCTCACCATCCAGCGAGGGAAGAAATAACGCCACCTCCCGTGATAAAAACATTTATTCCACTCGCGGACTTAATGACTAAGGTTCGCAAGTTAATGCTGTACGAAACGGGGAAATATGCATGCAAATTTGTTCTAACATTTGTAAAATATGTGCCAGAACTAATAAAATATGCTTTAACAATTAAGTTTTTGTGAGAATAGAACAATTTTAAGTATTTAATAAGAAATACACATTTTTAATTTAATAATTATTTTCATTTTTGTCTACTTAGTATTTCGCGATATTTTATGTAAAATATTATTTCGTCTGTATCATCGCCGAAGATCAATTGCAATGCCACAAATTCTTTATCCAAGATAAATTATCACATCGTTCTTAAGCGGACAAATCATTTCATCTAAATATCTACAAGAATTTCAGACAAATACTGTGCAACGAACAAAGACATTGCCACTATTTCTCATAAATTTTCATTCACATTTGTGAAGAACACTTTTCGGTTTCAGGAGGCAAATAAGCAAATTAACTGAGATTTCAAGAGAAATATGCCACTATAAGACCAAAAAAGCAATACATTATAATAATAATAAATATATGATTACACAAAATATACAAATAGCACTAATATACTATACGAAATCACCGAATGTCTGTACGTTTGATTGTTATTTGTGGACATATGATAATTAGCATTTCATAAACCTCATAATTGAAAGTATGATTTTTCATAAACTTTCGGACCTTACTAATGACTATAGTGTGATGTGCCAGGATACTCGAAATAATCCATCAGTCATTGAAAATTCGCAAAACGATACGTAGCTCAGCGAAATCGTTAGTTTACAAACTCCTCCCTCGACATGAAAATATTAGACGATTCACGTCAAACTACTTGCACCTAGATCACCGTTCGCCGCTTGCACTTAGATCACCGTTCGCCGCTTGCACTTAGATCACCGTTCGCCGCTGAGCTCCGCATGAGCTGGGCGAGCGGTAGTTGCGGGTCGGGCCGCGCCGCAATGAGGTGGATATTGTATCACGCAACGCGACCTATTTCGGGCGACAGGGAATAAACCCGGGGCTTGAGGAGAGACGGCCGGTTGCTGGAGACTGCGGCAGTTGAAATACGACGCGAGAGGCGGTGGTGACGGGGGCGGACCCGGTGGGAGTGGAGTTGGTGACGGTGGTGACAGTGGTGCTCGATTGATTGATTGATTTTTTCGTGTTTCCGGGCGCGTCAACTGCTCTGATCATTATTCCCGTTAGTGTAGTGCATGTTTCTTTCTGGGAGATGGCGGTGATCTTCCCCCGCTGGATGGCGAGATCCGGCGCCGACCTACCGTCGGCTAGTGGGTTTCCCCCTAACCAGGACTCTCCCACCAGCAGGGTACCGCCCCAGCCGGGACAAGCTCTAAGCTCCCGACCGGTCTCCCGGAATATGTGTTAGTGTAGTGCATGTTAGTGTAAGTGTGAGTGTAAGGGGAGAGGATAGGACAAGGAAGAGGAAGGAGAGATCGCGCGCGGTCCGTGGCCCGTTTGGTAGGGTACTGCTCCGGCATTCGCCTTGTGTTGAACGGAGAAACCACGGAAAACTACCGATCAGAGCAGCCGGCCGCTAGAATTCTCCTCCAGACAGCGGCTGAATTCGACCTAGCTGAAAAGCTATTGTCGAAAATCCTGCCGCCGTGGGGAGTGGGAACCTAGAACCTCCCGGTCAGAAGCACTGCAGCGACATCAGTTGATGCACTGAGCTACCGCTCCCAGTGAAGAGTGAGACGGAGCTAGGTCAGGGCAACGTCATGAGCTGAATGGGGGAGACGATGAGGGCAGGGGTATAGTGGTCGGTCCCCGGGAGCTGGTGGGGAGGAGAAACGTAGGTGACGAGGGAGAGTAGTGGGCGGCGGTGGGGGAGCCGGCGGCGTGGAGGTGTGTGGAGGAGGTGTGGACGGTAGGGTGGAGGTGGCGCGGGCGGAGGGGGCGTGGTTTTAAGAGCAAAGTCCGGGTGAAGTTAGCTCCCAGCCGCTCTCTGCAACAGGGCCTTTAACTTGAGTCTCAGCTTCCAGAAGAAGAACGTTTCTTGGTGAACTTGGCGACAATTTGAGCAGGGTTGTTTTTTTGATCGGGCCATTTCTTTCTCGGCGTTTTATGTTCTCAGTTACTCTCTATGTCCCTTTCTCCTGATTTTATGTTCTTCTCTGTCTCTCTTTTTTTCTTCTATTTCTCTTTTTTTTTTCACTGTCTTTTGTTATCATTTATTATCCTTATTCTCTTTATCTTTATTTCTGCTTTTATTTTCACATATTTATTTATTGGACCTTTCTTCGTTTTCCTCTATTAAAATTTCTCTTATTTTCTTTATTATTCTTTTATCCTCGAATTCTCTTTTCTCTATTTTGCCTTTCGTTTTGTACATCTTTTTTCTTTCTTTCTGTCTCTTGTTTTCTTTTTCATTTGTTCTTTTGTTTCTTTCTGTTTTCGGCAATATTTGTTAGTCACTGCCTACCAATGTGAAACCAGAAAATGACAGTAAGTGAGACAATGGCAGACTTCAATTTCAATTGCAAAATAATTGAATGATTTTTTTTCTAAATTTAAGAACTAACAATTCATGTTTTCAGCAGTATATACAATCCTTTTGTGCATCTTTTGGGTAAAATATTTTAATTTCAGTGGTTTGGCCAGATCACATAAATTTGGAACTTTCTTCGCCAAATAATCCTTCTAAAACTCTGCCGCTTTCTTTGCTGTACTTTCCGCGGATACAAATCCAATGAATCCACATTTCCCACTGTAGTATCTTTGTTCCGTAGAACCTTATAATTTGACAAAAATATCCAAACTAAAAAAAAATCGAACCTCAAAGACTTTAATCTAGATATCTGTAGTCTCGATAACTCTGACACCGATAACTTATGCGCCGACAACTCGAATACCATTAACTGTAACTCCGATAGCTTGAAAACCGAAAGCTTGATGATTCGAGCATTGATAACATCTGGATAATCGATTTTTTGAAATGTGTAATTTTCTATTGTGTTCTTTATCAATTAAATCAGTCAAATATTACAAAAGGCAACTCGACTTCTGGTTTTGGTTGACGTACTATTCTACATTATCGACATTTATTATCGAATCACTTGAAAAGGCTGACTTCGTCATTCCGTGTCTCACTCGCTTAGTCAAACTAGTGATGTTCTTCGATAACGCGTCTTAGAAACAAATGAACTTCAGCGTATTATTAGAAATGATTAGGAATTACGTTACTATTTTTTCCATTCACTTATTACTCCGTCTGTTATAGACCGAATCTTGTAAGGAATTCTCGCAATAGACTGAACACTTTTTATAATAAGTGAATAGAAAAAGTATTCTATGCAAAAAACTGTTTCGCGGATCGTCAATCGTAGTTTCGTTAGCAGATCCGTTCCCTCCACCATGATCTTTTTCCCGTGATTTCGTGCCACCCCACTTTTTCAGAGAACGCTGCTCCAATCTTTTTCATTTCCGCAAAGCACACAGATTCGTTGACAATTTTACATTATCTATATTTATTCTTACGTCAATATATCGAATGACACGAAATGCGTAAACTTCCTTGTTCCATGTCTCACTAACGTATAACGTGTAACCCTTTTCTATATCATGTCATAGAAACTACACACTTAAGGATTAACCGTACTATTTTTCCATTCAATTATTTCCTTCTACTATACACGAACGTCTTCAAGGAATTCCCAGCATAATGTTTTCGTATTCTGCGAGAAACAACTTTTCTTTGATCGTCAATCGTAGTTTCTCGCTTCGATTTCGCGTTTAGAAGCAAATACATTTTTGGCCAATTTAGTTGATTACTATTTTTCCGTTCACTTCTCACCCATTCTTTTGTATGTCTAACCTTTTAAGGAATTCTCGGAACAGAATAAAAACTTCTTGTTGCACCGTACTCTGCAAAAACAAAAACGACCATTAACCGTAGTATTTTTCCATTCACTTATTTCCGTCTATTATGCACTGAATTTCTTCAAGGAATTCCCGTCATAATATGTCTCGTATTCTGCAAAAACAAAACAAAAAAAAAACTTTCGTGGATCGTCAATCGTAGTTTCTCAATCCATTCCACTCCCTTTCCCATGATCCTCTTCCCGTGATTTCGTTCCTCCGCCGCAATTTAAAAGGTCGCGTCTCCAATCTTTTTCATCTCCGCAAAGCACACAGATTCCATGGCCATCGGAATCTTTTTCCGGGTGTGCTCTTCTGCGTTCCCACGGCCACATCTCCTCCCATCGCCGCAGCAGTGCTGGTGTTTCTTGGCGCCCAATCACGCGAATTGTTTCTTTCGCGGAGGGGGTAAGTGGAAGGGGAAGTGATCGCCCGTTTTCTTGCTGTCATTTTTGTATTTGTTTCTTGTTGTTTTTTTATTTAAATCAGAGACCGGGAGCGGTAGCTCAGTGCATCAACTGATGTAACTGCAGCACCTCAGACCGGGAGGTCCTAGGTTCCCACTCCCCACGGCGGCAGGATTTTCGACACTAACTTTTGAGTTACGTCGAATTCAGTCGCTGTCTGGATGAGAATTCTAGCGGCCGGCTGTTCTGATCGGTAGTTTTCCGTGGTTTCTCCGATCAACACCAGGCGAATGCCGGAGCAGTACCCTAACAAACGGGCCACGGACTGCCCGCGATCTATCCTTCCTCTTTCTTGTCCTATCCTCTCCCCCTTACGCTCCAATCTTTTTCATCTCCGCAAAGCACACAGATTCCATGGCCATCGGAATCTTTTTCCGGGTGTGCTCTTCTGTGTTCCCACGGCCACATCTCCTCCCATCGCCGCAGCAGTGCTGGTGTTTCTTGGCGCCCAATCACGCGAATTGTTTCTTTCGCGGAGGGGGTAAGTGGAAGGGGAAGTGATCGCCCGTTTTCTCGCTGTCATTTTTGTATTTGTTTTTTGTTGTTTTTTTATTTAAATCAGAGACCGGGAGCGGTAGCTCAGTGCATCAACTGATGTAACTGCAGCACCTCAGACCGGGAGGTCCTAGGTTCCCACTCCCCACGGCGGCAGGATTTTCGACACTAGCTTTTGAGTTACGTCGAATTCAGTCGCTGTCTGGATGAGAATTCTAGCGGCCGGCTGTTCTGATCGGTAGTTTTCCGTGGTTTCTCCGATAAACACCAGGCGAATGCCGGAGCAGTACCCTACCAAACGGGCCACGGACCGCGCGCGATCTGTCCATCGTCTTCCTTGTCCTATCCTCTCCCCCTTACGCTCCAATCTTTTTCATCTCCGCAAAGCACACAGATTCCATGGCCATCGGAATCTTTTTCCGGGTGTGCTCTTCTGTGTTACCGCGGCCCCGCCCACTCTCCCCTCCGCCCCGCAGCGCTGAAGCGAGCTGGTGTTTCTCGGCGCCCTCTCGTGCTGGTTGTTTCTCTTGCGGTGGCGCGGGTGGGGAGAGTGAGGGGGAGGGGAAGGGAGGCGGAAGGAGGGTGGGGTGGGGGAAGCGATCGCCCGTTTACTCGCTGTCAGCGCCCTCCTCCTCCACCGCGACCGTTAACGACCGGCGCCTGGGCCAACATTCGCGTACGCCCACTGTCTCGGAAGCGCCGCACCGCGGACGAAAATTGAAACAGGGGAGTGACGTATCATTTTATTGATTGCTTTTTTCGTGTTTCCGGGTCCGTCAACGGCTGTGGTCATTAGTCCCGTAAGTGTAGTGCATGTTATTTTCTCGGGAGATGGTAGTGATCTTCCCCCGCTAGATGACGAGATCCGGCGCCGACCTACCGTCGACTAGTGGGGTTTCCCCCTAACCAGGACTATCCCACCACCGAGGCACCACCCCGGTTTGGACAAGCTCTAAGCTCCCGACCGGTCTCCCGGAATATGTGTTAGTGTAGTGCATGTTAGTGTAAGTGTGAGTGTAAGGGGAGAGGTTAGGACAAGGAAGGGGAAGGAAAGATCGCGCGTGGGCCGTGGCCCGTTTGTTAGGGCACTGCTTCGGCATTTGCCTGGTATTGATAGGAGAATCCACGGAAAACTACCGATCAGAGCAGCGGGCTGCTAGAATTCTCCTCCAGATAGTGACTAAATTTGACCTAGCTGATAAACTAGTGTCGAAAATCCTGTCGCCATCAGGACTTGAACCTAGGACCTCCCGGTCAGAGGCGCTGCAGTGATATCAGGCATGCACTGAGCTACTGTTCCTGGTGTGTCTTTTCGCTTTCTCACTTACTTAAACCATTTAGCCAATTTTCTCCAAAATTGATATTCGGCAATGGATCTGGCTGAAGTCACGGCGTCTTGAATTTGCAACCGGTATTTTAATATTGGGGGTACATTACATGAAGCCCGTGGGACATTTTAAATATTTCCTATCACTTCCTATAAACATGGCTCTATCGTTTTTTAGTAAATTTTGTTGTTGAATCGTGTAAAGGACGTTTAAGAGAACGGTGTAGCTCCTATTTTCATTGAAAACTCTCACTTGCAGACAATTTCAAAAATTCAAAATTTTTCAGCGTCGTTCTACTACCACAATTATGAAAGCAGAGATTTGTCTCTTAATGAAGTCTGTTTTTTAAATATAGATTTTGAAATAAGGTCATGTACAATTCTTCGAAATTTTGAGTACTTTGCTCGTAACTTTGCATGAAATTGCTAGAAAGTACGTGCATCACTAGCTTTCGTTTGCCTGGAGAGAGGGGAATTTATTAGTTTTCAGGGGTACAGTTTGCGCTGCACCCGATTAGTCTTGTGGAGGCATGGACGGGTCCTTCTTAAACTATCTTAAAATTAATTTAAAACTAAATAACTAAGTGTGTCTTTGAGCCTTTTAGTTTAACATTAGGATTTATTTGTTTTGCCAGAGTTCTCTCAATTATACTTTCGTTTTCCTTTAGTGATGTATCCTAAACACATATTTTGATTTAAATAGAGTAACGTCTGACAGATTATCAGATGGACGTGGTTATCCATTCGGGTGCTTTGTGATGACTTTTATATTTGGTATTGAAGTTTCTTATTGGATAACCGAGTGGCAGCTGATGATCTATCAGAAGTCACTGCATTTAAATTGGTGTATACGATGTGGACATACATGCAAGCAATCTTTAATTGTTTTATTTATTTTACGTCAAAAAACAGTTGAAACTGGGGAAACGCGAGGAATGGCTATGGAGTTTTCTGCCCCCCTTATACATTAATTTTCTTTATTTGCTGATACTATTTACTAGTACACGAATTTTCAGTTTATTTTTTATTTCTCGCGCTTATTTTGTAAGAAGAGACATTTTTGAAATCGTGTGACGAAAAAGGCGAATATTCGACAGAAAACTGTTATTGCCGGATCCTGGTAACGAAAAATGGTTAAATATTGTTCCTATATGTAATAAGTTACTTCCTCTAATGCGTTGTATAGTCCGAATCCAAGTTTTGTGGGTCCATCATACGGACAAACAGATGAACAACAAAACGTCTGTTATTACAGTTTTCGTGCAGACTGTTTTGTCAAATCATTCAGTTCATGTAGAATTATTCAAGAGCATTTTATTGTTATTCTTGAGCAGTTTGCGGAAAAACATTTGGATTTTTTGCTTTTGTTTAGCAACATTTTAGCTGCTCAAGACCACTACATTCTCTAAAATTGAAATTTTTTTTAATTTTTTTCACACAGCTTTTGTAAACGATTTATATTTTTGATTTCGCTTCTTTAGTTAAAATATTTTCCATTTTATTCAATTGAGGATTGATGCACCTGATCTTTCTATTTTTATTGAGAGTCTAAATCGTCTTGACTATTTACTTGTACTCTTATGTACTGAAATTTGGAATATCCTTAAATATTTTCAATTCCATATTGGAAAATCAAATCTTTAATACTTTTGCCATTCTCTATTTAAAATATCTTTTCCACATTCATTTTATCTCGATTTCCCATGTTCTTCTAATAATCTTCTAAACATGTACTACACATTCTAAACACCGCCCTACAAGAAATTTGCATGGATGTTGTGCAAGTAATAATATACACAAGTATAATATTTCATTTTTCTGTAAGGGCTCCGTAGCCGTTATTTTCAACCTTCCATTTTGCAGTGTCACGTATAAAATACAGGGAAATAAACCATTTTGATGCTACATGAAATTATAACGTTGTGTTGGCAAAAACTTTTAGAATATTTAAACTATTATGATAAAAATCAATCTTTCACTTTTTTTAAAAAATACCGTCGTGAAATGGACTATTATTATTTTTGATGAAAGTGTCGTGTTTTGGGCCAAGAATGTCTCTCTCGGCCCACTGCGCGATGTCATTCATCCCGTTTCCGGGCCACACACGAGAGGGTTGGTGTAGGCTGCGCCTGCGGTTCAGAACTCGAGACGTTTCTAGTACAACCTGCAAATCGCGAGAGAAGAAGTACAAGAGTAGGGAATCAATATTTCTTCTTGATTGTCAATATATATTTACAAATAAAAGTATCCAAAGTTTTTTATGACAATCATTTATTTCAACAATTGAACAACGTTTCGTAACTAGTTTTGTTACATCATCAGGTGCTAAACTTAGTGAGGGAACGCTATCCCATTGAATTATCTCTGCAGCAGAACATTCAAGGAAACATTACGAAATACCCACTCTCACTCAGTTGATACCACATAACTAACCGTTACGAACAGACACTCCATTCAAAGTTTGAATTCCTTGAAAATTTCAAATGCATAGTGTTCCCTCACTAAGTTTAGCACCTGATGATGTAACAAAACGAGTTACAAACGTTGTGCAATTGCTGAAATAAATGATTGTCATAAAAAACTTCTGATACTTTTATTTGTAGAAGAGTAGGGAATTGGATTCTAGTGCCTTCAGTGGATCTGCTGGAATGCGTCACAATGCTTTTATTTGTGTGCAAACTCTTGGAGCACGGACAACGTTGACACGCCACTTCTGGTAACTACTCGCGCAAGAGGAACGATGTATTTTTGACCCCACAGGGAGGGGATCGAAAGCAAAATTCCTTCCTCTTCTTTCAACTTCTCCTCTCTTACCCTCCCTCCTCCCCGACTCGCCGTTTCCTCCTTCTCCTCCTTTTCTTCATCTCATTTCCTCCTCTATTTTTCTTTTTCTCCTATTTCTTTTGTGCTGCTTCTTCTTTTTCCTCTGTCATTTTTTCTTCTCCCCCTCCTTTTTCTCCTCTTCTCCTCCTTCTTCCTCCTCTTCTCCTCCTTCCTCTCTCCTTTTTTTCCCCTTCTTTCCCCCGTTTCTTCCTCTCCTCCTTGTTTTCCTCCTCCTCCTCCCTCTTGTTCTTCTTTCCCCTTTTTTTTTTTTTGCTTCTTTTCTTCCTCTCCTTCTTTTCTTCCTCTCCTTCTTTTCTTCCTCTCCTTCTTTGCTTCCTCTGCTTCTTCTTCTTCTTCTTCTTTCTCTTTTTCTTCTTTTTCTCTGAGTTTTCCCGTAGCTTAGTTCTTATATTTATTAAACTTTCTTTGAGAAATTATCTTAGTCGAGAATACCATTCTTTGAAAATGATCTGCTAAATTACTGATCACTCGCCTTATGCTCGCGCGTGGTATGCAAATATCTAAAACTTGCGGATTATTTACACCAACGTGAATGCAACAAAATGAAATGTATTTCACCCAGCTTCATTAAAGAAACATAAACAGTTCTGCGTGGGTCTTAAATTAAATTGATCAAAAGTGGGATTGCCGATGATTGCTGAGTGACAATTTCTGTATTCCTTTCCATACTTGTACTATATGGAAGAAAACTGGACGCAAAAATCGATCGAGATGGGATTCGCTCACAGACACTGAAATCTTTAGAATGGTTCTCAGAGGTATTAGAATTCTCTTACAATTGCACACATTATTTTACTTTTCACGTATACAAATTTAAATAATATTTGATTAGCAGTATAGTCTCCAATTTATAGAATAAAAACGTGTATTCAGTGACAAAATATTTAACTTGGCCTTTTAACTTGAGAATTAATTTAATGTTTTTAAATATCATCTGGTGAGCGAAAAAAAAGTATTTTAATGTAAACTTTTGACGAATAAGTTTCTAACGTCGTGTATTATAATGAATAAGGATATCTGTGATGCATGAGACTGGGCGAACATCTTTAGTTAGTCAGTTTAATAAGAAACTAAAAATATCTTTGGAACACTACAATTGGTTCTTTTTAAAAAAGTCTTTCATTGCATACTTAATTGAAGTGATCTCAAACTTGCCACTTTTGCTGTCGACGTAATAAGAAAACACTTCTCTTTTGAAAATCATATATCCAAATATTGTCGTTGACATGAGTGTGAACATTAATCGAAAAATGACGCAAGTATCCACAGCGCAAGACTTTAACCAAAGAAGTTCTAAATTCCAAGTCGAAGCCAAAATTCCAGGTGGTGGGAAAGTAATTATCAAAAGTTGAAAATTTGGTCGAGAATAAGTGTACTCGTCAACTTTTTGTTGAAATTGCCGAGAAGGCGATCATTAATATTAATTGTTCATCTTCACTCAGAGTTCTTATTACGTTGTTTCATCTATCTTATAAAACATACCATGAGCTTGTGTACTTCTTTCTGGAGATGCAGAGAAGCTTCTTTCTCAAGTTACACAGACGATCTAGGAGACAGTGACATGAGCAAACAAACTGTCGCACTCCCTTGATCATTATTTGTAACCGCAGAATCACTATAAAAAATTGACCTTAAAAAATTCCAACCAAAGAGTTTGCGTTCAGATTCCACCCTCTGCTTGGGACACATTACTGCTGTACGTTGTTACAGCAGAACTGTCAGAAACGATCCACCTGGCACTTTTCTTCTGTCTAGTTCCGTCTCAATCTTTGGGTTGATGAACTACATCTGTCCGTCAGTTCCTATTCCCGACTCTTCTGTAAAGGGAATCTTTCTTCGTAAATTTGCTTTTTAAAAGTTCGGACGATATGAATGCTCTCTATCGGTGCATTCCCAGCGAGTTTCATTCTCACAGTTGCTGGACATGCTGAGGCACGTGTTTTTTAGATAAACGTATATTACTCATTTTCAATGGATGCAGGAATTGAAAGACAAATATGCAGCCTCCGGTCGTGTGAGAAGTATGGAAGATTTCGTTATATACCGAGAATCTCGGGAAAATACAAAAACAATTAAACAAATGCAAATGGGGTTTGAAAAATGAAATATTTGATTGAATTATTCCGCCAATTCCTACAGTGTACATACCGACTAAATCCTCATACTGGATTGAGCACTGCTTACGCCAAGCGTCAGTAGAACTCGAAAAGGAAGACACTTGCCATTAAGTAATTGGCATTAACATGTGTTTTGGAACATCTTTTTTTTTATATTCTTGGTATGGAAATAACTGTTGTTCCGTATATATATATATATATATATATATATATATATATATATATATATATATATATACTATACTACACTACATTATACTGTACTATACTATCGTAGTATATTTGGAGACTAGTTTCGTTTCGTTGGGACGGTTTTTGGGAGTACAAACCTACGTGAATGTCGTCGTCTCCTGTATCGATCAAGCCAGTTTTGGAACAGCAGCAATAGACCTAAAAGTTA
Organism: Teleogryllus oceanicus; assembly: GCA_964035755.1. Lineage (NCBI taxonomy): Eukaryota > Metazoa > Arthropoda > Insecta > Orthoptera > Gryllidae > Teleogryllus > Teleogryllus oceanicus. The sequence goes on from CAXIVR010000013.1 coordinate 51,600,579, forward strand.
GCTCTGTACCTGATAATTGTGAAAAATTATAAATTTTATGTTTTCTAATTTGTGTCAGCTATTACACTCAGACTTATTTTTTATGTGTTTCGAGTTACTTTTTTTCTATCGGCTTTTGTCTTTGACTTGTTTTTCTTCCCTTCTGAGTATAGTCATGGCCCTTTTGGTAAAGGTTAAAATGGCCTTTTCCATAAAAGTCAAGCAACGTTGCCGCAAAAGAGGTTACTATATCCTCAAAAGTGTTTGAAATAATTAAATTTTTGCTTTTGCAATCTGTAAATTATTGTGTTTTTTAGGGAATCAACCCCTTGAACATTTTGCAGGAGAGCTCAGAGATCTCTTCGGCGATTTTCAAAAACAAAAACTAAAACCTAATAATACATTGCCATAAAAATGAAGTAATTACATAAAAATGTCACTGTTTTAGATTCATTCTCTGTAACAGTGTTTTAAGCAAATTTGCAGAAAAGAAAATTGATTCATTTACTATATTCTCAGAGATGTTTCGTGTTCCGTTAAACGTTTTAAAGGTTGCTTTCTAACAACTGGGTCATATTGCAACCACCGTGATTGTCTTAACTGTAGGAAGAACACGTATGGACAACATGAACATGCACAAACATCCACGCCCGAGGCGGAATTCGAACCCGCGAACTTTCGAGCCGAGGCAGCTACGACCCTTCAACCTTAGCCACCTCGTCTATCCAGGGCGGCCCGTTAAACATTGTATTATAAGTTTAGGTCAAAGTTTTCAGGTGTTTATTCGCAGTTTGCCGCTGGGTGAACGCCGCGTTCACTTTTCATTTCATATTGTTTTCATTACAAGTTTTAATAACAAAAGATTCTTGAAACCCCATATAGCTTCCGAGAAATGTATTAGGAATACGACCGTGAAGTACCGCGAGCTTGTGTACGTTCAGTTCACAGCGAGCCGTTGTTTTTATTGCTGCACAAAAGCGAACACCATGCTCACCGTCGTCCATCTGGTTATTCTCGTGTTCGAAAGTTTAGTCCAATCCAGCAATATTGATGTAAACAGGCTTTAGTGGTGTATCGGTTAGCTTATCGGGCTGTTTCTCCAAGTTTGCAAGTTCAAACCCTAAGCTCTAAGTCGTGGATTTAAAACAGTCCTTCGTACGCCTTCTTTCAGGGGGGGAGTAAATCCGGCTGTCCCATGTTGTAGATTTACTGCATGTAAAAGATACTCAAGCGTAAAAGTGGCGTCTGACCGCCACGCTCACCGTCACTATCCGCGTTATTCTCGTGTTGGAAAACTTAGTTCAAACCAGCAGTATTGATCTAAACACCAGTAGCTAAATGAATGTGAGTGATGTGTCGCATCCCCAAGTTTTTAGTCTTTTTCAAAACTTTTGTTAAAATATTTTTCTATTCCTCAAGTACATCTCTCTGCTGCGTTTGTCCTTTTCGTTTTTTTTTTTTTCATGCGCTTTCCGGTAGGCGTCTGTCACCTCCATGGATGTGACAAGCCGAGAAACATCCCGTCGACAGCTTCGCTTAGTTACCGAGGTCATTGAACTCTCACCATCTGCTGTGTGCAAGATACGAGGTTTCGGCCGGCGGTGATGTGTCGCTGACTGCTGCATCTCGGACTTCTCGTTGGTGCTTTGTGTTCCCCATCCCAAAGCTTCGCGATCGCCTCTCAGTGGTCACGTGCTAACTAAACACTGTGGCATCCATAGCTACGTATTTGAAGGCATTTTAAAGATAGGGATTTAAATAATTTTGGAAACTCAAAAAATTTATTCAGAGATCAAATCATCCACGAAATGTTTTTCTTTATTTCCATTTTAATAATTTTGTATTGATTTTGAAAGAATAAGTACTCTGAGAGAATATCTTAATTGTAAAAGTTACATTAAGACGAAAAATAACGCGTTTTAATTTACGTCTTGACAGAACTATTTATAGCGCTCATCACCGACCAAACGTCCTATGTCTGGGATGGGCCAACGAACGGACTGTTAATTTGTTTTAAAATTTCGTTTTATTGAACATAAAAACAACAAAAAAGCTTAACAATTTTTGTGCGAAATATATTTCCTAAAAATTCATTATTCAGATATAGAGCTACCTGACGTGTGGGCGAAGTTACGGGTCATAAGAACTAAAAAAAACACAGATTTCTAGACCGAAAACAGGAGCTCGTTTTGTGAAGGTGATTTCTATAGCTTTTCCTCTTATTCTGTTGTACGGAATGGACAAAGAAAATTACTGACAAAATTCTAGTTTGTAGGAGGTTCTCTTTTCAAGAGCTGTTTGTGTTAAACGAGGTGTTTTAAGAACTGAAACACCCACTGTTACATTGCCGTTGCTACACAAGGAAATCAATGAAAATCCGCTTCAAAACTCCTCATTCAGTCATCATAAACGGTTTCCGGGAAGTAATGCAAAGGGCAAAATAATTTTGCAGGGCCTTCCCGGAAGCAAGCCTCAGGCGCAGCTAGTCTATAACTCATTGAGCCCGCACGGTAATAGAGTCGTGCTCCTGATTGTTCTGGCGTATTCACCTCGCAAAGTTCCGCGCCGGCAAACAATTCACCTCACCTCTACCATTCAGTCCGTCCGGCCACCACGCGGCCTGGCAAGGCGGGTAGCGCCGGCCGAGCGGCCGCTGTTAATTAAGCCGGAATCAATTACACGGCCTCTCCGCCAGGGGCGCCACCGGTGCGGGGGCGTGGCGTCCACACACAACGCGTCAGCTGGCTGCTTCGCCTGTGCACGTTGGTGGCGCTATGCGCGCGTCTATTGTTTCGGCGAAAGCGCGTTTATAATGGGCAAGGTCCCCTGCAGGGGCTGGGCAACGCTTGAGAATCACGTGTCGTTACGTGGAGGGCGTGGAAGAACCGATTCGAGGAGAAAGCTCGCATTATTACCGACTCTGGCACGGTGACGCGTAGGGTGTTCCCGCTCAGAGTAATCAGAGGAATCATTTCCGTAACTTCTGCAGCATCTCTAAACGATTGAGTCTCGAAAACGATTGACTGGCGAAGTTTCAATACTAACTCTACATCTAGGGCAAAATCCGCCAATGGGATAGGTTTGTTACAAAGCGCGAAATCCGGAGAAAGCGCATTTATAATAGGCAAGGCCACCTGTAAGGGCTGTGCAACGCCGGGGAATCAGAAGGAGTTCGTGCAGGCATTGGAAGAACCGATTCGTGAACGAATCTCGCAATATTACCAGATCTGAGACAGAAACGCATAGCCTGTACTCGTTGAGAGTGCTCAGATGCATCATTACCGTAATTTCTGCTCTCTAATCTCTCAACGTCTGAGTCTCAGCAGTGGGTGATTTTCAACGCTATCTATACATCTAGGGGATAATCTATCAATGGGATAGATTTGTTAGAAAGCCGAAATCCGGAGAAAGCGCGTTTATAATAGACAAGGCCACCAGTAAGGGCTGTGCAACGCCGGAGAATCAGATGGAGTTACGTGCAGGGCGTGAAAGAATCGATTCGTCAAGGAAGCTCACAATATTACCAGTTCTGGGACAGAAACGCATAGGCTGTACTCGTTGAGAGTGAGTGCTCAGGTGCATCATTACCGTAATTTCTGCAACATCTCTGAACGTTTGAGTCTCATCAGTGGGTGATTTTCAACGCTATCTATACATCTAGGGGATAATCTGCCAATGGGATAGATTTGTTAGAAAGCCGAAATCCGGAGAAAGCGCGTTTATAATAGACAAGGCCACCAGTATGGGCTGTGCAACGCCGGAGAATCAGTATTATTTTTCCAGTGGGTGAAAAAGAAATATTTTTCGGTGAAGTTATGAGGCAAGTGTTAGCTGAGTTAGCGAAGTCAACATTTGGAAATCTCCGTTCAAAATAAAAAAAGGATGTTGTGTAACGTTTGTTTCGTTAGCTCAGTCGGTTAGTGCATCTGACTGGATAACAGGAAATCCTTCCCTAAGTTTCTGGTGGAATCAAATGTAACACGTTTTCTTTCTTTTGATAGGTGTATTCATTCAACACCTTTTGTAACAACTCAAGCGAATTTACTTAACCAATACCAGCCGTTCAAGTGTGGTCTTTTATGTCTTTGCTTGATGATGTATTGATATAAAAGTACAGTAATAAGAAAGGGAAATTAACTATATCCTTATGGTGAAAAACAAAAATAAAATAGCATTTTTCCAATACCAGCCATATATCCTCAGCACTTAACGCGGTTTTGTTTCCCGTGGTGGGGGAATAGACAGTTGAGAGGCATATGTTTAAGTTTGGCCTGAGTCCAAATTCAGCGGGTTGGCCTATGTTGACGGAAGCTTTCAAAACGTGGTGTGTGGCTTCGTTGATGCAACATCCTTGCCAATGACCTGACAACGTGTGCATTTGTCATATTTAAGGGAGATGTCTTCTTCGATTGACGAAAAGCTGCCGCATTATGCCTCACGTCATCGCCGTAGGCTGTATTGTGTCACAGTTGTTCTCGGCGAGTAGTAGTTCTGCTTTACGAGCGATAACTCTTCAGTACAATCTTTAAATGTTCTGTAACATTATTTTTCCTACTCCCATTGTATAATTATGTCATTTAATGCCTGCAACTCGTTACATAATGATACTCATTACAATACAGATGATACTAGTTCTTCACGAATCACAGAAAAGTTTACAAACCAAATATTGACAATTAATAGTTGAGAATCGTTCTAAAAAAATGTTTCGTTTGATTGTGTACATTAAAATTGCATTTAATGTTGTATTATGCTTGTCAGTTTTAATTTGTTTTATTGCTAGTAATTTATAAGTGGAATATTGTTTGAAATAAATTGACACGTATTTTCTCCGTGATCCTACTTGACTAACGCAGTGATAAGCCAAAGCCACCTGCGGCAAGTTAAGCAGGGAGCTGTTCGCTAGGTGACCTTGGCTGAATATGGCATATCAAGTGCCACGAAACGATTCAATGTAAAAGTTTAACTTATAAAAGTTACCATACGTTGTAGCAAAAGTTTCGTATGAAACTCGATGTAATGGGTATTAATACAAAAGTGCCATATTACGAAACGAGCTGACCGCGAGCGGTAGCTCAGTGCATCAACTGATGTCACTGCAGTGCCTCTGACCGGGAGGTCCTAGGTTCCCACTCCCCACGGCGGCAGGATTTTTGACACTAGCTTTGCAGCTAGGTCGAATTCAGTCGCTGTCTGGAGGCGAATTCTAGCGGCCGGCTGCTCTGATCGGTAGTTTTTCGTGGTTTCTCCAATCAACACCAGGCGAATGCCGGAGCAGTACCCTACCAAACGGGCCACGGACCGCGCGCGATCTGTCCTTCCTCTTCCTTTCCTATCCTCTTCCCTTACATACACACTTACACTAACATGCACTACACTACCACATATTCCGGGGGATCGGTTGGGAGCTTCGAGCTTGTCCCGGCTAGGGCGGTGCCCCGCTGGTGGGAGAGTCCTGGTTAGAGGGAAACCCCACTAACCGACGGTAGGTCGGCGCCGGATCTCGCCATCCAGCGGGAGATCACCGCCATGTCCCGAGAAAAAACATGCACTACACTAACGAGACTAATGACCAAAGCAGTTGTGCCCGGAAACACGAAAAAATCAATCAATCAATCAATCAACGAAACGAGCGAGGGACGAGTGCAAAGAACGTACCCTTTCATATAGTTTCATAAATTACTATTTTGTTTCCTGCAAATATTTTCTCTAAAGCTCTAATTTTGCGTGAGTACAATTGTGTCTTCCGTTATCAAAGTAAAAGTTGCCTTAGACAAGGATTAAAATCCCGACGAGTACAGATTGGTTGAACCCTTCATGTTGAAGAAATTGAAGGTAAAATGGACGTGATAGTTCGGACATAAATTCCGCTCCTGCAAATTCGCAACCCACCAGCCGCCTCCGATCCACGTACTCGAATCTGGTAGGCTGGGAGTTCGAGTTCCCCAGCAACAATTGGGTATTGCCACATTGTGGCAAGTGGTTCCTCACACGTCTACATACGTTTGATGCAATGCGAGTTCATCCGCCATCTTTGACGCTAGACGTTCGAGCAACGTGCAAGTAGGTGGAGGAAAATGCGCGTTTACCTGGGTTAATTGTGTAAGGCAAAAGTATTTTCACTGTGTGATTTGTGGTCTCTCACACGTCCACATCTATATTTTGCAATACTTCTAGAGTCTCCCGTTGTGGCGCAAGTACTTGCAGCAGCTTTAATGTACGAGGAAGCGAAAGCTGGGGATTCGAATCCTGTGTAAGGCATGGATGTTTCCACCATTAGGTAAGCTACACATTCGGTTACATATTCCATTTGTACCATCATTCCATACTTAACCATTTATGTGGCGAAAAACTCCTTCGTACGCTTCCTTCGGAGGGGAAGTAAAGCCGGCTGTCCCGTGTAGTAGATTTACTGCATGTAAAAGATCCTCAAGCCTAAAAGAAACCTCTGAGCAAAATTGATCCGCCTGTTTCCTCGCCCAAGATAATACCTCCTTTCTCCTCTAGGTAGCGAAATTTGCGTGGTTAGACTGAAGAGCGGGCCTGATGGCCCGAGTCTCGCCACGTACAATAAGGCATTAACTAACTAAACTAACTAAATATGTTTCTGTTTTATTTTTCTTTCAATTGACGTTATTGCCTAATTATTTTTATAACAGTGGAAGGCAGTAATCATCACTGATTATATTCGAAGTGGTAAGAACGTCATTATTTGTAAGCCTGCTCGCCTATGCTTCATTACTAATGAATATGGCACTAGTCATCAGCAACAACTAATGCAGATAAAAATCACGAATCTTGCAAAGAATGAAGAACTGATGAAAGTGAAAAGAAGTGAGCAAGATGAAACAAGAAAGGAAATCTAAGCCTGAGAGGGGAAAAAAAAACAGAAGAAAACATAACTTGCGTAATTAACAAAATCTCCACCAGCAAATTGCAATCTAAATACAAGAATCGTGACACGAACCCACGCTAGTACGAATGCTTACAACCTTCGCACAAGATCGAGCAGTTTCTACAAGGCACTCTGATTTAAAATGTAAATCAATTTAATGAGTGAAGCTTCTTCAGGTAAGTCAAGATTTTACAAATTCTCATAATTTCCAGGAGTTACTTTGATGTGCACCAAAGGGAGAAAAAACCTGGAAAGCATTTAATAAGTTCGTCAATAAAAGTGAATATAGAAAATGACTTGTTTTTTTAAAAGATTAAATTCCTGAGAAGCTCGAGTGCTATTAAAATTTCCAGCCAATCTCTTTTACCGGAAGCTTATGCATAAAGCGGTCTTCGGAAGAGGTGGAAATATTCGATTCTTTTGGTTACTTCATGGGAAGTTATTTCTCTTTCGTTTTATAGACAGTTCTCTTCGTGCACATTAATATCATTCCTGCATCTTTCTCTTTCTGTTAGGAATTTTTTATAATTACTCGAATCCTTTGATATATCAATTTCATTAAATTTCTTTCACTTTTCTTTTACTCGCAGTAACAGTTTTACCAGAATATTCTCTAACTTGACGTTTTCATTTTTCATTTTAATGTTCGAGAAAATGAAATTACACCAGAGATGAGTCATGGCATTGCTAACTAGAAAATACTGAGAATTTTGAATTGAATTTGCCTTATTTTACGTGGCGAGACTCAGGCCATGAGACCTGCTCTTCCGTCTGACCACGCAAATTTCGTTACACTCCTTTCACCAATCATGGGAGAACGAAGGTATTACTTGGGCGACGAAACAGGCGATTTGAATTTAGCTCAAGGCGTCATTTAGGTTGAGGATCTTTTACATGCAGTAAATGTACTGACATGGGACAGCCGTTTATCAATTTTTTATTGACATTACACTGCGCATTTAAACATGCGTAAAACAAATGACATTTTGCCCTATTTTAATTCCACCATTGACATGACGTGTATCGAAGTTTTTCTGGAGTAAAGCAAATGACATTTTGCCCGATTTTAATCTCACCTTTGAGATTCCGCATATCAAATTTTTACTGGAGTAAAACAAATGACGTTTTGCCCGATTTTAATCCAGGCCGAACCGATACTCTTGTGCTCGGAGCTATTTTGTTTTTCGAAGTATTTCGCGGAACTTGTTGACGTGATGATATACGTCGGTGCCGACAGCCGCAGCCGTCTCTGCTGAGGGACACAACTAGCGGAGATGGAGGGGGGGGCGTCGAGTGAAACAGAAGACTGTGCACCTGCTCGCATTGGCTTCGTGCCCATCTCGAGAAGGATTTTCCGGGGCGCAGTGGGTGCAAATGGATGGAATTGGTACAGGATGCTGAAAATGTACGGAAGAGCTGTTGCTCCATTGCGAGGGGCTGGGTCAAAATTTACTCTCTCAGAAGTGAATACCAGAGCATTGAATGTTATTAAATCGCAGGTCTCACTATCTCTACCTCTGTCTCTTTTTATTTCTGTTCTCTTTCTGTGTCTTTATTTCTGTCTCTCTTTCGAGTGTCTTTATCTCTATTTCTGCTCTCTCTCTTGATCTGTCTCTTTCTCTATTTTTGTGTCTCTTGATCTGTGTCTATCTCTATTTCTTGCGATCTCTCTCCCTATCTCTCTCTTTGTCCCTATCTCCGATTTGACTCTCTCTCGATCTGCCTCTCTATGATTTGTCTTTCTCTCTCTCTCTCTCTCTCTCTCTCTCTCTCTCTCTCGATCCTTTTTTATTTTTACTATCTCTATCCGACTCTACCTCTATTTCTCCCATTCTTTCTATCTGTGCGTCCGTCTTTCGGTATACTTGATGGTACTGTTTCCAACAGGTGGGTTGTACGAGGTATTTCCTCTGTAAGAGAAAGTATCTGGCAGGGTGAATGTGTCAGCAGAGGGAGCAACCTTCATGCAAAAGTTGAAAATGGTAGGAATATCTTTCTTCCGCTCCTCATTGGAAGTGGCATTTTCTATCTATATAGGAAAGAGAAAATAAATTGAGAATTAATGTGTTTATACTTACAAAAGTGTAATTAAAAATATAATAAATGATAACTATTAGTTTTAAACTTAAGATATTAGTTCAAAGAATTTTTTGTATTCTCTACAGATCTGTTTATTCGTCTATTTTGAACTAGACTTGGCAATTCCAAAATTCGCGCCTGAAATGCACTGTAATGAAGACGAACATGAAAACTTCTCCAAGAATAGGGGTAATAAAAATGTGAGAGTTTTTTCGTAGCGATTTTACATTTATTAATATTTGCATTACAATAATGTTACACGAAGAGTACCTTTTTGGACATTTATGGCCTCAGACACGTTCAGGAAGTAAAATATTGATTAACCATTACTAAACAAAAGTTGGAAAACTATACATTTCTTCCCAAATTATTTAAAAACTAATTTCTTATTACAAACACTTTTCACATTTATTTAATTTTTATTACATAACATTAGTTTCATTTCACAACGTTTCGATATATTGTTCTTCTTCGGTTCTAGATTTCATAATAAATGACCCAGGTTTAAGTCGGATGTATTCTATTGTAGGTGTGAATGTACACATTGACATATTATTACGTTTTTTTCTAGTCGTCATTCTAAAAGAAGGTATTTCTAGAAGGAAATTTTGCAATTTTAAAATTCAGTTTTCCATTGACTTTGATTAACCAAAAATCCTTCGTAGTGAGAATAATTATTTAACTTTTATAAAAATACACTTGATCCTCAATACAATAATAAATTTATAAACTGTATGACGTGATTATTTCGAATGTTAAGCAAAACACTAGGACAATTATTTTAACAAATGAAACTCGAGAGACAAGAAATAATCCCCCACTTTGCCCTTATATCTCCAGATTCTCTCTTACATTTCTTTAGCCGTAAACCTCCTCATTCTACCCATTCAGTTAATTTCATACATTCAAACCTCATAATTAGTGCTCGAACTTTTAGGTAAGCACGAATTTTCCTTCATAATCCTGATCGTTGAAAGATTAGTGGATATTCAGTAATGCCCCCTAGTTTCTATATACCAAATTTCATACCACCTAAAATAAATATTTTTCATTAAGTTGCATAAAAATAAATATTTCCAGAACAAATATTATTACATATTTTGCTACATGTTATAAGATTAAATGAATATTTTGAGTATTTTAAATTAAAATACTTTAGTGGTTTTGGATATAAATTGAAAGACGTGCCAGTTCGGAATGCAGTGGTTGGTTACACATTACATGTTACTTTGGATCTTCGCGTATTGAGTGGATTCAGTATGGTTTACCACATGTCAAAACGTGTGACATAACTTTCAAATCAGGCAATGAAATTCCGCGCGATAACTTACACCCTTAAATCGAGGAGCTCCCAAACGTCCTCAAATGGCGTTGACGAAAATTGCTGAGTGATAAAGAGTGTGATGTCACGTTTTACGTCAGGCCATCTCCCGATTTCGACTACTGGTTTTCATATGGGTAATAAATAATTTCGTCGTTTCACACATATTTTTCACTTTTTCACTTGCTTTAGCACCACAGCCCTACTCATAGTCAACAAGGTCTTTCCAGGGCCCAACCAATAGCCACATCTCAAAGACATACCTGCTGATATTTATGGAATATATGTGAGCTAAATCCAATATTGTATCGAGTGAAGAAAAAATCACTTGACGAAAAAAATCGTGTTTTATGCTTAATTATGCCAATTTGAACGAATTTTTAAAATGCAAAACATTTTCTACCTGTGCTTTCCCACGTTTCTCAGTTCAGCAATCACCCGCATTTTTAACAGTCCTGTGCAACGAATCAGTCTATTAATGGATTGGTTTTAAATACTAGTTTTTAACACGTCAGTAATGCTGTTATACTTTTACAAATTTTATTGCAGTACTAAATCTATTTGTCTCATTCGTGTGGTGTAATATAAATACAATATATTGCAGTTTGCGGTGATTAAAGAGAAGGATTTAGTTTACCCACATTGCAACTTTATGGCTACTTGTAACTTACCATATATAATATTAGTGCCTAAAACTATTTAAATTCCCTCTTACTAATTTTTCTTAAACTTCTTAGTGGTATGAAATTTTTCAAAACATTCTCCTGGGTGTAATGCTGGTCGGCCTGGACATGACTTACAATAGAAATTAGTTGTTTTTCTTTTGCCTGATTTCCGATCACTGCACACTCTGCAATCTTTATTACCGCCTTTAGAATAAATGGCATGAAACCTACCATCCAACCGCTTTTGCTCGAGAAGGCCCTGTGACGTCTCACGCTTAATAGAACGAAAGGCGTTCTTCCTTAGATCCTCCACAAGCTCGTTAATTAGTGTCTTTCTGAACGCCAGAGATCTAACTTTTTCTGCCCCTCCATTCAACCTATATAAATGATAGGCATTGTTAATAGACACGTCCAAAAACCAAAAGAAAAGTTTCCTCCACCACTTGGAAGTCTTACGCACAAATGAATATGATGTCGCATACTGGTCAGTAATGTCTACTCCCCCCATATATTTATTATATTCCACAACGACACGTGGCTTCGAAACTTCTCTCTCTCTTTTATCTTGATTGCCTTTTGTCGCTGGGTATGTAATTACCTTTGACTCCATTGTATTATCGTAACATGTACTTAATGTACACACTGTTGGCTTATTTTTCCTTTCTTTCCAGCATACAATACTCATTGTGTTATTTCTCAGTGAAATCATTTTACCCTCTTCCATTTTGTTGATTCTTTTTGGATGGCACTCTTGAGGAACGCCACTTCGTTTCGTAAGCAGAGTTCCCGTTAAGTGAACTTTCATTGCATGAAGCTCAAAAGCTAACTGAGGGCTGGTGAAATACCTATCGGTGAAAATATGTGCCCCTATTCCCCCTCCTGGAGAATTAAGATACTTGGAAACAAGATGTACTACAATTCTGCAAGTAAAACGCAAATCTGTTCGTATTAAATGGTCTTGATGTGGTTTACCGAAGTAAGGTTCGAAAGAGTAAGCATAGCCAGTTCTTGAATCTGATAATGTAAATATTTTTATGCCCCATTTTGTGGGTTTATTTTTGTTATAAACTCTAAATGAAACTCTACCCTTAAAACCCACTGTGCTCTCATCCAACGACAACTCTTTGTTCGGTTTGTAAAACGTTTGGAATCTTTGTTCCAGGTAAGAAATAAAATTTTTTCATTTTTTTAGTACAGCTGGATGCTGCATTAATCGGTTCGTTTTTATTAGGATTGTCTACATTTAAATTCCAAAAAATTTGTAGAAATCTGTCTCTACTAAATATCTCTCTAAAAAAGGGTTGGTGGTCCAACCAATTGGTGCTGAAATAGTCTTGGATTTGGGACTTTTCATTCAAACCCATATTAAGGATAACCCCTAGAAACGCATTGAATTCCTCTCTACTTACGTGTTTCCATGTTGCCCATATACTTGTTTTCTTGATTTCGTTTTTTATTGCAATTTTTTTGTCACCGTACTTGTTCGTTGCCTCCACAAGGCTGTCAATTAATTCGTCAGTAAAAAATAATCTAAAAAAGCCCAATGGAGTCGTTGGTGGATTTGTTGCTGGTGCTTGGTATCCAGGATTCACACTGAATGGAAATATTACAAATCTTTCAGCATCATCAGACCATTCTCTCCATAGATCATCACTTGTTTGTGTTGCCATCATTAATTGCTTCTTCAGAATTTCTGTCGCCAGAACTTCCCTTGGAAATATTAACTCTACACACAGGCGCGTAATTTTTTTAACATGATGATACACACTGGAGTATTTGAAACTCAAACAATACCTATTTCATTTGCTAGAAATTTCAATAAACTATTCTACAATTTGTAAAAATTAAACTGCCTTGTTCTATATTGTTGAATTTACTTATTTAAAAACTACTGCTATTTTTTACTTACTAGGATTAAACAGATTTAATAAACTTCTCTGATATTTAAATATAATTCATTAATTAATTTTTCGTAAATTTAGGAACATAATTATTTGAAGGGCATAATGTTTAGTAGAGAAGCCAGAAATTTTGCGCCATACGTATAAATTTTACAAGGATTGTTTTTAATTATTACAGTCTGTACTCAGTACTTTGGGTTTATCACACTTGTTATTGCCCTTTATATTATTAATTTTTTTGGATTTTCTGAATTTTTCTGTAAAGCAAATCGCACATTACTATACTTGTTGGCACATTTATTCTCTACAGTAAGTCACTAAACGAGTCACTGAGTGAGGGAAACTTCAGTAAATGCTCAACACTATCACAATTCTATCTCTGTTGAGTAGGAAACCAGAGATGCCAAGTCTTCGATGAAACAAATACAATATTTCTGCTACTCAAAGACTCCATATGTATGTGGAGGGTCAAATCTTAACTAATTCACATCCTCAAAAAGACAAATAATTTTCACTCAGTTCCTCTAAGTCGTGTTAAAATTTACAATCTTACTGAACTGATCATTTGAAAATAAGAAAATGACTTCTTGTCACTTGAAAATGAAATGAAATGATGAATATTTTCTGAGCGACTTCGACTCCGAATTAGCACACACTTCTCGCGCTCGAGTTGGGTCTGTGCACTGTTTTTCCACAGCTTTTGTGTTTAATCATTACACGATACGACGCTCTCAGTCAGTAAACTTGTGTTTCCTTACATATTTTCTTTCGGGAAAATACTCTTGCTTTGTACAACTTCGGGCGACGATCTCGAAAAAGTGCCACAGCTGAGTGAGTGAATTATCACATACTTTTCTCGCACAAACGTTTTCTTCTCACGCCCTCTCGTAATGAACACTTCTCAGTGCTTAGTTAATGCACTTTTCAGTGTATTTCAAAACGTTAAAGTTAATACGAGTAATCCGAAATAATTCCGGCTTGAGTTAACATTTTGTGGATATTACATACTTTGAACTGCTGGTGACAATCTCCAGGGTGGACCAGGATTGGGAGGCTGAATTAACTCACAATTGTTTTCTCAAACACTAGTTCGACGAGTTGTCAGTCTTCTTATTCTCTCTTGTACATACATATCCAGCCTATTTGAGAGCTCTCGAGTTCATACGAACGGTCCGTAATTGAAAATTTTTAGAGAACGCAACTGCTGGCGAAGATCTTGGGGAGGGCCAGAGTTGAGAATAGATGTTCCGTCGCTTAATCTGCGATGCCATCGCGTCCTAGAATGAGAGTGATCGACTCTGAAATAGCACTCACGTTTCTGGCAGAAGAGTTTGACTGGTGGGATTGTCTCTGTCTCACATAGTAGGTATGGCTCTTGCGTTTGATCAGTACGCGTTACGAAGTTTTCAGACAATGCACGTGTGTTCGAGTTTTCTAAGGTAACAAAACTTGATATGTTAAATTGCTGGCGACTATCACAAGGAAGGGAATGGATGAGAGTCTGAATTAGCTCACACTTTTTATCTAACATGAGTTTTGCCAGTCTTCTCAGGCCCTCTTGTACATACACTGGTCAGCACTTGGTTAATGCATTTCTCTTGATAACAAGGTTCTCAAGAATACGCGTAGTCTGGGCAAAAATCGGGTGAAAATCTTGTAGGTAGTACTTTGAAACCCTGGCAAACACCTTCAGCTTTCTAATGTAACAAAACTTGATATGTTGAATTGCTGGCGACTATCTCAAGGATGGGAATGGATGGAAGTCTGAATTAGCTCACACTTTTTCTTTAACACGAGTTTCACCAGTCTTCTCACGCCCTCTTGTACTTACACTTGATTAATGCACTTCTCTTGATAACAAGGTTCTCAAGAATACGCGTAGTCCGGGCAAAAATCGGGTGAAAATCTTGTAGGTAATACTTTGAAACCCTGGCAAACACCTTCAGCTTTCTAAGGTAACAAAACTTGATATGTTTAATTGCTGGCGACTATCTCAAGGAAGGGAATAGAGTCTGAATTAGCTCACACTTTTTCTCTAACACGGGTTTTGTCAGTCTTCTCACGCCCTCTTGTACATACACTGGTCAGCACTTGGTTAATGCACTTCTCTTGATAACAAGGTTCTCAAGAATACGCGTAGTCCGGGCAAAAATCGGGTGAAAATCTTGTAGATAGTACTTTGAAACCCTGGCAAACACCTTGAGTTTTCTAAGGTAACAAACGTTGATATGTTAAATTGCTGGCGACTATCACAAGGAATGGAATGAATGAAAGTCTGAATTAGCTCACACTTTTTCTCTAACACGAGTTTCGCCAGTCTTCTCACGCCCTCTTGTACATACACTTGGTTAATGCACTTCTCTTGATAACAAGGTTCTCAAGAATACTCGTATTCCGGGCAAAAATTGGGTAAAAATCTTGTAGGTAATACTTTAAAACCCTGACAAACACCTTCAGTTTTCTAAGGTAACACAACTTGATATGTTGAATTGCTGGCGACTATCTCAAGGAAGGAATAGATGAGAGTCTGAATTAGCTCATACGTTTTCTGTAACGCGAGTTTTGCCAGTCTTCTCGCGCCGTCTTCTACATACACTGGTCAGCACTTACTTAATGCACTTCACTTAATAACAAAGTTCTCAAGAATACGCGTGGTTCGTAATACTGGGATGAAAATCTTGTAGGTAGCACTTAACACCCCTAGCAAACATCTTGAGCTGGTAGAAAACAAGCGACGAAACTTGCCCGAACGCGTACGCCACGGAGACTGATCGAGCGAGCGGTTCCAGCCTTGCGAATATGTGCGTATGTGATATGCAGAATTGGAGTGGGTGAACCCAACTCATCCTCTAAAACATCTGCTTCAACAGGATGTGGTATCATTTCGACAGAACGGCACGCTGAGTTACTTGCTGTAGTAGTCTTCAAAAGCTTTATCCCGTGTGCACAATCTAGGTCTAACATTATTGTTTTTCTGAAAGTTGCAACAAAAATAACAGTATAAAGTAGAATAGAAATGAAAGATTTTTTCCTTAATAAAATCTGTTCTAAATATTCGGACTTCAAATGTTCATGAACAATTTTTGAAAGTAACAGTAGGTATTCCGTATTTATTGCTACAGTTAATGAAACCTATTTTTTCCCCAAAAAGAGTTCAACATTCTTTCTTTGAAAGCAATGCTTTCTCAATCGACCCAACGACAAAACAAAGATGCAAAGTAATTTACCTTGAACTTTCTGAATTTTCGAAAATTGCGAAAGTTGAAAATAATACGAGAAAGTGCGTGCTTTTGTAGCGTCGTTAGTCTAATCATATTACCTCTTCACCACTGACCTATTGAGAGCATGAACACTACATTTTGTTTTCTCAATAGGTAATTAAGTATCTGTAATTCTGCACAGTAAATATTACCTTGATTTTAATATATAATTTCATCTGTTAAATTTCACAGTATATTTTAGTTTCAATGTGAAGAACATTTAGTGAGAATGGAAGTTTGATTTGACAATTATATGTATGGAATGCAAACTTCTGCTGTGACAACTCCAATTACTCAGCGCAAAAAATAAAATTAATCAGTGCAAATTATGATATAATTTAGATTTCTTCTGGCAAAAATAGCCAGCTTGCTTGTTGGTACGAAAATAGCAAATTAGGGACCCATTACGTAGTTGAAAGATTTTAGTAATTTTTGGTCTTAATTTTCTTTTTAGCTATTAGATTAGTAATATTGCCAATATGAGCACTAATATGTCATCTGCAAACGATTTTCAGTTAGAAAAATATAATAACTTCCAAATTCATTTAAACATAAAAAACTCAAACAATTCTTCGACTCCCCATAATCTCCTCTATTCATAATATCTTTAACTCAAGAACACCATACATCATGATGCATGAGGTCTATAAACTATTCAATTCTAAATATATTCGACAAATGTTCATCATCTGTTGCCAAAGCGTAAGCGGCTAAAGAGATGTAAATTTTTAATAAAGAATGCAAGTAACAATAATTATATTTTAATAAAAAATAGATAATTACAAATATACTCATATCCTGTACACGAAAATGTTGGTGAATTGTGCACGATAATGCGAAAGTCATGATAACGTAAATGTAATTGATTGATATAAAGCTGACATAAAATTGCTATGTTTATTGATATAGTTTACACGATCCAAAAATAACTTTTTCGACAGACTAGAAAAAGCGGATCTTTCAGGTTATACTTGGCGTGCTAAAAGCAAGATGATGCTCAAGAATTCAGATAAACCTATGAACGCAATTCATAAAACAAAATATTTTTCTTTGATCGCATCAGCTGCTACTGACCTTAATGGAACACAATACACAATTAAGTAATTTGTATTCTAGAATTAAAATAAAATGAGAGTTAAAAAATGGCTATCGAATCAGTAGTTTATAACGCACGTATTAAAAATAGCTTTATGGTAACTATCATGCTGTCGTTATCGCAACGTTGGTTACGATGCCCTTTTGTGGTTGCCGAGGGAAGGACGGGAGCACTGGGCTTATCTCTGATGCACCAGCTGTTTCCTTGGAGTGCTGTTAACAAACTGCAGTCTCCGAATGCGCAGTTACGTACTGAACTTGGAATTACATCCATCCCCGACCACGTCTCCTCCTTAGCCAAAAAATTCTATTCGAAAATATTAAAGATCCTTTCAGCTATTCACTTTCACATAGGTAAGGACCGGGAGGTCCTAGGTTCGAGTCCTGACGGCCGCACGGTCTTCGACACTACCTTTTCTGCTAGGTCAAATTCAGTCGCTGTCTGGAGGAGAATTCTAGCGGCCGGCTGCTCTGATCGGTAGTTTTCCGTGGTTTCTCTGATCAACACCGGGCGAATGCCGGAGCAGTACCCTATCAAACGGGCCACGGACCGGGCGCGATCTGTCCTTCCTCTTCCTTGTCCTATCCTCTCCCCTTACGCCCACACACTTACCATAACATACACTACACTACCACATATTCCGGGAGACCGGTCGGGAGTTTAGAGCTTGTGCCGGCTGGGGCGGTGCCCCGCTGGTGAGAGAGTCCTGGTTAGGGGGAAACCCCACTAGCCGACGGTAGGTCGGTGCCGGATCTCACCATCCAGTAGGGGAAGGTCACCGTTATCGCCCGAGGAAAAATAGCATGCACTACACTAACGGGACTTATGACCAAAGCAGTTGACGCGCCCGAAAACACGAAAAAATCAATCAATCAATGATAGGTAAGCAAAATCTTCATCGAGAAAGATTTTAGAAAAGCTACCAAGTGAAGTTTTGGATCCCCATAGACATGAACTGATAAGTCCTTTCTCATTATACAATATATAACCAATATATTGTATTATATTTAAAACTAGAATTCTGAATATAATATATCAAATGATTTTGTATATATCTTGTATCAATTTATCTGTCTTATGTAGCCAAGCTAAAATAAATAATAAAAAACTGCACTGGACAGTGACGGATCAAGAGATGGCGTGATAATGCCCCTCCCCCTCAAAGGCCTAGAGATTTCGTTCGTTTCCTTCCTTCTTTTGTTGTAAATATTGATGTAAATATTTCTTTATGTAAATGTCTAATAATTTAAAAAATAAGATTGTATACACTACTGCTGTATACACTTTAGTATATATCTTATGTACACTACAAAAATAATGTACAATGTAACAAATATGTTTATTATTCAACAAAAACCTGTAATACCCTCCCCCCCCATATGATAGGCTAGATCCACTCCAAGCCATTGGATTACGTTTAATATGTTCAAACATTAATTAAATAGGTTCATTGGTTTCGTTTTTTCGGCAAATTTGTCACTACATATTAACTTAAACGATTTTCCTGATATTTCATGAGAAAAATTTCGGCAGAGATGGGACCACAGAAAATGAGTGGTTACAAATTATTTTAAAATATACCACTTTGGGGTAATTGAAGATTATCAGACGGATGTTACACCGGTTTCAATTAAATTTAAAATTAATCAAGGAACTGGATAGCAGGAAATGTAGTTTATGAAAAAAAATCGTGTGAACAATTTAAGAGTTAAAGAACATTTTTTAGAAAAAATTTATTTCGTTTAGCTCAAGTTAAATATCGTATTAAAAGTTTATACCTAAATACTACTTAGTTTCTTCTGCTGATTACCTACTTACATGAATTTTATAAAAAACGAGTTCCATATTTAGAATCGAAGAACAATGGATCTAGAATTTTCAGAATTCTTCGTCTCAGCAAAGAGTAATGAGAATATTGCCGTATACTACTTCAGGCTCGATAAGTAATTGCTGTTATCATAAATCGAAAATTTCCAAACATGTATATGATATTGAGAATAAGTGCTTTGACATAAGGACAATCTGGTCTCTAGTTCCAGTTCAGCCGTTGGCTACGTTTCGAAGTAAGTTACCTAGTGGTCTAGATTCAGCTGTTGCTGTGGTTGCTCCGAGGAAGTCCAAGTGAATTCTTAATCAATGACTTAAACGTTAAGTACGGACTGCATGCCATCTAATGGTTGGTTGGTTGTTAGTGATTCCGGGTGCGTCACTACTGAGGGCACTGGTCCCGTAAGTGTAGTGCGTGATTTTTCATCGGGAGTCGGTAGTGATCTTCCCCCGCTGGATGGCGAGATCCGGCGCCGACGTACCATCGGCTAGTGGGGTTTCCCCCTAACCAGGACTCTCCCACCAGCGGGGCACCGCCCCAGCCGGGACAAGCTGTAAGCTCCTGACCGGTCTCCCGGAATATGTGGTAGTGTAGAGCATTTTAGTGTAAGTGTGTGTGGGTAAGGGGAGAGGATAGGACAAGGAAGAGGAAGGAAAGATCACGCGTTGTCCGTGACCCGTTTGGTAGGGTACTGCTCCGGTATTCGCCTGGTGTTGATCGGAGAAACCACGGAAAACTACTGATGAGAGCAACCGGCCGCTAGAATTCTCCTCCAGACAGCGACTGATTCGACCTAGCTGAAAAGCTAGTGTCAAAATCCTGCCGCCGTGGGGAGTGGGAACCTAGGACCTCCCGGTCAGAGGCGCTGCAGTGACATCAGTTGACGCACGTACCGCTCCCAGTCACATTATTTTATTAGTATTATTAGGGCACCCCTAAAAAAATGCGCTATTTTGTGCGTTTCCCAAAAGGCGAAACGGTCGAAAGCGACGCGCGACCCCGCCCGGTGACCCGCCCCCCCCCCGGCGCGGCGACCAGGGGGCCTTGACCGAGAGACCGCCGCGGGAGTCGCCGACGCTTGCGATTCACAGTGGGTGGCGACCCCATGGATGGGGTGGAAAGTTTTCTTTAATGAATGGACTTTTTTTTATCGCATCTTTTGCTGTATTTGTGTCTCTTTCTGCCTTTCTTATTCTCTCCACCTCCTTTATTCTGTCCACTTCCTTGTTATTTTCTCCGCCTCCGTTATTCTCTCCACCTTTCTCTGATTCTCTCCACCACCGTATAAATCTCTCCACCTGCCTTTTATTCTCTCTATCCCTCTATCTCGTTCTCTCCCTACATTATTTCTCTCGATCAACTCCGATTCAACCCCTTCACTCTCGTTTTCTTCTTTTCACTTTCATTTTTATTCCTTTCAATCCCATTGTTTTCCTTTCACTTCCATCCTGCACCTCATTCCCTTTCGACCTTTCATGCCCGGTAAGTTGTCCGAGCACTGATACAACCAGGAGCGCCTTCAAGTCCTACTGGTCAGTTTCAAGTAGATATATGGTCCTACTCCCCTGTTCTAACAATGATGATGATGTGTGATACGCTTTCCCAATGTATTTTGATTGATTGATTGATTTTTTCATGTTTCCGGGCGCGTCAACTGCTTTGGTCATTAGTCCCGTTAGTGTAGTGCATGTTTCTCTCGGGAGATGGCGGTAATCTTCCCCCGCTGGATGGCGAGATCCGGCGCCGACCTACCGTCGTGGTGTTTTCCCCTAACCAGGACTCTCCCACCGGCGGGGCACCGTACCAGCCGGGACAAGCTCTAAATTCCCGACCGGTCTCCCGGAATATGTGGTTGTGTAGTGCATGTTAGTGTAAGTGTGTGTGTAAGGGGAGAGGTTAGGACAAGGAAAAGGAAGGAAATATCGCTCGCGGTCCATGGCCCGTTCGTTAGGGTACTGCTCCGGCATTCGCCTGGTGTTGATCGGAGAAACCACGGAAAACTACCGAAAGTACCCACCCGGAAACACGAAAAAATCAATCAATGAAATAATGTAAATATATTAAATGAATTAGTATATAAAATATAGAATAATGAAATGTTATAAATTATTTTACGTATTGTGGGAAATAAGATTGGTCTTTATTATTATGTACTGTATATTTTTATTTATAATTGTGTATGTGCTGTGTTTTGTTTTCATTTTTATCACGTATCTTGATGGAATATAATATTAAAACGTTGGAAAACTTTATGTTTAATGTTTTAATAACTAACCAAATCCTATGAAACAACAACAAAATAATAATAATAATAGTAATAATAATAGTAATAATAATAGTAATAATAATAATAATAATAATAATAATAATAATAATAATAGTATACAAGTATTTGTCATTCTAGGGTCATTTTAATTCGATTTTAGTCAACTAGCGGTATTCTCGGCCTTGCTCCGATTTTTATTTATTATCCAACCCTTGGAGTTAAAGGAGACATATGGCGAACATGGTGCACAATATTTCCATCACCATACGTAGCTTATTTGTTCCGTTTGATCTTTCTTTCGTCCCACAGCTATAGAAACAGAGACGATTGTAACGAGAAGCTGCAGTTCTATTTTCTCCCCGAAAGCTAATCTAACCCGGCATCGGTCCACGGAAAGTCAGCTCGCAGATCATGAGTCATCCAAGGGGAATATAATGATAATAAAAAAATACTACTACTACTACTACTACTACTACTACTACTACTACTACTAATAATAATAATATAAAGAATTAATCATGTAAATTATGATCCTCATAAAAGTCATGTGCACCTACCCTCGAAAAATACACACCGGTTGATTGTACGTACTACAATAATCTCCTTATTGTGAATAGACTATTGTAGAACATCCACACACAGGCACTAAATATGCTCTTTAAGAAAGTGTTTTAAGCTTAGAGTAGATGTTAGAATTCCATCCTGTTTTTAAAGTTTGGTTTCAGCGGGTAAAATATTGAATATCTGCGAATACAAATGGCGTGTATTAATCTTTTACTTTTCCTTCTGTACATTTCATTCAAACAAGACATGCACCACATTCAACGAAATGCGATAATGAGATATATCATTTACACTTTCTTGATTTGCTTTACATAGTGGAAATTATTAAAATAATGCATTTCATTCTAGAGTAAGTAGGAATTCTTATTCATTAGCCTGCGGTTTTTACTAAACTTTTTCACTCGCGAATGAAATATTATTTTATACTCACAGGTATAAATGCTCGCTGAAAAAAATTTCTTTTACTGAGACCCTTCACCACAATGTGCCCATAAAATAACCTACTTACGAGTGCCATGGGTAATAGAAAACCCTGATATGCAAATCTTTTCATTTGTCATTCATTATCTAATTCATTCATTTATAATATACCTCATAAAGTCTTTCATTTTCCTTTCTTTCTTTCTTTCTTTCTTTCCTTATTTGTTAATTTATTTATTTATATTACTTATTTTTTATTTGAAATCATCACTCAGTTAACATTATATCTCCTTTTTGTAAGGAAGTTTGCGATATATGACAAAGTATAATGACAAAAGAAATAGATCAACTGTGGTTATTTTTGTCCGCCTACTCAGAAGTGTTCTTGAATATCCGTGTCATTCATAAAGGGAGTGATTCATGGATTCTTTCAGAAAAATGGCTCTCGCATTTAATATTTTTCAGCCCTGTAACTTATGATAAATTACGAAAATAGTGAGGTCTGGGCGTTTCCAAATATTTATTTCTAGGCGTGCTGCATCACTGCTATTTATATGAATTTACGTACAAGACGTTCATGAGAGGTGTGGAAAAAGATTCGTAAAAAAGCAATGTGTGAATTGAAAAATAACGCTAGTTGTTTACTTTGGTTATCACAGGAAGGGTACTTTTTACTGCATAAAACACGATAAATATGTAAGTTATCAAATAAGTACGAAAATAAGTAAGTAAATGAATAAATCGCGGTTTACGATGGTGTGATAACTGTAAAATTACGATGGGACATTCTGACACAGAGTGTTTTGGATGATCACGTTTCCTAGGCTGTAGTTATACTTGCTGATGGTGAGACTTAAGAAATCTCTTTTTTTCGACTAGATTGGAGGGATTCGACAACATAAAGAGTCAAAAATTTCACAAATCAACGCACCATAGATTATAGAATGGAATTTCAAATACTAGAATCTTGATAACTCGCACATCAATGACTGGTACGTCCATAATGCAGTCGAATTCAGTCGCTGTCTGTAAGAGAGTTCTAGCGGCCGGCTGCTCTGATCGGTAGTTTTCCGTGGTTTCTCCGATCAACACCAGGCGAATGCCGGAGCAGTACCCTAACAAACAAGCCACGGACCGCGCGCGATCTTTCCTCCTCTTTCTTGTCCTATCCTCTGCCCTTACACACACACTTACACTAACATGCACTACACTACCACATATTCCGGGAGACCGGTCGGGAGCTTAGAGCTTGTCCCGGCTGGGGCGGTGCCCCGCTGGTGGGAGAGTCCTGGTTAGGGGGAAACCCCACTAGCCGACGGTAGGGCGGCGCCGGATCTCGCCATGCAGCTGGGGAAGACCACAGCCATCTCCCGCGAAAAAACATGCACTACACTTACGGGACTAATGCCGTTGACGCTCCCGGAAACACGAAAAAATCAATCAATCAATCAATCAAATCCAAAATGCACTTTTCTTTAACTCAAACTTTCATATCTCAAACCTCCACGAATTCAATTTCCATACCATGAACCTTCGTGGTTCTAATCTCTATATCTCGTATTTCCAAACGTCAGGCATTCACAACTCGATTTATCATTGATTGATGCTTCCGGCCACGTCAAATACTGTAATCCGTTAGTTTAGTAATTTTTTTCTCCCGCGAGATGGCAATGATTCCTCCCTTCTTAATGGCGAGAACCGACGCTGATCTACACGTCGCCTTCCGGGGTTCCTCATTCAGGGGTCGCGTTCCTCAGTCATCCTCAGTATCTCTCCCCGGAGGAGCAGCGCTCCAGTCGAGACAAGCCCTAAGCACCCGGCTATTCTTCCGTCCTTCATATCTTCGTGCCCATAACCCGTACCCTTCCTCGATCTTCATTTATCGAGCACGTAGGTCCTGACAGTTCTTCTTTCTCGTTTAGAATCGAAACGTCTATGTGTATTACGTTCCCTGAGTATTATACACTTTCCCTGGGTTCCCTGGGTTTGAGTCATTATGGAAGCATTACCTTTCGATCCTTCACACAGAACATCCATAGACAATGCTCCATAACTCGAACCTCCATTACTCCACTTTTCCTCAATCTCTGTTACTCGAAATACTTTAACTTGTCATTCATAACTCGAACCTCTACAACTCTTACGTCTATAATCCGTCTATCTCTGATTATAGAGGGCATCCCACATAGCTCAAAGTTCTTCTTTCTGTTTTGAAATAGAAACGTCTAGGGTATATATTACTTTAAATCCGACCGTAATCTGCAGCGCCAGTGCGGTCGGGCGCGAAATCTCTCCATTTCCGCAATGCAGAGACCACGTGATCACATTCTCTGGGCTTAAGTCATCATCACTGCCGATGGTGAGACTGGACATATATCTCCTTTTCTACTAGAATCTAAATTCCTCGGACCTGTATATTTCGAAGTTCTAAACTTCGAACCTTAATTTGGAATATCGTAGACTTGCCCATATCAACCTTTTCTGAATCCTTAGCTCTATAACAACCTTTATAACAAAAACGCCGTTACTCCAACGTTCTTATCTTGAACTTCCATAACCCAAACGTCCACTTCTCGTACCTCCATAATTCAAACCTCCGTACAACCAACCAAATAACTCGAACCTCCTTAATTCGAATATTCATAACTCGAACCGACAAATCTCAAATACCAATAGGTCAAACCTCTATTACTTCAGAATTCGAACCTCTGGAACGGGAGTGGTAGGTCAGTGCATTAACTGATGTCTGACGAATTTTAGCGGCCGGCTGCTCCGATCGGTAGTTTTCCGTGGTTTCTCCGATCAACACCAGGCGAATGCCGCAGCAGTACCCTAACAAACGGGCCACGGACCCCGCGCGATCTCTCCTTCCTCTTCCTTGTCCTATCCTCTCAGAGAGAGCGGTTGGGGACTTGGAACTTGTCCCGGCTAGGTTGGTGCTCCACGGGTGGGAGATACCTGGTTGGAGAAAACCCGGCTAGTCGACGGTAGGTCGCCATGCAGTGGGGGAGAATCACCGCCACCTCCCGGTGAAAAAAACATGCACTACACGTACGGGACTAATGACCTCAGCCGGAATTACTAACAATCAATCAATCAATCGAACCTCTTTAATTCGAATATTCATAACCCGAACCGACAGATCTCAAATACCTATAGGTCAAACCTCCATTACTCAAACCTCCAAAACTCCAAAACTCGAATTTCATTTCAGCCACGTCCATAACCCCTCTCATAACCTCCATAACCCCCGTACCCTGTCCCCACATAGCTCAAAGTGAGTCCCTCCCGCTTAAAATCGAAATGACTAGACTGTACGCAGAGCACAGTAGCCTCGACGCGAATCAGCGCAAAGTCCCTCCACTTCCGCGTGCGCGACGGCCCGGCGCGGGGCGGCGCAGTCCGAGCGTCTCGCGTGTCCGTCCGTGCGGGCGGCCGCTCCCCCGAGGCCCCTAAATAGCGGCAGGCGGTGGGCGGGGCGCGGTAGGCGTGGCCGCGCCCGCGGTCGCACTGTGGACGCCTCAGTTCCGCTGCGGCGAGCGCTCGCCTGGGCGCGCGGCGCGGATCGGGTGTCCCCTCCTTTGCAGGCTGGGAGCCGGTGGGTGGTGTTGTTGGGATTGATTGATTGATTTTTTCGTGTTTCCGGGCGCGTCAACTGCTTTGGTCATTAGTCCCGTTAGTGTACTGCGTTTTTTTTCGAGATGGTGGTGGTCTTCTCCCGCTGGATGGCGAGATCCGGCGCCAACCTACCGTCGGCTAGTGGGGTCTCCCCTAACCAGCACACTCCCACCAACGGGACACCGCCTCAGCAGCGACAAACAGTGTGTGTGTGTAAGGGGAGAGGATAGGACAAGGATGAGGAAGGAAAGATCGCGCGCGGTCCGTTGTCAGTTTCGTAGGGTACTGCTCCGGCATTCGCCTGGTGTTGATCGGAGAAACCACGGAAAACTACCGATCAGAGCAGCCGGCCGCTAGAATTCTCCTCCAGACAGCGACTGAATTCGACCTAGCTGAAAATCTAGTGTCGAAAATCCTGCCGCCGTCAGGACTCGAACCTAGGACCTCCTGGTCAGGGTTGTTGGGTGGAGTAGGGTGGCATTGGATGGCGTTGGGTGGTAAGGGGGGTTGGGAGAGGTTGGTTGGGGTTAGGAGCGGTTGCGTGGCGTTGGGTGGCGTTCGCTGAAGTTGAGTGGGTATGCGCTGAACTGGGTGGGTTTGAGCAGGGTGGTGTTGGGTGGGGCATGATGGGACCGACCGACCGACAGACAGACCGACTGTCAGTTCGACCTACACACCGACCGATGGACACCCCGACCCACCAGTATGCATTTGGAAGGGCGTCACCGGCGGTTGCGATATGAGAGCTTCAGTGCCGCAGCAGCGAGCATTTGTCTGAGCGCACGTCGCGGATCGGGTGACACTGAAGACGGATTGGGGACCGGAGGGGTGGGGAGGAGAGGGGCGGGGTGAAGAGGGGCGGGGCGGAGATTGGCGGGGGGAGTGGAGCGTGATGCAGTGGGGTTGGGTGGAGATGGGCGGGGTGGAGAGGGAGGGGTGGACAGGGGCGGGTTGGAGAATGACGAGGTGGTTCAACTGCAAGAACGCACGGTTGATGCCGCCTAATGAACGCGAGTCCGTCGGACGGTAAGAAAAACCCCACTGGCAGGTCGTCGACCGTGAAACCAGTTGGTCGTTTCGTCGTCTATTCTGCGATGTCTATTCTGTGATGTGATCGATCTACCGTTAGACTGACCGACCTACCAAACGAGCGGTTGGTTAACCTTCCGAAACGGCTGACTGGCCGACAGACCGTGCAGCCGGCAGACTGTGCGACCGACAGACTGGGCGACCGACAGACTGGGCGACCGACAGACTGGGCGACCGCAGACTGTTCGACAGACCGACTGCCCGACAGTATGACCGTCCAACCGATCGTTCGATCATCCGTCTGTCCATATTCTGTACATCTGTGTCTGTCCTTGTTTCATTGAATGTGTCTATCCATTTGCCTATCCATACATCTGTCTGCCCATCCGTTTTTCCGTCCGTCTGTCCGTCTCACGGTCCATGTGTCTGTCCTTCTGCCTGTCCATCTGTCGCTTCATTGGACGATGTACGCGCATCCTGCCAGAATCCCGTCTACAAATCGTCCGTCTGTCCGTCCACCTGCCTATCTATCTGCCCGTTCACCACCCACCCATCGTCACGCAGTCCAGACCGCAACCCGCCACACATCAGCGACACACACACACACACCAAGAAAAAAACGCCCACACACACACGCACACACACACACACACCGAGAAAAAAACGCCTACAGTAATAAATTAAGTTCCTTTGAGACTTGTAACCGTTAAAATTCGTCCTCCGAATTAGAATGTCCTCCGGTCGCGGTAGCATCTTTGAAGAGCGTATCCAACGAGTTTGAGAGGACGGGTTCCGCGCAACACGAGCCTCTGGGAAGAATCTTTCTCTCTGCGCCGCCCGGTCGATGGATCGATTGCTGAGTCGGCGCGCCTGGAGCCGTGCCCATCGCCCGGTCGACACGCGCGCCTCCAAGCACGCCGCTGACTCACCGCCAGCACGGGTCCCACCGCTTCCACGGCGTCAAAGCGGGCACGTGCGGCAAGTGGAAGTACAGTGAAACCTGCCTTAAGCGGTCACCAACTGTTAGGGCAAAAATTCACCGTTATACTCCGATTTACAGTAGGCGGTCACCACCGTTAGAGCAAAAATTGGCCGTTAAACCCGATTTACTAGTAGGTCCCGAAAGGTCACGAGCTGAAGAACCTTCCATGTCTTCAAAGTGTATGTGCGGCAAGTCGAAATACAATGAAACCTGACTTAAGCGGTCACAAACGTTTAGGGCAAACATTTGCCTTTATACTACGTGTATACGTAGTGTCTCTACAAGATGACGAACTGGAAGAATACTTCCATGACGTCAAAGAGGGCACGTGCGTTAAGTGGAAATACAGTGAAACCTCATTTAAGCGGTCACTAACGGTTGGACAAACAATGGCCATTGTATTCCGATTTAAACATAGTGTCCCTTCAAGGTCAAGAGCGGGAAGGACCCTTCCATGTCGTTAAAGGGGGCACGACCGTCAAGTGCGAAAAAAAGTGAAACCTGACTTATGCGGTCACCAACGGTTACGGCAAAAATTGGCCGTTACACTCCGATTTACACGTAGTGGCCCTTCAAGATCACGAGCTTGAAGGAGGCGGGGATATTGTCATTCGATCACGAGCATCGTTACAACTTGAAATTTTGGTATTGAAGCTATCATGTGGATGACAATGCTCCCCCCTCTCCTTCCAGCTCGTGACCTTGAAGTGCCACTTTTTTTAAATCGGAGTATAATTGAGTTGGCCGCTTAATAAAGGGTTACTGGAATCATAAATTGAATCTAATGGCTGTGTAATTAAATATGTTCCCTTTACAAATTTTAATTACCAAAAATGACAAAATACAATATAAGTAGTTAGCTTCATGTACCTCCAGTCGGTCAATGTCAAAACACACCCTACACATGTCACCACTCTCTTAGTCCAGAAACGTACTTTCTGTCCTCGGTCAATCAAACTAGCAATGAAGATTTGATGGTTCAATTCAAACCTTGTAGAAACTCTACTGCAAAGTTTGACTGACAAAGTAGTTACGAATGACCGTTAGATGGAATTTATGCATGTGGGGTGCACTGCGAATCCCCAAAAGGTTCCCACAGAAGGAAATCACACATTAGCAAAACATACGAATGCTCTGAAATGGGAGAAAGGAACGTTTTATTAGGAGATATAGTAAACTCCGGTTATAGTGAACTTGGATATAGTGAATTCTCGGGCATGGTGAACTTAAGTCACTGGTTCCTTTTCACGTTAGTTAATGTCTTATTTTATGTGGCGAGACTCGGGCCATCAGGCCCGCTCTTCCGTTTAACCACGCAAATTTCCCTACGCTCCTTTCACCACTTAGCGGAGAAAAGAGGTATTATCTTGGGCGACGAAACAGGCGGAACTCAATTTTGCTCAGAGGCTTCATTTAGGCTTGAGGATGTTTCACATGCAGTAAATCTACTACATGGGACAGCCGGCTTTACTTTCCCTCCGAAGAAAGGCTTACGAAGGATTTTTTCGCCCTAAAAATCCACGGCTTCGATCGGGTTTGAACCCGCAAACTCGGGTATAACAGTACAGTACGCTGACCGTTATGCCACCGAATCACGTACGTTATAAATAAGCATAAGAAGATTGGGTTATAGTGAACCTGAACATCGGCTATTGTGAACGTAGGGAATACGTCCTGGATGCTAATTGGAGTTCCTATGTTATTAGGGGAGTACAAGAGCCTTCGGAGAGCGGAATGGTGTTCGAACAGTGGAAGAGGTATTGAAAGGTTTCAAGACAGCATTACGATACTTAGAAACAAAGCACAAACTCGAACTAGAGAAGGATCTAGAGAAATTACTAATAAAAAGTAAACGAGGAAATGTTTGAAAATAATTGATTTTTTAAGGACAAATGAAGATATTGAAATATTCAGTTCGG
This sequence comes from Teleogryllus oceanicus, assembly GCA_964035755.1. Lineage (NCBI taxonomy): Eukaryota > Metazoa > Arthropoda > Insecta > Orthoptera > Gryllidae > Teleogryllus > Teleogryllus oceanicus. The sequence continues at coordinate 51,630,401 of CAXIVR010000013.1, forward strand.
CTGGTAAAATTGCGTATCTCTATATTAAAAATCAAACATTGTGAGAAATTCTATTTAATTTTGACATCATCGGATATAGTGAACCAAACCTGTGAGTTCCCAGACGTTCACTATAACCGGAGTTGACTGTATTCATTAAAATTTTCCGTTGTTACTTGAAACAGAAAGTATTCTCCCTGCATGGTAATTGACTCGGGATGTCATCAATCGAATTAATCTGACAATGCGTCTCGTCGTAGGAAGATATAAAATCAACAGTAATCTCCGCTACTTTCCCACGTTTTGGTATAATGCAGTTCAAAATCGCATCAGGTGACCGCTTAGAAAAGTTTAATCTACAAAATGTGCCTGTCTCCTTATGGGCCTAGTCACGTGGTCGGTGAAAAGAGGGAATATTTACACATCTCTTAAGGAAAAGTGAATTGTTTTCACAGAAAAGCACCTTTGTGTAGATGGCCGCTTAATTGAAACTGCTGTTTGAGCAGGCATTAATGTTGATTAATGAAATGGTTCCTATCTCCCGGTTACTCTTACACCTTATTAATCTGATAATTTCCCTGTCCCACTGCCGATTATTCCCATATTTCAATCTTTCCCCGTACAAAAATAATTTTCCTTCAAGGGATGGATTCAGACATTTGTTGGTCCAGGTGTCGCGAACCGGTCAATATGGCAAAATCTCTTGTGAATTATTACCAGCGTACTTAATTACTTATTTATAATGAGGGACACAGGAGTCGTATATAATGGGTATCATAAACTCTTTCCGTTTCAAATACGAGGGTGTTCGTAATTTTTGGCTGTCTGCTTCATCGCGCTGACTACTTGCACAGAAACCTGTGAAAACGTTTCGAAACTAAACACAAACCACAAAAAAATCGTATAATATTAATAATAATAATAATAATAATAATAAAAATAACAACAACAACAACAACAACAACAGCAACAACAACAACAGCAACAACGAACTGATCATAATTAAAGAAAGTAACTATTTACATTGATACTCGAGGAAATCAAACATTTACTCACTGCTTTTAAAACGTGCACTTTTCTTCACTGATTTCATACCATCTACGACCATATATATATTTTAATGGTTTATTCTTTTTGAAATCAAAAAAACTAAATATAAAACAAAACTTGGTCTTCAACAAAACCTTTTAAGCTGCTTATAAAGAAAATAGAAAGTTCATCCCACTCTCCTGTTGATCTGCAGTCTCGTGTAAAAATAAGTTTATTGTTTTATTATTACTATTATTATTATTATTATTATTATTATTATTATTGCAGCTTGTGGAGTGGCTCATGGGCAGCGTACTAGTTTTCCGTCCTGTGGTCCCGGATTTGATTCCCGGTTGAAGTAAAAATGGAGTTGTAGCTTTCCTTTAAAATCGTCCCAGTTTCTGTAGCTGTGTGGCGAAGAAAAGCTCAAGCAGGCGGATATTGCCAGTGACGGTGAAGAGGTCATGTTTGCCTCATTTCATTCTTACGCCCAAGCATGGGACTTGAACTAGGTCCAAGCAAGCGGGACACCGGTAGCTTTTTTTTTTTAATTTTTTTAACATTTTTCCGTCATTTTTTATGAATTTTTTGCCAATTTAATGGATTTTAATGTCATTTTTAATAGTACTCGTTTCAAATAATATTTACGAGATGCAACAAATGTTCTTCACAAAATTACTCAGTACCCTATTTATTCGATCAGAAATTGTTTTCGCAGCCGTTGTGAGTATGTAATTCTTGTGACGTATGTCAGCGCCTATACTGGTTCGTCCGATTTCGGGATAACAAAAGATAGAGATATCCTGGTAAGAAACAGTCCAAACCAAAAGTTTGCTTGCTGAGTTCACTCATATGAATGGACGAAGGCTCGATTACTTCAGTAACGTCTCCAACAGCTTGAGTTGTGCATCCGAATTGGTTTTGATGGTTCCTTGATTTTAACGCATTTTAAGGCATTTTAAGAAAATCTTATTGATCATTTTTGGCGATGTTTTAGGTCATCACAATCCGCCCCCTAATTATCACCATTCCTTCATACAATTGTGTACGAACCGCATTACGAATTATTTAACCAATGAAAAAGTACAAGAGGTGCTAGTGTTACGTGATACTTACTATGAATTCACAAGCGTCAGCTCCAGCGTTGCAAAACAGCCGAGGAAGCGGTGAAGGAGTGTGTTAAATGCCCTTAGAACAGAGATGACTTTGTATCCTGTGCAGCGAAAAGACTCGCTGGTTGTCTAGCAGCCAGCGTTCACTGGGTTTATTGATTTCTTTGTATATACGATCCCTGCAACGGTGATTCAGGTTTATGGCCCGGAAGTTATAAACAGAGACGAACAGAACCGAAGTTATTCTGATGTCGTTTTAGCAATGTAAATATATATTTAAATGGTACTTTCCCAAAATACGTATTTGTATGAAGTAATATGTACATAAAAGTCTGACCCGGTTGCTTGGAGTAGCATTTAAGTACGCAAATGCTGTGTCGCTGAGTCCCGGACATGGGATGATGTATTTATGACATTATTATGCTGTTCAAAATACTCCAAACGTGAGAGAAAGAATGATATGAAGGTGATCGTATGATAGAGAGATTGTAAAATCAATAGGACTTTCCTATTTCTTGAAGCATTAGATTGACCGATTATTTCATTCCTTCCTCCCTTCATGAAAATTTCAAAAGAGGTCCCATAGCATTACGTAATAAAACATATTTTCGTGAATATGATAAATTCGAAATGATGATTTTTTTCATAAACATCATCATTTTCTTTTTTAAGCCGACAAGTGTGGAATCGATTCACGACTTTTGAAAAGTGACCCTCCAAACCATCTGGCAGACTTGTAAACGGTTCTATTAATAGAAGGATTCAGGTGTAAAACACGGTAACCCACCTAAAAGCGTTTGCGAGTTGTAAGCAAGTGAAATTTTTGCTGTAAGAGGTTTAAATGGAGTGCAGAAATAAAACAGCAGCTGGGACAACTGTGCACCTAAATTTGGACAATCGGAGAATCACAGCGCATAAACATCAGATGGAAGCGACAAAAATTTAATGTCACAAAAACTATAACTCTGAAGGTTACCATCTTTTACTCCAGCGCCCTTCAGTTCATCATTTAGGTTGTAATTTCAATATGTTTTATCTATTGGTAAACATGTCAAATGTCATTAAAAATATTACTTCAAAAGGGGGCCCAGGGAGGGGTATAATTGTAGTTTCCTCCCTCTTGTTTAAGAGTGAACATGCCCATACTTCTCATAATAAAATAATTACCGTATTTACACGAATATCTTCGCACCTATTTTCATCAAGTAAAATACAAAAATCATGGTGCGCATTAAATGCAATGGGGCATTCATTCGAGTGCAAATCCGTTCGGAAGAACGCCAATAACTCATTCATTTTTTTGTTTATTACGTCACAATGGATTGCTGGAATTTTAAATTAACTTCGTTTTCATTTATCTATTATTGACGGGTTTTAGTAACGATATGGAAAGCAGTGAGAGAGAACATCTTATGATGTTTCATTAAAGCGCACATCAATTTAAAGTGAATAAGATAGAATGCTAATTATGTCTACAATAAATCCAATAATGTATTACGTAAATGTGAATAAAATACCGTATTTATTATTCTGTCACTGATGCCATTACATTCGATCAAACCTTTTTCATAGTTATAATTTCAAATATAGGGTGCGCATTAGATTCAATGTCCATTATATTTGCGTAAATACGGTTGATCTAAATCCATTGACTTTAGGAAAACTAATAATTTCTCTTGTAAACTCCCAATGTTGCATAGTAACCTTCACCTATATTCTCACAAATTCTTACACCCCAGTCCCTCAGAGACACTGTCTTGTGCAAACATCCTGTTAAACAAACGTAGTTGTAACTGCTTCCTCCCAGAAGTTGGAAGTAACCTAGTCCCGAGAACTTCTGAAACGAGAGGTATTGAGAGTTGTTTCAACGAGAATGTTACAGATGGAACATCTGGAGACCTGTTTTGACCTGACGAAAATAGTTTATCGCTGACGTTGCCAGCTGACGGAAATAGTCCATTTTAAATAGTACTCGAGTAATTTTAAGAATGTAGTTACGTGCGAGTGTTGGTTCATATTGTATTTGGTTATATTCTTATGGTTCATATTGTATTTGTCTTTCTAATGGTTATGGTATTGGTTCATATTTTATTTGTTTTTCTAATGGTTATGGTGTTGGTTCATATTGTATTTGTCTTTCTAATGACTACGGTATTGGTTCATATTGTATTTGTTTTTCTAATGGTTAAGGTATTGGTTCATATTGTATTTGTCTTTACTATGGCGGACTGGAGAATATCCTCCTTATGCTATAAGACATGTCGACCTGGGCGTGATTTGGGCTAGATGGGAGTGGAAGTTGAGGATGGTTTGACCACAGAATAGGTACTGCCCGGAAAGGAAAGCTACCCTCAATTCCTGCGCCGATACAATGCGCACGGTCACCATATTGAAAGTGTGTAAACAGATCTACGACCTGGCATTTGTTTTGTGGTGAACGCTGGTGAAGGTGACTTTTCTTCGCTTTACTTGTATTTGGTGTGTGTGTATTACTAGCAAAAACATACGTAACCCGAGGGGACATTAGCTTCGTATGTGCAAACATTAAAATCGCACATAGACAAATATTAATAAAAAAATATATAAAAAGTATAAAGTTATAAAAAATATCTAGTAGCGCTACGGAATGGCACATACTTTCTCGTATTAGTTTACTATTCTCTTTGGCCTGGGCTAGTGTATTGGACTTGTCACATACTTTATCCAGTTGCCATTTACCTTCGCCCAAAGAAAATTTTTGAATTTTTTTCAATTCTTCGGTTTCTTAATAGTAGAATCGAAATATTACTTTAAGAATATTAAAGAAATGTAAAACCTCGTCCTAAATTACAATTTTCATTAAAAAATATGGAGCCGTGTTGAAGCGTTACTAAATGTGCGAAATTGAATCTCTTTTTCACAGATAATTTTTTAGTTTCGGAAAATTCGGTTTATTTATAGACATTTAAAGGACTTGAACTCACCACTGCAATAGTGTTTACAAATTTCTGGAAATGTGCATATTAACGGCGTGACAAATTTTCAAAGAAATTACAGTTACGGTGTCATCCAGGCCAAAGGTTGAACGCCACAATAATTACGTCACTGTAGTGACGTGTAAGGTCCCGATTGAATGGAACCGTAACAGCTGATGACCTGCCAGAGGCAACTCTGAATAAATCGCAGTTATAGGCTGTATTTTATGTGGCATATGGAAGAGAATTTGGGGGTGTGGCAGGGAGGATATGGAGGTTTAGAAAGAGTGAGGCTGGAAGTGTGACGGGGTGCGGGTGGATTATTTCGGAGTCGTGGGGCGGGTGTTTGTGGCGACGTCGGGGTTGCAGGGTGCGTGCCCTCCGGCCAGGAAAATGGCTCACCCGGAGGCGTGTCCGGAAGGAAAAGGGGATTTTTTCCGGGGCCGCGCCCGGAAAACGCGCGGATTACGCAGAGATTTCCCCGGGTGTTCGGATGCACACGAGGCCTGCCTCTGGCCGAAAATGCTTCCCAACACATGCAGATGCCCACAGCACCGCTGCGAAATTCAGGCAAAATTCTACTCCAAACCATCCTGAAACTGATTCAAAAAAGCCACTTCAAGACTCTACGTTTAAAGAAATCATCATGTAATATCTGAGGAAACCAGTTATCGAAATGATTAAAAGATAAAGATAAATTTATTTAAACTGCAATTGGGTGTAACCCGGTGGCAGTTAATTACATAAATAAACCGGGAGCGGTAGCTCAGTGCATCAACTGATGTCACTGTAGCGCCTCTCACCGGGAGGTCCTAGGTTTGAACCCTGACGGCAGCAGGATTTTCGACACTAACTTTTCAGCTAGTTCGAATTCAGTCGCTGTCTGGAGGAGAATTCTAGGGGCCGGCTGCTCTGATCGGTAGTTTCCATGTTTTTTTCCGATCATCACCAGGCGAATGCCGGAGCAGTACCCTAACAAGCGGGTCACGGACCGCGTGCGATCTGTCCTTCCTCTTCCTTGTCCTATCCTTTCCCCTTACACACACACTTACACTAACATGCCACATATCCCGGGAGATCGGTCGGGAGCTTAGAGCTTGTCCCGGCTGGGGCGGTGCCCCGCTGGTGGGAGAGTCCTGGTTAGGGGGAAACCCCACTAGCCGACGGTAGGCCGGCGCTGGATCTCGGCATCCAGCGGGGGAAGATCCCCGCCATCTCCCGAGAAAAACATACACTACACGAACGGGAATAATGACCAAAGCAGTTGCGCGCCCGGAAACACGAAAAAATCAATCAATCAATACATACATAAATAAGATAATAAATGTCATGCAAATATAATAATAATGGTAATAATAATGCTAAAATTATAATAATAACAATAACAAAAATATAAAAACTGCTGATTCTTATTCTTATTCTGAACATTAAATTACGTGAAAAAGAAAAGAAACTTCTATCACTTAAAGCCGCACTGAGTGTTTATACAATTAAGACCGCCCTGCACTTCACTTCACTTCACTTCACTTCACTTCACTGCATCGAGCTGCAATGTCTTTCTTAGCACTTGTTCTTTCAATTTCACAACGCCACTTTACTGCAAGCCACTGTACTCAATTAATAATAATAATAATAATAATAATAATAATAATAATAATAATATATAAATATGATAATGCAACTTACTTTATGTAATTGTTACTTTACATGCTACACTGATGTTTAAAATAGATTGAGACTGCTATTCGATTAAATGAAATTATCAAGAATTAATTAAATTAACATGGATTATCGTTAAATTAATTATTATGAAACAAATTTGTTTCATAATACTTTACTGTTAATAAAGAAACCTTCCCCTCTTGATTTTTTTAATACACTTAAAAATGAGTAAGGATTTTCTAAATAAAGGTTGTTATAAGGAATTGTGAATTAATGTGTTGTAAACAATACTTTGTAAGTAATTTAACAAGTATTAAAGAGAATGTTAGATATAAGGCGTCTAATAAGAGTACGAGAAAAAGTTATAACTACTTATTTACATCTTAAAAGACAAAATATATTAGCAGTTACTTTCTGAAAGAACAATCCGTACATTAATCTGCTGTCCTATTTGAAACCCTTAACTATTAAAAGATTTGATAAATATCTTGAATTCGTATTCGAGAAAATTTAGGGTTTGTCATAACTTTAATTTATTTATTTTGACCTTAAATATCTAACCAATATTCCATGATTGGATTTATTTCTCTTCTTATCAGAGTCGAGATATTCACTGGTTCAAAATTTTTCAGTTTTCATTTAGGTCTGATATACCGACGTTGAATTGTAGCCCAACTTACAAGCTCATTTTTGAGTTGTCAGCAAGGAAAGAGTGAGAGAAACTCTTCCAAGTTTTCAAGAGATTATGGAACTTTTGCAATTGAAATTCAAATTATATTTGGGGCTTTCTTTGCTTCCAAGATGAAGAATCAAACGTCTGTTTTTGTAGATATCAACTTATAATTATTACTCGATAGTAATGAAATATTTCACCTAGAATAACCGATGCTAGCCATTTCGTTGTTCCTACAAACATAAACAACAATTTTTTCTTGTAAATTAATATTTTTCAATCCACGAATAAGAATTGTATTCAGCTACAACAACAGTTGACGTATGTAATAATGAGTAAGTTTTGATTGTTCTTGACAACAATCACACACATTTTCTTTCTTCTTCCCACCCTACCCACTTTCTGGTCTCGATTTTTTACTTCTTCTCAATACTAGCAAGAGAATTTCTCTGTTGTATTTTATTGTTATTTAATAAATATATCTATGAAAACTTCAATTTTTATTCAAAAAATGTATATATTAGGTGGTTAGGCGGAAGACCACGCCTGATGGTCCGAGTCTCGGCACATAAATAAAGTATTATTATTATTATATTATTATTATTATTATTACAGAAGAATCGTAAACTAAGGAGAAATTATGGAGAAAACATGAGGAGGAGGGTAAATAAAGGGATATGCAGGGAAAAAAGGGGAAGAAATGACAAGAAAAGAGGAAGGAAAGTAGTGAAGAGAAGAGAAAGGAGGAGGAAGGAAAGAAAACAATGAAGGTGAGGAAGAAAATTGAGAGAGAAGAGAATGAGGGATAAGAGAGGGAAAAAGAAAGGACAAGAAAAAAAAAGAAATACTTTTCCTGAGGGAAAATGTATTAAGACCAAGAAATTGTCTAGAAGGTCGCATAAAATACCTGGTAGAATTGGTTCTCTCCAGAGACGCACGAGAGCGCCGTGGTCTTTCGGGACACCCTATGCCCTAGTGAGAGCGCGCGCGCGTGTATGTGTGTGTGTGTGTGAGGCCGAGAGTAGAGAAAGGAGTCGAGAGGAGAGAGGGGAGGAAGAAATGGAGAGGATAATACAAAAGGAAACGAAAAAAAGACAAAAAGTAAAATGAAGAATGCGTTCAAACCAAGAAATGCTCTAGAAAGACGCTAGAAGTCTAAGAACGTTGTACATTATTTCTCTTCGGGGCGAACGCTAGCACCTAGCCCTGTGCTTTGATGAGCGTATGTGCACGAGACGCAGTTGATACTCCGCTGTGAAGACTTTATATGTGTGTGTGGCTGTGTGTGAAAACAGAGAGGACAGAAAAGAGTCGAGAGGAGAAATAGACATGAGAACGAAACGAAAGAGAGGCTTGGAAAGTGAAGAAGAGGAACATGAAAAAAGATGAGAAAAAAAAAAACAAAAAGAGAGAAGTGTGCAGAGAAGACTAAGAAACCGAATAAACGGACGCACAAAGCACGTAAAGGGCCAGGAGCTTTCACAACTTCTCCTTTCCGCAACGAATCGCATTTCGAAATGGTCGCGTTTGCCATTGGTTCTCTCCGGGGACGACTGCCGCGCCAAGGCGTTTCGGGGCACCCTGTGCTCTGGCGAGCGTGTGTGCACGGAGCGCAGTTGGTACCCCGCGGGTGAGGACTGTGTGTGTGTGCGAGGGTGGGAGGAGGCGTCCGCCGGGCAATTCGCCGCGTGGGCGCCCTTTTGCGCGCCCATGAATACATGCATGCGGGAGCAGCGCCCCGCTCCCCCCCCACCCCCCACCCCCACGCAGGGGGGCGTGGCCATCACCCCGTGGCGACGCAGCTGCACCGCACATCATACCTTGGCGCTCGCACTGGGGTAGCAGCTTCCGTTGCGTCTGAGGCGGCTTATGACAGTGGCGGATTTTTGACACTAGCTTTACATTGATTTATTTAATGTGGCGTCTCAAGGTCACGAGCAGTAAGGTGAGATTCACATGGTCAATCAATCGGTAGCTCCAATCCAAAAAATTGAATCGTAATAAAGCTCCCCATTGGCGTCTGAGGCGGCTTCTGACGGTGGCGGATTTTTGACACTAGCTTTACATTGATTTATTTAATGTGGCGTCTCAAGGTCACGAGCAGTAAGGTGAGATTCACATGGTCAATCAATCGGTAGCTCCAATCCAAAAAATTGAATCGTAATAATTGGATGATAGACCCCCTCTGCGTACAGCTCGTGGCGTTAAGGCGACGCGTTAAATAAATCGGTGTGTACAAAGCTGGTTCGATTTCAGACCCGGCCTCGATTGAATGATTGATTACTGATTTGGGGAGTGTCATCTATTGAGAGCATTAGACCCGTAAGTGTAGTGCATGTTTTTCATGGTGGGGGCGGTGGTGATCTTCCCGATTGGATGGCAAGATCTGGTGCCGACCTACTGTCAACTCGCAAGGTTTTCCCTAACCTGGTATCTCTCATTAGCGGGGCACTCCCAAGCCGGGATAAGTTCTAAGTCCCCGTCCGGGCTTCCGGCATGCGTGGAAGTGTAGTGCATGTTAGTGTAAGTGTGTGTAAGGGGAGAGGATAGGACAAGGATGAGGAAGGAAAGATCGCGCGCGGTCCGTGGCCCGTTTGGTAGGGTACTGCTCCGGCATTCGCCTGGCGTTGGTCGGAGAAACCACGGAAAGCTACCGATCAGAGCAGCCGGCCGCTAGAATTCTTCTCCAGACACCGACTGTAGTCGATCTAGCTGAAAAGCTAATGTCGAAAATCTTCCCGCCCAGGAGAGTGAGAACCTAGGACCTCCCGGTCAGAGGCGCTGCAGTGACATCAGTTGATGCACTGAGCTACCGCTCCCGGTTAGATTTCTCTGGTTTCGCCGATCAACACCAGGCGAATGCCGGAGCAGTACCCTAACAAAAGGGCCATGGGCCACACGCGATCTTTTCACCTTCCTTGTCCTATCGTCACCCCTTACACACACACTAGCAAGCACTACACTACCAGTCATGCCGGGGGACTTTGAACGACTGGGGCGGGGCACCGCTGGTGGGAGATACCTGGTTGAGGAAAACACTGCTAGCCGACATGTAGGTCGACAGCGGATCTCATCCTTCAACAGGTAAAAATTTCTCAGATCCTCACTTCAGAAACAAACATCTCAAAATCGACTACACTTACGGGACTAGTGATCTCAGCAGTCGACGAGCTCGGAAACATCATCCAATGTATCAGTTCAAATGAATCCAACCTGAGAACCCCTCTTCATCTGAGAACAAGAGCTTGTTTTAGCAGGAGATATACATCTGCTCTCTCCTGCATACGTGTATTTTCCGCCTCACCTCACTGCGTCCTTTCAAAGAGGCTGTCTGCGTGTGTGGTATATCCACCTGCAGGGATCTGGGTAACCGCGTGCTCTGCCGTAACCTCAGCTCTCAGTTTACGAGGTGCGTTTCCACAGCCAGGTCTTTTTCCTCGGGTGATGCAGCACTTGGCGGCCTGCGTGTTATCCGATTTCCTTCTCCTCTCTCTCTCTTCTCCCTTTCTTCTCCGTGTTTGACGCTCACGCGAAATCAGGTGCGCGCTATTGTCTGGTGTTTGCGGGATCAACATTCCCTCCAGGCCTTTTTTCTTTGTTTTATAAATAAAGCTGATAATATTGATATAGAAACAACGGAACGTCCTTATGTCGTATGATTTGTGATATTGAATAACCTCAGACTCCTTAGACTTGTATTGATTTCTGTGCTATGTGTTTTATAATATTGATTTTTTTTTCTTTGCCTCGTCGATATCAATTTTCAACATGTTATCAAATACACGTCTACAAAGGTACATCTATTTCTTAGGCGTCATCTGACATCTCTTTTTCCTCTTCGATTATTAAATTTTGGGAAAATATGGTCCATGACGGTGTTTTTTCGGGAAAAAATATTAGCAAGTGTTTCTTTCTGATTTCAATTTAAGTTGCTTGTTATAATGTATGCCACAATGTCAAAATACACTAATTATTTAGCAGCTGGTTATATTTTGATAAAATTTCGAATTTTCAATTTCGAAATTTGCGTCTTTTCTACGACCAATTAATTGTATATTATCATCTGATAGGAACATTCTCTAAACACTGTTAAAAATCAAACAAGTTTTCAGCATTCATTTAGATTGTGTTTTTCTTTTTTATTCGAATTTTGATCGTTGTATTTTTTCTTCCGAAAACGATTGCTTTTCCTTGTAAAAAGCATTTTCATGTTTAAAATTTATACTATGTAAATAAATAAGTAAGTAAATAAATTATATATATATAATATATTTATATATATATATAATATATATATATATATATATATATATATATATTTGATGGAAATAAAACTAAAATATTAATGATCCAAGTCATATTGATTCAATTCAATTACTGAACAATTAACAAGATTGGTTTGGAAAGACTCTTATCCAAATGTCGTGTATCACTTCCCAAAATTATAAGTTTAAAAGGGGGGAAATTGGAAAAATTATTATTATCTTTTATTACGTAGAAATAGAAAGGCAGGAAGAAAAAGATATTTCCACCCATATGGTACTACACAATTTTATTACAATAATAAAACTTTGGAATACCCTGACCGGTGTCAGGGTATTATCATACAAATAAAAGAAAATACAAATGGAATCACGAGTTCGGTTGTTAATTTTTTTTTCTGTCAGTCAACAGTATTGCTCTTCGCTTTCCTGGGTATTTCTTTATAAAACGTTACATCTTTGCCATGACAAACCCAAAAAATTGTAGAAAAAAATTAACATAAAATTACATTTGAAATTATAGAATAAATATATTAAATATTTGAAAATTTGAAAATTTTCATGGGGGACCCGGTCCCCCTCTCGTTCGCACCCTGTTAGAGATGGGCTTAACAGCTTTTCTTCAGTAACTGTTACTACCATAACAGTTGACTTGTAATAGCTTTTATTAATAACAGCTGAAACATAACAGGTCTATGATCAGCAACCTAAGATGGCCGACTGTTAAGAGAAAAATCAGTTGTGGCGACTGCTACGAGTTAAACCACGCAAATCAATTAATGTTGGTAGAACCGAAAAGCATGTGCAGGTACCTTACGGCGCTTGCTTGCACTATTTTCCAAAACGTTTGGACTGAGAAGTAGCTGATATGAACGAGATTGGATGATGTGCCAAGGAATAATAATTCATATAATAATGTGTAACAAATTTGTATACAATATTACTAAAATAAAAGTGATTCGTTATTCGTTTTCAGATTACAAATATTCTTTCAAATATGCAACTTGTACATAGTGAAGTGTGGAGTGCCAAAAATAATGAGAAACTGTTTTTACTTACCTATAGCTAAAGTGGTAATGACTGTCTAAAATCAAAGATTATAATGCGAATTATTTACCGTAAATCATTTTATTTTATCGGATCTAGGGAAGTATTAGTTTATTACACATAAACAGCAATGGGACAGAAATAAGTAAACTATCATATTGGGCGGATTTAATTTAAAGAACAAACTTCTTATTGAAGTGTATACAATAAGGTATTAAAAAATATTGTGACACATGGTGGGTAATAATGAATTATGTATTAATGAATCTCTAATTTGAACAATCGTAATTAGCTGCAGTGAAGCTGTTATCGTACAAAATGGTTGCCACAAAAGCTTGTAGTTGTTCAGACTTGACCCAGGAGATTGCAGCGCTATGAATTTCAACCGAAACTTCCAATAACAGTTTAAACGAATTAACTGATATTTTGCGTAACTGTTACGAAACGTTAACTGTTAAGAAATAACAGTTTAACTGTTAACGGCACGTCCCTACACCCTGTGTGCACACCTACCCTCCTACACCACCCGTTCCTTGTTGGTCGGTCTTCTCGCGATCGTCAGCCGTTTGTCTCCCAGAGCGACGCGTTCGACAGTCGCGGCGCGGCAAAGAGCTTCCATTCCCGGAGCTCCTCTCACTGCTCGCTCGCTGTGACGTCGTGTGCCCTCTGTGGTGCCCGCGCAGCTGATAGCGCCGCGCCTTGTCGCGCTCGAAGTCCTCTTGCCACTGGAGAGGAGAGCTCCGAGAGAGGGGGAAGTGGGGAGAGGGATGGGGCCGGGGGGGAGGGGGTGAAAGGGAGAGAGGAGGGGGCAAGGGAGGGAGAGGAGACGGAGGGGAGAGAGGGAAAGAATCGAGGAATAGGGGGGGGGGAGGAGGGGAATGCTGGAGAGAGAGAGAGAGAGGAGATGGAGGGAGTAAGAGGGAGGAGGAGGGGGAGGGAGGGCAAGAGAGGGAGGCAGATGAGGACGGAAGGACATCGAACACCGATGATGGTAGATTTTTCTCATTAGGTAGATAGGTTGAATTCAGTCGTTGTCTGGAGGAGAATTCTAGCGGCCGGCTGCCCTGATCGGTAGCTTTCCGTGCTTTCTCCGATCAACTCTAGGCGAATGCCGGAGCAGTAACATTACCAACCGGCAACGAACCGCGCGCGATCTTTTCTTCCTCTTCCTTGTCCCATCTTCACCCCTTGCACACACACACACACACTTACACTAACACACATTTCTTTTGTAAATAACAAACAATGTACACATTTCTGGAAGGTTTATATGTTCCTGCAATGCAAATTTTTGTCTAGAATGCATTTTTCAAACCAACTTTTGAGTGCTTATTGCGGCTTAGCCATTGGGAATATCGAAGTAGTTAATTAGACTAAATAAGCTTAAAATTGTCTAATAAGAGCTTATTTTCCAGATTTCGACGTGTCCGCCTGAGCCACTCTATATTTTTTTCCGTCGCTCCTTCCGCGTGAGTAGTGATGGCAAATTTTACCAAAACATGGATACATCCATGTTTCGATTCATCGCTAAAGGGATATCGATGTCAATGAAAACATCGAAGAATCTATTTTTAATTACAGTATTAAAGAGATATACTTTATTGTTTGGTTACCAACATTTTAGTAGAACCTTAATAAAAATTATAACGGAATGCAAAGAAAAAAACCGGGAGCGGTAGCTCAGTGCATCAACTGATGTCACTGCATCGCCTCTGACCAGGAGGTCCTAGGTTCGAGTCCTGACGGCGGTAGGGTTTTCGACATTAGCTTTTCAGCTAGATCGAATTCAATCGCTGTCTGGAGGAGAATTCCAGCGGCCGGCTGCTCTGATCGGTAGTTTTCCGTGGTTTCTCCGATCAACACCAGGCGAATGCCGGAGCAGTACCCTAACAAACGGGCCGCGGACCGCGCGCGATCTGTCCTTCCTCTTCCTTGTCCTATCCTCTCCCCTTACACAAACACACTTACACTAACATGCACCACACTACCACATATTCCGGGAGACCGGTCGGAAGCTTAGAGCTGGGGCGGTGCTCCGCTGGTGGGAGAGTCCTGGTTAGGGGTAAACCCCACTAGCCGACGGTAGGTCAGTGCCGGATCTCGCCATCCAGCGGGGGAAGATCACTGCCATCTCTGCACTACACTAACGGGACTAATGGCCAAAGGAGTTGACGTGGCCGGAAACACGAAAAAATCAATCAATTAGCAAAGAAAAAATTAACAATAAAGAATATCGTGTTTTGCTACTTTACGCTTTAGTCACCCATTCGTACATCATAGAAGTAAAACCACCTAAAATTCCCTCAGATTGTACATGCAAAATGTGCAGCGTGATAAAGAGAATTACGCGAAACCACGATATTGCTGTGTATTGTTGCTACTCTACAACATGCCTACACACCGTTATTTAATAAAATTTATAAAATTAAAAATTAAAAAACATCCATGTTTTCGCAACAATACATCGATGTGAATAAAGCATCGAAGCAAAATATTATGTTAATGTATAGATGTTTCTATGGAAAACATCATTTTTTTGACATCTCTAAGCGTGAGAATCCAGAAGGTTTAATAAAATTTATCAAATTAAAAATTAAAAATTAAAAAAATATCCATGTTTTCACAACAACATATCAATGTGAATAAAGCATCGAAAGCAAAATATTGATGTTAATGTATAGATGTTTCTAATGGAAAACATCGATTTTTTTTTGACATCTCTAAGCGTGAGAATCCAGAAGGCGTTGGCTGGCACGGCCTCCTGTGCGAGAATGCGGGGCTCGTTATGCCAGAACAATGGCGTCTGCGCGGGGGGAGGCACTAATCCGGGAGCGAGTGGGGGGCGGGGTGAGGGGTGGGGTCGCACCCGGATGCCAGAGTGCCCGGGCGCTGACGGAGCGGGCGATGACACACGGGCCGGGTGCAGGCGGTGCATGCGTGCTCCTTCTTTAGAGGCAGGAACATGAGACACTTGGCGAAAGTACATCGTTGATTTATGTACGGTTCTTCTCTCGTCGTTGCTATTGTGAACTTCATGTGCTTCCGCTTCATCTTCTGTTTTTCATTACCTCGACTTTCTTTTCTTGTGATTAATTTTCTGTTTCATCTTCTTCTCTTTGTTCTTCTGCTCGTCTTCTACTGATTTATCATCATCTTCTGCTTCGTGTTCTTCTCTTCCTTCATCTTCTCCTGCTTGATCTACTTCTTTTGCTTCATCGTCGTGTTCTGCTTCATTATCGTCTTCTGCTTCATTGTCTTCTTCTGCTTAATCGTTTTCTTCTGCTTAATCGTCTTCTTCTGCTTGATCGTCTTCTTCTGCTTCATTGTCTTTTTCTGCTTCATCGTCTTCTTCTGCTTCATCGTCTTCTTCTTATTCTCGTCTTCTTCCGCTTTATCTCTTCTTCGCTTCATCGTCTTCTTCTGTTCATCTCTCTTCCGCTTCATCGTCTTCTTCTGCTTCATCGTCTTCTTCTGCTTCATCATCTTCTGCTTCTTGTTCTGTTTGATCTTTTTCTGCTTTATCTTCTTTTTCCGCTTCATCTATTACTTCTTGTTTTTATTCTTTATAATTTTCCTCTTTTAGATATATAATATCTGTTTTTCTTTATCTCCCTCTATCTTGTTTCATTTTTCTCGCACTTAAAGAACTTAGGTACATTTTAAATTATTATTTGCGTGAAAACTTTACTACTTTAGACCAATGTGATCTCAATTAATATATTGCTTATCTATCTATCTGTAGATTATTTGCTTCTTCGGAATGGAATGAAAAAGTACACTATAAAATTGAAGTGATCTGTTGCTCATGTTAATACAGTTAGACAGATGTAAAAATGTGTAACTCTTAATTTTTCGCATTTTCAGTTCAAAAGAAAAGGACATTGGAAATATTCCTTCTCAAAAATGACGGTCTCTCTGTACGCTCTCAAAGTACAAAATATCTGTATGGTATGATCTAAAAGATGTTTGAAATTAAGTGAGAAATACGTGCAAGT
The DNA here is from genome assembly GCA_964035755.1 of Teleogryllus oceanicus. Taxonomy (NCBI): domain Eukaryota; kingdom Metazoa; phylum Arthropoda; class Insecta; order Orthoptera; family Gryllidae; genus Teleogryllus; species Teleogryllus oceanicus. The sequence goes on from CAXIVR010000013.1 coordinate 51,647,114, forward strand.
CGTACACAGAATCAGGCATGATAGAGACGTGATAATTGTGCACTGAACAACTGTCAATAAACATATGAAGAGTTGATGACAGAGAATCATAGAACACTCCTGCAGATTTAATATACAACTCGTGTAATGTTTGGCAAACACAAGCAAATGAATGGAGAGTCAAGACATTGTCAGGTGTTATCCTTATATAGGGGTAGAAAATGGAAATATACAGAACTCAAAGGGGAAAGGATTGCTCACAGAGCATCGTGATATCGTCAACTTGAAAAACTAAAAATTTTGGTTTATGGATCTCTCAACGACATATTCGAATCATAATGTAAAGAAATAGAAGTTTATAGAATTAGATGTTAATCTTTATTGCATGAGTACATGTTTTGAAAACGAGCGACGTTAGGAGCGAGTTTTTAAATTTGTACGAATGCAATAAAGCATCATTATAAACGAGTTGCATACGCTAATTTGTTTGTATAACAGCATTATAAATTGATAAGAGAATTAAACGTAATTTTGCAAAAAACTTTCTCGTGATGTCTTGGATATTTGACAACCAAAGTCCTCTGGAAAGCAAAATTCATATTGACATCAGTACGAGAAAACGGTGGTCGCCTGTTCCGTTTACCTCCACCTCCCCCCGATTCTCTCGCTGCGATTGGCTGATTATGTGATGATGCTATCATACGTGCAGGAAAATCTAATACGTCATCATTTGTGCCGTAAAATGTCGAATTATGAACGATTTCTTGCAACAGAAAAGGTAGTTTATAATGCTGGTATACAAAAAACAATTATTATTTTTTTGTTATTCGTAAACTCTTTGACTGAGCCCCGCCTTGCATCCTAATAAATGATGCCGCAACTGTCCTTACTTTATTACATTATTTGTAACCTTTGCAATTTTCGAATTTTCAGAGTCTTCAGGGCAAATTCGACTTGCGCAAATTTTATAAGCGTACATCGCTCTATCTGTTTAAAAATGTAAAGAAAACATTTGGACCCGCTTTTTTAAAAAAATGGTTTTTAAATAGCTTTATTAAAGAAAAATTACCGAGAACTACTGACATTTTCAAAAAAGTGCACATGACTTCATTTAAAGGTCTAATTTTAAAGACCGGATTTCATTCACAAAGAAAATCTATACCTCTAATTTTATAGTTCTAGGAAAACATTAATAAAAAATCGTACAAAATGAATTTTTTTATTAAACATTCAGGAAAGTCAAAAAAACTTACATGCCTCATTTTTATAGGAGAACTTTATTCATTGAAAAAAAAAATGAATCTAAAAGTTTCGAGCCATTTTTCTCAAAAAAAGAAAAAATCAAAATGCCATTGAGGCGTAGTGTACAGAACGTCCAAAAACAAAATATCCGAATCAAATTCAAAGGGTCGCAATTAGCCAGATCAAATTGGAATACCAATTTTAGTGAAAGTCCGGCTTACTGTTTGACCGCTCGCGATGTTCGTAGAGAGCGAACGGACGCACAGACGTTTTATCCATACCCAGTGTTTTGTTACCAAAGGCCCACAAACCGTGCAAATCTGCCTACACAATTTTCTATATGCTACATTAAATAGCATACACTTCCCACTTGAAGTCGTGGTAACTAAGGTTATTCTAGGCATTGTCGGATCCCCTGGGTTCCCGAGACTTCCCCACGGGACCAAGAAGTTTATTTTTTGCATTTATTGCCAGCAATGCTAAATTGCTCCATCGTAATTTACAAATTGTGTGTAAATCTTAATAGAGCATCTGAGAGCAATTAACGAGATAGTCAGTAAATCTCCCCAAGACATGATCCCCACTGACTAACTGTCAATCGTGGCATAGCCCCAGAGATTCCAACCACCACAGGCAGGATTCTGGCGTTGGGCACTCCATGAAGTTGGGCTGACAGGGGAATGACTGGTTGGTACTTTACCGCTTTTTCCTCCCCTGCTTTTAGAAGGTTAGACCCATCCTCGTGGCGGACAGTCACATCGACCACATGGACCCCCTCCCGGCTTTTTATTAATAGGTCAGGTTTGAGTCTAACCCCTTCGGCAACGGAGAAAGTGGCTTCCGTGGACACCACAGTGTCTGATTTCCGGAGCATCTTCCCCGAAGCGTTGTTAGCGAAGTAATTTACTACATACAGGTGTCCAGGGACGAAACGTCGAAAATTCGAAAATAAGCTCTTAAGACAATTATAAGCAAATTTTATCTTATAAAATACTTTGATATTCTGAATGGTTGGACCTCAATAAGCACTTAAATTCATTTGAAAAATGCTTTCCAGGCAAAACTATACAAAGTCTTCACAATTCGACTGCTTCTTATTTCTCGGTTAATATTTATTTCTGAAGAATATATTATTGGTTTTTGTAAATAATAAATAATTGACTATTTCAGAGTTTCTATTCTTCTGAATGCTAATTTTTCCTCGAAATTAATTTTTCAAACCAACTTTTGAGTGTTTATTATCAGACATTCGGAATATCTAAGTAGTTTATTAGGCAAAATACGCTTTAAATTGTCTTAAGAGCTTATTTGCGAATTTTTCACGTTTCTTCTCCGGACATCCTGTATAATTATTTCTTTTACGGCGATCTCCAAATCGGCTTTTTCTGCCCAAATATCTCCCTTTCTTGTTTCAGCATTACCTAACATCCTCCTCACTATTTTCTCTAACTATTCTCTGTATCGACTTTTTTCTACCCAAATATCTCCCTTTCTCGCTTCAGCACTACCTAACATTCTCCTCACTATTTTCTCTAACTATTCTCTGTATCTAGAATTCACAAAGAAAATAATTTAAAAAAAACAAAAAAAACTACGCCACACGATGTGAGGTCAGTCTCTCTTACCGTCGGCGAAGGCAACGTCCGAACTTCCTTTGAAGCCGTCTGACTCAGCGTGTGTCACCGCGTGCCAACACGAAGCTTTGTGTCGCATGGTCTGCACTGCGTACGTCGCGTACCAAATGCAACGCGGTATGCGGCCCATCTCTTTGAAAGCACGAGTGTTGAGATGCTCTATTTCCTCCTGAAAGATGTCAGGAAGGCTTTTGAGGGTACGACTGCAGACGGTTGGGTCAACGGCACGAGATCGTGTCTTGTAGCAGTCGTTGGCTACTTCATCCTTCACCGAAGACTAAACCGCTAGAGCAATACAAATGACCGGGTGAGGTGGCTCAAGGCATCAAACTGATGTCACTGCAGTGCGTACAACCGGGAGGTTCAAGGGTTCGAATTCCCATGGGGCAAGATTTTCGATATTGGCCAGATAGCTGGGTCGAATTCAATCGCGGTCTGGAGGAGAATTCTAGCGACTGGCTGTTCTGATCAACACCAGACGATTGACTGGTTGGTTGTTTGGTGATTCGCGCGAGTCAACAGCTTACGCCATTAGTCCCGTAAGTGTTGCATGTTTTTCGCTCGGGAGATGGCGGTGATCTTCCCCCGCTGGATGGCGAGATCCGGTGCCGACCTACCGTCGGCTAGTGGGGTTTCCCCTAACCAGGACTCTCCCACCAGCGGAGCAAGCTCTAAGCTCCAGACCGGTCTCCTGGAATATGTGGAAGTGTAGTGCATGTTAGTGTAAGTGTTGTGTAAGGGGAGAGGATAGGACAAGGATGAGGAAGGAAAGATCGCGCGCGGTCCGTGGTCAGTTTCGTAGGGTACTGCTCCGGCATTCGCCTGGTGGTGATCGCAGAAAACACGGAAAACTACCGATCAGAGCAGCCGGCCGCTAGAATTCTCCTCCAGACAGCGACTGCATTCGACCTAGCTGAAAAGCTAGTGTCGAAAATCCTGCCGCCGTGGGGAGTGGGAACCTAGGACCTCCCGGTCAGAGGCGCTGCAGTGACATCAGTTAATGCACTGAGCTACCGCTCCCGGTTTAATTCCCTGTGATCGACACCTACGTATTTTCACACGATTGAAGACGCTAAGACCATGATGATAAAGATGAAATGATTCAGCTTTATCGGATGAAATACCAGGAAATAAAATGATCGCTAATGATAGCAGTTCTGAGAAATGAAACTAATATATGAGTAATACTGTTAACTCGATTATTTCCGTCTGAGTTCATTTACATTCTCTTATTTTCTTTTTATTATCCTCATATTTATTCCTTCTTTTTCTCAAATGTTCTGTTTCATTCTTTTCTTGTTTCCTTCCTCCCTTTTCACTTCTGTTACTATCACTCTTTTAATCTCTTTCCCTATTTTCTCTTATCTTTCGCAATCTCACTCTCTTTTATTTTCTCGCTCTCAAACTACTTTTCCCGCTTACACTCTCTCTGTGTTTTCCATTCTCTTTAAGTAAGGCCTCGGGGTATATGGTACATGTCTTAGACAATGTAACCGTTTTGCTTGTCTATTTCGCCTGAAACACTGTCAGGAAGTCTTTTAAAGAGTACGTGTGCATGCTTTGGGGTCTGTGGCTTCAGAGTGTGTCTGGTGGCAGACATAGCGATCCTCGACCTCCCCCGCAGTATAAACTGTTGAAGTACGTAATATCTTCGTCGAATTGAGGGGACTGAACTTGGTGATCAGTAATGCTATCGTAAACTCTGGGAATGTACCCAACTTTATGGCTTTTCCCAAAATCTGTCGATGATTCCGCCATTTATATCTGTTTCGTTTTAAATTTGATTATTAATGTGATCTGATTTATTTCGTATGTTATCATTTCATATGTGCCAAGTGTAGATCTGTGAAACGGTTCTTGAAAGTAGTGACGAAACAGGAATTAAATTTGAATCGAAAACGATGTACGATGAGGATGATGATGATGATGATGATAATGAAGACGATGATTCTGATAAAATAAAGTTTTTTTTCTATTTCACAACTATAACGATGACGATACAATACGAAATTGTATAAGAAGATATTAACGTATACTTCAATAGCACCACAATTGCCCTCTCTCTTCTTCTGGTATAACGTCTCACTCTCACTTTGTGCATCTCTCTTTCGCTGCCCCTCTCTTAACACCCCCTCTCCTAACACCCCCCTCTCTTAACACATCCTTCACTTAATACCCCCTCTCTTAACACCCCCCTCTCTTAACACCCCCCTCTCTTAACATCCCCTCTCTTAACCACCCGCTCTCTTAACACCCCTCTCTAACACCCCCTCTCTTAATACCCCCTCTCTTAACACCCCCCTCTCTTAACGGATGTCACCGCGAGTTATAGCTATTAACATACCTAGAAATGTTATAAGTGTTATTACTGCCGAGACGAAAAGTTAAAAATCGAGGCGGAGCGTAGAGGACCTGAGATTTTTAATATGGACGAGGCAGTAATAACACGGTAACATTTCGTGGTATGTTCAGCATTTTATCGGTCACCATAAACTCTCACGAATTATGCGAAAATGTACATTACTGGCATAGTAAACACATGCATTCTGTTGCTGCGGCATGTTAGTAAATATTGTGGGGTGCTGCTTGCGATATATCTATATAAACAATATTCGTATACCGTGGTTGAAGAAAGATGGATGTAAATAATTCCCCTGAACCCAATGAAACGACGTTCGGTTAGGAAATTGGAACGTTGACTTCCAGTGGCGACACCTGCACATCGTCAGTAAATACGATTATCAGAGTAGTTTCATTTTGTGGAATGAGAGGAAAATAAGGTAATTTACGTAATAAACATTTTTCTAATTGTACTATTAATAATATTACAATTAAGAATAATTATTCCTCACACCAATGTTACTCCTGAATTGTTTCAATCAGATTTGTTTTGTACATCGCCCTGTTTTTTCCTTAACAGACATTTGACTTGTGATGAATCGATGGTTGTTTACGTTGTTAAGAATGTAAAACCCGTTGCTAAGGACGATAAATATCTTAACCTACAGGTAGGTGCAAGTGCACTTAACAAACCAGCAGGGTTGCATGTTAACAGGCGTTAAAGACGCATGTGACCGATAAACATCGAAAACAAAAGTAATGAAATCTGTTTCTTCGATATATACGTAAAGGAGGCTTTTGTGAATATAGTTGTATACGTTCACTTCAATAAAACTTTTATTCTTTTATCAATTCAGATACAAATCTAGGGAAGAATAAACCGTGTAATTTGTATTATATGTTCCTATCAGGATACATTTTGCCACAACTGATAGTCCATTTCCAAAATTTATCCTTCGAAAGAACAAAAGGGCGTTCTTTGAATTATTTTTTAGAAAAAAGAGGACATTATTAAAAATTAGTCTGCTCTGAATGATAATATTTTGGTGAGTATGGAGGGGAAGGGGTACAATTTTTAGTTTACTGCAACCGCCATTGCTTCTAAGTACTGCTGATCGAGAAACAGGGGGGTCGACATGACTTTTGAGAGAGAATCGGAGTAGGCGAAGGCATACAAAAGTATGTACTTTTTTCTTGTAATGAGTCACAAATTGAAAAGTGATTTTTGTTTAAGTGAATGCACATATTATTATTATTATTATTATTATTATTATTATTATTATTATTTATTATTATTATTACCGCCTCTGGGATGGCTCATGGGTTTTCCGGGCTGTGGTCTTGGGTTCGATTCCCGGTCGAGACAAAAATAGAGTTGTCGCTTCCCTTTAAAATCGTCCCAGTTTTTGTAGCTGTGCGAATAAGAAAAGCTCAAGCAGGCGGATTGTGTCAGTTACGGTGAAGAGAATACGTCATGTTCGCCTCATGTCGCTCTTACCCCCAAGCGTGGGAATTTAAATAGGCCGAGGTAAGGGGGACCCCGATAGCTGGCCGGCGAAGTCGGACTACCGATCCGACACGCCAAATGCATTATTATTATTATTATTATTATTATTATTATTATTATTATTATTATTATTATCTCACCTTATTGGCAATTTTTGAAAGAATGGCACAGATATACAAAACGAAAGCACAATACATCTATTTTTTAAAAAGAATTTATAATACATTATTTCCCATGAATTTCCGCACTATCCTTGTTGTTGAAATAACAACTGCCTTCTGCATGGGTTTGTACAGGTCTTCATTCAAACCCAGTTGCTTAAGGCCCCAAATCAGACTCCTAGGGATGACTCCGGTGCTTGAAACAATTATCGGGATAATGTTGACTCTTTTCATACTCCCCTGTTTCTCAACGGGTTCAACAAGATTTATTATTATTATTATTATTATTATTATTATTACTTACATCGATTTTAGTATTTATGAAAATCATCAAAAACATCAATATAATCAAAATTTACGCCGTGTGTCTCGTAGACTTTTCTCTCTTCAGAAAAGGAACCTTTTATATGTTGATGTGGCTGAGATTTAACGGTACGTTTTGGGATCCTTTTGAGCCTCATTTGCCGATAGCGAGGCGTTGCATTTCCCCCGGTGCGGCGTCGCCCAGCCGCGAGTTCGCATCCGCGTGTTGCGTGAGGGCGCAGGGTGTCGGGGGCGGGGTGGGGGTAGAACAGGCGCATGGCAGCGCGCCCGGTGGCGAGGCCCAACACGAGCGTTGGCGCCGGGGCGAGCGAGCGCTGCAAAGCTCGCGTTGGGCGGCCGCCTGACCTCTCTCTTACGCTGGCACTACCGAAATCGGTTACCACAAAACCACATACGCCACCTTGTAGAGCGATTTAATTGCTAATTAATTACGCAAAATATTTTTTTTGCCCTTCAACTTTTTGCGTAATAAATGGTGAGCTAGCGGAAGATTACGCTGGATCTACCACAATTAGTTACCACAAAACAAAATATGCCATCTTATAGAGCGATTTAATTGCAAAATGCAAATGCAAAAACATGCGAAAAATGCAAAAATTTGGAGAGCAAAAAAAATTTTTGCGTAATTAATTAGCAATTAAATAGTTCTAAATGGTGGCGTATGTGGTTTTGTGGTAACCGAGTTTCGTAGCGCTAGCGTAAGATTGGTGCCCGCCTGCCCTCCCCGCGAGGGGCGCCTGCCGTGCACTGGTTTCTCGCTGGATTTCCGGATTCTGCTTTCGCTATCTGGTTTTGCGTCTTATTCTTTGCTGTTTGGGTTCTTCTTTGCCTTCTCTTCTCTCTTCTTCGCAGGTTTTTTTGCCTTCGATTTCTTGTCTTCTTCTTTAGTTATGTAGATATTTATTTAGTCAAAAACAGTTAAAAACTGTGTGTGACATTTGGGAGAAAATCATCTGCGCACGCTTTCTTAAGTTTCAGAATCCCTTCCCAATAACTTAACTATTAATATTGTTAATATTAATAGTAATAAGTCGAAAGAAGAAACAATTTTTTAAAATATTATTATTATTATTATTATAAATAATAATAATAATAATAATAATAATAATAATAATAATATTTTAAAAACCGCAAGATTAACATTTCAAAAAAACTAGACATTTTCGTTCCCGAGTTATAGAAAACTTATTTGCAACGGTAAACGAACTGCAGATTTGATTTTTCTGTATTGCTAACAATATAGTAACTTACCCTAAGCTCTACTACCACGACAAGCACAAAGACAACACGATCGAGATGGGGGTCATTGCCCCGGAAGCAGAAGAACATTACTTATTACAGGCATATTAAGTCTTCTTTTAAAATTATACAATGGAAATGTTAACTAATTCATTGTATAATATCATTGTTTTGTTTAAATAAACATTATTTTTCTTTTTGGTTATCAGTATAGTCATAATTGTATAGAAACAATTATGTCATATCTTTGTCATCCCATTGTCATCTTCGTCATAATTTTTTTTCCTTTTTTTTCGTGTTCGTTTTGTTCGCCTTCTTCGTTTTCTTCGATTTCATCGTTGTCTTTCCCTTATGCGTACCGGGAGCGGTAGCTCAGTGCATCAACTGATGTCGCTGCAGCGCCTCTCACCGAAAGGTCCTAGGTTCGACTCCTGACGGCGGCAGGATTTTCGACACTAGATTTTCAGCTAGGTCGAATTCAGTCGCTGTCTGGAGGAGAATTATGGAGGTCGGCTGCTCTGATAGGTAGTTTTTCGTGATTCCTCCGTTCAACACCAGGCGAATGCCGGAGCAGTACCCTAAAAAACGGGCTGCGCGTGATCTTTCCTTCCTCTTTCTTGTCCTACCCTCTTCCCTTTCACACACGCTCACACACTAACATACACTATACTCCCACATACTCCGGGAGACCAGTCGAGAGTTTTGAGCTTGTCCTGTCTGGGGCGGTGCCCCGCTGGCGGGAGAGTCCTGGTTAGGGGGAAACCCCGGTAGCCGACGGTAGGTCGGCGCCGGATCTCGTCATCCAGCGGGGAAAGATCACCACCCTCTCCCGAGGAAACACATGCACCACACCTACAGGGCTAATGACCTGAGCTGTTGACGTGCCTGGAATCACTAACTAACCAAACCAAACCTTGTGTGTCTATTGTCTTCGTCTACTTTATTATCGTGTGTTTTCTGTTTCGTCGTCTTTTTCTTCGCTTCGTCTTCTTCGTCGTACTTCTCTTCTTTGTCTCTTTTTCCTTTTTCCTATTCTTATTTTTCGTCTTGTTCTTACGTCTTTCTCTTTCGTTTCGTATTAATTAATGTTCGCGCGAAGCTGCGAATCCCCAGAGGCATTAAATACTCTATGTTTAGAAAAGTGATTACGGAAGTTCTGCCTCCTCTTGGGAATCGAACCAGAGATTCCAGTCACTGATAAGAGAAAAAACATGACCTCAATATTAAATTAAAAAATTCAGAAATAGTTGGACGTTTAAACAGAAATAATTAATTTTTTTCATGTTCTTCTTCTTCAGGTTATTTTTTGTTGTATATTTCATAAGGGTTTCGGATTTAAACGGTACAACCATACTGCAGATGGAGAATTAAATTCCTGGATCATAGAATCTGATCAAAGATTTAAAGTTTTGATTCACTTCTTTTAAACAAGTTTGTATGGGTTAAGTAGAAATATAATCTTCTCCAACAAAAAAAAACAAAAAAACATTTTACGTTAAATTCTGACGTCACATTATAGCATCAATATTTCGGGGAGTTTAACATCTTCAGTGCTCCTCAAGTAACATATTTTTAAATATTTCTTAATATTAACAAATAGATAGAAAAAAGTGTGTTTCTTATGCACAGCCCAGAAAGTATCCTTCTCTTTCTCGGGCTTTATGCAGTCGACAGCCCGTAACCTTTACTTCCCGATGGGACGCATATTCAACAATACACTGGACCCACGGACACACATGCGGGCTCAGCAGAAAGCGAGGCCTCCGCGACAACACGTACATAAGAGACACGGAACAAACAACCATGCCCAAGGCGGGACTCGAACCCGCCACCCTGCGGACCGCAGCGCTGAGTCGGCACACACGCTTTCAGCCACTTCTGCCATCCAAGTCCACAGAAAGTATCCACATCCGTAATAAAACAATGGCTCGGGTAGTTTCCCTGAACTGCACCGAGGGAGACACCGGGAGCGGTAGCTCAGTGCATCTCACCTGATGTCACTGCAGCGCTTCTGACCGGGAGGTCCTAGGTTCTAGTCCTGACGGCGGCAGTATTTTCGACACTAGCTTTTCAGCTAAGTCGAATTCAGTCGCTGTCTGGTCTGGAGGAGAATTCTAGCGGCCGGCTGCTCTGATCGGTAGTTTTCCGTGGTTTCTCCGATCAACACCAGGCCAATGCCGGAGTAGTACCCTATCAAACGGGCTACGGACCGCGCGCGATCTATCCTTCCTCTGCCTTGTCCTATCCTCTCCCCTTACACACATACACTAACATGCACTACACTACCGGGAGACCGGTCGGGAGCTTAGAGCTTGTCCCGACTGACGCGGTGCCCCGCTGGTGGGAGAGTCCTGGTCAGGGGGAAACCCCACTAGCCGACGGTAGGTCGGCGCCGGATCTCGCTATCCAGGGAGGGAAGATCACCGCCATATCTCGAAGAAAAAAACATGCACTACACTTACGGGACTAATGACCAAAGCCGTTGACGTGCCCGGAAACACGAAAAAGTCAATAAAAAAATCGCTGGGGTATTTCCCTGAACTGCACCGAGAGAGACCCCCGCCAGCCGCGTCTCTTCCTGCGGCGAGTCGCAGCGCCTC